>OX638372.1:27491209-28691209 GCA_951812925.1 Calliopum simillimum
TGGTTGCTTTTATAAATTTTTATATATTTTTAAATATAACATGCATATGAATAACGTTGACAAGTAGGATCAGCTTGCATCAGCTTGCATTGCGTCGCGCGATGAGTTTTTTTTTTGGCAACGTCGCTTCGAACGATATCGGGATCGATGTGTTTACGACACGAGTGAAGCTTTTTTGCTAGTCGCGCGCTAACGTCAATCTAAAAGCATTGAAATTGTACAAAAAAACATTTACTTCCAAAATATTTTCAACTGTTTTGTAAATCTTTCGTAAGAAAAAAATATTAGCCGTGTTCACGATCCGGAGCATTTTGACTTGCAAAGTAGCAAAATAGCAATAATTTTCACTTGATTGTGAGCAATATAAAAAGTATAAACATTGCAAGCTACGAAAAAATTTATTTCTCTGAGAAAATCGTATGAGCAAAGAGAACAAGAGCATAAACAAAAAATTTTTATTTGAAAAATGACATGATATTTTTATGCTATAGGTTTTTAGTATAGAAAATGTAAATGTTAATGCAAATTCAATCCTATATATTTTGTTGTTGTATAGCAAAATTTTTCAACACTAATTTACAAATGCTATGATGCAAGACCTTTTGCACATTGTTAATAACATGCGTGCTAAAAAAAATAAGGCGGTTTTTGTAGATAATACTTTAAATGGATGAAAACAAAGAGATTTCAAGCGCAATTTAGTTAATCAAGAACGCAGACGCGATGGAAATTTCATCATTTGCACAACCGTCTCGAACAATTTCCCGAAAAATTCAAAGAGTACTATCGTATGAAGAGTGAAACTTTTGATATCTCTTAGATACAAAAGGACAATACAAAACAGGAAACGTCCATTGATGGAACAGAAAGACTTTCATTGGTGATAAGGTAAGGCATATGGTTTTGTTTATTTTATTAACGGTCCAGTGAAATAAGACTGAGTTTATTACGTTTACGCGTGCACTCTCTTTTGAACGCACTTTCGTTCTCTGAGGAAGCATTTTCTTTTGAGGTAGCGATGAAAATCGAAGTATAAATATTACTCTTTATATTAGTTTTGAGACAGATTTAATTTTGAATATTAAAGATCATAAGATCGAAACCAAAATTAGTAGGTATGTATCAGCCTCAATTGCTTAAAAAAATTTAAATTGTAAATTATTCAAAAATAAGTGAGAAAAGTGATGTGATTTGATAAACGCCAAATTAATCGTCAGTGAAATGACAGATGACTCATCAAAGTAAAAGGTGTCAACGTGAATCTGCGATGATCAAGATTTTCTTATTTTATTCTGATTAACCAGGTAAGTAAGAATAGGGTATTAGAGATAGGAACATTGATTTTTAAGTTAAAAATGTAGGGCTTAAAGCCAAAATATTTATTGAAGATTGCAGAGTTCACCGGAAGCTTTTAGAGAAGCTTTGTGGCACTCAAGGTTTGAATGCCTATTCATTCACACAAAGGGAGGAGCAAACCACTAATGAAATTCTTAGAGGGTTTTGTGATAATTATGAAGTAGATGAAATCTTAGATGAGAACAATTTTATTTTACCCGTGGTGGTTAAAAATGTAAGTAATGAGGTTACTTACTTACTTCGAGATCATTGAAAGATGAAACTAAATACAATCTATTCGTTGTCGGCATCCTCCCTAGGAAGTCATTGAGTGACCTCGGATGGAGTTTTTAAAAACCATTAGCACAACATATAAACGAAACAGAACACACGGAACATAAATTTCTGCAAATTTATTTCATGGGAGATGCTGACTATAACGATCAAGTGCAACAACGGCGACACTATAACGCTGGAACGAAACAACGATTGATCGCCGATTTGCCATTATTTCCATAACAATAATCATTTGGTGAATGTATTCAAACAAGCGAAAGATCTCTTGCAAAATAGTTCAGGTGATCACAAAATTGCAATTCATGCTGATCAAACACCGGCTGGACATTATCCAGGACGATTCAATGTGCCCACAAGAGGTGGTGTGGCACTGTTAATGGTTGGTGATCAAATAGCAAAACGTGATATAGTTGTTTATCATCGCAACAAAAGTGCAGCAATGCAAAGAATATGTGATCGATCGTATGATGCTCATCAGTATCCGATCATTTTTCCATACGGTGAAGATGGTTACCAATTTGAAATGCGACAAATTAATCCAATAACAACCCTGTCGGAAGAACATAAACCGGTTACAAAAAAAACCGGTTGGAAACGTAGATAAAAAGCAACCGGTTTGAAACTGGTTTAAATTATATGCAGCAAAAACCACTTTGACTTTAATTTTTAAAATTTAATCTCAAATTTTTTTCTAATTTTTTTATTTTCCTTGCTGAGATTGTCAAATTATCAAGAAATTCAATTTAAATTCATTTTCACAATATTTTTTTCTTTAAGCTCCTATTTAATTTTCATAATACTAATTCTAAGTTATTTTTTATTATTTAATATTATTAACAGTTTAATATTTGTCTTTGAAACTTGAGTTCCCATAAGAATCCACAATGAATGTTTCAATTAAATTGAAAACATATGTATTATTGAAGTTCTTGTAGTGGAATTGCAACTGCTTAACTAGTTTTTTAACCAGATTTGGTCAATTGACTATTTACCAATTAAAAAAAGATCAATTTTAAACCAGTTGAAAATATATGCAGTGTAGGGCAATTAACTATTTACCGATTTAAAATAAACCGGTTTAAAACCAGTTGAAAATATATGCAGAGTAGGACAATTGCCCTGCCCCTATGACATCGCCATGTTAAATAAACCAGTCTCTTGCAAGGAAAAAAGTCAGAATTTCAACCGGTTGTGGTTGAAAAAAAAGGAGTTTTAAACCGCTTTTAAACCAGTTGAATTTCCTATAGGGAAGTAAGCCCACACAATACATTCTCATTTCGCATACAAACAAATAATGACACGAAACAATTTTATCCACTTTTCATTCATTTTTGCAGAGCATCCAACGGATAAAAAAGTGAGTAGCATGGCATTTTATGCACATCGACTAAATCAGGATAAACTATGATTCGAAAACTATATTCATCTTCGTGACGCAATGAATAATCCCAACGATATCAATCTGAATCCAAATGTCATAGACCAAGCTGTCATTATGCTAGCAACATTCATCGGTAGCCCACGCCATATGCAAGAATATGCACAAGATTCAATGACCTATGCTCGTACACGGACGACCAGATCTGTTCATTACATTTACATGTAATCTGACGTGGACGGAAATTACTTCTCAATTGTTAACTGACCAAACTTCAATACATCGCCACGATATAACGGCACGAGTGTTTGAACAAATATTAAAATCACTCATGAATCTTATCACCAAATCGCATGTATATGAATTACCTCATGCTCACATACTCATTTGGCTGATTCAGAAAATTACTCCAGATCTCATTGATGATTTTATTTCTGCAGAAATACCGGATCGACATATTGATCCTGAATTTTATGAAGTTGTGACTAAATATATGATTCATGGACCATGCGGCATTAACCCGGAATCACTTTACATGAAGGATGGAAAATGCACAAAAAAATAACCTCGCCAATTGCTTCAGGAAGCTATTACAGGCATTGATTGGTATCCACTTTACCGTCGTCGGTCATCCGATGATGGTGCTGCTTTCGAAAACACATCAATGTGGAATTCAGTCAAGTCCATCACGTACATCTGTAAATATGTAACCAAGGGATGCGACATGGCTATGATTTCAGTTGCAAATCGAAACGATGAAATAACATGTTACCAAATGGCACGATACATCAGTAGCAATGAAGCTGTTTGGCGCATCTTCGGCTTTCCAATACATGAACGTCATCCAACAGTTGTTCACTTAGCAGTTCACTTGGAAAACAACATAGACTGCTTTCTTCGCTTTATGTCAAAGGGATTTGTTTGCTAAAACGTTGTTGTACGCAGAAGTACCAGAATATTTTACATGGATCGCGTCAACAAAACAATTTCAACGTCGTAAACTAGGAACAGCAGTTGACGGATGGCGAGATATATATCGTACAGACGCTCTGGGAAGAATGTATACTGTTCATCCACAAAATGATGAGTGTTTCTACTTACGAATGTTGCTCATTAATGTTCGTGGACCAACTTCCTTCGAATATTTACGTACTGTGAATGGAGAAATATATGCAACTTATCGAGAGGCATGTCAAGAGCTGCAGTTGTTAGAAAACGATGCACATTGGGAAATAACGCCTCAAGATGCATTACTTACCAGACACCCACAACAGATTCGTGTATTGTCCGCAATTATATTGGTTACATGTTTTCCATCGAACCCAAATAATAGTGGAATGAGTTTAAATACGATATGACTGAGAATATATTGTACCGCGAGCGTCGAGCTGCCAACGACGCAACGTTAGATTTTTCTGAAGCGATTTACAACGAAGCATTAATTGAACTTGAAGACAATTATTTGAAAATCGTAAACAAGACTCTCTCTCACACAAGTTGGTATGGTTGTTCCAATTCGATAAGACAATGATATGTTCGATCGTGATCTGCGTAGGGAAAGCAGTTACGATGTACTTACATTGACAACATGTCTAGCTGAAAAATTGTCACAGTTACAACTGCAACAACGAACTGTATACGACACAATTATAACAGCTATAACAAATGAGTCAGATGGATTGTATTCCCTTGATGCGCCCGGTGGAACTGGTAAAACGTTTGTCCTTTCGCTGATAATATTGCATTGGCAAATTACAAGGCCATTTGATGGCGCTCTTATTTTGTTAGCTGGTGATTTCCGCCAAACATTGCCGGTCATTCCCAGATCCACGGTTGCAGATGAATTAAACGCGTGTCTCAAATCTTCAGCACTTTGGCGCCATGTAATAACATTAAACTTATCGACAAATATGCGTGCGCAACTCCGATGTGATGCATTAGCGGACAGATTTGCCAAACAATTATTACATTTGGGAAAATGGAAAAAATAGCCGTTGACGACTCAACTCAGTGCATAACATTTCCAAATGGTTTCAGCAAGCTAATGAAAGATGTTGAAGAATTGATGAATTGCGTTTTTCCAAACATCGAAAATAATTACAGATATCAGCAATGGTTATGCGAACGAGCTTTATTAGCAATCAAAAACGTTGACGTAAATTCCATCAACAGTTCAATTTTAACGCGAATTCGAGGTAATGCAGTAGTGTAGAAATCCATTGATACTGTCACGACGGAAGACGATGCAGTAAACTATCCTGTTGAATTTTTAAACTCACTCGACACTCCAGGCTTTCCACCACATATTTTAGAGTTACAGATTGGAGTGCCAATGCGCAATATTGATCCACCACGACCATGCAATAGTACTTGGCTTGCGGTTAAAAAGCTTCGCAGAAACCTTATTGAAGCTACAATTATCACTGGAAAGTACAGACGTGAAGATGTACTGGTTCCAAGAATACCGATGATTCCGACAGATTTATCTTTTCAGCTCAAATGACTCCACTTCGTAGTTCGATTGGCATTTGCTATGACAGCAAATAAAGCGCAAGGACAGTCACTACAAGTTTGCGGAATTAATTTGGCCAATCCATGTTTCTCGCATGGACAATTTTACGTGACTTGCTCACGCGTCGGCAAACCTTCGAACTTATTTGTATACGCAACTGGTGGAAAAAAAAAAATATTGTGTATCTAAAAGCACTCGAATAATAAAATTTTTTTCGTCAATATTAAGTTTTAAACTGTTGGGACTCTCGACATAATGTTCAGTAATAATTAAGCTTTCGAGAGGTGAATAATAAATGTTGGTTTTTATACTTTTTCCAACATAAAATTGTGTTGTTTTATTTATTTTTTGGTTTTTTGGTTCTCTGTAAAAACAGTTAAAATGAAGAATATCTAGATATATTAGAGAAAAAACAGCTATTGAAAACTATCAATAAGACTTAAATATTAGTTTTCTGAGACACCCGAAGATTGCCAAAGGTCATGCGAAGGCTTCACATGGCTAACCATGGCCTTCGGCCGGTGCCGACAATGCCACACCCACCCAAGCATTCGCCCCATTTGGGGGGGGGGGGGGGCGTAGTGTGTTATAGAAATCTTTACCACGCAAATCATTTTTAATGTGGTATGTGTGTGTTGGTTTGATTTTTTCTTTATAAATATCGACAGCAATGAATATATCATATTAATGTATTCTTTACAGTCAAGTGAATCAGACGATAGCTGTTCATATAAATACAGTACAAGCGAAGATGGAAATAAGCAATACGAAGAATATCTTCATATACTAAAGGAAAAACATGCATGCAAAACATCAATAAGACTTAATGGAATGTTTTCTTGGACACCCGAAGATATTTTGACACATGATTCAATTGATTGTAAATATAATTCTCAAAATGTTCATTTCATAAAATATATAAATATTGTTTGAAAATATATAATAATCAAGTTGAGCATAACCAACAATATAATATTCTTATTTGTCTAGTCCTATTTTTGAAAGACTTTGCTTGGATTGTAAGAATTTTAAAGAATTTAAACTTTTTAGGTGGCCAATCCGAAGAGATTGGGAGAAGCGTAGAAGAATTGAGGATTATATTAAATACACAAAATCAATAGATTTCTCTCAAATGAGCAAATCTATGTGCTTAGATGGGTTTGTACTTACGTTGCAAGCTATTCTAGAATTAACTGATGATTTGTTTAGAGAAACGAGCAACAATTTCAAATATAGGAAAACTGAATGAAGATGCTTTAAAAATTTTTTTTTTTTTAAGTAGTTCATCTTTAGGCCAAACGATGAGTTTTTCGAACTGTGTTTGTTTCATTTTAGTTGGCATAGAATGATTTTAAAAAAATATTGTGCTTGGAATAAAAACTTATGCTTGATACAATAAAGACTAGGACACTCAATAATCCCAAATTCAAAAAGTGGCAGCTATGGACTGCCAAAAAGAAAAAAAAAAGGTAAAATACCAAATATTTTCAAAGTATATAATTTTGCAATATGCATAATTTCTTTTTATACTTATAGGAGGCGAAGGAAAAATCGTGTAAGCTGACGAGTCCAAATTTAGACATAGGAAGTACCACAGGGGGAAACACGTTGAAGGTCAATGGGCCTTCGGAGGTGTGGAGAGGGAATCACGAAATCATTTTCGACAAATGGATGGTATGTAGTTTAAACTTCACATAATATTTAATTAAAATAGTAATGTTCAATTTTCCAGGCATTTGACCTATCAGTAAACCATTCCATTTCTTTCAAAGATGCAGAAACTGGTGCCCACACAAAAAAATATAAAAATTTTTTCCGTTTTGTGCAATGATTTATTTAACAGTAAAATTAGCAAAACGTCACACGCTTCTTTGATGTTCTTTTTCTTTTGGTTTTATCTTCACTGCTGCTCTTCACTCGGAAGTCATTACTTTACTATTTTTAATAGTAATAATTACACAGTATTTTTAAAATAAATGTTAAATATTTCTTAATTTTCACAGTAACTATGAAAAACTATTTTTTCTACGTTTTTCTCTTAATCAAATCATGGTTATTTTCGTCTCAGAATAACCTAAAAGGGTATTGTGGGTCCCTCCAAACTTCTTCGAAAAAAAATGGGTATTTTTTACAAGTCCCCGAAAATGTAAAGAAAATTTTTTTTTTGTGGAATATAATTGTTTTCCCAGTACAAACACTGCAGAATATCCGCATGCCGGATATAATTTATGATAGGATTGAACAATCTGAAAACAAGGTTTGCTTTTACTTCCTTAAATTCGTTCTTCGCTACTTCAATGAATTATTGGATTGTTTCATAGTAGAAAAGTATTGATGCATTAGCACAAGAGAGCTAAATTTACACTGATTTTCGACATTTCTTGTAGTATTGACGAGATGGTTTGTATTTAAGCAAGTGAACTGAATTCTACATAAGTTTTGTTATATACGTATTTATTTCTATTTTTGCATTTAATGCCATAAATTTCTTTAAAAACTCTTTTTGATATTACATAATCTTGTATAATTTATAAATCAAATGTTTTTATAAAGTTTTTAACACCTTTTTGTTCGTGGGATATTCGTGGGATTTTTTCAACAGAACTATGGGAATTTTTTGAATTTTTACCCATTTTTAAGGGTAATTTGCTCCAAAAATACTGGCATCACTGTGAGCGCATTCTAGGTTCCATTTGGTCTAAGTTGCAAATGGTCTAAGCTCCATTTGGTTTAAGTTTAAAATGGTCTAAGTTCATAGTTGCCCTGCGTATCAGCGAAAGGTAGAAAGATCGAAAGTTTCATAGCCCGTTTCATGACTTTGTCAAGTGTTAAAATGCTTACGTTCAGAAAGTTGAAGAAATACATAGCTGTCAAAAGACTAAAATCCAAACAAAGAATTTTGACATTTTCGTAGTTTAAAAATTATAAGAAGCAGCATTTGTTATCGCTGCAACCAGGGTAATTCAACCATGAGAAAAACCAAAACCTCAAAAATCAGCTTTCCCATTAGCTCGTTTGGCTAACTTTCTGACAGTTGGTTTGTTGTTTTTCACTTATATTTGTATTTGCTGCATTTTTAAAACCTACACCCGAGGGAATATTCACTTTGTCGGAACAATTTTACTTTACCGACTGTTGTTGTTGTTTTTTTTTTTTTTTCCAAATAGGGCTCTAAGAATCAATTACAACAACAACTGCCGCCCGAACCTACTTTCGGAGATATAGCCATCAGAAGATCGGGATATATATTTTATAAAAATAAGTTGAGAATCCCTGGGTGGATTTTAAAAATATTGATATCATATGAAAGGTATTTTACTGGACTATATAATTGCTGTACAACATTTTTCTATTTGAGTGATAGTTTTCGAGATATGATAATTTGGTGCCCATCTGTGGCGCCATGTGAAAGTGTCTTTACACGTGTTTATTAGAAGGAAGCGATTTTACATAGGATATATCGCAAAGATTATGTTCCTCAAAATCGTAAAGCGGAGGTGTTGCAGCCTATGCAGCGGGGGAACTATTTATTAACGTTCCCTACGGAGCAGATACCAGTGTTGACACTGATGATGAAAATGTTTTGTAAAATAAAAAACAAAAAAGTTTATTTCTTTGCTTTTTTAATTTTTTTGAAAAAAAAAAAGTGCTAATGAAAGAAATCAGATACAAATTGCATATCAAATGAAAGGAAATAGACTAGGCCTCCATAACTTCTTACAAAAAGAAAGACATTTTTTGCAAAAATAGTGCTTTAAAAAAAAAACTTCTCAAAATTTTCGTTAATTCGTCAATTGAAGTGAGTAAAAATACCTTTCGTATGATACCAATATTATTAAAATCCATTAAGGGGTTTCGCACTTATACCGGTTACCATAGAAGCTATATCCCGAAACTAGGATTTTCTTCAGCTTGTTGTTGTTGTAATTTATTCCTGAAGCCCTATTTTGGCCAAAAAAAAAAAATTTGGCTTCGAGACAACTGGTAAACCGGTCTTCTCACTTTCTCATTAAGTTTAACGAAATAAAACTTGACCTCCTTAGAACAACTACAAATAAGTCGATGGTGGTTGTTTCCTTTGACCCTTAATTAAATTTGTCCGTCTGTATGTTGAAATTACGACTACAGCCAAACGAATAAAACTATATGCATGAAATTTAGTAATTTAACACATACGGACACATTAAATTAAGGGCAAATTCGGGACTTATCATAAAAATCTGAAAAAATCGGCGAATTTACCACCATCCATCAATGAAATTCGAAAAAAGCCATATAACGACCACTTTAATGTATATATTATCAACCTACAGACATGGTATTGGCATCAAAATTACATAACTAAAATACAACTGTGGTTATTTTCAAATTGCGATAACTCATGAACAGTGAGTCGCACAATAAAAACTCTAAGAAACTTTTTTATGGAGAATCACGTTCTCTACAAAAAATTTTCATTTTATTTTTAAAAAAATTTACCTTTTATTAGTTGTTCTATAAAAACTTGTTAAGCGCCGATAAACGGCAAAAAACCACTTTTTTTAAATAACTTCTAAATTACAATTTTTTTTTTTACAAAAAATTAAAAATATTATGTAGAGCATGTGGTTCTCCCTGAAAAAGACCCTTGGACTTTTTATCGTACGACTCGCCGTTCCTAAGATATCGCAATTTGAAAATTACCACAATTGTATATACGCGTCAAAAGAAACACGGCTATTACTTCTGAATAAATAAATAAAGTCGAATTAAAGTAATAAAACACCATTTAAAATTCCTCTTGTCTCCAAAATTTCATTTGTGTATAAATTTCGATTTAATTTTTGGGTATTGGAAAAATTGAAATTTGTAAAAGGTTATCAATTTTGGAAACCCAAATACATTATAGCAGAAAAAATTAGATCTGGATTTGTTTCATAAAAATGTTTTATTTGAAACCCTTTTTTCTTGTAATTTTATGATCAATTCTTTAAAATTTGTTTTTTTTTTTTTGCAAACTTTTTAAGGTTATCAAAAACAAGGGTGTCAGCGTTTTCAAATCACTGAGCCAAGCGTATGCAGCGCAGTCAGCGCAAAATTTTCGCTTCGCTACAACAACTTCAAATTCGAATTAAACAATCACAATGTCACCAGGAATGGCTTAGAAAATACAAAGTATTCCTCAGCTGTGTTTTTAGACGTTCAGCAGGCCTTTGATAGGGTGTGGCATCATGGCTTGTTATACAAAGTTAAAAAACTGTTACCTGCACATTTTTATTTTATAATTAAATCGTATCTTTGTGATCGAAGCTTTTATGTGAAAGTGAACGGAGATATCTCTAATCTACAAGCTATTAATGCTGGTATACCGCAAGGAAGTGTGCTCGGGCCCACTTTGTATACTATTTATACGTCAGACATGCCCACATTTGAAAAAACTATGATTGCCACATATGCTGATGACACAGCGTTAATTGCATCTAGTGACTCATCAATACAAGCGAGTTATCTTATGCAGCAATCTCTTTATAAAATGGAACAATGGTTTAATAAATGGAAAATCAACATTAATAACGAGAAGTCAGTGCACGTTACTTTCACTCTACGAAAAGGTGATTGCCCTAATGTAAAAATAAATGGTTGTGACATTCCCAAAAATACTTGTGCCAAGTATCTGGGGTTTAACTTAGATCGAAGGCTGACTTGGAAAAATCAGGTTATGAAAAAACGAGAGTCATTGAACATTAAAGTAAAACGTCTTTACTGGCTGCTTGGACCAAGGTCGCAATTAAGTTTAGAAAACAAGTTGATGATTTACAAAATGATATTGAAACCTGTCTGGACTTACGGGATCCAACTTTGGGGTACGTGCAGTAATTCAAATATTGAAATTTTACAAAGATTTCAATCAAAAACATTGCGTCTTATTCTAAACGCTCCATGGTACGTTTCAAATGATACTATTCATATTGATCTGAATATATCAACAGTTAATAATGAGATCCGGTTGGTTTCTGAAAAATACTTGGCAAGACTTAGTAATCATACTAACTTACTTGCTATCAATCTGTAGGATGATACAAATGAAATAGTGCGGCTGAAAAGGCATCATATCCTAGATTTACCTTTCAGAAATGTTTAATATGTATTTGAATGATGTATTATAAAAAACTAGATTTTTAACTTTGCATTGCACAACTAAAGTGCAAGCTTACTATTTTTGATTGTTACTAAACTCAGCAAATTTGCTTATTATCGCTAGTCGATAGATTGTAAATAAAATGATGTAGAAAAAAAAAAAAACAATCACAAACACAATTCTTTGTTGTTTTTTCAAGCCTCAAAATTTCTAAGAACTGGGACACACACAAAAAGTAGGGGTATTCACGCGTTGATGCGCAATGCTCTTGCGTCGTTGCGGAAGTGCGGTTTGCGAAAGTTTGACATTTGTAAAACAACAAACACACTGCCGAAAATTTCGCACTACTTCTGCAATTTCTCAAATGGAAATATTCATATTGAATGTTCAAGCGTTAGTGCGTAAGACTTGCATTTTCGCAACTGCGCATCAACGCATTAATACCCATATTGTTTGATGTTTTAGATTCTGATGCGACGAAGTCGTTGTTGTTTTATGTTGGTTCGAGTTCTATTTTGTGTGTACGCAAAATCGCGAAATTTTGACAAGCGTGAAAAAAAAAACAAAAATTATTTCTGTGAATGTTGTACAGAAATATTGATGTTGTTGGTGTCGAGCCAAAATTGACTCACTTTTGTTCTACGCTGACACCCTTGATCAAAAAGATCTATACCATATTGTAAGGGCGCCCATAAAATTTCCAATAATTCAAACGAAACAAAAATTTAAACAAAAATGAATTTTTATAAATATAAGGAAAACTTATAAAACCAAAAATAATGGAATAAATACAATCTTTCTTGGTCAAGTGTAGGGTGTAAGCACTCACATTAGGGTGGACTGAAAATTTTCCCCATAGTCCACAAGGTAGGGGGGGTTTAGAAAGGGGCCCAGGCCACCATTTTCTTGGCGCTGGAGAGGGTATAGGAAGCAGGGGTCAAATTCGCTTTGTTTGTGGTAGTTTGGCGGAAGGAATAAAATTTGTTTTTCGTAAGTATCTTTTTTTTTAATATTTGGTAAACACAGTGACGAGTTCAGGGATGCTCAAATCGCACGTGAAATAAATTTGTAGGCATAGGCATTACATTGCGCAACAGCGAACCCAGCCAACATCCTCACCGAACTGATAGCATCGGAAATTAACACGTGCGGCCGTTGCACTTCGTAATCCGCGTACCAACTGCCAGATCGGTGACTATTCCTCAGACGTCAAATGAATTTGTCTTAGAGAAAAAACGTTCTATTCTGAAAACAGTGTTATTAATGGAATAACTTTCAAAACAAACTTTTTTTGGAATGATACTTACTATCTTCTAATATAATAAATGCATTTCCGGGTATAGTTTTAGTACTGTAATAACATCGGACAAAAAAATAATACAGCATTTGCTAAATTATTTTCGAATTGCGTTTAAACAGAGTTGTATTAAAAGATTACAACTTTTCTTTGAATTTGAAACATTTTATCAAAATATTGTTTTTGCAAAAATCCATAAAATAATTTTGATCTTAACATTTATACATATACTACAAATTATTCGACAGAATGATGTAGAAAATACCAGTGATATTCCGAATAATTGAAGTTTTTTTAAACTTGTCAAAATATTTGGCCAATGTATAAGTTATTTGTGGAATCTGAATATTAGAAAGTTTAACTTGTAATTATTTAAAAAATATGTTAGATAATTGATCTGATATTTTCTACAAAATTTCTTAATATCTTATTTATTGAGGGCTTAGATGCTAAATTATTAAACATATAATTTTACCAGTATTAGATAATTAAGTTTACGTAAATTGATTAAATTTAAAATTAATCGTTTGTAAAATGCTTTCATATTCCTACAATAATTAAGCTATTAGGGGTATAAGTACGTTAACAAAATCAATCAAATTAAAAAACTTTCATATTAAGTAGGTGATGCACTCACCGAATGCTGATTACAAAAATACTTTAGCTGTTGTTTTCTCCTCTCTTCTTAATAAAATGCAGTTCAGTTGTTTTTCTTTTTCGGTTTCTTAGGATTGCGGGAACGTGATTTTGCCTTACATAGCGGACAAATTGGCGCATTTCGATGAATCTGTTGGTGGCATGAGAGGCACGATTTCATTGGTGGCGGCTGTTGACGTAAGTTTACATTGAAATCAGAGCGAAAAGTGGGATGATGACCTATGCCGATAGACGGTGCTTGTTGTAAACGGGATGATGCTGGAGGTGGTGGTGGAGGCGGTGCTGAAAAATCTCCCCCTTTGCCGCCGCCACCTAAACGTACTGCTGATGCGATGGCGCCTGCACCTGGAGGAGCTGGTGGCATAAATGCATGACCACTATTGGGCCCGACACTACCACCGCTACCTCCACTGCCAGCTACTGATCCTGCGTTTGAAGGTAACGATGTTACTGTTGCTTCTGCCATTAGAGGATGACGTGCATGTGGACGTGCTAAAGAAGCACCACTTTGAGCCTGCGCGGCAGCGGCCGCAGCAGCAGCTGCTGCACATGCTGCTGCTGACTGAGCGGCTACTTTCAAAAAATTTGATTGAAAACGATCCTTCGATATTGGACTGCCGTCTTCTTCGTGTAAATCACGCAATGGAGATAGACCCAGATAGTCCCGGCGCATATGATCAATTTGATACTTTAATGCTAGATACTCTTCATATATTCGATTTGCTATATCAACTGAACGAGTTTGATTCTCTTTTGTTTGTTTAATTATATTTTCCATATCATTAATGTCGGCATGTATCTGGCGCAATTCCTCAACATGTGACATTTTTTCCTCCAGCAAATGCTCCATTTCTTTGCGATACTCATCCAAACATTTCTCTTCATCATCGCTGATTTTTACTTCTTTAATGATTTTCACTTTCAGTTTTTCTAAGGACACTGTTTTATCGCGTATGTCCTTAATCGCCTCAAGTTTGGCATAGTAATGGCGTTCGTTTGTACTTGAAATCTCAGAGGTGGCCATTTTTATTTCTGGCTGTTTTGTTATGGTATTATTTTTGTATTTTTGAGGACCAATGCTTCGATTGGAGGCAGCGTTTTTAGTTAAGATAACTTTAAGAATATATATATAATAATATTATATACATACGTTAAGTTGTTTGACTCAAAACATTTTAAGAACTCATGTAATTGATTTACAATACTTTGATTCCTTTATTACAAAAAATTCACAACCATTTCACAAAATGCCCAATGAAAACTAGAGATGTAACAAAATTATCGAAAAATCAAAAAAACAAAAAGCCGTTTACACAAACAATCCGAGCCTTTTAACAATACTGGACATACACGGTCCAAGAGCTCGTTCACACCATGGTTGAATTACCCTGGTTGCAGCGATAACAAATGATGCTTCTTCTTATAATTTTTTTAAACTACGAAAATGTCAAAATAAATAACCAAAACAAAACAAAAATTGACAATTGAAACATAAATACAAATTATTCGAACATAAAAATTTTCAATCTAATTGTGTGGGTATAGTTAAAATGCCATTTTCGTGCTACATTTGTCGCGCGATCGCTTCAAAATAAAATGTGTCCATATGAATTTAGGCGTCGACGCTGGACAAAAAACTTAAAACGCATGTTACGAACTTCACTTTCTGTTGTAAAAAAATCGTTTCCGCTAAAGTAAACTTGGTCCAAATGTTGGTGAAGCAAAATAGAGTCTTGATGTACGTTGTTTGGTGCTGGTGTGGGTGTAGTCGCTGCAGGAGCTAGTGGTATAGCTATTGGAGCACTTGGAATATCAAGATGCTGAAAGTGATGACGCTGAAGATGGCAAGAATAATGCTTGGCGGCATATTTCGCTGGATTCCGGAAAGTTTTTTCTATCCATTTCCATTTGCGCAGCTAAATAGAAAACAATAATTTAGGAGTTATTTACGACTATAAACAAAAACCTTACGTGCTTTTCTGCTTTCCTAAATATTAAAATTCTAAAAATTTAGGAACCAATTGGATTAAAAATTTTCAAATGACTTCTTTCTTTGTTTTGATCCTAGTCTTTTGACAAATAGGAAGGCAAGATGCAGGGTTCCATTTTTTTATTTTGACAGCTTGCCATAACCATTGTTATTGAACCATAGTTCACACTACATACTAATTGCCTACAAATAAAACTATCGCCCGACAATTTAGTCTGTCGTGTGAACCAGCTCTAAGTTTATGGCTATTTCGAGTAATGTAATGACATGCAATGTTAACAAGAAAGTATTGTTCTTACGGAGCGGAAGCGCTTATTGGTGAAAAGGATGCACTTCAGAAGGGTTTTTGAAGCACTTCTTTTCCCCTTGGGAACCCATTCTCTAACACATTTACACAAAAATTCTTATCGGTACCAACACTAACACAAAATATTGACATAGCTGATAATTTTCAAAAAAGACAACAAATTTTGAGCATATCTTCTGCTCTTTCTGCTCCTTTGCATTTTTGATGTAAAATTTTACTCTGATTTTTTTGTCAAAGTGAAATCATTTAAAAGAAGCATTTTCAATAAATGTAAATTTTAAATAATCAAACTTTAATGCAGATGTCGTTTATTCTAAATATATTTCATTGAATTGAAGCGGAGAATTTCTCCAAAATAGTGCAGTTATTAAGTAAGTCACTTCTAGACTTTTTAACACTCGTAATGTCTAACTATCTATTTTAAAATTCACGCAGAAAAATTTCAAATGTAACTTTGCAACTAAACAACCCGAAGAGTATGAGTCCAAGAATTTGCGATTTCAAATGATGTTCATGAGAAAGAAAGCATTGCAAAATTATTTCGCTTTGATTCTTCAAGGGATAAAGATGATAGTTCCTAGTTTCTTTTGAAGACTATTGCAAAAGAGTTGGTTACCAAAAAGACATTAACTATTTGGCTGCACCCAATTGCATATTATCATAATCCTCACCGTACTAAGAGGATCTTAAAAATCGTAATATTGAAGTGTTGTTCTGCGATGAATTGGTGATAATGCAGCATTATTACTTAGATATACTTTATACTATTGATATATACTCGTACGCACTGATTTTGAAATGAGAAATAAATAAATATTAATTATAACTGTCAGTTAGAGTTTTCTATAAGAAATTAAAAATCTATATTGCTAACCAAAATCGTAATGTATCTAATTGGTTATATACAGGTTATAAATGATAAGTGCGAAAGAGACCGTCATAGTAACTCACAGTAATAACAACACATGTGACAGAAAGGGATACAAAGTCACACGTATAGAAGAGTATGAGTTAGATTTATCCCAACGCTCTGTACAAACTAATTGAAAGTTTTTAGATTTATAACCAAAACTTTCAGTAGTAATACCACATAAATAATGAGTTATATAATTGATACGTTCTTGCAGGGCTACTATTTGGTCTGTCATTTGAACCAGCACTAAATAATCATCATAGCACTGGTATGTGTAAACAAACACTTTCGCTACTCCCGAATTTTGACAGCAAAGGTTGTGTTCAGAAGAACAAAATGTTTTCATATTTTGATTTGACTTAAATTATTAATAAAACAATAAAATAATGAGCATAGCCTCTACCAATATTATAGTGGCTTCAAAGCGCGTATGTCGTGTTTGCCTCGAATTCATAAATGACCAGAAATTTGTGGATTTGGATGATCCTTTGTTAGTTGGTGATATAGAACAAACAGCCTCGGCCTCAAAGGACGAAAAATTAAGTGTATTAGAAGCTTTTAATCTATGTACCCAGTTGCAAGTAAGGTTGGATGAAGATGATTACGACGATTTGGAGGAATCGGAATTATGTCGATACCTCTGTACTGAATGTTGCGCTGAGCTAAAGGTCGCATATAATTTTATAATAAAAGCGAGGCTTAGCAATGAGGCGTTACAGGAACAGTTAACAAGGTATGTAAAATTCGAAACAGAAGTAAATGCCATTTCTTCGGGTAAAGGAATAAAACATGAAAGTAGTGATGCTGATAGTGAAGTAGAAGAGGAAATGGATAGAGTTGAATTTTTATCAGAAGATGACAAGGAACAGTTCATAAATACTACAGACGAAGAATTTGTAGAAGGTCAACAGGTTCGTTAATCTAAATTAAATAATGAAGTATACATTTAGCTGTATACAATGTAATTACCTCATTAACTTTCATGTGTATTTTAGGAAATAATGACCCCATCTCCATCTAACAATTCTACATTACAAGTAGAAGAGGCTTTAGCAGCAATATTTGGCTCAGATAATTTTGAGGCTGATATTACTAAAGAGAATTCATATGATAAATTACCTGATCATGAGCATGTAACGATTGAGCGCAAAACAGGAATTCCAAATGAAAGCGAGGATGATGAAGATGCTACAAGTGTCGAAGTGCATTTGGTGGAATCTGACGCAGACGATCAAGCAGAAGACGAAGCGATAGAAAGTCAGCATATGCTGCAATTCAAATGCGAATTGTGCACTGCAATATACTATATGCAAAGGGAATTAGTGCTACACTATGAGCAGGATCATGGTAAGCTAAACTGTTTATAAGTCAAAAGAACTAAATAAACAGCATTTAATGAAGTTATCTTAAACAATCTCTGTTTAATAAGTTTGCGGTTTTGTTAGGGAAGAATATCAATGCTTCTAAAACGTTTGCCAAATATACATACATACATATCTCTCATTCACTACACGAACGACACAAGTCAAAAAACTCGATTTTGCACAAAAATCCGTTAAAAGTTTTCAATCGGAAAAGTTATTTTGTTCTCAAACGGTGTCTGTAAAAGATATGAAATTTTCACACAATATGAAGCATCATCAAATTTGTGTTTTTAGAGTTGTGCCGTTCTTGTAGTAAATGAGCGATATATGCATTTGGAAAATATATTTTTTTATGGATTCGAAATTACCTTAAATTTTGACTTGTCCAAATATCTTCTCTAAATATACTGTTTGAAACTCCATCCATCACGCCAGACTCATTTAAAACAAAAATAAATCCAAAAAGGATGTTATAAATAAATATGCCATCCATTTCTTATATTATTTTCCTTTATTTCAATTCTGTAGATCAGCGCGACTTTCATTTCTTGTGCAACTCTTGTGATCATCGTTTTTTTAGTAAAAGCGCATTAAATGTTCATACGCGACAGATTCATCAAAATTGCGAGTTTATTGACTGTTCACACTGTGGACGCACAGTTTTAAAATCTTTTTTTAAGTTGCATCTTCGACGTCATACGCAGCAGAAGAAATTTCTCTGTTTTGAATGTCGTAAGTATAAATTATAATTTATATTTGCTAATTCCAACGTGTTTATTACTTAAAAAATAAAAATATCAAAATGATCCAAAATTGCTTTAACAAAATCTGATCAGAATATCTGTGGCAGTTTGACAAAACAACCTAAGTCCCTGTTGTGAAAAAAAAAAAAAACAAAAGCAAATAACTGGTGCCTGTGTCGATACAGGATATGTGATTTTGCTTTTTTCACGAAAAGGTACTTAGGTTGTTTTGTCAAAATGCCGCAGGTATGTAGTAATAATAAGGTGAACATGTTTTAAATATTTGTTTTTAGTATGCAAATGTAATGAAATATTTACAAAGAGCAGATGAACTTACCGAAACAATGATAAATTATGACGAAGTAATAAACACTCTTATTTAAATTTACTTTGGTTAAAAACAAAACACTAATTTTATTCTCTTTAATTACCAACAGCCAGCACGTTTACCAGCAAATATATATTAAAAAAACATTTGCTAACTCATGACAAAGATCGGAATCGCAACTTTGAGTGTGATGTATGTGGACGCAAATTTTATACGGTAGAGTCCTTTAAAACACATCAAATTATCCATCAAGATCCCAAGGATCGTGAAACTTTCAGTTGCAGTCTCTGCGAGAAAACATTTATGCGCCAGACAAATCTTAAATTGCATATGCAAATGCATCGTGGTGAGACAATAGATTGTCCACATTGCGGTAAGAAATTTGTGCGTCGAAAAGATTTAGAAATACACATTCGTTTTCACACCGGTGACTTTCCTTTTGCCTGCGCATCATGTGATAAACGCTTTGCCATTAAAAGTCATTTAAATGCACATGAACGCAGACACAAAGGCATTAAGTATCAGTGTCAGTGGTGTAGTAAGCAGTTTATCAATACGGCAGGATTAAGGCAGCATGCTTACGAGCATACGGGCATGCCACTTTGCTGTGCAGTATGTGACAGAGGATTTCCAACCAAATTTAAGTATGTTGGGATGAAATGGACTTTAGAAAATTTAATTTATGTAGTTAACTTATTTTTTTTTTCTATTGCAGAGTGCGTCGCCATTTACGAAGCGTACACCACAATCTCTTTCCTTTGGGCTATACAGACGATGGAGCCGAAAAATATGTTAAAGAATTGCCAAAAGATATTACAAAAAATAGCCAAGGCATCGAAACAAATGTCATTCAAGTTGTGACAAAGACAGAGGTATTAGCCGAAGACGAAGAAAGTTATGAAATGTTGGAAATGCTTGACGATAATGAAGATCTTGTTACGTTGTTAGTTAGTGAAATATAAATTTATGCTATTAAATTAGTTTAAACATAACTTTTGCACATCAATATTTTGCGTTTCATTATTTTAGTAAAATATGCCTGCTGGCAAAGGTAAGGGGTCCTTTTAATTAACAGTTGTGACATTTTCAAAATGACCCTGATGAAGCACAACGAAATAAAATCTAAAAAAGAAACGAAATACTGCCTGCAGGACCACGGACTATTTCTCCATGGGAGAAATCGACTAGTCCAAATTCTGGTCCCATTACATATAATGTTCTAGTACCTGGAGACCGATCCCTGCTCGGTCAACAATCTTATCTTATCATTTTAGTCGATGTTTTTATTCATAGCTATTTTTTTCAATGAAATTCGTACCTTTTCACCTCCAAAGCTTTCAAAATGATAAATTAACCGATGAGAAAAATAATAAGAAAAAACTCGGAAAATATCGAATGGTATAGAAAAATATCAAGAACTCCAAATTTTTTAAGAGAATTAGAATGACCTAAAATAAATAAATGGGATATGCCACGCACCCAAAATATTTCGCCTCTTGTATGGGGGCTGAAATACCTTACCATCATGCCTCGGAAAGTTCATTAAATTTTTTTTTGTGCATGAGTTATTAACTAAAATTTTTATTTTGGTAAAAAGTGGGCCTTACCATTATTGAACAAAGCCCACTTTTCGTTATGCTTTAGATACTTGTAATCCAGGTCCGCATACCAAATTTCATCAAAATATGTTGTACCATTTGCGAGAAATAGCATTTAATTTGTTTTACTTGTATGGGAGGTTCCACGCGCACCGGTGATATTTTGCCCACTTTCAGGTCGTAGGTGCCTAATAAAAAGTAGATTCCCTATAGTTAAATTCAGAAAGATTGCTTTAGTAGTTTTCTTTTTATAGCGTATTATATTTTTGTGTGCGGTGCCACGCCCTCCAACGAGTTTTCCTAATATAACAGCACATCACATATTGATACTTCTTTTCAGGGGTAAAATCTTTGAAATTTTCATTAAAATTGTTGAAGTCGTTTTCGAGTAATATTGAATCAAAATTTTCAATGGTTAAAAAAGGGGCGTGGCACTTCTTCGATCCCGCCCACTTTTCGGTTATTACAAGGCATTGATATGTAGTACCTACATACCAAATTTCATAAAAATATCTTGTAACATTTGCGAGAAATAGCATTTAACGTATTTTGCTTGTATGGGAGGTTCCACGCGCAATGGCGACATTTCGCCCACTTTCAAATCAGAGATGCCCTATTGCAATTAGGCTCCTCACAGTTAATTTCAGAATGTTTGCTTCATTAGTTTTCTTTTTATACCGTTTTATATTTTTGTGGGCGGTGCCACGCCCTTCACCGAGTTTTCCCAATATAACGGCATATAACATATTAATACTTGTTTGCAGGGGTAACTTCTCCTAAATTTTCATTAAAATTGTTGGAGTCGTTTTCGAGTAATATTGGATCAAAATTTTCAAAGGCTAAAAAGTGGGCGTGGCACTTCTTCGATCCCGCCCATTTTTTGTCCGTTATGAGGTATTATTAACCCGTACGCGCTCACCAAATTTCATCCAAATACCTTGTATGGTTTACGAGTTATTACTTAATCAAATTTAAAATTTATGGCTGTGCCACGCCCTCTGGTGAGCATTTACAAAGTTCAAACTTAGCTCATTCTTCATTGTATGCTAATATCTAACACTACTCCAAGTTTCATTAAAATCGCTGTAGCCGTTTTCGAGAAAAAATTTTGGCACAGAAATAAGTACAAAGAAACATACAATTTTATCTCGTATAAGAAGAGAAGATTTACGTTTTACATAGTTTGTCATTGGGCGTAACCAATTGTCTCCTTATGCGTTACAATCGGACTAGGAAAAGGTCAATTGTCTCCTTATGCATTACATTCGGACTAGAATATATTTATTTATTCATTTATAAATTTCAACAAATTTAATTTGAAATTCAAATTATACACAAAAATTTCAAAAGGTTTCATAGCCGATTGTGCTAAAGAGTTTTTCAAAAAAAATATAGGCGTCCTCGGAATGACGCCCTATTGTACGCGCTCTATAAATTATGAAAAAAAAACAGTAATTTTTAATGAAAAATAACTAATTTGCCGAAAAGCACTCTGGCAGTGGGTTAAATTACCTTTCTTCTTTCCACTGAGCAATAGGGTATAGCGGATGCGTTAACTTTAAATAGTATTAGGCCAATTACATCTGCGTTCCCTGAATTGACGCACACACTTTCGGACATGTTTTAGCATATTTCTATTCGAAAACAAATTTTTTTTTTTTTAAATAAATTCCCCAAAACAATTCTTTGATAAAAAATGCTCCTAACAGGTTACTTGATCTGTTTATTGGTAAATTGTTGAGTTTTTGAAGTTTGAATTTAATTTCACACTTTGGGACGCTTTCCCGAAATGATTTTTCTTGTATTATCAATGCACAATTAATTAATTGACGATATACGAAAAACTTTAAAAGAATTGGTATTTATTGCATATACAATCGTTGTATAAAATAAACTTAAATAAAATTTATCATATTATAAATTTGAACTGTGTGGATGCATATTTTAATCAAACATACGGGCTATGTATTTCATCATTACAATACATTATTTGAGGCATTTTAGTATATTAAAATTATTTGAGGAAAATGGTGTGGAAACTTTAGCAATACAACATAAAATAAAAATATCTCTTCATTGGAACAGTTTTTCATTTTTAGACGGAGTGGTTTAAGGAAGTTTCATTAGGACAAATGCAAGCTTTTAAGTTTTATATAAATATATATTATAAATTTTAATGCATTTTAAGTTTGCTAAAGCATTAGGCCGTATTTATTATCTGTTCAAAAACTTTAAACAGATTTAAAGATAATTATTAATATGCGCTTATATTTTAAAGTGTCTTTATTTACAATTCACCACTAAAAGCCAAAACAGATCAAAAGTGCATGTATCACAAATTGTCAAATTGAAGTAAAATACATATATTTCGGCTTATAAGATCGGCCAGATAATGAGCTTTGTCATGAATAAACATCCTCAAGAATTTTTTCTTTGAGTCTAAGAATGTTATGTTTTGGCTTCAAATGTTTTTCATTGTATTACTAAAACCAAATGGAAATAAATGGTTAATGTATTACGCCCATGTCTAATTAGAATATACTTATATAAGAACATTTGCAGTTCTAGTTGATGGGAGTATGTAGGAAACAAAAATGGGAAGGATTCGCTCCGATAGTTGTATGTTAATTAACAACTTTCCAATTCTGTTGGTATAGGAATATCATTTTGTGCAGCGAATTGCAAGAGAGCTTTGTATTTATTTTTCCAGTTAATAATTTCCTTGCGCACTTTTTCATTGTCTTCATGCATTTGTTCAAGTTCGGTCCATTCATGAGATTTTTCCGTTTCAAGAACATCTTTTTGTTCGATTCGCTTAATGCGGCAACTGGCAGCATAACCACGGTTTTTCAATGTACGGCGACGTTGTTTCATACGGACTATTTCCTCACGATTAAGGCCGCGCATTTTAAGTGTGCGATTGAGATCACGCACTGAAATCGAAACCAATTCCTCATCGCTGATATCTGGAATTGGGCATGGTGATAGTGGAGCCTGCAGAAATATTAGGAAGAGAAAAATATATTATTAAAGTGCGTTACATTTCTAGCAAATAAGAAACAGCTAAGCTCTATGGCTTATGTATTTCCGCTTAAGTTATCTTTAGCTCCAAAAGCCCTATTTTTATTAAACCAAATTTATTTTAAGTAAGTTTTTTCAATTCGAACAAAGAATATGTAAGGAAACAAAGTGTCGTATTTAGTTTTGGAGATTAAACTATAGTTTAAGTTATAAAAGGATGACTGATTTACTTCCTGCCTAAACTCGCTCCATTTATAGTTCTTTTTTATAGGAAATCATAAGGACTCAGAAACTTTTTATAGATTCAACAAAAACTTACAAAAGCAACTGCAATACTTAAAGTTAATCTATCAAGTCCCAACTGCTCCATATCTCCAAAACTAGCACCGAGCAACACTTTGTAACAATTTACATTTAAAGCCATACCACCTCTAGAAAAAATTGTGCTTTGAAAGCTAAAGTTATCTTTTTCACGCATTTTTCGCAACAATTTATTATATTTACATATATTGGTGTTGTTACCATTGATGACTTTCGCTCACGACCACCCCGATGTGACGAATCCATTTTTTTGGCGTTGGCAATAGAAAAACTTTAGTTTTTGCTGTTTAAAGTTGGGGAAGAAAATATTTAATTCAACTTGTGTGTTAGCATTGAAATATAGATAATAATAATTGTTAATTCAAATAGTTTACCACATGTAATATAAAATTGTACCTTGATTTGCGTAGCATAAAATAATTTCAAGTGAAAATTTTTCTTTTGTTTTGTTCAATATGGCGAATTGTCACTGTCATTGGGCTGGTTTACAAGCAATCAGTTTTTGTAGTTGGTATTTCATAGACAATAGGGGAACTCATTCAAATCACGGAAAATTCCGCACTTCGTACTTTTCCTCAGTATATGTCAAAGTGACATCACTTTGTATGGAAAATTATTTCCACAGTTTTCGCATCGATGGAGTATAGTAAAAAAGTCTGTGGAAATTTCTTAACTGCGAACAGCTGATTTTTATCAACTTTTAATTCAGATTTGATTTTTGTTTTATGCAAGATATAATAAAAACGTAAAACAACTCAACAAGGTTTAAAAACAATTTTGTTTATTTACACGCTTTTACACAGTCCATATTAAGGGGTGCTCATTCCGTTTGTGGAAAAGTACGAAATGCGGAATTTTCGGAATTTTTTAACAGCTTTTTTTACGTGATGCATTTTGTGCCTAAAAGTTTTCAAAAGTGGGAATCGCATCGAAAAATAAATTTTTTATTTGGCCACAAATAAACATGTAAATATACATACAATTTTAGCTCGTACCCCGCAAACCAAACCTTACGACTTTGTCGGAATTCCGACTCAGTCGAAACAACGTCGGAGCTCTTCCGAAATTTCGTTACGCATTCGTAACTATTTCGTAACGTTTCGTCGTTATAATTTTTTTTAAATTTTTCTTTCGACATTTCGTTACGATTTCTTAACTATTTCGTAAAGATTTTTCATATCAATTTTTCTTTCGACTTGTCGGAACAAAGTCGGAACTCTTCCGACATTTCGATACGAATTCGTAAGTATTTCGTTAAGATTTATCTAAACAATATTTAAACATTTTCTTTCTTTTTTCCATTTTGTTTGAAAAAATTTTTACGTCAATATTCAATCATATGGTTAATAAAATATATATTTCACAGACAAAATAACAACATTTTGTTGTTGTTAAATACCGTGAAATATATTATGTAAGTATGTATGATGGGAAATTTATAAGGACACGTACATGCTTTAGAAAACACACAAGCACACTTATAAATTACATAAATTGAACTGAAATAAAAAAAAAAAAAAAAATAGGAAGGACAAGACACGAAGTTACGATTTTGTTCCGAAAATTCGTAACGAATTCGTAAAGACACGGCGTTATGAATTCGTAAAGAAACGGCGTTACGAATTCGTAAAGACACGGCGTTATGAATTCGTAAAGAAACGGCGTTACGAATTCGTACCGACACGTCGTAACGATTTCGCAAAGACACGGCGTTACGAATTCGTAAAGAAAAAGCGTTACGAAGTCGTGTCAACCCTCTCATACAAAATTCGTAAAGATTTCGTAACGAATTCGGTATCGAAATCGGAAAAGTTTGTCGACTCGTCGTAACAATTTCGTTACGAAATGGGAACGTTGGGTTTGCTGGTGTATAAGAAGAGAAGATGAATGAGGTGAGTTACGGCCAAATAACTTCATAAATCTCTAAAGGAAACAGGCTATAAGGGACAAAAGCAAATAGAGAGCAATAACACATCTGTGGACTTTTGACAAAACGACCTAACTCGAAATTGGCAACTTTTCAGGAGAGCCCAAAAACTGATTAACTACTTTTCAATAATGTGGCTCAATTTAGTTGATGCAGAGTTAAATCTCTTCTTTCCATACATTTTTACTAATCTTAAAGTGTCAGCTGTCAAATTATTTTTTATTTTTTTTGATTCATAACGCCTCACCGCACGTATGGCGCTAAGTTCAAATCTTGCGTGAACTCTGGGACACCCTTATATCTCTGGAACAAGAAATCATAGAGACATGGCGATTATACCAATAGAAGCGCATTTAAATTTTATATTTAGGGCTGAAATCCTGCAGAATTGTCTTATCTCGACTTAGGTTGTTTTGTCCAAAGTCCACAGATATTGTCACCGGATATTTATGAAGTGATTTAGCAGTTACTCACCTAATTCATCATGTATTGTACGTCAAATAAATCTGAAAACAGCCTTTTTTATCACTTTTGTGGATATATAACAAGACATTGTAATTGTACGTCATAAAACGCGACTTCAAAAGTTACTTTGATTTATATTGATATCTTTATTTTCCTCCGAAATATCCTAACCTAAAAAAAGTTCAAAAAATGCACGAAATACGGCATTACCAACATTGGTTGATTTATATTAAAAGTGGTTAAAAATGATTGAGCTGGAACTACATGCAACGCGTCGTCGCTTAACCGCGTCATGGCTTTTCAAGCGTCTCGTTTTTCGAGTTACATGCCGCGCTTCCTCGCGTCAAAGTTTTTTGTGACAACAGCTGACAGTTGAAAAATTTTAAAACAAAATTTACATAAATTACTTTATTTTGTTTCACCAACTCAATAAGTTGCTCATAAAGTTGCTCAACTTTTTGCGTCATATGCTTTTTGACTTTCAACGCGTTGTGTTATGTAGCTCACTCCATACGAATGCAGGGTTTCAACTTTTTCTGACAGAAGCGTGTGTCGCGATAACGCGACGACGCGTTGCATGTAGTTCCAGCTTTATGATGTCTAATGCCCTATTCTCAATTTATTGGTTAACCAGCCTAAAATCAGAAAACCTTGATAATCACAAAACCACGTTCACTCCTTTTACCTGGATAAGTCATCTATCATTTCAATGACACTTTTTTGGCGTTTACCAAATCACGACACTATTTTCACTTTTTTCAAATATGTTTTTATATATTTCGTTTTTTAAATTTTTTTTAATACAATTGAGACAAACACATTTTTGATTTTAACTTTAATTTGCTTTTTATTAAAAATGTTTTATTTGTTTACATTTTTCAATTGTCAAAAAAAAAAAAAAGGAATTTTCCTAATTTCACTGGGATTTTTTGAATTCGGAGATGCCACCTGCCAATCTAATTATTCAAAAACTAGCTAATCTTTTCCATACAAATCGAAAAGTTTTTTATATGGAAAACTATCCTGGTTAGTGCTTAATCAGCATTCATCTGGTTAACCAGGCAAGTGAGAATAGGGTATAAGGATTGAGAATATTTCGATAAAAATTAATCATTGTTACTTGTAATTTATCATAATCATTTTTAACAACTTTTTATATAAATCAACTAATGTTGGTAATGGCGTATTTCGTGCATTTTTTGAACTTTTTTCATTCTTACCATTTTCCCTGAAAAACATTTTGGGTGCAAACACTTTTTATTTAAAACACGATAGCATAGGTGTGATATATTTCCTACCTGAAATGACATTTATAAATTTGGTAGAATGAGACAACCAAATGCTTTTTTTTTCTGTCAAATTGTTACGATCTATTTCAATTCGACAGTGTTACCATATTGAAATAACTCATTTCGGTAACAATCCGCTTTTATTTCATCCATTTATGTTGGAGTGCATGCGGATTGTGTTGGGTATTATATAAATCCAACAAAATTTGGATTAAGACTCAATGCGAATTTTTGCTGTCGTCTGTCTACCCTATAAAAGTCATAGAGATATGACGATTACACCAAAAAAAGCGTATTTAAATTTTATAGTTATGACTATAACCCTGGGAAATTGTCTTATATTGCTTTAGGTTGTTCAGTCCAATGTCCACACATATGCACATGGGGAAATCTGAGCAAGTATGACTTTTTCGTAAAAAAGCAAGCTATTATTCAAACATGTGGCACCCTATTTTGGACATAGAATTATCAGTTTTAGATTTATTAGAAGAATTTTTCAGCCTGCGTAACTGACTTTATTCGATCGCCTCCCCCAATATCTTGAAAATTCATTTTTCGAGGGTGAAGCACTGAATTTCGCGAATCAGACACATCAATGGGATGCGGTTTTTCTTACATCTAAACGCCCATGTTAAAGATCCTGTAAGCCCCAAACATTTCGCTGAACCGCCTCAAAAGTTATAGCTTAATAATGAAAGCAGTTTTTTTAATTAACACTCAAAATTTTGCTCGAATTTCGCCATTGTTCACGTTTGTGTGTATGTATGTATGTATTCTCCTTTAACTCCTAGGAGGAGCATAGGGCCAATATGAAATCTCTCCATTTGTCACGATCCCTTGCGATGACTTTAATCTCTTGCCACGACTTTCCCGATTCTTGGATTTCCTTTTCCAGCGACCACGTCTACCACGTCCTCTACTGCCTTGTGGATTCCACTCAAGAGCCTGGCGACAAACTTCGCTGTGTGGTTTCCGGAGAGTGTGACCAATTCATCTCCATTTGCGCAGCTTGACCTCGATTGCTATAGCCCTCTGATTGCATTTTTGATGTAGCTCGGCATTTGATATAGTGCGAGGCCACCAAACCTTTAGTATTCGCCTTAAGCATTTGTTGACGAATATTTGCAGCTTGTTCGTTAGTTGTTCAGTAACAAGCCACGTTTCGCACCCATATAACAAAACCGATTTCACATTCGAATCAAAAATGCGCACTCTCGTTTTGGTGGATATAACGGAAGAAGACCATATTTTGTTCAGTTGAGCAAACGCGCCTTTTGCTTTTGCTATTCTTGAGTTGATATCCTCTTTTGCTCCACCATCCATGGAGATAATGCTGCCTAAATACGTGGAGCTATCGACGTTTCCGATGTCATCACTGCCAGCTTTAAACGTCTTCAATTTTGCTTTGCATATCTGAATGTTTGGACGATAAGAGGCAGATGTCATCAGCGTAGTCGAGATCTTCCAGATGTTCGGTAAAGTTCCATTGGATACCCCTTCACGTTCACGTTTGTACTGGGGGCGATTTTTTTACACATAAATTGGGCCCAGATCAAATGATCACGCAAGGTTTGAGACTGTTTTGTGCCCTTCAAATTACCATTTTTTTAGACGCAATTACGCATGAAAAATCGCCATTTGTGCATCTTTTCTGGTGTGCTACCACCGAACCAGAGGTGGCCAGATCTTTAAGTCATAACATTAAAAAAACAATCGCCTCCAGAGCAGCAGATTTCGGGTAAAACCCATTCACACAACTTGAGAGACCCGTATCTAGCGTTCTACCAGAGGTGCATCAACGAGATGCGGTTTTTCTTACGTCTTAACACCCATGTTAAAGATCCTTTAAGTCCCAAATAATCCACTGAACCGCCTCATAAGTTATAACTCAATAACGGAAGCGGTTTTTTCAATTCACACTCAAAATTTGTGGATTTTGCTCGAATTTCGGCGAAAAAAAAAAAAAATCAAAAATAAAGCTTCCTGGTTTGTGGATGGAAAATGCAACGGGTGCTTTTTTGGCGAACCAAGACATGTTCACACCGAAAGTCACACTTGCTGAGATTTCCCCATATATCTGTGGCAATAAGCGATAACAGCTTAAGTCGATTTAAGAAAAATGGGTTTGAGCTCAATTTCCCATTAGTTCTGGTTAAAATTACACATTTATTTGTATCCGTTTATTTAGTGCTTCTATAGGTTTTAATAACGCCAAAAAAATTCGAGATTAATTTTACCCAGAACTAATGGAAAATTGAGCTCAAACCCATTTTTCTTAAGTCGACTTAAGCTGTTATCGCTTATTGTCACAGATATATATTTTTTTATACCTGCCACGATTCCATATCTTCGTTACAAACGGAAGGAAAAAGTGAATAGTAGGGTATAAAAACAATCAAAAATGTATTTATTTCTTTTTAATACAATTATCTGCATTATTCACTAAGGAACTTTTGATTTTTATCTGCATTTGTTAAAAATTTGTACGTTTCATTTTTGTACGTTTTTAAAAAATATTTAATTTTTTTTTTATTGTTTTACACCAAAAATTTATATCAAAAATATGTTAAAATAAAATTATGTAAATACGCCATAATAATTAGTTTTTTCAATAAACTCTGTTGCTGCAAAAATTTTTCGTTGTGTAAAAAAAGAAACCCAATTTTTTATAATTAATTCATTAAATTGCACAGTACAACAAACTGAAGAAAACCGATAGCTTTTTTGACCAATTCTGGGTCGCTGATTCCAAATCTGGCAACTATTTTTTCTCCTCAGGTCTGAGATCCGAGCAACTCTTGATTTAAAGTGCAGAAAACGATATTTTCAGACATATGGCGTACATCCAGGAAGTAGTGTAGTTCACTTTTGCCAACGGCATCGAACAGCTTCAAGCTTCCTTATTAAACCATACCTTTAACTTTTTCAATAGGATTATTACTTTCCGAGATATCATCCTATTTACACAATATTTTTACACAATTTATTTTATTATATCTGCTCAAATTCGTTGAAGAATATCTCCTAAAATACAGCTGCTTTGGGTGGTGCGTATCTATGTATATCCCTGCTGACTTTTTAACTCCAGTACTGTGACTTTTGGCCTAAGTGATTTATGTTGCTCACATTTTTATTGACTTTCTTCAATTTACACTCTTTATGAAAAGAAAATCATCAGACGATACCAGGTGCCATGTTGATGTTCATTTCTCATCAATATCTCTTCAATTGTAGTATCCAGTATACTGTGGACTTTTGGATGCATAATGCCATCAAAATGCTTTATTGGTTCAACAACCACTGACGTCAACAGACAATAACCATGTGCCGCTCCAGTTGAATGATTCAACAAAACTAACAGTAGAATTGCAGTAACTGTTAGAATTTTGTTGCTTTTGTTTATGCGTCTGTAAAAGCGAGTACTTTCGCTTTTATTTTTATTATTTCCCGTGTGCTTAAAGCTCTTCATATTTGTTAGAATTATTTAATGGATTGCAACAAACTGATGCTTGTTCACATTTCATTTCAAGTATTTATACCAAAGTAAAAAATAATTTTCTTTCTCCATGTGGTGAAATAATTGCATTGTTAGAGTTTTTCAATATGAAATAAAAAATGTTTACAGAAAGACGTAAACATGTATGAAGATATGTACATATGTATGTACAAACATACATTTGTGCGATTGTTGAAATTATGAATACCAAAATTATATGAAAATTCTTGATAATAAATAAGATAGTAAGTATATTAAGGCCGGAATAAAAATATTTTCAAGATAACTAAAAGCCTGTTTCCACCGCTCCACTGAGATAAGTAAATCACATCGATAAATCCTACCCGTTTCCACCGGCCGAAATAGATTCATTTTTGTCAGCAAATGTCAGAAGCTGTAAAATTAAACTTGTCTTTCATTTTCATCTTAAGATTTATCTTCAATTTGCTTTGTGTTTAATGCTAATTGTCAAAGTTAAGTGGTGTCACTAGGTCGAAAATTGCAAAAATCGGTAGCCTTGCTGTGATTAATGCACAGATTTTAGTCAAATCTTAGCAGAAATAGATGTATTATTGTATGGTAAATCATGGAATCAACGCTTAGATTTAGCGTTAAGTACACAAACTGCCTTAAATTATCTTTTAAATCAGAGGCTATAACAGCTGAGTTGGGAAAGTTATACTTTTGGTTTGTTTATTTATCATATAAAGTTTTTCAACAGTGAACGCGCAATAGTATTAACATCCCAACATATTAACATCCCAAAACAAGAACTTTTTATACCCTACACCCAGGGTATATTCACTTTGCCCTTCCGTTTGTAAAGCAGAGAAGGAGGCGTGGTAGATATAAAAAAGTATATATGAGGGGTATAGAAGCAAAGGCAGCAATCTCCATTTTTTTCTTGAACGTGTCTGAAAGTGTTTGATCACACGCTATCATCAAACGCAACTAGATGTATCAATCAAACATGTCCATGACTTAAGGAGACACTGCCAACTGCCACCTTCGTTTCTATACCTCTATGATAGTGCCATCTACTTGTATTTGATGGTAGCTTGTGATCAAACACTATCAGACAAGGAGATTGCTGCCTTTGTTTCTATACCCCTCATATATTCTTAATCAGCGTCACCTCCTGAGTCGATATAGCCATGTTCGTCTGTTTGGCTGGGTGTGCGCGGAAATACAATATTTGGGAAAACTGAGCAAGATAATTCAATGAAATTTGGAACACAGCCTCCGTCGTCAAAGTTAGTTTGTAGGATTGAAAATTAGCAAAATTGGTCAACGGCCACGCCTACCGTTCATACAAAAAATATATTCAAAATGCAACTTTAAGAGTATTTTTCACGACAATGCAACTAAATACACATAAATACTACGAATTGTAAGCGCAAGCTCTGAGAAAAAAACTGAGTGAAGTCGGATAAGAGGGCGTGGCAGCTCCCATATAAGCAATAGCTCCAAAACGTTATACTATTCTGAGACATTCGAAGAACATTTTACACAAACACTTAAAACTAAAACAAAAACTGGATGAAATCAGACAAGATGGCGTGGCATCTCCCGTATAAGCAAAAGCATCAAAATGCTATACTGTAAGAGTTGCTTGAGATAATCCAACTAAATTTTACTCAAATGCTAAGGACTATAAATGCACACTCTGAGCTAAAACTAGACAAACTCGGACAAGTGGGCGTGGCATTCAGACCAACAAACCATACCTTAAGTTTTTAATAACCTCAGTGAATCTGGATTAACTCAAAAAACGAAGGCTGCAAAAACAAAAAACTTTCCTTTATATGGAAATGAAAGTTGATTACTCGAAAAGTAAGGATCTAATCGGTAATGCCTTTTTGATTTTAGTAACAAAAATTCATTACACTGTCTACTGTAATTGTTGTTCTACATCAAATGTCCTTCAAAACAGCACTTTTAAACAAGGATATCTGCACTTTTAAACAAGGATATCTTGAAAACTAGAGTCAATTCGGCGAATCTAATATTATTTTTTTATTTAGTAGATCATGATTACTTGAAATCGACTTCAAAACCCGTGTTGCCCTGTGTAATTATTCATGAATGTACAATTATATGTATGTATGTACTTACTTACTATCCCAACAAACAAAAACGTTTGGAAACTAACTTATTATACGCTTATTGAAGCAAACATTTTGTTTGGAAATTAACTTGCTAAATGTTCGGAAATTCTTAAATTTTAATTATTTAAAAATCGAAACTGGACCCTTCATAGCATGCTTGTGAAAATCATTTGGAGCAAGCTCATTATAAATGTTTTTATACAATATTTTCCAAATTTTTTTATTTTATATTTTTAAATTATTTTTTAACTTTACACTTAACATTTTGTTAGTGTTTATTTAGTTCATTAAACAACATTTTTATATTTAATTATATATAAAAAAAATTTATATTTACTGAGAATCGAACCTATGACTTCCAAGCTATGGGTTGACAATCTTATCAACTGACCTAACGTGCCAGTCATGATTCAAATGCCTTGTGTTTTACTTAGCTCGATAAGTCATTGAAAAAATAAAATTAATAATTTTTCGAAAGTTTGGAAAACGATTATAAAAACTTTTGGAAATAAACATTTTTCTGATTGTTGATTTTAACCTAGCAAAACAATTGTAAAAATTCTAAAAAAATAACATTTTCCAAACGTTTGAAAATTGGTTTTGAAAACATTTGGAAATTAACATTTTCCAAGGTTATAAATTGTTTTTTGGGATTTTATTATGATTTTTTAAAACAATTTTTATATTAAAGTATTATGAGATAGAAACAGTAATTTAGTGTTCGTTTACTAGTACAAAATTATAGTTTTCGCTACATACATACTATGTAGTAAACAGTTTTGATCGTTGTGCTCTGCACAATTTTTATGAAACATCATTCAAAATACGAGTATTTCATCATGATAAATGGCTATATATTCCCATTTTCAGTACAGCGGCAATGGTATTTAATGTAAAACTGTTAAAACTATGTTGAAGTGCTGAAAATTTAAGCTGCGGTATCTGCGTTATTTGGAATTCCGTATGATTGTAAGGCAACTGCAGGGATGCCCAGATACTTGGATGTTTACTTAAAATACGTGTGTCCAATTGTTTGCAAAAGTCTTCACATAAAGGATTCTGATGTTGAACAATAACTCCTTGACCTGTTGTTGTTCGGATACTGCAGCAGAGTATCAAAATTAAAACTACCGTTATTTGTTTGCAATTTGTCATTTTGTTTCCCTGTATTCTGGGGATTTTTAATGTTACTTGTATCATAATGAACGCTCTGCTTAATATTTATATCTTTCGACTTGTTTACAGAGTAACGAAGAGAAAAGCTTTGGCGGAGCTTTTTTTGCTTTGCAAAATTGTGAAATTAATTTCATATACGAACATAAAGTATCTTGACGAAATTCTTAAAATTTGCATAGCATTGGTTGAGATTGTTTTAAAGGGCTGTTTGATAAGTCCGTTATCTAACGAAAGTGGTTGCTCTCATCGTATTTTTATTTAATAAGCTTATTTATTAAAGGCATCGGGAGTAGTAGTATACATAAATATGGAGAAAAGTACAATGTGAGGGCTTTGAGTTGCTTCCTTTTTAACAAATTTGGTTCCCTGAGGTTTTAATCTTTTTTGAAACATGAAGAAATTGCTTGATGAAAAAAAAAAAAGATCGTCAAATTGAGGTAACTCGCGAACGGCAATAAGTATCTACAGATATAAGAATTTCTCTCGAAGAAGGAAAGGATAAAAAATAAAATAAATTTTGGTTAAATTTATTTTTCTATAATTTCAAAGTCACTGACTTATTAGTTCAAGTGTCAATAGTAAAACAACCTACTAAGGTTGCTATCTTTGGCCTGGCCACAAATTAAATATCCTACAACGCATTTCAGAAACTTTGCTTGTATGGTAGTTGCCACGCCCAATTTTCCAAATTTACAAAGTTTTTGCTCAGACCTTACCCCGAGTATATTTAAGTAGCATTATCGTAAATAATGGTCATAAAATTGAGTTGTAAATTTTATTTTTTCAAAGGCGGTAGGCGCGTCTATTTACTGATTTCAATCCCAAGGCCCATCTTTGAGGCAGTGTACAAAGTTTCATTGAATTATCTTGCTTTCAAAAAATTGTAAAACGATTTCCTCATACAGCCAGCCAGACAGACAAATGGAAATACCCATATCGACTCAGAAGGTGGAGCTGATGTACATTTGATAGTATCACAAAAAAAAAAGTTCGCCCTTACCCTCCCATTTTGAAAGCTTATCGGTTTTGATTTAAAAGGAAAAAAAAAATTTTTTTCGACCTCTAAATAAGCTCCTTATGATTTTTACATATTACTCCGCCATTTGACGTCCGATCATCAAGTATAGTAACCGTGTTTCTTGTGACGCGTATATACAATTGTGGTAATTTTCAAATTGCGATAACTTATGAACGGTGAGTCGTACGCTAAAAAGTACAAATGTCTTTTTCATTGAGAACCACATGCTCTACAAATAATTTTAATCTTTTGTAAAAAAAAAAAATAATTATTTAGAAGTTAATTAAAAAAAAGTGATTTTTTTGACGTTTATCGGTGCTTAGCCAGTTTTTATAGAATAACTCCTAAAAGATAAATTTTTTTAAAAATCAAATGAAAGGTTTTTGTAGAGAACGTCATTCTCCATAAAAAAGTTTTAATAGTTTTATTGTGCGACTCACTATTCATGAGTTATCGCAATTTAAAAATATCCACAATGGTATATACGCGTCAAAAGAAACACGGCTAGTATATCGTTGTAAGTCTCTTGATGTGAGCTATTCATAGAAGTAATTTATCTCAAATGTTTTTTCGACTAATTAAACTTATTATCTCAGTTTCTACCACCCTAAGGTGCCAAGAGCACTTCATAAGAAATTATAAAATTCAACTCTCCAAAGTTTACTCAAATTGTTGAAGTTGAAGAAGTTATGGCGAATCTAAAACCTCAGTACAAAATATGAAAAAAAAGGATGTTTCAAAAACGACAATCGCCCCCTTAGACTATGCAATATTTTTTTTTAACATTTGGCATTTCAAACAGTATACCAATACATAAATAAAAAAAGAATCTTGCATAGTTTTAGGGGGCGGTTTTTGTTCTTGAAACATCCTGTTTTTCATATTTTGTACTGAGGTTTTAGATTCGCTATAACTTCTTCAATTTCAACAATTTGACGAAGCTTTGTAGAGATAAATTTTATGATTTTTTGCCCCGCCTTTTTGTCCGAGTTCGTCTAGCTTTAGTATTTGTATGAAATTAAGTTGGATTATCTCAAAAAACTCTTTCAGTATAGCATTTTGAAACTTTTGCTTATATGGGAGGTGCGACGCCCTCTTGTCCGATTTTACCCAGTTTTTGCTCAGAGCTTGCACTTACAATTCTTAGTAATTATGTGTATTTTGGTTGCATTGATGTGAACAATACTTCTAAAGTTGTATTTTGAATATATTTTTTGTATGGGCGGTAAGCGTGTTCGTTGAACGATTTCACTCATTTTTAATTCCACGAAATAACTTTGACAACGGAGGCAGTATACCAAATTTCATTGAATTGTCTTGCTCAGTTTTCCTAAAAATTGTATTTCCACACACAGTCAGCCAGCCAGCCAACCAGCCAACTAGACTGACGGACATAGCTATAGCTCAGAAGGTGACGCTGATCAATAATATATATACTTTTCTATGTCTGCTACGCCTCCTTCTCTGCGTTACAAACGGAAAGACAAAGTGAATTTAACCTGGGTGTAGGGTATAAAAACAATTTTTTAACTCGGTCTATAATGACACTTTTAGCACATTGAACGTCTTCAGACTAATCTCTTTTTTGGCATTGCGCTGCTCAGGACACTCGACCTTCTGTGACAGTGTTCTGCAAAGTGGTGACGATAAGGAATACACACGAGCAAAAACACATTTTTAATATGTAATACGTATACTTATCTCGAGAAAGGAAGCAGCTAGGATTTTTTGTTTTTTTTAATCTACTGACAGTCATGACATTTTCTGTATACGCAGTTTTTCTATCCATTTTTATGAAGCTTTTATTTGGTTCTGGCAGAAAGAACTACGCACATAGCACCAACACCATTTTACGTATGCATGTATTCAGCAGAAAGTTGAATGAACTGCTTAAAATTAATTGCCAGCCAATTAAAATGATCTTCCTCATAATTATTTTGAAGTTTTGCAAATGCTTGGCAAGACATTATCCTATCATTCAACTTAACGACTGTCCGCCTGTTATGGTTGCGGATTAATGTGAGCACGTTACGTACCTAATTCTGTTATCACACAGAGACCAGAACATCAATACCTACTGTATTGTATGGGAAAGAAAAATATCAGCAAAATAGCTGGTAGTGCACCACAAAACAACAAAATGAACTTTAGATGAATTATGTCGTGGAGGGAATAATACAACAAAAAGTTATTTTTTATCAAGAAAACGTACCAGGAAAATCTCTTGACAAAACCCACCACCTACTTGTTAACGGTGCTACTGTGCTACATGAAAAAAAATTCTGGGTTCTCACATAGCACATCGTATTTGGCACTCAAAAAAATAATTTTCGGCGAACTCGGTTTTTCTTCATCACCCAAGGATTTTTTTTTTGGAGTGACGAAAGGTCGTTTTATGCCTGGAGGTGAACAGACAAAAAACAGAAATTATTTGCATAAATACCAATTGTGACCGAAAAGCCCAAGCACTTCAGCATTACTTAAATAAATTTTCAACAATATATTGGTCAAACAATTTCAAAAAAAAAAAAAACTGAAATTAAAATAGACGGTCATTTGAAGTTTTTGTGACTTAAACCGTGTAAATTCAAAAGCAATTTTTTTCAGAAATGTGGATTCTCATATAAAAAAAATTGCTTTTGAGTTCACACGGTTTGGGATATAGAAACTTCAAATGACCGTCTATTTTAATTTGTATTTTTTGTCTGGAAAAGATTTTTTATATTCTTTTTTGGCAAAAAAAAAAAAATATTAAGTCCCTAATATTTGGATTTTGACTTAAAAGACTAAGTATATCACAGGTGCGAAAAAATTGATGATATCATGCATGATATCGGCCATTGCTCAGTCAGTTTTCACCCGATTTTTGAAAAATTTCTTTTCTATAAAGTTACAACCCATAGCTTTCTATGAAAATTCGTTGAAAAATGGTTGAGCTACGAATTTTTTTCGCCTCTAGGTATAAAACAACCTTTCGGTTGGCCCAAAAAAAAAAAAAAATCCTAGGGTGATGAAGATAAGCCGAGTACGCCGAAAATTATTTTATTGAGTGCCAAACACAATGTACTATATAAAAACCCAGAACTTTTAAATTTTCTCGAATTTGTAGCACAGTGAAATTAGCCGGAAAACTCGGAGCTGACACACATATTTTACGAGCAAAAATTCAAAATGTAAAATTAACACAAATGTTGGAGGTGGTGATTTAACCGATTTAATTTTTATACCCTACACCCAGGGTATATTCACTTTATCCTTCCGTTTGTAATGCAGAGAAGGAGGCGTGACAGGTATTTAAAAGTATATTTATTCTTGATCAGCGTCACCTCCTGAGTCAATATAGCCATGTCCATCTAAGACATCCAACTAAATTTCACCCAAACACTAAGTACTATAACATAACGCTTTGAGTAAAAAATAGGTGAATTTAGACAAGAGGGCGTGGAACCTACCATATTACCAAAAGTTTCAAAATACTATACTGAAAGTGTTTTTTGAGATAATCCAACCAAATTTCATTTAAATAAGGGAATGTATCCGGGTATGAGATGGGTTTTGTTTTTGAACCATAACTTTTTACTGGCCAAACCGTTTTTTATATATTGTTCAAAAGGTAAGAAATGCATACAACTTTTTCTTGAAGGACGTAGAAAGTTATTTCATCACATTCAAAAGTTATGGCCAATTTTCTAAGTACTTTTTTTTTAGCAATTTAAATTTTGTATCCGGGTATGAGACACCTAGAAAAATGCAATGAAAATCACAAAATATGAAATAAAAACCTTATGACTGTGTATAACTGTCCATATCGTTACAAATTTTGTATCCGGGTATTTAAAAATGCAATTTAAATTAGAAAATACGGAATAAAAACACCATAACTGAACTTAAACACATGTATCATTACATAAGGGTGTCCCTTATTTGGGAAAAGTCAACATTTTATGTCGCGCTCCCCCAGAATCGAAAGACTTTGAGAAAAAAATGAGATCCCCCAAAGGACAGGTTTTTTTAAACAAATTAACCTGTGCCACGAAGACATTCAAATTTATATGAAAATTAGCATAGATTTTATATACTTCTTGTTTTAACTTGCTGGGAATCGCGTTGCCTGAAATATTTTTAGCCATCAAATGTGTATCTTATTGTTTTTCGGGTCGCTGAACACGATACAAGTGTCAAAATTAAATTTTGACAGCTGTCAACGGCTACAGAGCTGTCAAAACTCTTTAATTTTGACTCTTTAATTTTGAAGTTTTGTGAGTTTTGACAGTTCTGTAGCCGTTGACAGCTGTCAAAATTTAATTTTGACACTTGTATCGTGTTCAGCGACCTGAAAAACAATAAGATACACATTTGATGGCGAAAAATATTTCAGGCAACGCGATTCCCAGCAAGTTAAAACAAGAAGTATGTAAAATCTATGCTAATTTTCATATAAATTTGAATGTCTTCGTGGCACAGGTTAATTCGTTTAAAAAAACCTGTCCTTTGGGGGATCTCATTTTTTCTCAAAGTCTTTTGATTCTGGGGGAGCGCGACCTAAAATTTTGACTTTTCCCAAATAAGGGACACCCTACATTAAATACATGCCGATATTTGACAGTTGGATACATTATGTGTCCCATACACGTACCCAAATACATGCCACTTTTTAAGAAAAGCTTAAAAGTAATGTTTTAACCATTTATATTTGCACAAACCCAAATCGTATCACAAAGTAGATATAAAGCACTAAACGCTAACGCATGACACTTCACATTTCCAGTTGATTAAATCCAAAATATAACACTTTACCAAAATATAACACTTTGAAACAGATCATAAAAAACTTTTTACAGTCGAGTTGCGACCTGAGGTGTATAAGTTAAATAAGCAATAGATCTTTTCACTTCGGTGTTGGCTTAAAAACTTGGTCACAGTAAGAGGATAGTTCGACAGTAGTCAGATTGGCAATATTAATTTTGCATCATAGAAAAAATCGACTGTCTCATACCCGGAGGTGTCTCATAACCAGATACATTCCCCCACTAAAAACAGTAAATACAGGCTCCCAGCAAAAACAGGATAAAATCGGACAAGAGGGTGTGGCACCACCCATATAACCAAAATTTTCAAAATACTATACTATACAGAAAGAGTTGTTTGAGATAATCCAACTAAATTTCACCCAAACACTAAGGGCTATAAATGTAAACTCTGAGCAAAAAGTGGTTGAACTCGGAGAAGAGGGCGTGGCACCTTCCATATAAGCAAAATTTTCGAAATACTGCAGTGTAGTGTGTTAAATGTTTGTCCTGGTCAAAGGTAATACCTTTACTAGTTTTAGCTTAATGTTATCAATTTCACACTCTCAAGTAAACTTTCGATGAAAATAGAGTCCATTTTTTTTATTTTTAACAATATGGAAGCCATGCATATTATGAGATTTTTCCTTTAAGCGCATCATATCAGGAGTGTTAGTTGTTCCTAAAGTTTTAGTCCAGATTTAATGTTTTGCAGGTTTTAGTCCGAAAAGCGTTCCCGCATGCAAAAAACTTTCAAATGAGAGAGTAACTGAGCCCTCTCTTTGTGATAAATTTCAGGTTTAAGTCCGAAAAATTTTTACTGGCAAAAGTTAGTAAACTGTTAAAATCAGCTGAAATAGGACATTAAGAGGATACAGGATCATTTCCAAACAGAATTTGATATTAAACATTTCAATTGCGGTCCGGAATAACTTTACGACTTTCCAAGACTGGCAGCAATCTCTTTAGAAATATTCTTTCGAATACTTTTGAAAAAGTAGCCAGTAAACTTATTGGTCGATAAGAGGATGTTTCATTTCCAAGTTTGGGAATCATTTTTATTTGAGCTATTTTCCACAAGAGGGGAAAGTAATTTAGCCTTAAAATAGCATTAAAGAGTATAGTTAGAAACACTATACTCTTTTTTGATAAAGATTTTACAACTCGTGTGTCAATTCCATCATATCCAGGACACTTCTTGAAGGAAAGCTTCTTAATTTCAGTTTTGACTTCAGACGGAGAGATGTGTCTTATGGGAAGGTTCATTTGACATGGAGCTTCCAAAAAACATTTTACATCTTCTTCATCTTCCTTAGTACAAAAATTAAAGGGTTGAAACACATTTTTGAGGTGAAAGGCAAAGGCTTCAGCTTTAGTTTTGTCACATCTGCACCATTTATTGCTAATATCTTTGATTGGAACATTTCTAGTTACCGGTCTTTTCAAATACTTAGTAGCTTTCCACAAAGAGTGTTCATCGTTCATTCTTGGATCCAATCCCTTTAAGTAAGAATTAATTGACTCATTTTTATACTCACTTAATCGATTTTTTAAGTCTTTCGCAGCTTTGTTAAAGATTCGTTTGTCATATGGATTTCGACTTTGTTGCCACTTCTTTCGCAAAGTGCGTTTTTGAGAAATTAAAGCTCTTATATCCGCAGAAGAATGAAAGATTGTCTTGGAATCCTTTGATTTAAAAGAAGTTGATGACGTCGCAGAACTATGTATTAATTGAGTAAAGAACTCAGTTGCATCATCTAAGTCACTTGCAGTTTGAATAGAAATTTTTAGATCTAGCGATCTATCCACGCACTGTTGGAATGAGTTTATATCTGTTCTATTAGTTATCAATTTGCTTTGTTTTGCTACGTTTTTGGCCGCTGTCTTAATAGTCGCAATGAGTGGCGAATGATCAGAACTTAAATCAAAACTGGGTTTTATCTCAAGGACGGAACTCGGCATGCCTTTATATACTATGAAATCTAAAAGATCTGGAATCTTTCTCGGATCCGTAGGCCAATAGCTAGGTGTACCAGTAGAAAGCACGGACAGATTATTTTTATTGATACATTTGTACAATTCATTCCCTTTAGGATTATTTAGCCTGGAACCCCACCATATGTGTTTGGCATTAAAGTCTCCACCAACAAAAAAAGTAGTACCCATCTTATCAAAAAATTCTTCATATTGATTACATTTAATAGAAAATCTTGGTGGAAAATAAATAGCTGAAAAAGTTATATCTTTATTATCATATTTTATTTTTATGATTGTAGCCTGAAGAAATGGTTTGCAAAATTCCTCACCACCAATTGGACCACCAATTTGGCTTCCGTCAAAAGCATGGAACAATAGAACAGTGTCATCGAGTAGTCAAAAATATTAGGGATGCACTTGAGAACCAGAAATACTGTACATCAGTGTTTCTTGATGTACAACAGGCATTTGATAGAGTCTGGCACGATGGACTTTTGTATAAAATAAAAAAGCTGCTTCCAGCACCATATTACCTGTTTTTTAAAACATATTTAATGGAAAGAATGTTTTTTGTAAAAATGAATGAGGAGTCTTCTAATTTATACAACATTGAAGCTGGTATTCCGCAAGGCAGTGTACTTGGTCCAATACTATACACTATTTTTACGTCAGATATGCCTTTAAATGATGAAATATACATTACTACATATGCCGATGATACAGCTCTTATGTCATCTAATGAGTCACTGGCTGAATCTACTAGAAACATGCAAAAATATATCGTTGATTTTGAAAAATGGCTAAAGAAATGGAATATTAAAGTAAATCCGGATAAATCTGCTCACATTGCTTTCACCTTAAGAAGAGAAATAAGTTCGAGAATCAAAATAAATAATATTGATATTCCTCAAAAAGACTCCGTAAAATACTTAGGAATGCATCTGGACAAGAGATTAACCTGGAAGGAGCACATTAGAATAAAAAAAGAGCACCTCAATCTTAAATCCAGAAAAATGTATTGGCTGCTTGGTCCAAACTCTGAGCTTTCTTTAGAAAATAAGATTCTTTTATATAAAACTATCCTTAAACCTGTCTGGACGTATGGTATTCAGCTATGGGGTACAGCAAGTCACTCAAATATTGAAATTTTGCAAAGATTTCAAAATAAAACAACAAGATTTATCTTAAATTCACCTTGGTTTGTTTCCAATGAAACTATTCATAGAGACCTGAAGCTACCAAAAATAAAAGAAGAAATCAATCGCTTTAGTGAAAGATACCTGGAGAGAATAAGCAACCATCCAAATATCCTGGCCATTTGCTTACTAGACGACACAGATGAAAGAAGAAGACTGAAAAGGCGCCATGTTTTAGATCTGCCATTTTCATAATAATTTTTATATAATAAACACAAATATCTTTTTAAATATGTATTTCTATTTGTATGCTACATATAACTTTAATTAGGTGCATATCAATGGATGGCACTATCTTGTTACTTTTATAAAAATTATATCTAATTTGCTTATTGCTTTCGGGCAGATTGTAAATAAAATTGGAAGAAAAAAAAAAAAAAAAAAAAATTTCAATTGCATACCTCAGCCGTACGAAAAATTATTGTGAGCGCACTTTAAAGCATTTGAAATTTTACCGCTTGGGTATCATTAGGGATGTCATTTCGAAATCCCGGGATCTCGGCCTTTTTTCATTCCCGAAAATCCCGAGATTAGACGCGATATATTCCGGGACGAGACGCGATATAAGCAAGGATTTTCGGGATTTTTTAAAAGATCTACAAAACATGTTATTCATTTTGTCGTGCCTTAAGACCTATTTTGCTAACCCTGATAAGTATCGATTAGAAGCCACTCCATAGGCGCATGGCATAAATGAATGCCAGTATGTTCCTTGGGGGTAAGTAGAGGAGTACGCGTTAGATAAGTAACGCAGTCTGTGTCTTGCTAGGCTTTTACAGTGACAAAGGTTGTGTTTAGCTGTTTCCTCTTCTTCATTACAGAATCTACAGAATTCATCCTGAACTAAACTCATGTTAGAAAGGTGCTTCATTACTGGGCAATGTCCCATGAGAAATCCTGTAACAGTCCGTATACCTTTCCTGTTCAGCATAATTAACTGTTTGGTCCTTTGGTTCGAAATACTTGGCATGAAAGCTTTTGATTGTCTGTGGCCTATGGTGTTGTCCCAGCCTTCTTGAACTTTTTTGTCCAGCCAGTTAAGTTTAGGAATAGGACCTACAAACTGTCTAGATGACCCCTTCCTTGCAAGCTCATCTGCTGTTTCATTACTTTCAATTCCACTGTGTCCAGGTACCCAAATGAGGTGAACCCTATTTCGGCAGGCGAGTCTTATGAGCAGTTGAAGGCTCACAGACTAACAACGATGATATTGTGAAGGAGTTTAAGGCTAATAGTGCCGCTTTGCTGTCTGATAGAATATAGATTTTTATTCCATTTGGACGCCTTCTATCATATTCGCTCAGGCAAAGCTCGAATGCATGTACTTCCACCTGAAACACTGAGTTTTCTGGATCCATGCATGCAAATATGTTTCTATGCAGCCTTATCCCATATACACCAGCTCCCACTCCCTGATTCGTTTAAGAGGAAGAGTTTTATTCTGAAAATGACGAAAATGCCAACAATAAACAAGTTACAGAAGAACCAATAATTTAAAAGAAAATTTGCTAAGAGCTTTTGCAAAATTAACCCAAAGTGCGAAACAGAAATAAGTTTGAATAAAGAAAGTGAACTTATTTTCTAATGGAGGAGATCGAGGCTTTTATCTCCAAAAAGCTTTTAATTTCTTTCCATGATTCAACGTATGAGCGTTGAAGCAGATAGATGCTTTTTTAATTTTTATACATTTATAAATATGTATGCAGCAAATTTCGATCAAGATTGGAAGACGAAATTATTTTTTAAGATCTATTTTTAAGAAAAGATCTGAAAATTAATGGCTATATAACATCATTGAACATGATGAACACTCATTGTTTGAAAAACATTCGTTTTTATTAAAAAATTTTATTTTTCATCTAATTAACAAATGCTTTAGTCCTGGGATTGACTCCAATATCCCGGGATTGCGTTTCAAAATCTCTGGATCAGTAGAAGCCCAAAAATGTAAAAAAATGTTGTATTTTTTGTTCAATGTTTGGCTCTCAAAAAAATATAGTCACCGTATTTATCTATATATATTCCTTATAGACTATCAAACGGCTGGACCGATCACCGTGATTTTTGGGTACGGCGCGTTTTTCTGCATCATTCGTTTTTTTTTTTTCATCTAATACCCCAACTCCACGAGCAATATTTATGTTATAATTTATAGGTATTATAATTTTTGTTTTGTGTCAAAATTTGATGTAATGAAATTCTTATTTCATAGCGTTTTGTGTCTCCACTATATATTTTGCCGTTATGACCTGAGCTATTGCATTATTTATTGCTCGTCGAGTCACTGTGGTTCCCCCCTAGGATATCGGAACCAAAAATTTGAAACAATTTTTTTTTCTTTTTCGTGTTTTTTTTCGCGTTTCATGACTTTTTACAAAACATCAGTGGAAACATTTTTTTTTTTACTCAATGGTCCCTATGCACAAAAGAAGGTGTAACAACGTACACCGGGAAATGGTAGTACTTTATGATAAAAAGATTTTTATTTGTTTTGAAAATATGTTAACTTTATTTGAAAATTTTTTATTTTAATATGAAAAAGGCTGAATTTACTCTGAAAATGCTATATATGTATGCATGATAGCATATATAAAATTAAATGCAAATTATTTGATATTATTCATAAAGTATTAAAAAAATGGATTGGTTTTTTTTTTCCACAAATTTTTACATCAAAAAGTCTCTTAACTTTTTAAATTAGAGGCATCTTTTATGAACTCTGGTTCATAGACGTAAGATATTCCTTAACCTCTTGTTTTTATAATTATGCGTTTTGATTTTCTTTTTTCTTCTAACAATCTTTGCAATCTTCTTTTTATTTTTCGACAATTTCGTAGTAACTTTCCCAATCTTTTAACTTGCTTTCTGCACCTTTTATTACATTTACTGAGATTTGCATCCTGCACCCGTGCCCTTTTTTTCAACCTTTCAATCGTTTCTGCTTGTTGTATAACTGTCGTTGTGGTTCCTGGTGGTGGTGTTGCTATTGGTGTTGTTGTATTTGTTGTTGGTGGTGGTGTTACTGGTGGTGGTACTACTGGTGGTGTTACTGGTGGTGTTACTGGTGGTGTTACTGGTGGTGGTACTACTGGTGGTGTTACTGGTGGTGTTACTGGTGGTGGTACTACTGGTGGTGTAACTGGTGGTGTTACTGGTGGTGGTACTACTGGTGGTGTTACTGGTGGTGCTGTTACTGGTGGTGGTGTTACTGGTGGTGTTACTGGTGGTGTTACTGGTGGTGGTACTACTGGTGGTGTTACTGGTGGTGGTACCACTGGCGGTGGTACTACTGGTGGTGGTACTACTGGTGGTGTTGTTTGTGCCGAAATTTGCACTACCAATAAAGCCAAAATGGCAAATATAAAGCTGAGTTTAAATTCCATATTAACGCTACCTGATGATTTGATAAACTTGAAGTGTGAATTTTGACCGAAATGCTTTAGCTTTTATACCCAAAAATTTTGGTTAGCATGTGTTGACACAGATGGTTACGGTTTTGTTTTTGCGTTTTTGTATATTTTCATATTAAACAGAAATAATTAATTTTTATTTATTTTACTATTGATATTGCCTGAAGTTGTAGAAAGAAAATTCAAGTGTTTTTGCATTGCAAATCCTCACTCCCTTTTCTTTGTTTTAGTTCTTAATTTTTAACGAAAAATAATTTAAATTTTTTTTAAAAGTCAAAAAATGAACAATATAAGGGTTATAAAGGCGATGTTTTTTTTTTTTTTTTTTTTGTAAAGAGGGCCCAAAAAATTTAATTAAAAAAAGACGACGTTTAGTGGAATTCTTAATTTTTTTTTTTTCAAAAAAATTAAGGTCATTTAGAGGTGGTGCAACGTCGATTTATTCGAAATTTCGGACTTTATTTTATTATGTTCTAAAAAATGCTTGGAATGAGTTGTACGATATATATATAAAATTGTCTTAAAGGTATTTAAAAAAAATAATAACTGAAACTTTAAATAAGCCACATATTATTGTTTTAGCTAAAATACCCACAAAAAAACGTATTTTCGATAGTGATGAGCAAACCAAGATTAAGACTGCTTTGGTCGTGGTCTTGCAAATTGAGTCTTGGTCATTAAGTCTTAGTCTCTGTATTCGAAATGCCCAAACCTTCAGATGGACATATTTAAAAATCAATGCTTAACTTAAAAGTCTCAATAATTAGGGAAAGTTTTTTTTCGGCATTTGGAACCGATTAACGAGCATCTATCATCACTTTGCGTTTAATGACCACTCTGATGTAACCTCGTTAAATTGAAAAAGTTATGACTTTTTAACTTGTGAAAAATTTTCTTCAATATCGGCCGAAATCGATTTCAATGATTTTGTCAAAAAACTAGGTGATATTATCAATATGAGGCCAAAAAGTATACAGTACAAGATTCTTGAAAGGGGTGGCACCGGGCAGAAAATTTTGATACTTTATAATGAGCTTATTCATAAAGTAATCTTTTCTACAAAGGCTTTTCCATAGTAATGGGTGCGACAGTTTAAGGATAATTTTTAAAATTAAAGGTAGAATTTGGCTAAATACGCTAGAGAGGTGCCTTAACCTTAGAAGTGTCAACTATCTCGATCTTGTCAACAAACAGAAGTATTCAAAAAAGTTCAATTTCAGTGCTTTTTAGTACTAAATAGATGGTAACGAGTGCGACGTTACAAATATGCTATTTTCGTTCAGATCTGTAAAATTTAGCATAAAACGGTAAAAATAAAACTTTAGTTAATTCATTGTAATATTTTGTACAAGAATTTTCTTGGTTTGCTGTATTAAGAGATAAACTTCAAAAAAATAAGCTTTATAAAAGTAATGGGTGCTTCCAGAAAAAAGGAACGGCTGCGACATAGTAAAAAAATATAACAATATGTATAATTAAATTCATTGCATTTAACTGTACTAAAGAGAAAATTCAAGAAAGTGAGCTGAGATTTTAAAAAATTTTTTTTACGGTTATTTAGAGGTTACTCAAGGTCGATTTATGCAAAATCTCGGCTTGATGCAGTGTTTATTTTATTACGATCTCAAGAATGCTGGGAATGAGTAGTAGGATATATCAAACTTTTCGTCTTAAATCAAGGTACGAGGGGTGCAATTTATGTTTCGGGATCTGGCCACACTAAAGTCAATAGCTAATATATGGCAACACCATAATAAAGTTTGACATTTTTTAGCATAAACGTACTCACAACGTTTCGATGTACAAGTGCTATTTGTTTTGTTTACATACAGTGAGTTAAGAAAATCAATTGTTTTCGGCGACCGAATTACGACCACGATTGAATTCACTTTACCAGCTATACACTGTGGTTTTTGATGGTGCTTTATCGCCATATATCATTCAGAGTTCATCGACACATTCTTGTTCACATAATCCACGTCGAAAGTTGTGAAAAATAATCCAACGAAAACATTTTCTTGAAATTTACATTTTTTGGCCAAATTGATTTTCTTAACTCACTGTTAACAAAACAAATAGCACTTGCACATCAAAACGTTGTGATTACGTTTTTGCTAAAAAATGTCAAACTTTATTATGGTGTTGCCAGATTTTAGCTATTAACATTAGTGTTGCCAATTCCCGAAATATAAGTAGTGCCCTACGTTTATAGTAAAATAAAAACTGGAACCCCGCAAAAACGTTAAAACTGGTTGTCCCCAGGTCATCATGAAATAACGCAGGGAACAATTTTGTAGAACATTTAACCCACTATATCCTGCTCTTATGGGTCTTTTTGACTCCCTTTTAAAAAAGTGTCATAATGGGTTAAAATGTTCCAAAAAAATGTTCTACAAAAAACTTCATTAGGGATCACCAAAGACGAGAAATGCATAAAACTTCAGAATAATGTGCAAAAAAATACAAAATATAAAATATATGAAGGGCGGAAGTCAATAAATGGCAAAACTAGTGTCATAATATTAAATAGCTGTCATTTTGTTAGAAATCAATAAAATTAATCTGTGTTTTCACAAAAAGTTTACCTGATGGAATTGAATTGATAACATTGAGCGTAAAAGACAATATATGTCACACAACCTATTGTTATGGCACATAGTGCTCTTTATTGACTTCCGCTCTTTTAACTTTTGCAAATTCAATAATGAAAAATGAGGTTTTTTTTCTAATCATTTCTTTCATTTTGTTACATTTTTACGCATTATTCTTAAGTTTTAAACATTTCTTGACCCCTAATGAAATTTTCTGCAGAATATTTTTGTAGAGCACTTTAACCCATTATAACCCATTTCTTTGGAAAGGTGGTCAAAGACCAAAAAAATTCATAAGGACAGGATATAATTGGTTAAGATGTTGTGGAAAGTAGTTCTTGTTTGGGAACTCCATAGTTGTTTAGCCAAAAAAGATAAGTAAAAAACCAAATAAGTAATATGATAAGAGTTGGAAGAAAAAATAATAAAAAGGTAACGGGTGCGACATCGTTTACAAGTGAAAAAAAATAACAACAATGATTTAATGGCGTTCATTTGGAACTACGAAAATATCAAACTCACTTACTATGTTGTTCTTCGTAATTTTTTTTTAATTAGTTATTTTATTTACACAGTATTTTAAACTTTTGATGTAAAAAGCTAACGGGCGCGACAGAGATTACTTATTTTTTAAGTAGTTACCGAAACTTTATTTAAAAAGCTAGAAGCACAAATTCGTGCTCGACGAACACGAAAGTCGGCACTTTCAGCTGATAATGGTATTTTTTGTACAAAAATGCATATAACAGTGTTGCTGAAGAGTCTAAAAATGACTGCTTATAGTGGAGGAAAACACTGCAAAGCACACCAGATTCAAAGAGATTTTTTTTCATTAAAAAAAAAAATTTATTTAATCTTTCTTGACGTAGCCGATGAATGTGGTTTTTATATGTTAAGCATTAAAATTTTATAAAAATGTTGATTCTATTTTTGAGTTGCGGAAGGTATGATCTCGTCGAAATACCCACAAAGAGTATACCAACAATAAGGTTCTTTTGAACTAAAAAATTATCTAAACATCATTAGTGAGCATAGAACGTCCCACACAAGCTAACAGCGTTAAATGGTATGTAAGTGTTATGTGAAATCTGTGAACTATGAGATTGGATGAAGAATTCTGCATCGAAGAAATTTGTCCGGTTAAGAGACCTCTCATAGTGTATGCTTAACGATGGTCAAAATTGTTATATAAAGATACAAAACAGCTACCAAGTTACATATATCAAATTATGGCCTACGAAAATTTTTGTGTTTTGCAAAAAAAACGACTTTTTTAAAACTGACAATGCAATTTCATAGATAAGCCCTTGACATTGCAATCGGCATGTGTTAACCTCAAAGTGAACACACATTTTACAAACATTTGCATAAGTTAACAAAATACATAAAGAAATTTTTGCGAAAAATATTTGCTATTTTTTGTTACATTCGATATAATAAAAACCTGGATAAACAAATTGAATGTTTCGCAAAAAAAATAAAAATATAAAATTTATAAGAAACATCAGAATCCACATAAGGATCCAGTTGAATTGTTTAGCTTTGTGCAATAAAATTTGAGACATGTATGTACATATTTATTTTTTGCAAAATTATTTGCTTACCTTGGAATTAAAAAAGTAAACAGTTTAATGACATTTAAAAATTATAAAAAAAAATTTTAACGTCTAACGCCAGATGCAAATCCGTTGGACTATTCCATCTGGGCCATCTTAGAGAGCAAGGTGAAGACTAAAAAATATGTCAGTATGGATGCGCTGAAAAAACCGGAAGATCACATTCGTGCAGCATGCAACACGTTTTTTGACCGTTTGAAGACCATAGTCAAGGGAAAAGGTGGCTATATAGAGCTACAGTAGCCGGATTCTAGTTTTATAGATTATTTCCACACATTTTTGTCATTTCAATCAATAAAAAATAGTTTCACACAAACAGTTATTTCCTTATGGAAATGGAAACTAACTGACCGATTCCAATGAAAGAAATTTTCACACATGGATCAGATTTAGTAAATGTTTAAAAAGCACCGGAACAAACAATGTTCACTGGCGGGGACACGCCTCCAAAAATTAATTAGTCATAACTCTGAAACGCTTGCAGATGCTGTTTGCATCGGGACAAATAAGATCCTGTGGAAAAATTTACAATGCCACGCTGCTCATACCATAGAAGGTGAAGCAACGCATACCGGGATACTCTATTCATATTAATATATTAAGATATACATGGTGTGAACGATAAGATTATGAAGCTTCTGAAGGGAGAAAGGAGATGGAGGCATAGGATAACAAAGAGTTGCACTTGGAGGGCCTTAAATGTGCCCCTGAGGGGTAATATGGAAAAAACCGATTTTCTGACTTGTTTTATAAAAAAAAAACTTTCTTGGGTCACCCTAGGTTAGGTCAAAAAGACCAAAAAGGTTCATAGCGATACCACAGAGATCCGGGACTTTTCGTCACGCAGATGAATATTTTGTTGTACTGTAAATAGTTTTTAGTTCTCAATTGGCTTGAGCGAAAAGGCTTCGGAAGCCATTGCGAAGTCTTTCTATGTTGTTGAAAAACATTTGAGCAAGAGCTTTGAATCTAGTTCTGCCGTGGGCAGGACAGTGATATAGTAAATGTTCCAAGTTCTCCTCTTCATCGTCATCACACCAGCGACATCTGTTGTGCGCCAAGAGGCCCATTCTGTGAGCATGATATCCGATAGTGACAAGTGGTAGCTCCAACAATGGTTCTGCATGTTTTACGAGTTAGAGAAAGAATGTAATCTGTTTTATCTTTGGAAAAAGTTGGCCAAAAATTTTTGGTTATTTTGCTTCTATTTGAGTTAGACCACCCAAGGGGAAAAGAAGTACTTCAAAAAACCTTCTGAAGTGCATCTTTTTCACCAATAAACGCTTCCGCTCCAAAAGAACTATTCTTTCTTTTTAACATTGCATGTCATAGGATGGAAGCGTGCTTAAGCTTACCACAGCCTTACTGTAAAAAGCCTTTTGCAGCTCTTATTTGTAATGCTGCGGTAAGCGTTTTTTCAATTAAAAAAAAAGAAAAAAAACTGGCCGCACCAGGATCTGAAAAATTAGAGAAAGGAAAATAGAAAAGTGAAATAAAAGATAATGAATAAAAAATATTTTAATAAAAAAAAGTAAAAAATAATCACCTGTGTTAGGTTCGAACCCATGTTGTTCTTACTGCTTTAGCCTTATAAAAAATCATTGTGAAAGTGATTCCAAATTTCTATGGGAACAAGCATTTTTGAAGTGCTTGGATCAGAAGCGCTAGAAATTTTTCCTCTTGGGCATTTCCAGTTAGCCTCACCGTAAAGCTCTATCTAAAAAATATATTATTATAGTGTTGTAAAGGGTCACTCTCACGTTTTAAAGAAAACTTTTTTATTGGAAACTTTAAGTTAATTGTATGATCTTTCGAAGAGTGTATTTGGTTTATAGGGTTCTAAGGTCTGGACCTTTAAAGTTGATATTTAAATTTTTTCCTACTTTTTGACTTTGACGGACATTTTAGTATGGAAAAAGTCCTTTTTATGAAAATCGATATTGAGCAATAAAAAAATGAAGGATACGCTAGGGTTTACATACTTGGAATCCTTTTTTCACCTAACAAATTAATGCGCAACCACAATAAATGCAAGAACAGGTGCAATAGAAATAGTAAGTTGAAAACTTATGAGCTGGAGCAGAGCAGCTCATTCTCTTCATACGCATGCAGGAATGACAAAAATAGTAAAGAGAATCAGAAAAAGTTTTTCGTTCTCACGCCAAAACTTTAAAATTCCTGTGTGAACAGGAAACCAAATGAAGTGAACATCTTTTTGTAATGAGTGTAGCAAATGGATATAATTAAAAGTAGTCGGTTCGGTGAACATGTTAATGTGAAATGTGAAGAAAATTTGTGATATTTTTAAATTAATCATAAAGATACTATTAGCTGTGCTTTTGTGGCCACTTTATTAGGCTTGTACTAATCACATTTATTTTTCTGGGTTTCGCGTATGTCAGAATGTGCTTCACAAGCCCAGATAAACTGTCCACAAAAACACTGATATGAAATATATAATAAATAAAATTTGCTTTTCTGTGTGTTCGTGTTTAATGGACTCGAAAACCACTTTATCGATCAGATTTAGTACATATGTATGTAAAGGGCACCGAGATAAATAACTCTCACTGAAAAAGTAGGTGATTTGACAAACATGTTTGTAGGAGCACAGGGACAAATAACGCCTACTGAAAAAATGGGCGATGCGACCTCTCCATATAACGTTATTCGCCATATTTCTAAAAATATTAGACGTTGCTGGATTTGAATAAAACGAACCGGAGCAAATATCATCAACCTGAAAAATGGTGGTACTACGCTCTAAAAAAAAATTATACCTCTGAAACTATGTATTTGGCACATAATATAGTATTTCTGAAATTTTTTGACAAAGATGGAAAAGATTCGGCAGATATGTATGTAAAAGGTACCGGGACAAAGCTTAAGCGACTATTGCTTATATTGCAAAAATAAATATCAAAGAACTGTAAGTTCTTGATTTTGTATTCGGTTATCTGCAGTATGAGGAGTCAAAAAGGAGCACCGCTAGAATATGAAAGATGAAATTTTACAGTGAGCATTAATTAAAGGCAACTTTTGTTCTCAGTGCGGGTATGAGAGTAAAAAAGTATACAACAATTTAAATTCTCCAGCGAGCCCCGCATTGATTGTGTTTGGGGCATAAGCAAGGGCGCAGCCAGGATCTAAATTAGGGGGGAGGAAGGCAGATGTTACTACCCTTTTTTTAACATCATTTACATATGCAAAAAAAGCATTAATTAATATAATTTTCAAAGAAATTTTTCATATAAAAAAAAATTAAAAACTTTTCACATACATAAGTATGTGCAGCCCTGGCCAAAAGTATAACTCCCCCATACAAACATACAAATAAATGCTATGGCGGGTTCATTAAACATTAAATAAAATAATGTATGTATGTATTCTCCTTTAACTCCTAGGAGGAGCATAGGGCCAATATGAAATCTCTCCATTTGTCACGTTCCCTTGCGATGACTTTGATCTCTTGCCACGATTTCCCGATTCTTGAATTTCCTTTTCCAACGACCTCTTCCAGTTGGTTTTGGGTCTACCACGTCCTCTACTGCCTTGTGGATTCCACTCAAGGGCCTGGCGACAAACTTCGCTGTGTGGTTTCCGGAGAGTGTGACCAATCCATCCCCATTTGCGCAGCTTGATTTCGTTTGCTATAGCCTTCTGTTTGCATTTTTGATGTAGCTCGGCATTTGATATAGTGCGAGGCCACCAAACCTTTAGTATACGCCTTAAGCATTTGTTGACGAATACTTGCAGCTTGTTCGTTAGTTGTTCAGTAACAAGCCATGTTTCGGACCCATATAACAAAACCGATTTCACATTCGAATCAAAAATGCGTACTCTCGTTTTGGTGGATATAACGGATGAAGAATAATAAGCAGCATGTTTTTAAGGCCATAAAACAAATGGTGACCAAAAACAAAAAGCTCGATTTTTTCGGCTTTTTATTGGTCAATTTTTTTAATTTTTTTTCGGTACTCCAAGGAGTAAAAAAGCTTTTATTTCTGGTTTAGTGAAAAAATTTGACAACTAATAAGTGACAAAAGTTAGAAAATCAGTAGTAAATTGGCCAAAAGTATAAAGCACTCTACAATTTGCTACAGATTTCCAATAATTTTACTATATAAAATACAGCGTCTGTCTGTCTGTGTCTCCATAACTCGAAAACCATTCGTCCGATTTGCAAGATATTATCTCTTCTTTATAGATATTTTGCATGGCAAGGTTTTAGGATACATTTTTTTTTTCGAAATACCCTCGGCTTCATCCGGGTTCTTGAAAAATCTCATAATTCAAAAATCCGATTTACATGGTATGCTGTGGGGTGAGATTTCAGGACAAACTCTTATTTGAAATATCCTCGGCAACGCCCGGAATATTAAAAAAAAAAAAAACTGGCATCAATGGGAGCAATTACATTGGTGGTCTTGAGCCAGTTTTTTAATGTTAGGTTCACACGGTGAGCAGCTTATGCGAAGAGTGTCTTCAAGGTGAGCGGCCGTTAAACTTGATCGATATTGGTTCTTCAAAAAATTAATTTTTGAAAATGAAGTTCTACAAAAATATGTAGAGCCAAACATAGTAGCCAGATAAATGGCCAACTTTTTGCAATTTACGTATTTTTCTGGGACATGTTTGCATCAAAAACCTGCGGTGTATGCATTTTTATATAATTGCAAGGAAGTAACTTCCTGCAAGTCTGTTATCTCCATTTGAAGCAAGGGCTTTGAAAGGCGGAACAACTTTGCAGCCACATCAGTCCATTTTGCAGATGGAAAAATTTCAAAAGGGGATTTTAATAACCGGGACAATTTTTCTATCTCTCTGTTGTCTTGGAATTTTGTTACAAATTCTTTCCTAAGATCTCACAAAAAATATGAAAACATTGTAATGTCTGTTTCGGAATTTTTCTTAAATTCAAAAATTGTAGGAAAGTGAATAAATTCTTTACTTGTAATGTCTTTTTCAAAGATATCCAGCTTGCGACGAAAAGAAGACACACTTTGTATCAGATTATGCTCGTTTGCTAGAAACTCCATGTGATTCCTTGCATTTGGTTTATCCAAGGCAAAAAACGCTCAATAACTTGACCTTAACTTAACCATCGAACATTGTTGTATTGTAGTAATAGTACAGTCAATCTGGCATCAAAAAGGGTCTGAAAGTTCGAAGGTTGACCCCCGCTCTGATTTTTTGTCAGTAGTTAGTGGTCCATTAGAGAAGCTTAAATTCAAAATGTCGAGTCCCCCCACCCCCCCGTTTTTGAGAAACTCAAAAAAGCTTTTGATTTGATTTTGTGGCTAAACCGCAGGCCGCACAGAAAATTTTGTTGAACAAAAAATAAAGACAATTAAATTGTCTATAACTTTAATCATTATTAACATAGCTCTAAATCTTGCTGTAACAAAGTTAGAGGGCGCCAAAGTCGACAAATGCATTTTTTTTGCACTTTTTTGCATTTTTGAGGGTCAAATAATTTTTTTTTACCATCGCAAATTTTTTCACAGTAAAGAGCATAAATAAACCTACAAAATTTATGCAGACTTTTTTTTTCTACCATGCACCATTTAGGAGATACATTGCATTTCAACCCCTTTGTTGGCATTGGCGCGTTTCTGTGCCCAGCGCGGCATTGACGCGTTTCTACGTCAACTGCTTTTTACCTATGTAACAAGACAAGACATGTTAAGACTTCTTTGGGCCAGCAGGCTCGATGATATAACGTTTGAAACATTGTGATGCAGCCCCGTGAAAGGCAAAACGCTTTTTTACTCAAGAGGGAGGCATCTTACGAAAAAAGTGCACTTGGCATAAAATGCTTAGAATCATCCAAGGAACAAGTGTGAATTTTTTCTTGGTCTTTTTTTTTTTTTTTACATTTTAACGTACATTTTAGGACATTTTTACTGTACTATAACTCGAGAACCAATTGAGATAATGACTTCATTTAAAAATTATTTTGCTTGTTTTTGCAAGCGCTACATATTATGTTACCACAACTTTTTCAAAAATCAACACCCAGTGGGTGCAAATGGAAAAAACTGATTTTTTGTAACTTTGGCAGCCTCTGCCGCTCAAAATATCAACTTATGGATATCGCGTACGCGATCAAAAAAACGTAGAATTTTATTGCCCGTAATGTTCAAAATTTTTTCTGTCCGACGAACAGGAAACGAGATAAGATGGCGGCTAATGCGCAAGGGTGGGGAGGTCACCTTTTTGACGTTAAGCTTCTATAGTGGTCCTAAAAACATTAAGCAAATAAAATTGCAGTGCGCAATTATTTCTAGGTCTTCATACATTTTTTGACAACTTTACTGTACTATATATAAAACTTTTGTAAGTAATTTATACTTTGAAATTTTTTTTGGCAGTTCAGATTTTGGTCTTCCGCGGTCTGAACTTGGACCGCGGGCCACCAGTTGCCAATCGCTGGTCTAGACCTGGTCTATTGAAAATGTTTTGAGTTGATATGTACATCTTTACTGGAGTATTTAAGTATATGCAATGCGTACAATCTAGATAGCATATTCATACGAAAATCGTAGTTGGAAAGAGGTCGTTAGTAAAACCAGATACGGTTTAATTATATGTAGATTGTGTAGATCGTCGCCAGTATTCACTTTCATTGGCTGCTAGAAAATAACTTTTGTTCTGTTGTTTTTCAGCGAAACGTGGTGCAGACATCTCTTTTCCAAGATCAGTTGCAATCATACGCGATTTCTCAATCAATTCTTTTGCTATTACATCTGGATTTATACGATAATTTTCAAGCACGTCCAAAATACATTTAATGCAAGGGTGTCAGCGTTTTCAAATCACTGAGCCAAGCGCATGCAGAGCAGTCAGCGCAAAATAATCGCTTCGCTACAACAACTTCAAATTCGAATTAAACAATCACAAAAACAATTTTTTGTTGTTTTTTCAAGCCTCGTTTACAACAATAATATTTCAACAATTTTCAAAATTTCTAAGAACTGAAACACACACAAAAAGTAGGGGTACTCACGCGTTGATGCGCAAAGCTCTTGCGTCGTTGCGGAAGTGCGGTTTGCGAAAGTTTGACATTTGTAAAACATCAAACACATTGCCGAAAATTTCGAAATACTTCTGCAATTTCTCAAGATGGAAATATTCACATTGAACGTTCAGGCGTTAAGGAGCCAGTACATACAGTGCAGCGCGTGCAGCGCGCGCATTATAGGCTTTGACAGTTGATTTAAAAACATAGCTCCTTATGGAGAGTGATACATACAGAAAAGCGAATAACGCACGCGCTGCGTTCAATGCGTAGAGTTGACCAACTTTCAACTTTTCGAACGCATCATTTGCGTTTGACATTTAGTTTCTTTTGTTTATTTATTTATAAATAATTTTCGCAATTGAAAATATAAATTAAAAAAGAAAAAAAAAATCAACATGAAGGAAAAACGTATACACGAAGTGCAGGAGCAAGTCTGCCTGTATAATAAAGGCCATTCTGAGTGTATTTGAAAACGCGTTTACGCGTTCTATGTAACGGCACAAGCATCACTCGCGTGCGTTGTGATGCGAATGATGCGCGCGCTGCCCTGTATATACTAGCGACTTTAGAGCGTAAAAGACTTGCATTTTCGCAACTGCGCATCAACGCATTAATACCCATATTGTTTGTTGTTTTTGATTTTGATGCGACGAAGTCGTTGTTGTTGTTTTATGTTGGTTCGAGTTCGATTTTGTGTTTACGCAAAAAAGCAACAAAAACGCGAAATTTTGACGAGCTTGAAAAAAAAGCAACAAAAATTATTTCTGTAAATGTTGTACAGAAATATTGATGTTGTTGGTGTCGAGCCAAAATTGGCTCACTTTTGTTCTACGCTGACACCCTTGATTTAATGTGCCGACCAACCGCTTTATGGTTCATTGACTTTGTTTGCAAAACGTTTGCTTAAGGTTCCAGTAACGTCGTTGAAATTCTCGTTAAAACAACGATGAACACTGACCTCGTCGCCGCGGAATAAAACTAATATGCAGATTTTCTGAGTGCTAGAGTCTCCTTCAGAAAAAATTCAGAGAAAACTTTCTAATAGCCCACGGCGTCCCTTAACCCGTTTTAAATCGAACGTCGTAGCACATCAAATTTTTTTCCAGATTCTGTTTATTTATCGTTCGAATATGTATATAAAAATTTTCACCCGTGACTCCTCGACTAAATTTTGAGATAATCCCTTTTCCAATTGGGGCATTTTCCCATACAATCCAAATAAAAAATTTTTTTTACCAACATACATTAAACAAAAATCAAAATAGTCGCATTCGATGTGTTTTACGATGCTTAACGCGAATCCTACTTTAGAATTGCTCTATCGTGTATAGTTTTTGAGATATTCTAACCTAAAAACCAAAAAAAGTCGTTTTCTTCCATTTTTTGAAGCTATATAACTTTGTAACATATCATTTCTTCGTTAAATGTGGTTAAAGTACTTGAAAGTCCTGATCTTTTTCTTTAAAACCTAATTTAAATTATTTTTATATCTTCATGCTTCTAAGAGATATCGTAGACCGAAATATTGGCTAAATGGGTTTTTTGCACTTTTGTCTCTATTTAGGTTAGAATATCTTTGAGGAAAAAAAAAGATATCTACATAATTTAAATTAGGTTTTAAAGGCAAATAATAGGACTTTCACGTTGCTTACCAGATTTGACGAAATTAAACTTTCTTTCACATTTTAAACATGTTTAACGAACCGACCATTTCAAAATTCAGCCGTATGCCATACACGTAACAAAAAACTTAACAATTTTTTTTGTTTAATGTAGTTAAAAAAAATTTAAAATTTTTTTGTATGGGAAAATGCCCCAATTGGAAAAGGGATTATCTCAAAATTTAGTCGAGAAGTCACGGATGAAAATCTTTTTATACATCATTCGAACGATAAGTAAACAGAATCTAGAAAAAAATTCGATGAGCTACGACGTTCGATTTGTGCTTTTCCCACCATTTACATTAAACTGTTCGATTTGTCTGAAGCAAAAAAAAAAAAAAAACAACGGCTTAAACGTTAGAACGACTCTTAAGTATGGTATTTACATCATATTTTTTTTCGTTCCGAGAAAAAACTGAGGCAGCACTTTTGATTCTCCTGAAGGCCCGATTTTGACAAAAAAAAAAGCAGTTTTTTGCTCATAACTTTTTTTTCTTTATAGAATGAACACCCATATTTGCTTTTTTTATACATTTTCTTCTTAACAATTTCCCAGAATTTTGACTTAATTTTGTAGCTGTAAAGGTGGCCAGCTGACCCCTCGCTACCCCTGGCTACGCCCTTAGGTGTAAGTTATTAAATTGAATTTTCATTTTAATTGTCAAATTGTAACCAACGAGCACATCAATAATTAAAAGCGTCACAACAGGCAACAAAATTCTCACACATTTGTCACGTACATAATTTTTAATTGTGACCCAACCAAGTGTTAAGTCTCATCAGTGTATCAGTTATTCCACATAAAAAAAAACGTAAAATCCTTATGGTATAAATATGAACTTATTGAACCATAACTTTCATTTCAAAAACAATAGTTCCGCAAACAAATTGATCATTTGTAAAAAAAGAAAAAATTTACCGACTAAAAAATGTCGAATAAACCATGGATTTATCACAGTTTTACCGAAATGCTACGCGTGCCTATCTTGTTTTACAAGACTATTGGCGAAGAACTCTACGAACATCGCGCCAACAATCGGATCATTTCTTTGCTTTTGAAGATTCTCTTCTATGCGGGTTTTATCAACTTCAATGTGCTCGTTGCCGGTGAAATAATTTATTTCTTACAAGCTTTGCAAAATTTTGACACCGTACTAGAAGCAACAGCTGTAGCACCCTGTATTGGTTTCTCACTTGTTTCTGATTTTAAGCAGGCTGCCTTAGCGGTTAACAAGAAACTCTTGCGCCAGCACTTGGACGAATTGGAGGCCATATTTCCAGCCAGCCGTGAAAAGCAGTTGGAATATAAATTACCACGTTACGCTGCCAGCATGCGACTTGTGATGATCGTCTTTTCATTAATTTGTCTAGCATACACATCCACTTTCAGTCTTTATCCAATATGTAAATCTTTTGTGCAATATTATCTAATGGGCATGCCTGTATTTGAACGTAATTTTGGATTTTTCATTTGGTATCCATATAATTCAACACAGAATCGTCTCATCTACGGCATAACATATATGTCACAGGTGCGTATAGTAGCAATCGTGAGATTCGTTAAAAGATCTAACTAGGGTGACGGGGGGAGGGGGGTTGAGGAGGTACGTCATATATTGCACATTCTGATGCACCACTTTTTTTTAGCCATTTTTCGAGTTTATCTATCTGCACGTGTCTATGTATATAAATTTAATAATACTTCACATCCAGGGAGGGAAGTGTGGCAGGTATAGAAAAGAAAAGAGTGATCCAATACGAGGTCCCTTTTCCAACTGAGTTGTTTTGACAGCTGTTATGTGTCAAATGGCGTGTCCATATGGCGTTTGTGTTCAGTATTCAATACGACTCAATCGTGAATAGACTTACTCCTGAACAACGTATATTAATTGTAGAAACTTACTATCAAAATCAGTCATCAGTTAGAGAATGTTATAGAGTTCTTCAACATCATTTTGGTCGTTATTAGCATCGAACTGAGCGCATTATTGTATATCCATCATTCAACTGGACTGCATAGAGCTCATAATTTAGAGAATATTGCTGCAGTAGCAGAGAGTGTTCGTGAAAACCGTGAGCAATCCATTCGTCCCCAAATCTCAGGCTTTGGGCATCTCTTATGGATCATTGTGGCGTATCTTGAGGCGTGATCTTGGTCCGATGGCCTATAAAATACAGCTCGTGCAAGAATTGTAGTCGGCTGATCTTGGTGTATGGCAACGTTAACAAGCAAAATTGCCATATTTGGGCCGATAAACAACCAGAAGCAATCCAAGAGCTTTCAATGTATCCCAATAAATGTACTGTTTGGTGTAGTTTATGGGCAGGAGGCATTATCGGACGGTATTTTTTCAAAAATGTGGATGGAGACCTTGTTACTGTCAATGCTGCTCGCTACAGAGCAATTATCAATGAATTTTTGTTGCCAAAATTCAGGATATTAGTGTACCCGACCCCTGGTTTCAACAGTATGGCGCAAGATATGCTCCTGTTAATTGGCCACCAATTGGATAAGTTTCTTTGGGGATTTGTTAAATCACTTGTTTATGTCGACAAACCTAAAACTATTGACGCTTTGGAAACCAACATAACTAGTGTTATTCAAGGAATACCGGCCGATATGCTCGAAAGAGTTGTCGAATGAACCATTTAAAAGCTAGTCGGGGGCAACATTTGAACAAAATAATTTTTAAACATTGGGTTGTAGGAACCGAACTGTCATTTGAAATAAAGATTTGTATCAATACATTGATTTTTAAGTATTTTATTTAGAAAACAAAGTAGGAAGCTCTTATTGGATCACCAGTTATATGTATTCTTGATCAGTGTCACATGATAAGTCGATATATAGGCATGGCCTATGGTCATCTGGATTATATCTGTATCTTTTTTCGCCTCTGAAATATCTTAACTTAAAAACAAGGTAGGTAAAAAAAACTGTTTTTTGATATTTTGAGGTTATGTACCTACAGAATTAACAAAAATTTTCCGCAGTTTTTAGTAATATTCTTCATCTACAAAATTAGATATTGATTAGTCTTCCACGACTTTTCTTTATAAAAGTTATTATTTTTAAATAGCATCATGGAGTTAAAGTATGACTATTTAGGAAAATATGAAAAAGTTTTTGAAGCATTAGGGCTTGAGAGCGACCTCTAAAGTTTTATCGATTGGCATGAAATGTAAATAATATTCTTTTATTTTATTTAAGGTACATGGAGCCTACTTAGCTGGTGTGGCATTTCTTTCTGCAGATTTATTACTGGTTGCTTCAGTTACTTTCCTCTGTATGCATTTTAATTACATTTCGGATCGTTTGGAAAGTTTTCGAGGCGATAACACAAAACAAACTGAGGAGCAATACATGGAGGATCTATTGAAGTTGGCAAAACATCATGCCAAGTGTTTAGAGTGAGTCTACTTTTTATATTTCTCTAAATAACATTAACATATCAGCTGTTATTAACGTTGATAGTCAGGCAGCCATTAGGGCCTTTGGGTCCAATATTACTAAGTCGCTCTTAGTGATTAACTGCTGAAAATCCCTATGTGAAGTAGGGCAGTAGGCATGGTCTCAGCATTTTAATAGATGTCATTACAGGGCACTATTTTATAGGCAGACGCGCTTCTAGATTGGGTTTCACTGACGTAGGAGATCGTTGACTAACCGACGCTATAAGGTGTTCGAAAGTCACTTATTCAACTCTCTTGAAGATATCGCTCAAAAGAGTACCAAATCCATTTTGGAGTTTATAAAAATTTCTTAATGGTTCATATAGGTTGACAACGAACTTATATATCGGTTATACAATGGGCCTACTCGCGTCCTAAGTTATGATGGCAACTGTCATATCCCGCGCTTACCTTACCTAACCTATCAGCAGCAGACTAGAGTCAAAATTACTTAGATACGTTTCTCGAGAACTGGAGGTTAAGTAAAAGTCAATCGAAACCACAGTACATGGAATGGAGCCCGGAAATGGAGAACTCCTATTAAAGCAAAAAAAAAAAAAATCAGCAACAAAAGTGTCTGTTTCTTTTAAAAGAGCAAAAATTGTAGATGAAATTCTCCTGACTCCTGGAATACAGTAACAATATGCCTGTTCGTTTCCCATAAAGTTTAACAAGTTTTTACCCGAAACGCTTTCGTTTACGCATAAAAGTAAACAGGAGCTTTTCGGATAAAATCTTGTTAAACTTTGTGGTAAACGAACGCAAGACAAAAATTTGTCCTACCTTTTTAACTATGCTAGAAATGAAGCAAAACTTTGAATTACACACCATTAGATAGGTATTTGTGTGTAATTATGCGCAAAGTTAAAATTATTTTAATATTTTGCCATTAAGCCAGGTAAAATTAAATGCAAATTTTTCAATATTAACAACGGCCAAATACGCGGTCACACAGATCTGAAAAGAGGGCACAGCACAAAAAGAAGGACAAAAATCTGGCGTTTCACATTTGTCATTGTACCAGGGATGACAAGTGAGCTTTTCTATTTTGTACAAATAGCAAAAGAGTACCAAAAGTATCAAAAAGTACCAAAATTATTTAATACATTTGTGGTCGAATTTTGACCATTGGGCGATTCTAAGTAGAAATATAAAATACTAAAGACAGTAAGTAGTCTTTAGTATTTTAATAGGCTTTTAAAATATAAAATAATATCAGAGAGGTCGTTTTCGTTACCTATTTAAAAACTCAGAAACGCTCTGTGCCCTTTATTATTAATAAGCTCTAATAAAGCTCTAACCTTTAAATTTGAAGTTCATGAATTCGAGCGTTCTGTTTTTTTTTGGTCATTATAAAATATGTATAGCAAAACATATGCTTTTGCAAAATACCCGAAATCCTCAGCCTGGCATATATCCTTTTTGAGTTTGGCTTGACAACTAATTTAATGCATTGTAATTTAATTAATAAGTATTTTCTTTCCATTTCTATTGCAGACTCAGTGAACACGTTAATACAATTTTCAGCTTTTCGTTGCTGTTAAATTTTCTTACGGCCTCATTGACGATTTGTTTTATTGGCTTTCAAGTAACCGCATCCAGTTTGGAAGATATAATTAAATATTGTATCTTTTTGGTGGCCTCTATGCTGCAGGTGTTTATTGTATGTTACTACGGTGATGAGCTTATTACTGCTGTAAGTTGAATTTTAACTATCATTTTTTGGACAGAGCTTTTTTAAAGATTTTACACGAATGCGACCAGCTCTGGTGTTCTCTCGATAAAAAGCTTTTTTAAGCTTTCAATAATAATCAGGCTCTCCGTTTACTCCAAGTTTTTGCAAGTTTTTACGCGAAAAGCTCTCGCATATGTAGGTTTTATGCGTAAACAAAAGCTTTTCGGGTAAAAACTTGCAAGAACTTGGAACAAACGAACAGACTTAATTTTTGAAGTAAAAAACACTGAGTGTACCAACTGGAAAAGTTTGATGTGCTGCTTTTTAACAGCTGTTTCAATTAAAACGACTCACTCCTATTATGAATGCTATTTGAAAGCTTTCATTTAAAGTATTTATTTAAAAAATACATCTATTGGGTTTTTTTTCTCAAAATGCAAAAGTATTTTTAAATTCGGAAAATTTTTGCTTAGAAGTTTTTTTTATTCATGATAACGTAAACACAATTATCAATTTACAAAGTTGGATGTTAGCCTTAAATTTTTGAAGAAACCATGCATTTTAACTACAAATAATACTGGTGCAAAGTGCTCGCGATTTTTTATTGCTAGGCATTGGTACTAAAATATTGCAAAATTTGAGCCGAATCGGTCGCGTCAAACCTTTTCAACTGGTACACCGGTCGTATACAGAGTGGGTAGAAATCGGTAGAACACCGAAAATGTAAGATTCCTGGGTCAATTTTTCGGAATTCACAAAACCAACGGAGTTATTGAGGCAACAAGGCAATAGTAATGAATTGGCTGAAATTTTCATGAAAAGTTTACTTGCTGGTGTGAAATTGACGCCATTAAGTTGAATGATACAATGAAATCGGTCAAATAACCGAATATTATGGCACAAAATGTGCATGACGTTACTTTTGAGAATTAAATGAAACATTTATTTTGAAAGTGGAATGCACACGGTACACATTACATGATTGACGCCTTCAGTGACCCTGACTATTTTTCTATGGGGGACACTTTTTTCGAAAACACCTTGATAGTATTCTGGACCGACCCTATAAATGCCAAATTCTGAAAAAGGTGCTTACAAAATATCCTATAAAGGTGATAAGAGGGTATCAAGGGAAATTTTTAATTAAAAAAAAAAATTTCTTATTTCAATGTGGCCAACTTTTTCTCAAGCATCAAGAATGCTGAACAATGCCTTTAACACACTTTGGGGCATATCAAATTCACTCCAAAAGAAAGAGTAAGATACCCCGTTTGCGGCGATGTCAGACCTGATAGGAAAAAGCGGTTGCCCGACGCAAAATCAAAATTTCTAACTTCAGTTACAAAAGGTGATGTACTTCGTTTTTTTACATAATTTTCATTTTACGTCCACATAGGTGAAGTTTGCACTGAAATGCATACTATTGATAACTATCGATAGTTAGTGACCGAACTATCGTCCACCATCGATGGTTGCGACTATCGATAGCTTGTGAGCTTTAAAACAAGGGTGTCAGCGTAGAACAAAAGTGAGCCAATTTTGGCTCGACTACAACAAAAATAATAGTGCAAAATTATGCAAATTTCGCAGAAATACAACAATCACAGAAATAATTTTTGTTGTTATTTTTTGAGCTTCTCAAAATTTCGCGGAATTAAAAATTTATGAAAAATTGTTTTTGTTGTTTCGCATAGAAAAAAACAACAAATAATTTTTCGTGTGCGTTGTAGTCCTCAGAATTTTTAGAAATTATTGAAATATTGTTGTTGTTATACACGAGCCACCAAGAAAACAACAAAATATTGTTTTTCTAATTGTTGTCCTTCGGGGAATTTGAATTTGTTGTAAAAAAAGAAAATTTAGCGCTGACTGCGCTTGGCTCAGTGATTTTAAAATGCTGACAACCTTGCTTTAAAACACACTATCAGGTTTGCCAAATTTGACGACTCATGAGAGTTTTTATATGACTTTAAGAGTCGGCAATTATCGAAAAACATCGAAAAAGTTTGTTTGAAGTTTAAGAAATCGCTATGTTCAGTCGTACTGGGTATCTACAAGAAAAGGTGAAATCCTTTTTTATTAATGGCGTTGAATATCCGCACTCTTTCTTTTCAAAATATCATTGTGGACTTTTACAATAGGTCTCTTACTTTCCGAGGAATGATTCTTTGAAGATAAGATATTTCAGCGCCAATATAAGATACAAAATATTTTATTTATTTTAGGGCATTCTATTTCACCAAAAAAATTTGGAGTTCTTGATATTTCTCAATACCTTTCGATACTTTCCGAGTTTTTTCTTATTATTATTCTCATCGGTTAATTTATCATTTTGAAAGCGTGACCATGAATAAAAACATCGACTAAAATAATAAGATCAGATTGTTGACCGAGCAGGGGTCGGTCTCCAGGTACTAATATTTATAATCTAAACGTATTTTAAAATTTAGAGTTCGCGTGTTGGAATCGCAGCCTATAATCAGGAATGGTTTGATTGCAGTCCAAAATATAAAAAGACATTGATTTACATTATGATGCGCAGCCAAAAAGAAGCGTCCATACGTGCACCTACTTTTCCGCCAATTTCAATTAATACATATATGAAGGTATTAATATATATTTAGTATTGTATTTGAATGATAATATATTTAAATTAATTCCTTATTTTTTTTAATTTATCACTCAATAGGTCATTAGCATGTCTTATCAATTCTTCGCATTACTGAGGACTACATACTACGAGGATTAAGGGATTCAGAAGCTCAATCTTTCAACATTTAAATGTATCAGAGGTGCAGTCTTTAAATCTTTTGACGCTTCAATTTGTTGAAATTTACCAACCCTTTTAAACATGATACCGTGTGACGCTTAACTTGACCCCCTTTGTTTCCTCGGAGCGTCTTGAGATTTGAGATGGCCTTAAATTTATACAAATACATTTTGTAATATTGGTATGATATCTATTATATAAAAATGAAATGGTGTCCGTATGTAGCTTATGAACGCGGAAACTACAAGGCCGATTTACATAATTTTTTTTTTAAATTGTTTGTTATGGTCTGTAGAAGGTTCTTAAGGGGGTGGAATGCTACTGAGGGGAACGGGGGTTGCACCCCCCATACGAAAAATATACAAAAAATGGTATATCTCTACAGTTATACAAGTTATGATTATGAAAGTTGATGAACTTATGCATCATGTACATATCTACCATTCACCATGCAAAACTTGTGGATATTGGGTGTAGAATTGCATCCAATTTTCAAAAATACACAAAATGCTATATTTCTTCACATATCGCAGATATTGTTATAAAACTTGATACATACATGAATATTCTATCTACCATTTACTATGAAAATCTTGGGCGGGGGGGGTGAGAGGGGGGAGTTGCACCCTTCATACAAAAAATATAGAAAATGCTATATCTCTGTGCCTATGGGAGCTATGATTACAAAAGTTGATACATGGATCTTTAAAAACCTTGGTGATTGGAAGAGAGGAACGATGGAGATGGATGGGACTTCGTACGTATAGGCATCGGGAATGGGCGAACGAAGTCGCAACCAGGCCAGCTAGTAAGTACATATGTATTGGCACTTGACATCTTATTTATACAATAAATAAATTAACAAAGTTTTAGCTTACAAAATAATGCCTGTGGCGATTGTTTCTTGTTTTTTTTATTGCTCAATACCGATTTCATTTTAGACAATATTTGCCAAAACTGGCCTTAAAATCTAAAATATTTAAGCAGATCCGTGCACACGGGGTAGTTTTGGGGGTTCAAATCGCCCCACCAGGAAGTTATTTTCCCATATACATAAATTACATATTATTTGAAAAATGAGGAATAAACAAAATTTTCCAGTTTTTCTTGATGGAACTCCATTTTTTCTGATGTCGACTTGAGCGACTTTGATTTGTTGCCACAGATATATACTTGTGTGTACCTTCTTAAGTTAGTACTTACTTGTAAGGACAAAAATATTACATATTAAAAAAAAAAAATCTTTTTTCCAGATTAAAAAACCTACAAACTACAAAAAAACTTACATAGTACGAAATATTGCATGTTCTGAAATGTTAAAAAAATCATTACTGATACACCATTAAAGACACCATCTTAATTTTAGATTCATGTGAAAGTTTGTTTTACCATCTTTTCTAGAAAAATATTTTGGAAGGGTCGAAAATAGGTAATATAGCGTTTTTTGTCGTTTAGTACTAAAATAATAGCAAATTTACTTTGTTCGTATAGAATGATTCAATACCTTTCCAAAAATGGTTTAAACATGAAAATGAGTTAAGAAATGCTCTAGCTATATATCTTTTTGCGGTCGGTTCTTTTTTTGATTTTGAAAAAATCATAACTTCTAAGCAACGATTCATACCAATTATCCCTCTTTTCAGATGAAAGCCTTTTTTTTCCAAAACAAATATTTTTGAAGACCAAAAAAGTGGACCACGGATCGTTTTTAGTAGTTGAGTACTAAAATAGTACCAAAAATAGTACCAAAAATAGTACTTTTTGTCATATACAAAGCCCTTTGACTTTATAGCCTAATTCAATACATACCTTTGCAAAAGTGATCTGAGCACGAATATCGGTTAAGAAATGTCCAAGTCATTGACAACTCTGTGAGAAGAGTTTGTTTAAATTAACCGATTTTTTCACTCTTTGCACCCCTACACAAGACACAAAAAAATCGTAATTTTTTTTTCATTTAATCAGATTAGGCATGAAATGTTCCAAAATTCTGCGAATTCGGAGAGGGTATGGCAGATGAATGGCTGTATATCTACATATGTATATCCATCTATGTACATACACAGGGTGGGTGGGAGTTGATAGAACACCGGAAAATGTAAGATTCCTGGGACTCTTCTGAACAACTTTTCTTAGTCCTATTTTTCGAAATTCGCAAAACAAACGGAGATATAGCCATCGCAAGATCGGTATATAGCTTTATGAAAACCAGTATAAGTTCAAAACGCCTTGATGGATTGTAATAATATTGGTGTCATATGAAAGGTATTTAAATTGATTATAAATTCAGAGTACAAAAGCTTCCAATCCAAGACATGATTTTAGAGGTATGTCGAATTTTCGTTGTTATTGTTATGTTGTTATTTTACTTTTTTTTTTTCCTATAAAAAATGTGCTAATGAAGAAAATCAGGTACAAATTGCATATCAGATGAAAGGAAATAGAAAAGCTTCTATAACTTGTTACTTAGGGTTAGTAAGAATTTTTTTGGAAAAATAGTGCTTTAAAAAAAAAACTGGTCAAAATTTTCGGAAATTTGCCATATCTCGAAAATCATGACCTGGATTTAAAACTTTTGTACTCCGATTTTGTTGCCAAATAAATTCCCTTCATATGACATCAATATTTGTTAAATCTATTAAAAAGGCACCCACCATATAAAAAAAAAAAAAAAAAAAAATACGCAAAATTCTATATCTCTGCACTTACGGCAGCTATCATTATAAAAGTTTGTACAGAAAAATATACTCTATCTACCATTCACAGTGAAAAACCTGGGAATTGAAAGAGTGAGAGATGACGGTGATGGATAGGACTTGGTACATATGCATGTAAAGAGAATCGGGAACGGTCGAACGAAGTCGCTACCGGCCCAGCTATTATGTTTATAAATAAAGGGTTTTTAAATAAGAGCGCTACAAAAGTTTTTTTAAATAAAACAAAAACGGTTTTGGATATCAATGAAGTTCTTTATTCCTGTGAAGGTACATTTGATGCCATTATGTATGGATCTCGATTTCTTTTGCATGGCCACCACGGGCACGCTTGCAGAAGTCCAGACGTTAAACCCAATTTTCGACGGTTTTCAAGCATAAATCGGCCGATACTGCTGCAATTTCACGATCGATATTCGTACGAAGTTCATCAATCGTCGCTGGCTTGTTGGCATAAAACATAGACTTAACGTAGCCCCACAGGAAATAGTCTAACGTAGTCAAATCGCACGACCGAGGCGGCCAATCGACTGGGCCATTTCGTGAGATAACACGTTCACCAAACTTGGTTTTCAATAAATTGATTGTGCCATTCGCTGTGTGGCTTGTGGCGCCGTCCTATTGAAACCACATATTGTCCAAGTCCATATCATTCAATTCGGCCCAGAAATATTCGGTTATCATTGAACGGTAGGGATTTCCATTCACAGTAACGTGCCGGTCTTAATCATCACGGAAGTAGTACGGCCCAATGACGCCGCCGGCCCATAAACCGCACCAAACCGTAATTTTTTCGGGATGCAATGGTGACTCATGTAGTACGTGTGAGTTGCTGCCTGACCAATATCGCATATTTTGCTTATTGACGAAGCCATTTAGCCAGAAATGAGCCTCATCGCTCATTGGACGTAGCTCTCTTAAAGTTGAGGCCACTGACTCCGAATTTCGGTAGTAAATTTTAATAATTTCTACTCGTTGTTGGCTCGTATATTTTTCCATGGCGAAATGGCAAACCTTACTGAAGAGAAATGCCAAGAGAACGGGAAAAAAATATGGCGTCATTTGCTGTCACTATCGGTCTACTTTTGTAGCGTCCCTATTGAAAAATTATTAAATTGTTTCCGTATGTAGCTATTGGTATGGGAGATGAAAACTGACAACACAATTCGATATATCCAACGTAAAAGGTGATAACTCAATTTGAATTTCATAAAAAACAAAAAAAAAAAAAGTTATAATACAAAAATGCTCATAACTAAAAACTACGATTTTCGAGTTACCAACTTTTACGTTGGACGTATCGAATTGAATAGAAAATAATTACCGGATCTTGCCGCAGATGACTTTTCAGGCTCTTCAGTGTCTCGGGTATATGAATCATTTAAGGGGGGCTTCTCATGTAATATGTCAAAAAGTAGTTGTTTTTCGGGATTGTTTTTCACTCGGAAAATAAAAACACACACAAATAATTTTTTGCATATATTTAAGAACATGTTTGAATTATAAAAAAAGCATTTTTTCAAAAACTAAAATGTGGCGACATTTAATAAGTCGGATTTATCGCGGTACATTGTGGAGCCCAAAGTTTTTATCTGAAACATAAAACAAAATTTTTTTATTATTCAGCAGGGTTCCCCTGAGTGCATGAATGTCTGCAACTCCAAAAAATTCGATTCTACAATATTGAAATCACGTCTTGAAAAAAAAGTGCTATTTTTTCGTCATTTTATGTCGCTAAATGGGGCTAAAAAGTGTATAAAATAACTTTTTTTCCACAACTTCAGACATTCATGCACTCGTTCAATTTACATATAATCTGCAAAACACTTTTTAGAAATCAAAAATCGGTTAAGTAGTTTTTTCGCAATCGTGTACCGCGATTTTAAAACCATAGTTTTGAGAAAAAACGATTTAAAGTTTTAAAAAAAAATCGATTTTTTGAAAATTTTACTGAGCTCGCTGGTTCAATCAATCATATTTTCCATAATATTTAGAGGTGAGTCATAAAACTTTGGGAATATACTCCCAAGACGTTATTCTATCAACCTGTGAAAAAAAAACTAGTAAGGGTGTAACATTTGGCCCGGCCAAACATTAAATGCCCTAAGCTGCAGTATTTTGAAAATTTTGCTTATGTGGGAGGTGCCACGCCCTTTTGTCCGAGTTCACCCAGTTTTTGGTTAGAGCGTGCATTTATAAAAAATATTTCCACGCACAGCCAGCCAGCCAGCCAGCCAGCCAGCCAGCCAGCCAGCCTGCCAGCCAGCCAGCCAGACAGACGGACATGGCCATATCGACTCAGGAGGTGACGCTGATCAAGAATATATGTACTTTTCTATATCTGCCACGCCTCCTTCTCTGCAAACAAACGGAAGGACAAAGTGAATATACGCCTTGTTTGCGTTTTAAGACATTTCGTTTCAAGATACGTTATATTTTGTACCTGCTTTTTATTTATCAAATGCTCTAGTTCAGTGTCGTGTGTAAATGTCTTGACAGAACTAGAATTTGATAGAAAATAAACAAATACTGTGCTAATTTGTCTTGTTTGATTTGTTTCAGTTATTTTAGTTGAATACTGTAGTAGTAGTGTACACTACTAAATGCTAATGGTGTGATAAGAGTAGTTTATCGCTCTCTTCTTGTGCCTCTTTTTTGTTTACACTCTCTCTCTCTGTCGCAAAAATGTATGAAAGCTACTACAGTTCTGCAAGTGTTACCATATCATACATTTTATTGTGGTTTCTCTACACGCACGTTTTACAGTGATCTGAAGTATTTGTTTTTATAAAATAGAGTTCACTGATGTATTTTTTAGAACCAAGTTTATTTTTCACACTGATAAAACAAGACAATGTTAATAGTGACAAAATTAAATCAGTGTACACGATGATTTGAATCTTGAATTTTTTGGATCAAATGCATCAGTTCAGTGTAAAATATGGGTGTAAAAAAAAGTACACTTTATTTCAAGATGTCTTGTGCAGACCCCTAATAAAAATCGATTTTTTACATGAGAAGCCCCCCTTAAAAACTCATGGATCACTCATTTTGCACTACACAAGTCCCCCAAGCTCATCGTGTAGCTATGAAATTTTTGAATTAATTTTCTTTTTCCTTTACTTTTTATTTTGTTTTCTTTTTATTTTTTTTTTATTATTTATATATTTATTTTTTGTCATATATATTTTTTGGCATGAATTTGTTTATAAAACCGTTTTGGAACTCAATTATTGTCTATTATGTCGGTCTTCTAATATTTCTGCTGCAGTCACAAATTGCTAAGGGACAATTAAAAGACTATATCGATAAAAAATTTTGCGACATTGAATGTGGAAAAAGGAAACATACCTTGTGCGAATCACTAGTGAGTCCTATAATTTGGTTCTTTTTTAAATGTATTATTTACTTACTAAAGATTTTATCGCCATATGTACAATAAATACATGTTGTTTGTTTTCAGGAATTGCCAAATTGTGATAAATATAAAACGTTTAACATTTATGAAGTCAAAACTGTGTCAAATGGTAAATTATTAGAATTACTTGTTAACGGACACAATGGGTTAAGGGATCGCATTGCAAATAAAGCATTTATCGGAAATATGGTTAAGGTGGTAAGTATTGTCAGACGTTACATATTGTGAAAAAGAATTTTTCATTAAAGCAGCTAAGCATCCTGAAAATAATGGATTTAAAGTGCTTCCTATGGATTAACTTGTGTTCCTCTTTAATGCAGAAGCTTATGTTTTATTACGCCATTTACTACCCATTTGAAGGAAAACTTCGATTTGATTTGCGTAGCTGTTGTTGGAACCCCATGACTTATGTGAGCCTTTTATAGACATAGCAGGCAAGTAAAAGATCTTGTTTCACGAATATGTGATAGAACAGTTCTCTTCACTTGAATTCCTCTATATTTGATAAGGCTATTTGCTTTTAGTAGGAGATTCGGTGAAGAAATTACTACCGTCATCGGCTTTCTTGATAGTTTTTAATTAAACATTATTTAATTACATTTTTGACCCAAATGAGGGTCTCTTTCTCAATAAATTTGGTGGAAATCGAAAGCAAAAATCGTATCAATCGTAAACATTACTGTGTGTATGTGTCTGAAGCGTTATCACTGAGAAACTATTCAGCCAATGGTGCTGAAAATTCGACATTGAGTGTATTTCAGGTACGGGAAGGTTTTTATGCTATACACGAAGGTTGCCGAAGGTCACCCCAAGGCTTTACAGTCAAATCGAAGAGTATATATGTATACTAGAGTGAAAACATCTATAGAGATCTATCAACAATCTTTAATGGATAGTTTTCTGGGACTTCTGGACTCATACGTCTTAAAAGACTACCTACGTTTTCTAGTGCTTTCATGCTCTATTCTGAAGATAAGTACGTAATAGCCTTATGGCATTATTTGTGTAAAAACAGTGTTTCATTACCATGCAAACCAAAGTTTACAATTTTCTTTGTACCCGAACCCCACTTTCAAATTACTTGCTTAGGTTCAAGCCTTCATATAATTTATTCCAAGCCACTTCAACTTTTGTTACATTTATGCGTTCCAAACATTCAATTCCGTAGATGTCAGCTTGTATTTTCTCGGAGTAAAATAATTTCCTCCATTAGCCGGATCATTTTATCTACAAACCCTTTATCTCCTATGGGTTTTGCATGATCTTTAGAGAGACAATATATTCTTAGTGGGGATTTTATAGTAAATGGGTGATAATTTATTAAGTTTTTAAAGAAGTATGGTATTTTTGATAATATAATTATTTCTAACAATGAATGTTTTCTGCATACCGACAATGCAGCTTAATATACGAGTTCCATATCATGTTCGCCATGACTTGGAGTTTTGAATTCATTTGTTTTTGGATCTATCATTATTTGATGAAACTTGTTTCTTTCATATTATATCTTGCAACTAACGTCGCTGAATTTTTCTTTTAGGCCTGGGATGAACAACTGGCACACATGGCTGCAGCGTATTTAAAGCAATGCGAAATTGAAGATCCAGATCCTTGCACCAAATTTTTAGCTAAAGATGTAACAGATATGGAAAAAATTGAATATAAGGCAGAAGCATTTGAAAATCACAGATTTATTGCGCAAAATCGTTTCAGAATTGAGGCACAGTTTTTCCCAAAAAACTTTATAGAGACAGCATTACGTTCTTGGTACCGTGAGAAGTTTAAAATTCCTTCACCAATATTCGCTAGACCTCCTGGGTCAGAATATCACATAGGTCTGGTCTCAGAAGAAAATAATTTCACACGTATGGCATATCCTTTAATTGCTAATTTTGGCTGCAGCATAGCACAGTAAGCGTTTGCAGTATAACGCTCTCTATTGCAAGAAAAAATGTATAAATCAATATTTTCCTTATTTCAGAATTGACGGCTATTATGAGTTGGTCTGTAATTATTATCCCTTCTATCGCTCAGAACACGGCTTTATGGTATATCTTTCTTCAGCACCAGCTACAAATTGTCCGTCTTTTTTTCCACTTAAAGATGAAGCATTCATCAATCTCTGCGGCAATGGCGAAGAACTTACTGCAACAAATTTTTCGCTGATATTGATGCCAACAGTATTGTGGTACATACTTTTAGGTATTGCTGAACTTGTATTAACTTTTATATAGTGGATAAAAGCTGAATTAAATGTATAAACAAATTATAGTACTCCTAAAATACTGAAATTAAAGATGAGCCTTTTCAAAAAAAGATAGCTTTTGAATTACTAAATTAAAAGAACTATTTGAGATATGGTTGTTGCAGCGATGCAGAGGTTGCAGAGTGCTATGCTTTATTGTACCAAATTTTACAAAAATACTGGGAATGGTTATGGAAAACTTTAAGCGAAACTGAGCAAATACGGGCAAGAGATCGTTTCATCTAGGGTTGTCAAATTGTCTGGATTCGTCTGAATTATCTAAATTTTCTGTCTGATGTCCAGAGTTCAGAAATCAGAAACATGTCCATGGGGTCGATTCTGGTTCAGTGAAACTGTGAAGTGTAAAAAAATTTATCACTTTAATTTTCACCGAATCTTTTCACTTCACTTCATCGATTGAGGCGATTCTGGCTTACAAAGTGAAAAAAGCGAGTTGAATAAAATTTTCAATGTGCTGTGTGAAAAATATCTGACACTCTCTAGCTGACAAATAGTTTGATTTAAAATACAAATTTTATACATGCACGTAATGAGATTCTGTAGCTGATATGATAGAAGGTTTGATATTTTAATATTTCGGAGCATTGTGTTATGAGATCAATTCCAATGGGGGACATTTATTATTTTTTTTTTGATTTTTTTTTTTTTTTTAATAATGAACGCTTACCTCTTTTTAGTTAAGCAGAGGTAAGCGCTTACTCCCTAGGACATACAATGAAACGATGCTTCTTATGGAACGTAAGTGCTTGGTGCTGACAAATACATAAATGCCAATGAAAAGCTTTTAAATCATTCTTTTCCCCTTGTTCGAAATTGATTTTTAGAATACAAATAAACCATGACGGTTCGAGCTAAGAGAATGAAACTTGGTATAGATAATACTTGGGGTCGAAGTGTGATTGAGATTCAAATTCAGGCGGATAGTTTCAGAGTCTACAAAGGACAGACTGCCTGATTTGCGATCCGATCTAAATCACGCTGTCCACTTGCTTTAGGTGGTCAAAACGAACTCTAGTTTTTTAATTGAACCAACTAAAACTGGACTGCGATGGAATAAATGGCTATAGTTCTTATTTTAAGAAAATATTTCCACCCAATTTCGAACGAAGTTTTTCATACAAATGTACCAATCACTAAAATCTGATTCAAATTGGTTGAGTTATAGCAGCGAAAAGTTTATTTTCATATTAGTTTTTTACAATTTTTTTTTATTTTTATTTAAGCTCAAACTTATTAAAATCGGGTCATATTTTAAAAAGTTATTAAGGTTTCAGTGAAGTAAGACCATTTTGATTTTTTATTGAAAAAATGAACAGGTACAAAAAAATGTTTTCTGCTCATAACTTTTTTTTCTTCTGAGAAGGGATGCCCCGAAATCTTTTTAACTTTTTTAAATATTATCCGATTTTACCATCAAATTGTTTGCAATTAAATATGCTATTAAGTTTAGGTACAAAAAAGTGTATTTGTATAAACTTTTGTCCAAAAAATCGTGTTTTATTTGGCTTTAATATGAAAAGTTGTAAATACTAAGTACTATACAAATGAGCTTCGCGCTGCTATAGCTAAGCAAATCTATATATTAATACGCCAGACAAAAACTTGTCCATCTTTTTTTATTGTGTTAGAAATGGAGTACTACTTTAAATTATACACTGTAAGAAAGGTATTTGTGTGTAGATGTGCAGAAAGTTAAAATTATTTTAATATTTTGTCTTTAAGCCAGGTAAAATTAAATTAAAAATTTTCAATATTAACAACAACAAAACAGGATAAAGCACAAAGGGAAAGACCAAAAGTATAGCACTGGCTTCATGTTTTTTTTTGTTTTGTTTATATTTTGCTTGAATTATGCGAGGGATGATAAACGAGGTTTTCTAATTTGTACCAAATAACAAAAAAAGTACTAAAAGTGTTCAAAAAGTACCAAAATTATTTAATACATTTGTGGTCGAATTTTGACCACTGGGCGATTCTAGTTTTAATAAGTTTTTAATTATTGATATATTTGTTGGAAGCATTATGAATTTTTTCTTAAAATGGTGTTAAAATAAATTCGCTCGAAATTGGGTTTTTCGAAATATATTCTTAAAAATGGAGGTATAACCTCAAAAAATCGAAATTTTCGAATATCTCGAGAACTGCCCCTAAGAAAAAAAAAATTCAATTTTCGGACTCAGCGACCTCAAATTAGTTTAGAAAATATGGTTTGCAAAATGTTACATTTTGCTTGTTGTCTAGTTTTATTATCAGTACCAGTTAACAAAAATAATATAATATTACTAATATTCAAAAAGTCCCGGGAATTTTGGTGTGAAGGTACCATCACTCTCAAATAGATATAATTTTTCGAAAGTGGCAAGTTTTTAAAGAGGAATGTCAAATTTTGATGACATTTCATCTAGTAGTTTTGAAGTTATCGCTATATGAGTGACGCTACGTTTTGTATTCGTAAAAAGTGAATTTTGCATTTTGATAAAACATTGCTTTGTGATCGGAAAAAACGAGAAACAAACATTAGAATGGCTCCAAAAACATCACGGCACATCTGATCCATCGAAACAACTGTTTGTTGAATTTAAAATGGGTCGTACGAGCATCAGTGATGCAGTGATTCGGACCGGCCAAATGAGGCTACCACTTCAGAAAACATCAAGAAAATACATCTGATCGTTTTGAAGGGACCGCAAAGTGAACGTGAGAGACCTAGCAGACATAATGAAGTTGTCAAACGGCAGTATTTTCAATATTTTGCATGAGCATTTGAAAATGAAAACGATGGGTGCCGCGTTTGCTGACAATTAGTAAAAAAAGCAATATCGTGTTGGTGATTCGGAGGCCAATTTGGAGCTGTTTCGGCATAATCCGAAAGAGTTTTTGCGTCGATTCGTAACAATGAACGAAAGATGAATCCAGCACTACACACCTGAGTCCAATAAACAGTCGGCAACATGGTTAGAACCGGGTGAGAGTCGTTCGAAGCGTCCAAAAACGCAAACGTTGGCTGGGAAGATGATGGCCAGCATATCGAAATGTTGTAGGCTCGTTGGATGAAGTTGATCTCCCTCGAAGGGAACTATGTTGAAGAATAAAATCGATTTTTATCAAAAAGTTTGTGTTTTCATAATTTTTCACGGGACTTTTTGAAGCATGTAGTACGTAACTAAATTGATACAAAAAAATAACAAAAGGCTTAACTAAAAACTACACGTAAGCGTCTGAGATCGAGCACGTTACAACAACTTTCTACCAATTTTTTGGAAAATTAATAGAAGATTGTAGAAATTAACATTCAGAGAACATGATCTGGTCTGGCCAAATTCTACATAAATTAACACCAAAATCATGCAAATATTTTAAATATTGAAGAAAGTAGTGGTAAGTATCGATACATTTTTAGCAATTTCATGACTTGTTGACTATCAGAAAACCTTTTTTGTTAATCATAAATTTATTGATTTCTTTTTCAATAAAAGTTTATTCGCTTTTTTTATTTACGATTTTTAATTTTCATAAATAATATGAACTATTTTTTTTTGTTATGATTTTGTGTATAAAACCATTTCGAAACTCCGTCATTTTTGTATACGTGGGCTTTTTAATTTTTTTACAGCAGCCACAAATCACTCAGGGTCAGATAAAGAACTATTTTGATCAAGATCTGTGCAATGTGACGTGTGGAAAGAGGAAGCATACCTTGTGCAATCAACTTGTAAGACTCTACCATATATTATTTTAACATTTAAACACTCACATATCAATGTTTTTTTGGACATACAAGGCATTTATTTTGAAAGTGAGCCAAGAGGCAAAAACCAAAAAAGTAATGTCATTATGTGAAATGGTTGCCATTTTCTTGCAATAAAAAAAAAAAAAAAAAAAAAAATCTGCTTTGTTTTCACGAAAGTTTATTTGAAGATGTAATTTGTATCATTTAGTTGAAAAAGTAATATCGGCCAAAGGAATACTTACATTTTAAGTTGTTTTACAATATAAATGCAGAGCACATTTGAAAAAATTATGGCATATTTCTTTGGACTAAAACCACTTTCAAAATAAACTACTCATACTAATGTACTTCTATTCTATTTGTATGTGTTTTAGGATATGCCGAAATGTGATAAATATGATGGATTCAACATTTATGAAGTTCAAACTCTGTCGCATGGGAAATTACTAGAGTTGTTGATAAACGGTCATAATGGTTTAAGAGATCGCATTGCAAATAAAGCAAAAATCTCTAATATGGTCAAGTTGGTAAGTATTGCTTCAATGAAGGCAAAAGAAGAATAAAGTCAAACGCGAATTGTAGAATGAGCTTCTTTCAAAATTCGTATTACTTCTTTGAAGCTTAGAAAAAAATATTTAAAAAAAACTATATACATAAAGAGAGCTTGACCCGTCTTAAACGAATATTTGAACTAATTTTACAAAGCGTATTGCTAAAATTAACACGAACGACACAGGTTTAAAATCTGGATCGCAACATTGTTAAAACTACCACGTTTCTGTCACTGTTATCTAAGTTTTTTATTTTCTTTTGGTTGTAGACGTAATTGTGGTTTACCACACACTGCTTCTCAGCAAATCAAATGTTCCGAGCTATTAACGAATTCGTTACGAAAAGTCGGCAAATCTTTCTGATTTCCGTACCGAAAACGTTATATCACAGGGTTGACACGAATTCGTAAAGAAATTTCTTTACGAATTTGTTACGAAATAACGGGACGAAATATTTATTTCGTTTCTTTTTCTTCCTGAATAATACTTTTTTTTCGATTCAGTAATTTATTTATGTATGCAGAGTTGATATTTTCTATTTATTTGAATTTGGCGACCATTTTAGTATGAAAAACGTTCTAAAACAAAACGTCTTAAAATACCCCATTTTATACCCTACACCCAGGGTATATTCACTTTGTCCTTCCGTTTGTAACGCAGAGAAGGAGGCGTGGCAGGTATAGAAAAGTATATATATTCTTGATCAGCGTCACCTCTTGAGTCGATATAGCTATGTCCGTCTGTCTGGCTGGCAGGCTGGCTGGCTGGCTGGCTGGCTGGCTGGCTGGCTGGCTGGGTGGCTGGCTGGGTGGCTGGCTGGCTGTGTGTTGAAATACACTTTTTGGGAAAACTGAGCAAGATAATTCAATGAAATTTGGTACACTGCCTTCGTCGTCAAAGTTAGCACGGGGGATTGAAAATGAGCAAATTCGGTCAACGGGCACGCCTACCGCCCATACAAAAAATGTATTCAAAATGCAATTTTAGGAGTATTTTCACGACAATGCAACCAAAATACACATAAGTACTACGAATTGTAAGCGCAAGCACTGATAAAAAACTGAGTGAATTCGGACAAGAGGGCTTGGCACCTCCCATATAAGCAAAAGCTTCAAAACGCTATACTGAAAGTGTTTTTTGAGATATTCGAACCAAATTTGACTCAGACACTAAGAATTATAAATGAAAGCTCTCAGCAAAAATTGGGTGAAATCAGACAAGGGGGCGTGGCACCTCCCATATAAGCAAAAGATTCAAAATGCTATACTGAAAGAGTTTTTTGAGATAATCCAACTAAATTTCACTCTGACACTAAAAACTATAAATTCAAGCTCTGAACAAAAACTGAGTGTACTCGGACAAGAGGTCATGGCACCACCCATATAAGCAAAAGCTTCAAAACGCTATACTGAAAGCCTTTTTTGAGATATTCGAACCAAATTTGACTCAGACACTAAGAATTATAAATGAAAGCTCTCAGCAAAAATAGGGTGAAATCAGACAAGGGGGCGTGGCACCTCCCATATAAGCAAAAAATTCAAAATGCTATACTGAAAGAGTTTTTTGAGATAATCCAACTAAATTTCACTCTGACACTAAAATCTATAAATTCAAGCTCTGAACAAAAACTGAGTGTACTCGGACAAGAGGTCGTGGCACCACCCATATAAGCAAAATTTTCAAAATACTGCAGTGTAGGGTATTTATTTTTTGGCCAGGCCAAAATTTACACCCTTACTAGTTTTATTTTTTTTTTAGGGTTTTCGATAAATTTTCTTTAATTCGGTACATAGTACATATGTATGTCATTTTTGGATGGATTCCCCATCTCCGCTCTCCAATTTCTACCCTTTAATTTAACAGCACTCCGCTCTTTTTTCTTCTTAAATGACCCATTAACAGATTTCTGTAATAACCAGCAGAAGTCTTAGTTCCTTTCTATATGATATTATCAATATCAATTGTCGAGGCAAGACGAATATAAATAGCACCAAATTCGTACCGTTTTCAATACTATCATCTTTATCTTTATCGCTTTAATGCATCTAACATCAAAATGTGCATCGAAATCGGTCAAGTGTTTTCAATTTTATTTATATATTTGATTTGATAACAAACTATGTCTTTTTATTAGAATTGGGACGAAGATTTGGCGAAAATGGCCATAGCATATTTCAAGCAATGCGAACCACATGTTGAAGATCCTTGCACCAAATTTATAGCTACAGATATTACAGATTTAGATAAATATGAGTATAAGCAAGACGACGATGCAAATCACAGATTTATTGTGCAAAATCGTTTCAGAGTTGAGGGGAAGTTTTTCCCAAAAACCTTTATAGAGAGCGCACTACGTTCTTGGTACCGTGAGAGGTCTAAAGTTGGTACACCAATATTTAGTAAATCTAATTCTGAATATTATGTTGGTATAATCAGAGAAGAAACCAATTTCACACATTTGGCATATCCGTTGGTTGCTAATTTTGGCTGCAGCATAGCACAGTAAGTACATATTTTCATCTCTTACTCGCTAGTAAAAAATAAACTTTTTATTATATTTCAGAATTGAGACCAGTTATGAGTTAGTCTGTAATTATTATCCGTATTATCGCACTGAACGTGGCTTCATGTTATTCCTCTCTGCAGAACCAACTTCAAACTGCCCGTCACTTTTTCCAATTAGAGATGATGCTTTCATAAATCTCTGCGGAAATGGTGAAGCAGTTGTTGAAGCAGGTTTTTCGCTTAGAATAATGCCATCCGTATCATACTATATACTTGTAGCTATTGCTGAATTTGTACGGTTTTTTATGTAACAGATAAATCCTAAACATAATTAAAAAAAAAAAAATGAATTGGCTTTTTCATCAGAGAGTTCCAAATGTAACGAAGAATTTGCAATCTTTTTGATGTTTTAACACATAATCACTTATACATCAAGTTAGTTGCCAAAATCTGCAAACTAAGGCACTGAGTCTGCTTTAACTGTAAGTGAAGACTAAGGTAGAATTACCATCTTGCGGCACTTTTCACATGCCGTTGCAAAAGTGACTTTTTTGATGGAATCAACTTTCCGACCATAGTAATTAACCGATTGAAACGTATTTTTTTTTTTTTAAATTTTCGTTAATGAATTTTCTATTAATCTATCTGGCAAGATTTTTTGTTTTAATTTTTCATTAAATTGACATTTAATTTGTAATAAGGGGCTCATAACAACTCTATGTGCCGATTTTCGTGAAAATCTAAGAAGTTTTAATTTTTTTCTTCGCCATTTAGAAACCGCCATTTCAAATGAAAAGCCAATATAAAAAATCTGACCAGACAGATTAATAGAAAATTTATTAATGAAGATTTTGCAAGAAATTATGTTTCAGTCACTTAATTAATATGGTCGAAAAGTTGATTTTACCACAAACTGATGTATGAAATGCTTGAAGTTGCATTTTTTTTTTGCTCCCCGTGCGTTTTCGTAAAATAAAGGTCCAAAAATGTTAATGGTTTTTTTTCTGGATAAAGGTTTTTTGTAATTTTCAAATGGCGCAATATTTTTTACTTTTACTTATGAAACATCCCAGTGCCGAACGACACGATGATTCATCAATGGCCAATAGAGACAAAATTAAATCATTGGTCACAAACGGAGACATTTGTTTGACTTCATGTATGAACTTTTCGTATAAATGTCCCAAAAAATCAATGAGTCGTCATTACGCTAGCAGCTCGTAACAGACAATATCAGCATGAATCACTCATGATTAAATCACATATGCAAGCTTTTCCGAGTGACTAACCATGAAATCACAGAAGTAGAAATTTTAGATGTAGTTTTTTGATGCTTAATTTAAATCCGGCATCAGAATTGTGCTAACACGTCAGGATTTTGAGATATCCTAACCTAAAAGTGCAAAAAACACTGTTTTTAGCTATTTTTGTAGTTATATAACAACTTAGGATAGTCTGTGGCCATGAATCTTGATATGGTATTTGAAAGCACTATTTTTTGTCTTTAAGGCCCGTTTTTGATTGTATCGATATCTTTTTTTTCCAGAAATATCGTAGCCTAAAAAGTTGAGAAACCGCAAAAAAATGGTTTTCGTAAATTCAGTTCAGGCTATTACAGAGAAAAATAAAGATTTTGATATAACTCAGAATGGGTTTTCAAGGCCAAAATGTGTACTTTCAAACACCATATCAAGATTCATGCCCAGAAACTGTATTAAGTTGTTATATAACTTCAAAAATAGCTTAAAACCGTGTTTTTTTGCACTTTTAGGTTAGCATATCTCAAAATCCTGAGCAATTAGCAAAATTCTTGTGCTGGATTTCTATTTATGTTTTTAGGCTTTAATTCATTGGGCGTTATTTGGCGTTATTTCTTAACGCCTATAAAAATGTTAGCAGCGGGAAATTGCGGTTTTATGAGTTATAACGTTTTTCATCAGGAAACCTATGACTTTTTATATATTCACTGGCTGTCCATCTGTGGTAATATTTTTCGCGGGAAAAGAAAACAAGATAATTCGATGAAATTTGGTGCACTACTTCCGTTGTAAAAGTATGCTCGTGGAATTAAAAACGAGCGAAATCGGCCAACGGACTCGCCTACCACCCATATACAAAATATGTTCAAAACGCAATTTTATGAGCATTATTCACCATAACGCAACCAAAATAAACGTAAAGACTAAGGATGGTAAATGCAAGCTCTAGGTTAAAACTAGGTGAAATCCTAAAAAGGGGCGTGATACCTCCTATATAAGCTACAGTTTCAAAATACTATACTAGAAATATTTTTGTAGATAATCAAACCAAATTTTACTCATTTAAGTACTAAGGAAATTAAATGCAAACTATCAAAATGCTGTATTTCAAGCGTTATTTGAGGTAATTCAACCAAGTTTCGCATACATACCCGGAATATTCAACGCAAGTTCGGATCAAAAGCAAAGTTTTTATTACAATAGTTTTGGTCTAAACAAAAGTGATATGGAAAACTTCGTTTTTATAGTTTGCTACTGCTTAAGATCTTCTCAAATGAAAACTTGAAAACATAAAGCTTTTTTTTTTCAGTCTACAGAGATACCTCGATTTGTTTAGAAGTGCCAAAAATTTGCATATCCGGTGTTTTTAAAGTTTTGGGAAATTTTTTTTCCAGTGCGTTTTTTATACCCTACACCCAGGGTATATTCACTTTGTCCTTCCGTTTGTAACGCAGAGAAGGAGGCGTGGCAGGTATAGAAAAGTATATATATTCTTGATCAGCGTCACCTCCTGAGTCGATATAGCCATGTCCGTCTGTCTGGCTGGCTGGCTGGCTGGCTGTGTGTTGAAATACACTTTTTGGGAAAACTGAGCAAGATAATTCAATGAAATTTGGTACACTGCCTCCGTCGTCAAAGTTAGCTCGGGGGATTGAAAATGAGCAAAATCGGTCAATGGACACGCCTACCGCCCATACAAAAATTATATTCAAAATGCAATTTTAGGAGTATTTTCACGACAATGCAACCACAATACATATAAGTACTAAGAATTGTAAGCGCAAGCTCTGATAAAAATTTGAGCAAATTCGGACAAGAGGGCGTGGCACCTCCCATATAAGCAAAAGCTTCAAAACGCTATACTGAAAGCGTTTTTTGAGATATTCGAACCAAATTTGACTCAGACACTAAGAATTATAAATGAAAGCTCTCAATAAAAATTGGGTGAAATCAGACAAGGGGGCGTGGCACCTCCCATATAAGCAAAAAATTCAAAATGCTATACTGAAAGAGTTTTTTGAGATAATCCAACTAAATTTCACTCTGACACTAAAAACTATAAATGCAAGCTCTGAACAAAAACTGGGTGTACTCGGACAAGAGGGCGTGGCACCTCCCATATAAGCAAAATTTTCAAAATACTGCAGTGTAGGGTATTTATTTTTTGGCCAGGCCAAAATTTACACCCTTACTAGTTTTTATTTTAAACGAAATAACGCCAAAAAAAAACGAAATAAAGCCCAAATTTTGAGCGTTATTTCGTTTTTGTTATGGGCATTATTACGTCATATTATTTTTTGGCGTTATTTCGTTTTTGTTTTTGGGCGTTATTTCATACTTTTTGGGCGTTATTTCATATTTTATTTTGGGCGTTGTTACGTCATACTATTTTTTGGGCGTTATTTCGTTTTTTTTTTGGGCGTTTTTACGTCATTTTGTTGGGTGTTATTTCCAAAATGATTACTTATCATATGAAAATAGTTTGGGCGTTATTTCGTTTTTTGTTTTTGGGTATTATTTCGTTTTTAAAAATAAAACGAAATAACGCCCAAAAAAAGCGAAGTAAAGCCCAAATTTTTGGGCGTTATTTCCAAATTGATTATCGCCCAAATTTACATGAAAATAATTTGGGCATTATTTCGTTTTTGTTTTGGGCGTTATTTCATATTTTTCGGGCGTTATTTCGTTTTTTATTTTGGGCGTTATTTCCTAACGCCACGCCCAAAAACGAAAAACGAAATAACGCCCAAATTATTTTCATACAAATAAATTTTGGGCGTTATTTCCAAAATGATTATCGCCCAAATTTATATGAAAATAACTTGGGCGTTATGTCGTTTTTTTTTTTGGGCGTTATTTCCGTGGGCGTTATTTCCTAACGCCGTTATTTCGTTTTTTTTTTAAAAAAAGGAAATAACGCCCAACGCGTTATTTCCTAACGCCACACAGTGGCAACATCTGGCATTTCTCGTTGCCAAAATCATAACTTCTGAACCATTTAAGATATTTTAATTCTGTTTTCGGTTGTGGATAGAAAATTCTCATAGCTATTGCTATTTTAAATTTCATTTAGATAACATTGCAGGGTGAAAAGCAATGTTTTATTGAAGTTCGATTTTCTGTAAATCGTTAGGAAAATCCCGCACGGTGAGCTTGAAAAGGGGGAAAGTGGAGCTAAAATGGATCCAAAATCGGCTAATGCAGAAAGTGTCTATAGTATTTCTAAATTAAAAAAATGTTAAAATTAAAATCCTAGCTGCTCGTCGTCGCTAGTTATGCACATTTTTGTGTTCATGGTATGCACTTGCATGAAAACCATATAAAATTAAAAAAATGAAGAAAAAACAAAACAAAACAAACAAATATAAAAATAGTTGCATTTAATGTATTTTGCAATGCTGAATCCGAATCCAGCCTTTAAATTGCTGTATCTCATTCGGTTTTTGAGATATATAAACAAGGAAAAATTACCGTTTTTGCTATATTTTGAAGCTATATAGCTTGAATATGGAACAGTTATACGTAAAATCCTATACAATTCTTAAAGTTCTAATCTTTTTCTTTAAGACCCAATTCAAATTATGTTGATATCTTTATTTTTCTCGGAGATATCCTAACCTAAAAAGTTAAAAAAGTGCAAAAAACATGTTTTTTCATTATTTCAGTCTACGATATTTCAGAGAAACATAAAGCTATTGACATAATTTAAATGAAATTTTAAAGAAAAAAATTGGGACCTTAAGAAACTGTATCGAATTTTACGTATAAATATTCTATATTCTAGTTAAATAGATTGAAGATATAGTAAAAACGGTATTTTTTCCTTGTTCAGGCTAAGATATCTCAAAAACCGTATGAGATAAAGCAATTTAAAGGCCGGATTCGAATTCATCATTGCAAAATACATTAAATGTAACTATTTTTTTATTTGTTTGTTCTGTTTTTTTCTTAATTTTTTTAATTTTATATGGTTTTCATGCACGTGCATACCATGAACACAAAAATGTGCATAACTAGCGAAGACGAGCAGCTAGGATTTTAATTTTAACATTTTTTTAATTTAGAAATACTATAGAAACTTTCTGCATTAGCCGATTTTGGATTCATTTAGCTCCACTTTCCCCCTTTTCAAGCTCACCGTGTCCGGGATGGTCAAATATTTCAGAAATTGGATGTTAAATCTAAACACAAAAAAATACGTGTCCAGTAATTTTTAGAGATCTATTCAACGATATATATCTTGACCCCCTCTCACCCTCCCACGGGGGTGGGGTGGGGGAGAAATCAAAATTTTAAATAGAAATCCCTTATTTTTATTGCAGATTCGGATTTTACGTAAAAAAATAAGAAAATTTTGTTCAAAAAATTTTTTCTTATCCGTCCTAGATGGCGCTGTAATCGACAAAAACAAAATTAAAAATATAAAGGTTTCAAATGAATTAAAATTTTACATCCTTAAGCACTGATCATTTGTTTATCGAACTGCATCATTAGATTTGCAAATTTCCACCACACCAAAATTGATTTTTGCAACCACTTTTGAGAAATGTCGCCAGTGTGCGCCATGGGTTGTTATCAAACAATTATGAAGAAGCTGCAAGTATTCGTCAACAAGTGCTTAAGACGCACACTAAATAATTGGTGGCACCGCACTATCTCAAACGCCGCATTACACCAAAAATGCAACTAGAGGCCTTTAGCAAACGAGATCAAGCTAAGCAAGAGGGGATGGATTGAAAATTTCCAAAAACAACACAGCAAAGTTTGAGTTGAGTGGGATCCACAAGGCAGTAGAGGATGTGGTAGACCGAAAACCATCTGGAGAAGGTCGCTGGAGAAGAAAATCCAAGAACTGGCTAAGTCGTGGTAAAAGACAAAAGTCTTCGTAAACGATCGTGACAAGTGGAGACCTTTCATTTTGATCTTATGCTCCTTGTCGGAGTTACGTACATACATGTCAGAGATAACATTTTTACTACTCTTGGTCTCGGTCATGGTCATGCTACATTATAATAGCTTATGGTCAAAATGAAATAATTTTTTTAAAATTTGTATTGAATATTATTTATCATATAATATTTGAAATTGTTTTCAGAATTTTTATTGAGCTTTTTTTATGTTTTTATGTTTCATTACGAATTTTTGTAAATAAATAAATGTTTTCATTTTTTATTATTATTTTGTTATATTTCATACAGGGACAAATAATTCGCGCTCAATTATACAATACTTTCGACAAAGATTATTGTGATATAAGATGTGTAAATAGAACACATACCCTGTGTGCGACAGTCGTAAGTTAATGGTGGATATTTGCTTATAGAAGTGGATAAAAATAGAGTTTTTTATGGATGAAATAAGCTGGACCAAAGAAGAAAATTGCCCATTTATTCCAAATTAATATATGTAACAGTTTTTACGAAATGAAAAGAAAAAACCTAGGATTTTTGAGCTATCGGAGATTCAAATTAAAAGTTCTGGGGAAGTTATTGGCGGTTATTGTAAATCAATATTCCCGGGGAATTTTTCTCAAACTGCAATAGAGAATGCACGGCAGTCTGAGAAAAATTCCCCGGGAATATTTATTCACGACAACCCCCATTGTCTGATTAAAAAAAGCATGGGTGGGAAACTTTTTCAATCATATATTCATCTTATGTTCAACCATAGCCTCAGCCTGAATGTGATCAATATATAACATTTAATTTATTCGAACTTATGGGAATTAGTCATGGAAAAGCTTTGGATGTTTTATTAAATGGACATAATGGAATTAGGGATCGTATTGCAGCAAAAATGAATGTCTCAAATATGGTGAAAATTGTAAATATAAGTTGAATAGTCCTTTAGTAAGTTTCATTTAAAATTTTGCTTAAATTCCAAGTTCTTATTTTTTAGGCATGGGACGCTACATTAGCTGATATGTGCTTAGCAGGATTTAAGCAGTGTGTTCCTGACATGGATGATCAATGCACTACTTTCACTGCGGATGAATTGACAATTCAAGAACAAGTTGAATATAGGGATATAGAATTAGATAACCACAGATTTGTAGCACAGAATCGCTTTAGAATTGAAAGTAAATCCTTGCCGAAAAATTTCATAGAAACTGCATTACGTACATGGTATTATGAAAAGAATAATATGACAGCACCTATATATGACATGAATATGTATTCGGGATACAAGATTGGTATAATACAGGAAGAAACCAATTTCACACATTTGGCATATCCATTGATATCGAATGTTGGCTGTTGCATGGCACAGTAAGTGTTTTTCTGTTAATTTTTAGGCAACGGTTCTGAATTTTTCGAAAATTTTCTCATGAAATTACACAATATTCATTACGTTTGCTTATCAGGTAAAAGCAACGACGTATATGAATAAAAAATATAGTAATAAAAATAACCGTTGTTGGTAAATCCTAAATTATCATTCTTGGGATTAACAATTTAGCCGGAGCTAAAAAAAAATAATTTTTTATATTTTACTATAAAATTATAAAATAAAGTATAAAATCATTCTCCTCCGACATTGTTTGTATATATGAATGTATATATCAGCTACTGTTTTAACTCTTCGAAAATTTTTTTTATAGAATGACAGACATAGAAGTTGGTCCCTCATTTTAGACTATCTCCGCTCAGTTTTTCTTGTTCTAACTGTAAATTTTTCAAATATTGAGTAAATAGAGAACTGAAAATGAAGACAAATAGGAGATTCAGTGTATTTTCATTCAGTTTTGATTTTTCGATAGTGAGCGTTCGTGTGTTTTTTAAAAAAAAATTTTAAGATTTTATAAAGAACGCAATAGTACGAGATCCGGCATTAAAACAACGTATCGATCGAGTTCTTAGTTAAAATCTATTGGGTGTACAACTTTGCTTCCGCCGTTTTTTTTTCCAAAATTAAGAGGTTTATTGCGAAAAAGTGCTTACAGATGTATTATTCAAAGTATTGTCCGTCGCTAGCGACAACTTTCTCCCATCTTTCCGGCAATTTCCGGATCCCGGCTCGAAAAAAGGAGTCCTCTTTTGACGCTATCCATGAAGCAATCCATTTTTCCAATTCTTCGAAGGATTGAAAATGTTGATCTGCCAGGCCGTGTGCCATCGAACGGAATAGGTGGAAGTCAGAAGGGGCGACATCTGGGGAATACGACGGGTGGGGCAAGACTTCCCATTTCAGCGTTTCCAGGTACTTTTTGACCACTTTTGCGACGTGAGGCCGAGCATTGTCGTGTTGGAGGATGACTTTGTCATGTCGCTCTTGATATTGTGGCCTCTTTTCTTTTAGCGCGCGACTGAGGCGCATCAGTTGCGTTCGGTAGCGATCTCCTGTGATGGTTTCACCCGGTTTTAAGAGCTCGTAGTAAATCACACCGAGCTGATCCCACCAAATACAAATCATAACCTTGGCGCCGTGAATATTCGGTTTTGCCTTCGACGAAGAAGCATGCCCGGGCTTTCCCCACTCCCGACACGTTCTTTCACTCAGAGCAGCATCACCGTAAGTTTTTGAGAGCATTCGATGCGCTTAAGCTGCATTTTTTTTCGAATTGTAACAGAAAAGTAAAACTTCCCGCAAATGGCGAGAATTGGGCACATAAACGGACATTTTCGAGCGTGAATAATACAAAAACAAGAACAACTGTCACTGAAACGGCGATGACAATTCGTTAGGCACTGTCCACACTCACTTTAAAGGCATTATCATCTATGTATTTCAACCAGCCTCAGCCGGTACAGCCACCTATCGGAAAACGGCGGAAGCAAAGTTGTATACCCAATAGTTTTTACATATATTTATGAATGGGGGAACATATTTTTGGTGGGTTGCTTATCAAAATATGGCCGCAAGTATTATCAAATTGCGATAACTCATGAACCGTGGGTCGCACGAGAAAAAGTGCTCGGATCTTTTTTATGGAGAGTCATATGCTCTATAAGTAATTTTTATTATATGTAAAAAAAAAATTTACCGTTTAGGAGTTATTTATTAAAAACCGATTTTTTTTCCGTTTATCGTTTATTGCGTAAAAAAAATCGGTTTTTAATAAATAATTCTTAAACGGTAATTTTTTTTTAACATATAGGGTAAGGGAGGGAAATATGGACCACGCGGGTAATATGGACCACACGGTTATTTCCCACTGCATATATAGGATTTACCGTTATTCATGTTCAAACTTAACGCTAATACCTAAAGCTTATAATAGGGCGATTTTAGCGTTCGGTGAGGTCGCATGTTTCTGTAAAGTTGATTTTTCTAAAAAAAGATCAGTGATAATTTTTTTCTATTGAGTATATTTTATTATTTCACTTTAAAGACATTACGTTTTTAAATAAATGGTTAATTATATAAAGTCAGTGAATACCATTTATAATTTATTAGCACAAATAAGTTCATTAACCAAAAGAGTTTTTGATAAAAAAACCATTTATTTCACCAACACGTGCTGTGGGTAATATGGACCACCAAAGAAAAAAGCCTCAAAAACAAATGTATTCATCATCTTTATCAGATGGGGAATCTAGTTGAAGTTTTCATGACGAGTCTGATGGTCATTATATGTTATTCGTTAAGTACAAAAGATCGACGTGGCGAATTTTGGGTTGAATGTGTAATCTGACGTTCTTGGAGTCATGAAAAATGTGCCGAATGTGGAAGTGACATTTTTGTATGCAACTTCTGTACCAAATGAACTATGTGGTCCATATTACACTACACTTTTTTTTATCTTCATTTTGAGTATTTTCAGTTTTTTAATTTTTTTTTCTTTATCCTGATGATATATTTATCTAAAAGTGCATTAGAATAAAGGCAAATTGTTTCCTTTACTGAACGACATAAAATTAATTGTTTTGTTTTATGTATTTTGGGTTTTATTTAAAAAAGAAAGATGGGTGGTCCATATTTCCCTCCCTTACCCTAATGAAAATTACATGTAGAGCATATGACTATTCATAAAAAAGATTTTGACACTTTTCCCCGTGAGACTCACGGTTCATAAGTTATCGCAATTTGATAATACTTGCGGCCACATTTTGAGAGGCAACCCAGCAAAAATATATTCCCCCATTCCTAAATATATGGAAAAATTAGGTTTTAACTAAAAACTCGATCGATACGTTTTTTTACTGCCGGATCTTAGACTACAAGTTTTCATCATTTTCCGCGTAAGTTTTTTTTTTATATAACTAAACATATTATTTTATCTTTATATAATTAAATCAGAAAAACAATTAGAGGGGCTATCTACCAGTTTAAATTTAAAAAAAACAAATGGTTTTTTCATTGTGATATTACTGTCTCTGCAACATTTCGTCATTCTCCGTTGAATCTTTTCTCGTCATTTTTTGCAACATTTCATCAGCCTGTTTTTATCCAACAAAAAGTTGTACAGTTGCCACATGGTAATTTTTGAAAATCTTATATAATTCTTACTTTTTTTGACTAAATTGAAATTTTTGGTTTCAGAAACGCTTTTTTAAGATTTACAAAACTTTCCAAATATTTATCTTTTTCTTATAAATATGTGATCCAAGCAAAACTTTAAAAAACAAGCATATGGCAACCCTGAAAATGTTTGTACAATTTTAAAAAAGTTTATCTGTGCGTTTATGAAACCAAAAATTTAAATTTATTCAAAAAGTCATATTGAAAATAAATTTTAGAAAACAACCATGTGGCAACCCTAAAAATTTATGTTGAATTTTTCAAAAGTTTATTTAAGCGTTTTGAGACAATCGCTAAAGTAAACTTTTAATTTGAAACAGACAAAAGCTGTTGCGTTGAAATTGTGCAATCTATTTCTGCCGCACTCCAGTTGTGCTCAAGTTGTGAAGTACCGTGAACCACTGAACCAAACCACATTGATTTTTCAGCCGATTTGCTGCCCTGCCTGAAATCTTTGATTTCCATTTATATATTTTTCCTTTTTTTTTTTCAGAGTTGATCAATATTTTTATCTCACTTGCAATTATTATCCTTTTTATCGCAAGCCAGATGGCAAGACACTTTTCATCAGTGGAGGTACAACTAAAACGTGTCCATCATTTTTTCCATTACCTGACTTGTTATATATAAATTTATGCTGCAACGGCGAAGAAATGGCATGGGCTTTCTCGATCAGGTTAATACCAATTTCATTGTTCACTTTAATTGTCATATTAGGGATTATAAGAATTATTTTATGATTAAAGAAATAACAAAAATGTATACTCAGAACCGGAAATAAATAATGCTCACCAGTACAGTTTTTCTTTAAATTGGTGTCCAATCGTTCAATGGTTTAAAAGTGTGCGCGCTATTCATTTGGTAGCGGTTATTTTTCGAACAGCGTATCCACATATCTTCATTGGAGCATCAACGTTATTAATCCGTCTCTGTTTCGGTATACTCCATATGAACTTGAAATGCAATTGAAACGGATTCTTGTGTAAGCCCCCGATTAGACAAATGTATGTTGAATTTTTTCCATCTCTCTGTTGAAATACAAAATACTTTCGTAAAAAATGTTTAATTTTAACACAGTAGAATTCCATTTAAAGTCAATAATTTTTTTTTGATTTATTTCGATTTCGAAAACAATTTGCCTTCAGAATGCATTTGTGCACCATATTTTCTGATTTAGTTGGTGCGGTTCTTGTTAATTTCGTGACGTGTTTGCTGCAGTCGCAAACAGTTCAAGGTATAAATTTCTTCGAGGACGTAGACGATTGCGAAGTCTTTTGCGATGAAAATAAAACGTTCATTCATACTTCGTGCGCATCAGCGGTAAGTTACATATGGTTTTTAAAATTTTGCCATAAGAGTGCATTCTGTTCTGGATTTTTAGGAACGTCCCATTTGTGATAAATACATGAGATTCAATTTATTCGCAATCCCAGGTATGTCCGATGGATCAGTATTAAGCTTGCTTACTGAAGGGCATAATGGGATAAGAGATCGCGTAGCAAACAAAATGAGCGTCGCAAATATGGTGAAAATTGTAAGTATGTATTAGTTAATGTCGGGTGATACAGGAGTGGAATCGGCTAAGGTGATAGTTGATTGTAGCCCAAGATACAATTGTGCGAGAACGAGATGCGAGTGCAAGTGCGATGCTGGTTTGCGATATCGCAGCGCAACCCAATATACAATAATGCGAGACACGTCTGCGTTGCGATTGTCAAAATACAAGGAAAACGAAAAAATGTATGTCAAAATAAAAAAAAAAAATTCGAAAAAAAATTGTTTCAATTATTTTTTTTTTATCTTTGTTTTATTTTCCTTATATTTTCACTTTTCAATGCACAAATAAATTTTTTTTTACAATCAATCAAAAATTGACAGCTCTCGCACGTCAATTTTCATTTTTTCGAAAACTGTTGCGTGCGCAAAATTTCGTTGCAATAGAACTAGTTTTAAGTTTGTCGCCGGCGCTAGCGATTTTTGGAAATGTCAAACCGGAAGAATTCGTTTTTAATGTAAAATTTTTAGATTTCGAAGAAAAAATGCAAAGAATATGAGATTCTATTTAATATTTTATTTACTGAAATTGTCATCACAGACCATAAACAACAATTTAAAATAAAAACAACTATTGCCGTCGTCACTCGGATTGTGTTTAACAGAGCGAACTTTGTCGACGAATTCATTTTGACAGCGAATATTCGTCAGGCGAAATTCGTCGTACGCTCCAATTGTGTTTAAGCTATAAAGCGATCACAGAATATTTTTCGCTCTGTTTTTGATAAGTGGCAGCGCTTTCAATTTTGGAATTTAATTTGGTTGTCAGAGTTGTCAATTATTGTTTTGATTTGGATAAAGGAAAAAACTCGTAAATTTTCTCGAAGAATAAGCACACTTTTCATCGCCAATCACGCTCGTTTCTGCTTCAAATCAATACCAAATCTGTCCACAAGCTAAGAATATTTGACGGTGATTGTCTTACTGCTTCCAAGGACCTTCTCTGTAGCACGTTTTCCCGAAGAAACCCACTATCTCGGATGTTCGTTGTTCTCTGGTGTCTTGCTATGGATTCATGTTTCGTTCACCTTAATGAAACAGCGGAAAAACTCGTTCGGATTATGCCACACCCTCCTTTGAAGTAATCATACGGTGGCGCTTAAGGTCGAGCATGAGGAATTGCTGCGGACATCGTGCAAATATCTTTTTCATAGCCAAATATTTATGTAAAATGTGATGTACCTGCTCAATTGAGAAGCCTACGGCTCCAGCTATCTTACATACTTTCATTCTTTGATCATCCAAAATCATTCCATGGATTTAATCGACTATTTCTGGCCTGACGAATTCTTTTGAGCGAACTGAATATTCGACGTGTGCTGGTACAATTCCAACGGAACTCAGTAAACCACTTCTTAACCATTCAAATTGATGGTACTGAGTCCCCACTTTATTTATCAAGGTTTTCCTTGGTTTTGGTGATGGTTTTTTACGCAAAAAGTAATGCAAGAGAAGTTTTCCTTTTTTTATTTTCATTTGTAGTATTTATTCATTTATTTTGAGGAAGTTAAGCCTCAATATAAGCGCAACTACTGCATTTGCCAAATGCATAATATAAAAATATTTATATTTTTACAATTAACGCAATTAATGCTTATTATGCTGCTCCCTCATCGTGCCTTAAGCTTCTTCATTGATGACTTATCTCAGTTGAATTAAGTCCCCGGGAAAATTTTTTTAAGTAGCACTAAAAGAAAAACCACCCTTATTTGTAGTTCTAAGAACGTCAAAGTTTTTTTTCGTTAAACCTTATGAGAAACTGAAAACAAGCTTACCTTTCTATCGAAATCAACCAAATCTTCAAGAGGTTACTTTCAAAGTTACAATGATAAAATTGCCCTAATATGCTGGCTCAACAGTATTGGGAAAATAAAAACGATTCCTGAAAGCATTATTAAAGTTAACATCTTCTTTGTCTTATTTCATGATCTGTAATTCTTTTTTATATCATTTTTGTTTCTATTTCACTTTGAAAACTTCTTTACTGCGTTAAATATTTCCAAAATATATAAAAACGATACCTAAATAGTTATCGCTTGAAAATGACACAAACACTATGACTATCAAGCTGACTATCACCTTACGCAGCGCAAAATGCGATAGTTGATAGTCAAAAATCAAAGTTGATAATCGCCTTGCACAGAGCAAAAGTGTGATATTTGATAATTATCAAATTATAATCAGCAATCAACTATCACCTTAGCCGATTCCATTCCTGAAATAACATTAAATTTTTTGAATTATCGCCAGGTATTGAGAGTCTGCCCCAGTGTGTAACGATAAAAACTAAAACTCCTTAAAAACGAAATAAAAACGACAATTGGTAATAGGGGTGAATGACGAATATGAAGACGATTGCTAAAACTTTCAAAAAATAAATAAATAATAAAAAATTTTTATATTGTTCATTCATGCTATTCTCATATATTTGATCAATAATTTCACTCCATAGAATTGGGATGCAGAGTTAGCCGAAATGGCCTCATTGTACTTTGAAAGATGCACACCTGACGTTGATGATCCATGCACAAAATTTATAGCAGACGATTTAAATTGTGTGGAACTAATCGAATACAAAGAAGTTGACGAAAATAATTACAGATTTATAGCACAGAATCGCTTTAGAGTAGCAGCTGATTACTTTCCAAAATATTTTATTGAAACAGCATTGAATAGCTGGTACTATGATAAGAATCTAATGAGAGCGCCAAGATACAACAAATCGATTTATCAGGGAAGCACTGTTGGGATTTTAAGCGATGAAACTAATTTTACACATTTAGTATTCCCTTTGACGTCATCTTTTGGCTGCGCCATTGCACAGTGGGTTATTAAAATTTAAGTTTCTGAAATTTTCTCTTATTTTTTTTTTTTTTTTTGATTTACATTTTAGAATTGATGCGTACTTTGAGATGATCTGCAATTATTATCCATACTATCGTATACCAGATGGTGAAGTAATTTTTATAAATGGAACACCAGGATCATCGTGCCCGTCTTTTTATCCAATTCCTAGTGAATCCTTTGTCAGCCTATGTTGTGATGGTCACGAAGGTGACATGGAATATATTGATGTTGTGGCATTATCATCGAAGTTTATGCCATCAGCAATTTGTTTACTTCTTATTGTTTTGGTTGAGTTATTGCAACGGATTGATGTGGCGATGCAATACTTAATGCTCCAAATGGAAAAGTGAAAATGTTGTTCTTTCTGTGCTGTTTGTTGTTGTATCCTTTTCTCTTTACACAGTGCCTATTACACCAATACTTAATATTCTATTAACACAGTTTCATTAAATTGAATTGAGCTTTGTATTGATTAAAACTCATAGTGGTGAATCCATTAAAGATTTTGAAGAATTTTAAACTACAAAAGTTTTATTTATATATCGCCAGGTAAGAGGTAAAACTCATTAAACACACTTTTTTCGTTAGATGCTTTGCTTTTGAGTAAAAAATCGTTTTTCCGACCACGTAATTGAAAAACGTAAAAAAATAAATGTTGGTGCCCGAATATTATCTATATCCCGAAAAAAAATTTATAATTTTTAAACGCCAAAATGTTTGCAAGAACATAGTTTTCATTTCCAAAGCACCTTCGAGTAGGTATTCATTTTGTAATGAAAAATAAGCTACGACCAAAAAACATATTTTTTAAGCCAAAATGGGCCTTCGGTAGAATCCATCGGTTTTTTTTTTGGAATAAAAAAAAAAAAAAATAATGCAGATATCGTTTTTAAGAGTCGTTCTAACTTTTGAGTCGTTTTCGGGATGAATCGGTTTTTTCACACGTTAGAACCCGGTGGCGAACGGCACGACGATTCATCGATGACAAATAGAGACCAAATTAGATCATAGGTGACAAACGGAGATTTTTGTTTGACTTTATGCATGAACTTTTGGAACAAATGTCCAAAAAATCACTAATGACTTATGCTGATAATGTCACTGAGTTGTCAGTGTTCTAGCGACTTGTAGCAGACAATATCAGTATGATTCCCTCATGAATAAGTCACTTATGCATATACTTCCGAGTGAGTTGTAGAGGAAAATATCATCGTGTTTTCACTAATGATTTTGTCAGAAACAAGTCAGCATAAATCTGGAAAAAATTGTTTTGTTTTAGTGTACCATTTGTTTTTATTTAGATTAATTAATAAATATATTTTAATTTTAATTATTTAAATAATCAATCTTTTAAAACATGTCACTAACACTAACCTTTGGCTCTAAATAAAAATACTTATAAAGAAATGAAAATAACTAAGTACTATTAAATATGTCATAGTATCAAAACTTAACTTTTTTGTGGGCGTTATTTCAATAGTAGATATAATCTTGTGTCCTAGTCAAATTGTACCTGGGTGAGATATTAGGTACTAAAGGTTGAGAAAATCTGTTTCATATAAATATCTTGCTAAGTGTTGTTTATACAAAAAAATTTTGATCCACAATTTTATAGCTCAGAAAATTTCCTATAAAAAAATTATGAAGGTCGGCCGTATAGAGTTTTTTATAGAAAATTTTATCCGAGCTTCAAAATTGTGGACCAAAATATTTTTTTGGAAATAACCCTTTGCAAGATATTTGTAAAAAATAATTTTCTCGACTTTTACCACCCGATATCTAACGAAAGCACCACCTCTCAAGATAACATAAGTTCATATCTCATATCTCACTTAAAAAAATTCAGATTTGATACTATGGCGTAGGTCAGCCAGCCGTTGATTCTATTAGATAAAGTAATGTGCGACAATTTCCAGGTCATCGAAACAAACCTCTTCAAACTTTAAAGCAAAAATCTCGGTGATATTCTTTATGAGCCGACGACAGAAATCTTTTGAAAAAATAAAATTCAGACATTATGATAACTATGTATACTTAAAGCCTTTGGTTAAGCACATATTAACTCACCTCGAAATGGTAAGTCTGTTATAAAATATATCTTTTTAATTAAAACTAATCACATTTTTTAGGACACGAAATTTTTTTTTTTATTTATTTCAATTCGGTTGCCAAACTGTCAGCAAAAATAACAATCGGCCGTATCCATGACTTTTACTCGTTGATGGCGACATGTAACAGACTTTTAATAGACAATTTCACCGATTCGGAACATTTCAGTAGTTGAGAGATATTTATATGACATTGTCCCACAGCGAATACTAACTTATTGATATCCCCATTATGAGTCATCGATTAAGAAATCATTTCGGAGAATTTCATTTGGAGAGCCCTATGTTCGTGTTATTTTCTTGATGATTCATCGATGCCAATATCATAATAGATGATGTCACTCAAAAACGCCACTGGGATATGTTTTCACAAAAAATATCACATATGTATACCATAGAGCATTTTGTCTCGTGGTGATCATTTTTTATTACTAAATTAAATTTTGTTTTCTTTTAATAAATTTTCTGTTATAAATTTATTTATCGTGATTGTGTTTTCCCCTCAATGCATCTACATACGGATATATGCAGTATAAAACTCCTATAACAAGATATTCACAAAAAGCCATCAAAATCCAGTTGAAGAAAACCGAAACCCCAAGGACAAAGTCACGGGAAAACTGACACAAAAATGGCATATTCAGCGGCAACATTATTTTTCTCTTTCATTTTACTACTAAGCATTTTGGGGAAAGCTTCCAGTCAATTAACCACCTCGGAACAGGAACAACTAGTTAAGGCCATTAATCGATTTCGCCAGCATGTAGCTAATGGACAACATCCAGCGGCAAACATGCAGCAGATATATTGGGACGATCAACTTGCCAGTATGGCACAGCGTGATATCGAAAAATGCGAATGCGAGGCACTCCACGCAAATTCAAAAGTCGGTGTCACAGTTTTGCAGCTTCAGAAGGATAGGCACAGCGTCCAAAATATGATCGAGAGCATGTTGCTCAACAGCGAAACGCGTCTATATCTCATGCAAGCCAGTTTTCATCAAATTGGTTGTGCAATAAATACGACCGACAATTGTGGTAACAGTGATGAAACTGAATTTATCTGTTACTGGTACCCGCAATGTGGTAGCATCTTCAATGCCTATGAGGAAGGTAATGGATTATGTTGGCAGTATAATTCCGAGAAGTCAGAAGAGTATGAAGGCCTATGTCAATTGCAGCATAAACCGTTGGATGAAAACACTTGCGAGCATAACAAGAAGACAACAATTGCAGCGGGAGGACCAAATTCGTGTACACGAGCACCAAATGCATCTAAACATTTAACCTCCGAACAAGTTGAAACTGAAGAAAATGAGGAATATCGAAAGACTGCTGCTGCTGGTTTTGATGATGTGATCGAAACAGTAAGTCAGAAGATTGGGATGTTCGACGATTCTAATGCTCAGTGTTTGGCACGCAGCTATCAAAATTAGAAAGCAAAATCAAATTCAGAACGTATAATGCATATCAATTGATTACAAAATATGAATAAAAGAGAACAAGAGAAATGAGAAATATGTTTTCATTTGTTTAATACAAACATTCAATAAGTTGTCTAACTTTAGTCACCCTTTGAAAGATACCATATTACATTCATTCACTTCACGGTGCTCACACATCGCGTTCCAGTCGGCAGTCCATTTCTAAGTCATGCGTAAGGACATGATCTTAGCTTTTGGTAAGACGTATGGGGTTACGAAAACCTCTGGAAGTCCGAGTGAAAAGGCCGTCTGTAGAATCGTCCAGAGTGGTCCGGGAGGCGGACAGCCAGAGGCCGGAGATCTGAAATACTTGCACTTTTAGGAACATCTCTTGTGAACAATTTCTTAGAATTTGCTCATTGCTGGCTCAAATTATTCTATCTATGATCCTTTATATCCTTCTGTAGCATAGGGCTCCACAAAGTTGTTCAATAATGAACGGTGATTCGCAAATGCTTTCAATTATGCCGAAGATTCAGCGAAAGTTGAACTTGAACATTGAAGTGAACCGTTGTGCCTTTAAAAAAAAAAAAAATATAAATAAAAATTTTAATATCATTGTTTGAAAAATCAAACTTTTTCTTTAATATCATCTTTTTAATTTTTGCATTTTTTAAGCTAATTACTTATTTGTATTTTATATTTTCTTTTCCTTTATTTTCTTCTTCTTATTTTTTGGTGCCTTATTTAATTTCCAGCTTTTTTAGTGCTTTTTTAACCAAATGGGGGAAGCGTCACCCCAAATTAATAACGCCGATTTTGAAGACTTTTTTATTGCCAACAATAAAAGAAAGAAAACTAATCCTCTTCCTTATAAACCTAAAAAACTTAATAACATGGGTGAGTCCAGCAATTTACAAATGATTCCAGAGCAGACTTCTGCTATTACTGAAATTGATACAATTACAGAAGATGCTGGGAATAAACAAGTTCAAAATTCCACTAATAATCTAGTTATAGAAATTAATAAAAATCATTCTCAATTTACTCCAAATTTTTATCCTATCAATCATGATGGTGATTTTTTTGTTCTTGTTGACACAAGTAAGGATCCTTCATTAAAAAAATATATTAACGAACTATTTTTATTTGAAAAAATTAGGCATTTGTCTATCAATGGCATTATTATTATACAAGCTATTGGTCGTACTCTATTTAGAATCAAATTTGATTCTGCTACGAATGCTAATAATTTTGCTAGAATGGATTTAGTTAATTTGGGACTAAATCCTTTTATTCCTAAAAATTTCATTTATTCCTATGGGGTAATTAGAAATATTCCCAAATACTTATCTAATGAAACAATCCGTGATAGCATTATTTCGGATGTTCCAATTTATGATGCTTCACGTTTCATGAAAAAAAATTTTGAGGAAAATTCCGACATGACTCTTATTCCCACATTATCTGTAAAACTAGCTTTTAAATCTAAACAAATTCCTGAATTTGTCGTTCTAAACTACTCAAAAATTCCAGTTGATATTTATTTCCCTCCGATTAGACAATGCTCACAATGTGGAAGGATTGGACATTCCATTAAAGGTTGCAGGTCTAAAAAACGTTGTCTTAAATGTGGTAATGATAATTGTGATAGTAACTGTTCAATTAAAAAATGCATTTTATGCAATAACACTGATCATGATTCTTTCAATAAAAATGATTGTCCTAAATGGAAAAGTGAAATTGAAATTTCTAAAATTATGGCCATTAAAAAAATTTCAAGGAAGGAAACTATCAACAAGTATCCTATTAATCAGTTTTCTCTTTTAAATGATTTTGAAAATAACTTTCCAAATTTATCCAAATCTTCCAATTTTAAAAATTCTGATTCGGAAGTTAATAAAATATTTACCAAAAATAAATATAACAAAGTTGTTCTTTCTAAATTTGCTCCTCCTATTAATAAACGTAATTTTGATATTGCAGAAACAATTAATACTGATCCTTCTCAGCCTGTTTTTCTTGATAAAAGATATAAAAAAATATCCGAATTCGAAAAAATTGTATGTGAATTAACCAAATTTGTCTCAGATTTTTTCAAAAAAAGTAATAATGAAAATTGCTTAAATGCTATTAATCATTTCAATAAAAGAATTAACACTGTTTTAGTTGACCTTAATAACGATTTCGTAACCAATACTATTTCTGTTGATAACATTGCTTTAGATAATTAAAAATGAAAATAATCCAATATAACTGTCAAAGTTTCAAATCGAATAAAAATAACATTGATTTTTACATTAATAATTATAATATTGACATTTGCATTCTTTCAGAAATATTTTCTATTGATGATTCTGATCCGATTTACAAATTAATTAATTTCAACATCATTCATAAGCAACGTCCTGATGGTTATGGTGGTGTTGCTATTTGTTTTAAAAAATCAATCAAATTTAAAAGGATAGCCTACTCCACTAATTATGATATAATTATTGCTAAAACTATAAATCTTAATCCTAACATAATGATTGTTTCAGTTTATTTCCCTCCTAATATATCTACAACCATTTTTGATCATGAATTGTCAAACCTACTTAAGTTTATTGAACCATTTGAAAATATAATACTAGCTGGTGATTTTAACGCACGTTTGCGTAATTGGGGTGATTACCTAGATTCGTCTAAAGGTAAACATCTTTTTGATCTAATTACCAATACTAATTTATTTTGCCTAAATAATGGTAATTATACCTTTAAACAAAATATTCAAAATAATTATGGTACTGTTCCAGATTTAACTTTTTCAAATTGTCCCTTTAATATTATTTGGGAAACTACTTCCTTTTTGCTTAAAGGTAGCCATCATTTTCCAATTATTCTCTCTTTTCAAAATAATATTCGATCTCAAAAATTTCTTTCAAAAAAAAAGTTATTTTCTAGTTTAGCCGTTTTAGACTTTGAAAACAACTTTGATTCTATTAAATCCTCTATAACAAATGAAATCTCTAAAGCTACTGTACAAATTAAAAATTCAAAGTTCAAACCTAAATATTGGTGGAATGATCATCTTTCTAAACTTTTTCGGTTAATGGTTGCTGCTAGGAAAAAAGCAAGCAATTTTCCTTCTCCCTTTAACTTAGAATCTTTTTTGAACTCTCGTTCTGTATGGGAAGAAGCTGTTAAAAAAGCTAAATCTGATAGTTATAAACAAAGGTTAGATAATCTAAATAAATATCCTAACACTAAAGATGCTTGGAAATTTATTAACAATGTTAAAGGCTCTTATTCTTCTGGTCAGTCTAATTGGAATTCTGACAATAATTTAAATTACTTAAATTTCCTTAGATCTCAAGTTCCATCTAATTCCTTTTTAAACTTTCAAAAAATGCTGTGTACTAATATTACAATCTCTTTTAACATGACTGATCTGAATAATGTACTTTCAAACAAAACGCATTCGTCAGCTGGTGGATTAGATCGAATCACTTATTCAATGATTAAATCATTATCTCAAAATGCCAAAAATTCATTACTTCTAGCAATAAATGATCACTTCTCCAAATGTTTAATCAAAAACTCTTGGAGAATGATTAAAATTGTTCCAATTCCCAAAAAATCTAGAGATCTTGAAAATTATAGGAATTTTCGCCCAATTTCATTAATTTCTGTACTTATTAAAACCATTAATTTAATGGTTAAAGATAAACTTTCCTCATTTATTGAATCTAACAAAATTCTTCCTTCTCGTACTTTTGCTTATAGAAAACATCTCTCCTCTTCCTTATGTTTTAATGAATTACTACACCGGGTTGCTTATTTAAAATCACTTAATCATAAAATTGTAATGTGCACTTTAGACATCAACAGTGCCTATGACTGTGTTAATATTTCCGTTCTTCAAAAAATTCTTTTTCAAATTCAAACTCCAATTGAAATAGGAAATTGGATTATAAATTTTCTACATGATAGGACTTTATGTTTGGGTGATGAGAAAGTGCAAGTTTTTAACGGTTTACCACAAGGTAGTTGCCTTAGTCCTATTCTTTTTAACTTATATACATCATCTTTACATTCATTAGAAGATGAAAATACATTTATCTTTCAATTTGCTGATGACTTTATCATTTTATCCTTTTCTAAAAACTTTGATTTATCAGTCCAAAATTTGACTGCCAAGGTTTTCGACTTTTTTAATATTTGTAAATCCCTTAATCTCTCTTTTAATATTGAAAAAACTAATTCTTTGTACTTTGCTAAAGGTAGCAAAAAAAGGATTAATTTAACTTTCAATCAACAAAGTATTAATCAAGTTAGATCTTTTAAGTTTCTTGGCAGAACTATTTCAGATAGCTTATGTATAAAGGATCATTATGAAACCGTTATTAAGGAATCTCAAAAATCATCTAACTTATTAAAAATGCTAACTTCAATCAAAGGAGGCTTAAATCCTAAAGTAGGTTTAAATTTTTATAAAAGTTTTGTTAGAAGCAAAATTGAATACGCTAGAACATCCTCAGCTCATGCACCTAAATATATAAATAATAAAGTTCGTACTTTTCAAAATTCATCCTTAAGGAGATGTCTTGGTTTAACTCCTTCTACTCCAGTCCATATCATTTACATACTTGCTAATGAACTTCCCCCGCATCTACGTGCAGTTTTCTTAACTTCCAAAGAAATTATTAAAATCTCTTTACATAATCCTTCTTTTTTTAAACTTATTTCAGAACACCACGTTAAATCCAGTTATTCTTTTGTATTTGAAAAATTCCGAAATATCTTTATTAATTTACATACACATTTTAATTCAATCATTTCTTCAAATAAATGCAAATTTTTTATTGAAAAATTTAACTCAAAGAAATCAGAAACTTCACATGAAGTTTATAAATCTTTTTTTTTAGAAAAATTAAGCTTTTATAAAGAAAATAATTTTTTTGCTTTTGCTACTGATGCTTCTATTTCGATTAATAAAACTGGCTGTGCCATTTATAACATTTTCTCTAATCACTACTTTCTTTTTCAAGTGAACTCCAAATTATCATCACTAACAGGTGAACTAATTGCTATTAAAAAAGCCATTGAAATTGCTTCTGAGGATAATTTTGACAATATTGTTATTTTTACTGATAGTCTTAATGCTTGCATTCTTTTACAAAAAAACAATTCTAACAATTATCTTGTCTCTGAAATTCTAAACAAAATTGATAATTCAAGTATTTGCAATGTACATTTTTGTTGGGTGCCTAGTCATGTCGGAATTTTTTTCAATGAACGTGTTGATTATATGGCCAAAGAAGCTATTTTAAATGGCGCACCTATAAATTTTAGTTTTACTGCTAAAGATGCTATTAAAATTATTGCTAATGCCCTAAAAGAGGAATGGAATTCTGAATTTGTTGAAATTTCCAGATCAAAAGGTACTTTTTTTTATAATATTTTTAATTATATTCCCAATAAACCATGGTATACTGGATCTGCTCTTGATTCCTGTGGAATAAAAGTCATCAATAGACTATTATCTGGACACACCTATGATAAAAAATACCTTAATCTAATTAATGCCATTAATTCAAATATTTGTGATCTTTGTAATACAATTGAAGATTCACAACACTTAATCTTTCAATGCACCAAATTTTCTATATTTCGCACTAAATATAATATCTTCTTACGATATAATAATCTTTTTCAAATTTTAAATTCTAAGAATCTAAATGATTATACTTCATTAATTGATTTTATTAAAGAAACTAAGATTATTGATCTTTTATAAATTGTCTTTTTGACTTTTTTTTTTTCACAACCTTTCCTTCAATCTAGAGTTTACCCTGGCACTTTGAGAAAATTTTTTTCCGCCAACCAATTCAATAATTAAAAAAAAAAAAAAAAAAAAAAAAGATTCAGCGAACGCCTTGATTTGTAGAGTCGAGGGCTCCGCTGAAAACATCGTCTTGTATTAATAGAAATAGGATTGGTAACAGCAAGCATGCTTTCGGACTCAAAGGGATTTAAAAGTTTTCTGTTATGCATGACTCTACATTTGAAGCCCCCGTTTTGAGCCTTAGTAAGACTAACGATCTTGGTTTGTTCAATGCATCTAAAATGTAGCAAAGCCTGCCACTATAATGCGAAGGGTATTTACTTATATGTTCAATACACAATGTGTTTGGATGCAAGCCAGCTTGTTGTTTCCAAATAAGAGTCTTTTCTATAATATAAACTCAGCTTGAATTTTATGTTTCTGAAAATACTTGCAAACTACTTGAAGAAAAAGAAACGAATCAAAGGTATAAAGCAAAAATGAATGAAATGAGATATTTGTCAGCAGGATATATGGAATGGAACACAACTAGCGCGCATTGATAGCACAAAATGTATCCCAGCAAACATTTTCAATCGCGGAAGAATAGCATTTGATTCGCCTATAGCTGATCAAATCAATCGTGAGTGATAGTCGCATTTTGATCTTCGGAATGCTTTTGGCATGAAAAACTGTCCGGTATTTTAGGAGAATCCTCTAACAACTCCCCAAGATGAATCAGCAAATGATCCTCAGGAAGGGTCCACAGAAGACAAAAAAACCTTGAAAAAAAAACAATATATATATATATATATATATTTTATTTTAATATAATTTAATTTTAAATTTTGATTTTTTTTTCAATATTGGACCTAAATCGGTCACTCAGCGGGGTCAGGGACAACTCTGCTCATGTTCAAAATCTATTTTCCATCTTTCCCTAGCGATTGGTGCAGTAAAATTTTTTTACAAAAATGGGCCCAAAACGGTCACTTAGAGTGCCTGGAGCAAACTCTGGTTATGTCCAAAATATATTTTCGACCTTACCGCATCTTCCAGAAGAGTGTTGGGAGAAATCTTCTGTTACTCGCGGAAAATTTTTATCGCGGAAAGCTCGCGAGTCGTAAATTCATCAGAAAAATTTTGCAAGATTGTTCGCGATTGAATATGTTTGCTGGGATAAAAACGAATACAAGTGTGCACATGGGACATAAGTACATACATACCCAAGGGGAAAAGAATTGCCTCAAAAACCTTTCTGAAGTGTTTCTTTTTCACCAATAAGCGCTTTCGCTCCGTAAGGACTACACTTTCTTTTTAGCATTGCAGGTCATAGGATGCAAGCGAGAAAAAGCTTACCGCAGCCTTACCAAAAAAGGGTTTTTGAAACGCTTATTTGTAATGCTGCGGTAAGCGTTTGTTCAATTAAATTAAAAAAAAAGAAAAAAATGGCCGCTCCAGCATTTGAATCCACAACCGTTCCATGTGATAGATAGAAACGGATTATTTTTACTTACATTTACCAACTTTTTAGACCGCTACACCAATGCCCGATGATATGAAGAGGTATTAAATTTGTATATTAAGCAAATATTGTCCAAACAATATTTGACATATGAATGCTCCTACAGCCTTACATAGAATCATTGTGCAATCAGTTTCAATTCAATTGAACAAAAGTAACTAAATAAGAGAAAGGAAAATAGAAAAGTAAAATAAAAAAGTTTCAATAAAAAATATTTTAATAAAAATAAATAAAGCAAAAAAAAAAAAAAAATAAAAAAAAGGAAAAAAAAAATCACCTGATCTGGGTTCGAACTCAAGTTGTTCTTACTGCAGCCTTACATGGAATCATTGTGTAATCAATTTTAATTCAGTTAAACAAAAGTAAATTAATAAGAGAAACGAAAATAGAAAAGTGAAATAAAAGATGTTGATTAAAAAATATTTCACTCTATCTGCCATACCTAAATTGGAGCGTCAGGCGATGCGTTATTTAACGTTACTCAAAAGCGTCAAGCGCCATACCGAAATAAAGAGCGTTGCGTTGAAGTCATTTGTTTGTCAAAATCATATTGTTGTCTCTTTTTTTAATTTTCTGTAGCTAACTTCACTCCATAACGCTTTGTCAAAATTGGAAATTCGAATAGCTGAGCGTTGAGCGTTGGCAATTTCGGCATGCGCCATACAAATTGTATGTACATGAGAAATTTTTGACAGTAAAATAACGCTGACGCTCCAATTCAGGTATGGCAGTGTAACCGACGTTGTTACTACTGCAGCCTTATAAAAAATCATTGTAAAAGTGCTTCTTAATTTCTATGGCGATTAGCATTTCTGAAGTGCTTAGATCAGAAGCGCTAGAAATTTTTCCTCTTGGGTACATATTTACCAACACACTGAACAGTGCGTACAATTCAACTATTCCTATTCATTTGCGTATACAGGGTATTGCCGCAGCTGTTGTATCACTCATCGAAAAACATAAAACTGGGGACAAACGTTCGTCCTTTGAGTGCTGTTGAGGCTCAGCTTTTTTTCCAAATCAATTTGAGTATTGCGTTTGAATGTCATTGCAAAATTTTACTGGTCTTGTTGTTTCTGTTGCTCTTGTTGTTATTTGCACTCAATAAATTTCATTTGAAGAATAGTTGCAGAAAATGCAAATTTATGCCATTGAAACAGCAGCTGCAGGTGACATTTTTTGCGTTAAAGAAATTTCTGATCGTTGAGTAGTCGGGTTTTTAAAATTAAAAAAAAAAAAATAAATAATATATTTCGGTTTTTGAAAATTACCATCGCTTTTTTGTGACTTGAATCGAGCACCTAATCAAACCGTTTTAGAATTAGTATTGGTCTTGGTAATTTTTGCAGATCAAGACGCTGATATAATTTGAAAACTGTGGCAGTCTTGGACATGAACACGATGATCATCAAGACCAAGACTCCTCCTATTCGGTCTCAAAAATCTTTATAAATTTTTTCAACATCAAGACAAACCGAGACAAAGATTTAATGCAAAAGACCAAGACTCAATTTCAAAACTTAGATCAAGACTCAGTGTCTTAGGCCAAGACTGCTATGTTCTTCGTCTTGGTTCGCTCATTAGTAACTGTTGATTTGAACGGAACTACGTATGGTTCATAACGTACAGTTCATTGGAATAAACTCTGAACAGAACAAATTACGTGACTGATTTTTCGCCATCAGGAAGTACATATTCTCCGGCGCGGTTCCATCTACACTCGCTTAATCCCAATATCTCAAGGTTAAATTTGTTGAGTTCACTTACGGCTTGATGTATTTTGCCGGGATCATTAAGAGTTCGGACATTCCAAGAGCTGATGCGTGTTCGAGTTATCTTCGAAAGGATTTTGAAATGGAGAACCATTCCTTACTGTGCATGTTTCTTGCACCTCCAAATCCGATGTGCATGCTGCCGAGGCAGGTGGATTAAACACATTCTTGTGGGTACCACTTGTAGAGTTACTTTCCATCGTTTTTCGATTCATGCTTCATTAGTATAATAATTTCTGCAACGCCTCATGCAGTAAGTTATAAGCTTAAGGCTGGATACGGCAAGCGCTGCAACTATAGTGGCCAAATTCACTTTCAATTTCAGCCTCTCAATCTGGAACAGACGCTGACCTGGGAGCCGCCCATTCTAGACCAGACGCTTCTGGATTACTGTTTGCTTACTAAGGACTTTATACTTTATTGTATCAAAGGTGATCACATATGGATAAGTTAAGGAAACAGTAAGTCATAACTTAAGTGAACGCTAAGGACTTTAATAATAACAGCTTTGAGAACTTTGTGATTAATATTTGAATGGGTTTTTTAGAGAGTGGAATAAGTTTACAACGAGGCGAAAGTAATGTAAAATGAAATGCTTATCATTTTTTCAAAAATCCATAAGTTTACATAATGGTGTAGAGTTCATGGGCATTATATTAAAAAATGATATCGGTCAAATACCGATTTTTATGGCACATAATCTGTATGATATTACTTTTGCCTCGTTGTGGACTTACTCCACTTAAAAAAAAAAAACCCATTACTATGTTGTACAACTGAAAGTAAAAATCTATTTCTAAGCCTAAGTATTTGCAACCAAACAGTCATTTAGTAATATCTCTCCTGAACTCATCTCAGTTTTTGTGTCAAGAAAGGCATAGTTTAGTACATGCCAAGTAATCGGATAATGTTTTTTATTCAATTTGATAATCCGAGTTGGTTTTAAAATTTTGTTTCATTTCAAGGACATGGGAATGTCATAACAAATCAAAATATGCACAATATTATCATATACAAAGGATAAAACAATACCAAAACACAAACTCCCAATAGCAGCGGTATAGTACAAATGAATGACTAAGGGGTTGACCACTCCACTCGTTATATGCAATGTCAAAACATCGTGCATCGTGTGCTTTTGTAAATGTCAGTCAACATAACTTATTTGTCCTTGATTGATTAATGGTCGCATACCTGATTGTTAGATGCAATTGAATTGAATTCAATTGAATTGCATGGGAATGCCTACACGTTGCATTAGGCATTGAGCTTTCATTTGAGATACAAATGCTATGGTCGACAACATTTCATCAACGAATTGCTGCTGCTGTAACAAAAGTGCACAGTGGAATAGAAAATATGTAAAGTATTCTATCCCTCTAAGCAATACAGTCTTCGGGGGCAAATATTTTTCTGAAAGAACTTCTTGTGTGTTTCTTGGAAATGTAATATTAATTTATTTTCAAATATTTTATCTTTTTCCGGTGAGACTATTGCCTTTGCTTCATTTACACTGATATATTTTCTTGATTTTTGTTACGAACTTTGTTAATTTCATTTCACTGTATTCATAATTGGGCTGCATGTAGCTGCATATGATTGGTGATGCCTTGGTGTTGGCGTGACACTTGAAGGGCGCATATTTGTTAAATTAATTAGACAACAAGACGTCGTCTAATTGCAGATGTTCTGAAAATTATGTAAACTTAATTAACTACATATGCAGCGATCATAAATTTATTTCGACAGCTTGTGAATTGTTATTTCAATAAAGTGGCAGAAATACATATGTACGTGCCATAATCTATATATTCTGGTATTTAAGGCATAATTAATTAAGTTAAGGCATCTGACAAAAGAATAATACAAATTTTATTTGCATAATATGGCAGACTAGTTGAGCAATTTTCTCTTTTTCTTCTTTGAATATAACCGTCCGACAAAATTCAACTTTTGGTTGCACAACTGGATACCTTCAAATTGCGATAACTCATGAACAGTAAGTCACACAATAGAACTCTAGGAAACTTTTTTATGGAGAATCACGTTCTCTTTCATTTTATATTTAAAAAAATTTATTTTTAAGGAGGTATTTTATAAAAACTGGTTAGCGCCGATAAATGGCAAAAAATCACTTTTTTTTAAATAACTTCTAAATAATTATTTTTTTTTACAAAAGATTAAAATTATTTGTAGAGCATGTGGTTCTCCTTGAAAAAGACCCTCGGACTTTTTATCGTACGACTCACCGTTCAAAAGTTATCGCAATTTGAAGGTATCCACAATTGTATATACGCGTCAAAAAAAACACGGCTAATTTATAGGTGTCTTCCCGAATTTCTAGATCAGGTCGAATATTTTTTAATAAAGTTTTAAAGTTTTCTTTTTCTCTGTACAAAAAATAATAATGTTCTTGTGTTGAAGTGGTATGTCACGAGTTCTGAAAACTTATTCTATATATTACGTGGAATATTTTGGTAGAAAACTTTAGCCCTTTACTTCCACCCCGCACAAATGGGTTTGTTTTACATTTTTTTTTAAAAAGGTACAAAAAAACACTTCTACAGGCATGTTCTGGAATCCGATTCACAATTTTCAAGAGCTGCGCATTTCGATAATTAACACCAAATCGCATTTATGTTTCGGTAAATCAAATAGGAACATTAGCAAATTGTATTTGTTGAAAGTCAAATCCGATTCCATAATTTTTATCGCAATGCAGAGCTCTTGAAGATTGCTTTCATTCCGATTCCGAAATAAATCGGATTTCAGAACATGCCTGGTATGGATAAAACTTGTTAACCCAAAATCATAACGAAATCAACCAAAGAAAATTTTTTTAGAACGCTTTAACCCATTATATAATTTTTTATTTGTCTTTTTGGCCCCTTTTTTAAAAAACTGGGCTATAATGGAAAATTTCACTAAGGGTCACCAAATTAAAACTTTAGAAAAATGCGACAAAAATGTTATAAAAATGCGGTGTGACACGGTTCATTTTGGTCATAATTATTTGTCATCCTAACAATACGCCTGCTTCTTTCAAGATACGTAGGGCACTACTTATATTTCGGGAATATCAAATAATAACAAGCATTTTTAATTGAAAATGGCCTTATTGTTTTTCAAAATTAATGATTAATACACTTTTGCATTCGTTCAAACCATTTGCCATAGCATTTTTCCAATTCCTCTTGAGACACCTCCAAAACATGCTTCTTCGGCGCTCGTAAATCGTTGACCACGCAGTTTGCCTTTGATGTTTGGGAACAAGAAGAAGTCATTGGGTACCAAATCAGGACTGTACGGAGGATGAGTCATCAATACGATGTTTTAACTGCTCAAAAATTCACTTGTTTCCCGAGATGTGTGAGAGCTCGCATTGTCATGATGGAGAATGATTCGTCTTTGGGGGTTGCTCAAGCGGAACAAGGCGAACATTTGCTTCGCTGTGCTTCTTGCACGAACAACTTTTATTGGATTTAGCTCGTCTTGGAATACACACATGGTCGATTGCTGTTTTGTTTCCGGGTCATACACATATATCCATGATTCGTCACCTGTTACGATCTTATACACGTCTCACCACGGTCGAATTTTTTAATCATTTCCTTACACCAAACGATGCGAGCCTTTTTTTGAGCGATTGATAAATTATGGGGGTTTCAACGATAACAAACGTTTTTTACAACTAAGTGTACATGCAAAATCGAATGTATTGGAGTAGAACTAATGTACAAGAATGCCTCTACCTCAAAATATGCCACATGACGATCCTTCATTATCAGTTCATGCACTGCATCGATGTTTTGTGGCACAACAACCGATTTTGGACGACCTTCACGGAATTCGTCGGTGACCGAACTCCGACCACAATTGAATTCACTATACCAACCATAAACTGTGGTTTTTGATGGTGCTTTATCGCCATATATAGAACTGAGTTCATCGACACATTTTTGTTGACATAATCTATGTCGAAAGTTGTGAAAAATACTCCAACGAAAACCTTTTCTTGAAATTTCCATTGTTTTGGCGAAATTGATTTTCTTAACTCACTAGAAACAAAACAAATAGTACTTGTATGTACTTAAATCAAAACGTTGTGAGTACGTTTATGCTAAAAAATGTCAGACTTAATTATGATGTTGCCAGATTTTAGCTACTGACATAAGTGTTGCCAGTTCCCGAAATATAAGTAGTGCCCCTCGTAAAAGCTTTTTGGATACAGAAGATGTAGAGGGAATAGTGCACAATTATTCATTACGTTTGCTTTTATCTTTTGCTGCTATTTATTTCCGTTTTTATTTTTCTTGGTATTCATTTTCCCTTTCATTTAGTGCTGTGTCGATTATTTTGCAAGGACATGCTGTGTGTTCAGATCCACCCTTACAATTGCGACGGCTTTACAAATTGTCTGTGGCAATTGCTGTGGCATAATGTTTTTGTTTTTACACTAAAAAATTCTCCAATATAATTTAGGTCTCCATTTCCACTTGACTGACATTGAAATAACAAAATTTGGGAATTTCACTTTCAACATGAAAGCAATTGCATTGTATATTCAATATTTTCTTCCTTTCTTTGCGTTTTTTCTACGTAATGAATGTCCTTACTTGTTGACATAATAAACCCATTGCATAAATATTCACTAAATTTGCATTTTTTTGTTTCTGTTTCTGTTCTTTCAAGTGTCATTATAATGATGTTCTCTCAATGTCTTATGCTTTAAAGTGATACTGAAATCTTTGCTATTTGAAATCAAAAGTATTTTTTATTTAGTTAATATTTTTATCTTTTCTCCATAAAATGTAGCCCAATTTTGATGGTACCATGCGAGGACTATCGTTTTGCAAATAGTTTAAAAATTTTTATTTGTATTGTAGGTGCCACACCTAACTATCCGAATTCTTCTTGTTATTTTGTTTATAACGAAGGTTGTCCCATAAATTTCGAGAACATATTACCTCTAGTGTTTTCTGATGCAACTTTCTTTGACAGCTCAAACGATTGGCATTTTTTTATGCAAGTTGCTTCAGACGTCATCTCGGAATTGAACATTGGGTTTTATTCACTTGAAATATTCAAATTTAATAGGTATTTCTTTAAGTATATGAGATGCCATGATCTCTCGATAGTCAAAATTTGATCTTCTTTAAGTAGTTTTAGCACAGTATCGACTTTTTCAGGCACAACAGCTATTTTTGGACGACCTTTGCGTGGGCCGTCTTCAAGTGAAGTCCGCCGTGCTTGGATTCTTTTGACCACTCATACACTCAGGGTGCTTCCTCGTCAAAACCCTTTTCCAGTCGATCGATACACCCTTGTAGAGATAAACCTACTCGAAAAATCATCGCACGGAAATTTTCACAAGATAATTCCAGTTTTTCTATGAATTGAATTTTTCATGGGAATAAAACATAATGTTCCATTGCGAAATGAAAGATGACGTCTGAAGAAACTTTCCCTGAAAACTGTCAAAAAAATGTTGGATGTTTTTCGATACTTTTGAACTTTTATCGATATTTTGAATGTTTCCCGATACTTTTGCACTGTTATCGATATTTTGGATGTTTTTCGATACAATTGCATTCTTTTCGATATTTTGGATTTTTCCCGATACTTTGCACTTTTACCGATATTTTAGATGTTTTTCGATACTTTTAGACTTTTACCAATATTTTGGATGTTTCTCGATACTTTTGGACTTTCATCGATGTTTTGGATGTTTCCCGATACTTTTGGACTTTTACCGATATTTTAGATGTTTTTCGATACTTTTGGGATCTTTTCGATATTTTGGATGTTTTTCGACTTTTAGCGATATTTTGGTTCTATTTCGATACTTTTGGACTCCTACCGATATTTTGAATGTTTCTCTATACTGTTGGACTTTTACCGATATTTTGATATACTTGGACTTTTACCGACATTTTGGATGTTTTTCGATATTTTTACCGATATATTGGATGTTTCTCGATACTTTTGAACTTTTATCGATATTTTGGATGTTTCTCAATACTTTTGAAATTTTACCGAAATTTTCGAAATTTTTCGATACTTTTGGGCTCTTTTCGACATTTTGGATGTTTTTTGATACTTTTGAACTTTTATCAATATTTTCGATGTTTCTCGATACTTTTGGGTTCTTTTCAATGTTTTGGATGTTTTTTGATACTTTTGGACTTTTATCGAAATTTTGGATGTTTTTAGATGCTTTTGAACTTTTACCAATATTTTGGATGTTTTTCGATACTTTCGGACTTTTAACGATTTATAAACCGATATTTTTCGATACTTTAGAGCTCTTTTCGATATTTTGGTTATTTTGTCCATACCTCTAGACTTTTAGCGACATTCTAAATGTTTTTCGATACTTTTGGACTCTTACCGATATTTGGGAAGTTTTTTCGATTTTTTTGGCACAGGCACTACACCAATTTTTATGTTATTCGGTTCGGAGATACAATAAGCCTGCTGCATACAAAAAAGATTACTACGATTAATGAATACCCAATGTTCTGGCTTAATTTTTTATTAAACGGTACTCGAAAAAAGTGAGTCTATCTTTGAGTAAAAGGCCAAAATTTGGCCACCGGCAATACTAGTATGCATTAATCTATCATATCATATTTTATGGCTAACGATCACTTTATCTTATTTGATAACCCCAAAAATAGTTAAAAAAATAAAAAAAAAATAAAAAAAATCAATACTTAGCAGTTCAATTTTGATAAAGGTCTAAATATGTGCCATCCTAGAGTCATTCGATATATTTTTCCAAAAAGCAATGTTTTGGGTGACAGCACTTTTTATTTACATCATTATTGGACAGGTTTAAGCAATTAGTCTCGACTGGTCGTCCGACCTAATCTGAATTAGATTTCTTACATGAATATACTTGTTTGGCCGGGGACCAAACTTTTACCTTTTAAGGTGTATTTATTCTCAATTTCAAAGGGTTACTTTTATTTCCCAATGAGACGATGACTCGTGGTGATTTTCACTGCCAAGTGTCCTCTGGGAGATTGAGACTCCCTGTGGACTCGTACTTGCGTCTTCTGGGAGATTGAGATTCCACGTGGACTCGTACGTGCGTATGCACAAGAAAAAAAACTCTTTTTTTTTCTCAAGTGTATTTTACGCACACTCACTGCGACTTTTATTTTGACGGGAAATACTATTTTAATTATATGTAAATTACTTTATAAAAATTGATGAGCAAAATCAAGCCACGAGTTGCTGTCCTGTATGTTGTCAGGTTAAAAAAGCGAGTGAAGAATTTTCCCAACTTGAACTTTAGACTTCAAGTTGAGAAAATGTGCTGAGCAATTGTGAGCAATTAATATTGCATTCGAGTTCGCGAGACGGCAACACTCTTCAGCGCTAAAAAGCATTCTATACATTTTTCAAGATTTGATCATCGTCTGTAAGGAGTAGTTACAGATCGAGTAGGTGGGTAGTGTTGCCGTTCGTCGAAGAATCAAACTGGAATTTGGGAGTTAAAGTTTACGCATTTTCCCGAGTAAACAATACTTCTTCTTTCTGTATGGAAGTCATAAGACCCAAATTTTTTTTTCAAATTTTGTTTGATTTTACGTCTCTCCCCCCTATCATCATCACTGCGGACATGTTTAAGGGAACTTTAAGTTGTCCACGTTAAACATTTAGAGTCGAGAAATTCCGCATTTACGTTTCCTTTGACTTAAAAATTCGACCATTTCCACGATGATCGACGATTACCTTGCAGCCATTTCAAAGGAATAACAAGTCATGGTGTATTTAATTCGGATTGAGAAAGGCGTATGGTACTACTTATGTATCTATTTGGTCCAAGTTAATATAAGGCAAAAAATTAGGCTCTTCACTTTTCTTTGACGCAAATATTTTCCAGACAAATGCCAAGTCTTTAATTATTGAGAGTTTTTGATTATACTTAAACATAAAAATATAAATCATAATCAAAGAAGACATGCTATGAGTAAATTGAAATGGTTTATATTTTCATAATGCTCAAGATATTATACAAAACTCTTTGTCCGAACTTTTATATTATTGAGATTAATGGCTTTTGAAATTATTAAAATCATGTGTTTAATATTCATTTGAGTTTGAAATATCTTCTAATGTCTTAATAGTACAATCATTTGGGAGAAAAAAATGATGTTACCTGGAAAGTTTTGCGGGATTTCTGCAAATGAGTTATTTTATAGATTTCGATGTGCTCTTTCAGAATTTCAACTTTGCTACCTCGTATCGTGTTCGCTCGAGCCGCCATATTGGAAAAATGGCGTCCAAAATCAGTTTTTTACAAATATCTCTTTAACGGTTATATTTAGAGAACAATTTTTTAGGACAATGTTGTAGCTTATAAATAGGTGTTTTTATTTTAAACGTGCAACTCACCGTTCATAAGTTATCGTAATTATAAGCTTGACACATCACTGTGCTTACTCATAAGTGGCATTCACAATTTACTTATTTTTCTAAAATTTTGAATAAAGATATCTCCTGAGTTATAAGTCGTACGAAAACAATTCAAAAATCATTTTTATAGAAAATTTTATCAGCTACAACATTGTCCTAAAAAATTTTTCTCTAAATATAACCGTTAAAGAGATATTTGTAAAAAACTGATTTTGGACGCCATTTTTCCAATATGGCGGCTCGAGCGAACACGATACGAGGTAGCAAAGTTGAAATTCTGAAACAGCACATCGAAATCTATAAAATAACTCATTTGCAGAAATCCCGCAAAACTTTCCAGGTAAAACGACCAAATGACTGTACTATAACCCACATAAATTATTCTAATTTTCAAACAGCAAACAAACCTGAAAAAATTTCATAAATTCTACATTTAAAAAAAAAAAATTAAATGAAAATTACTAAAATACTTTTAAAGTACGAGTACGATACATTTAAAATATCTTTTACACAATACAGACTACATACATACCAATGTGTGTGTTGTACATTGAAACATAAATCAAACGCCTTTAATTAATATGAAAATTTAACATTGCATACTTTTAAGCAAACATGCCTGAGCGTTATTTAGTTGACCAAAGCAACTTTGGCTTTATAGCCATTTGAGCACACATTTTGTTAACTGTGATATATTTGAATACGAAATTGCAACCACAATAACAACAGAGGTAGCAATAACAACAACACAACAACAACAACAGTATTGTCGGACTTTTGTATTAAAATATTAGTCAACAAGAAAAGCAGCAGGAAACGAAAAGTTCCTGAAAAAAATAGCACACAACAGACGAAGTTAAAGAAAACTTTGTCATAAATTTAAAAGAAAAAAAAAATCGAAAAATTCCAGAAGTAAGAAATCTTAATGTAGCGGGCAGGAGCATAACATAAATGCCTTCCGAGACAACAGTGATAATAGCAGTGGTGGAGTGTACCTGCAGAAAGATTTTTTCATACTAAAGTTCGCCTTGCGGCCTTCGCCTTCAATTTAACTTTAAAGAGACTATGGGACTGTAATTACTAACAATAACTGCATATGTTCTTTTTAGAAGCTTGAAACTGCTCACTATGAAACAAATACTTTTGATATCCTTTTTAATTATTAATTTCTATCCTTAGCGTTAAGCCTACCGGTATTCTAAGTGACATCAAAATTAATGCAGCAGTTTCGCCATGAAACCGTGCTTTCTATTTACGGGCGTGGCACTCATTCTAAAAACTATCAACTTTTAATGAACATTCTTTAGTATTAAGCCTATCACAGTGCCGAATTGAATAAAAATCGGTGCAGCAGTTTAGCACTGAAAGCGTATTATACCATAAGAAGCGTGGCTCCGCCCACTCAAAAAAAAAAAAAAAAAAAAAATTAAGTTCATATTGTTGTTTCTTTACGCCAACTCTATCTTCATATCCCCTGCGGGTAAGGGGTCAGAATATGCCCGAGGTAAGCATGCCTGTCGTAAGAGGCGACTAAAAGCGGGTGACCAGCCAGGGTGTGGAAGGGCGTAGCGTTGGACAGCGTTGCGCCTTGAAAGAAAACCCACAATGCCCGTAACTGGCACTGACAAGGCGAGTCGATGCCGCTTTAAAATAAGCATCTTGTCAAAGTCAAAATCCTGAAGCGTCTGACCCAGAGTGGGCGGCTCCCAGGTCAGCGTCTGTTCCAGATTGGGCGGCTGAAATTAAAAGTGAATTTGGCCACTATATTTGCAGCGCTTGCCGGATCCAGCTTTAAGCTTATAACTTACTTCGTGGGGCGTTGCCGGGAAGATTATACTAATGAAGCATGGATCGAAAAACGATGGAAAATAACTCTCCAAGTGGTACCCACCAGAGTGTGATTATCCACCTGCCTTGGCAGCATGCACATCGGATTTGGAGGTGCAAGAAACATGCATAGTTAGGAATGATTCTCCTATAACTGGAACCAATATGGTTTCTCAAAATTTTCAAGAGATCAAAGTCATCGCAAAGGAACGTGACAAATGGAGAGATTTCATATTGGCCCTATGCTCCTCCTAGGAGTTAAAGGAGAATACATACATACATACATATCTTCATATCAAATTTCGAAAAATTCGATGCAGTGAGAGCGTTTTTTCCACTAAAAAAAAATAAAATCCTTGCACTGCTCCTCCTCACAAACTTTCCAACAAAAAAAAAAAAAGTCAAGCAAATCGGTTGAGGTTTAGGTATAGAAACAGGGACTGAACCGTTTGTTTACCTATTTATATATAAGATTTTGTAGCAGTGTGACACAAAAAGACGTAAATTACATCCGGAAATTGATGTAGATTAAAAATCAAAACCAATTTTTTTTTGTAGCACCTACACAGAGCCAAGAAAAAAATCATAACTTGCGTTGTTAAATGAGTTTTTACCACGTTTGTGAGTATTTTAGCTACGTTTCGTTGCTGATTTGGATTTAACATCGCTCCAAGACAATATTTGTATGGTGCGTTGCTAAATCACTCACGAACGTAGTTGAAACTTATTTAGCAACGTTGGTTGCCAAGCGTTGTTAAATCCAAATCATCAACGAAACGTAATCAAAACAACACGAAACGTTGTTAAATCCAAATCAGCAATGAAATGCAGTCAAAACACTCACGAACGTGGTAGAAGCTCATTTCAAAACAAATAGACTTTCAGTCAACCTAACAATAATGATGGCAGTGGCTGAGTTCGTTAACGTCCGCATCTATCGCACGACAGGTTCCAGGTTCAAATCTCGCCAAAACCAAACAAAAAATATTTATTTAAAGCAAAAATTGAAAATAAAAAAAGAAAATAAAAAACTGATGTTTCATTGTTGTTGACAGGAAAAAATTAGAATTAAAAAAATTATAAAAAAAAAATTTTTTTTTTGTATTTTATTTAGCAATGTGCGTTGTTAAAACACTCACAAACGTAGTTAAAACTCATTTAGCAACGCGCTTTGTTAAAACTGCTACAAATAAGCCATGCTCAAAATTTGGATCGCAACGTTGTTAAAATAACCACGTTTCTGTCACTTTTCACAATGTTGATTTCTCTGTGTAGTAAAGAATTTTACATAAGGTTACGAAACTTCTGGGAGGTGATAGAGGAAGCCTATACTACAAAAAAATTATATCTGGGGGTCTTAAATGTACCCCTGATGAGTCATACAGTGAGAATCAAATATGTTGTTTTTGAAAAGTATGGCCAATAAGTACCCAAATTACGCTTAATATGATTTTTGGTTATTTCATGATATCATCTTTATCATAACTTCCCAAGGAAAAATCGTATATGACCACTCAGGCTATTTTTTAAAAAGGGGAAGAGCGGTATGTGCTATTACACTTTATGGACTAGAGCAATAAAAATCCTTGCGTCCTGAAACTTAGTTTAAAAATCAGCAAAAACGTCGTTTATTCCACTTTTAAGTTAGGATATATCAAAATCCTGACAAGGTAGAGAGATTCTGTTTCCAATTTTGGGCTCTGCACAACGAAATCTATTGGAATGGTTTTTTTAACTTTGGAAAAATTCACGTTCCAGGTCCGTAGTACAGACTCTGTACGTACATCAATTAATGTGGTTCAAGACTGTCAAAATGTTTTCCAAATGGGTTTTTGCTCAAATTTTTTTTTATGAAGTTGAGTTTGGTAAAATTGTTTACATATTTGACAAGAGGAAAGCTTAAGTTGCCGTTTGGCTTATACTTTTTTTTTGGTTATATGATGAGAACGGATGCTACAGCAATTTTTTATAGAAAATAGAAAACATGCTGACAGTTTTGCTTCTCACTGTATGGTTAAAACTTACTAAAACGAGAATTTTTTTTTTGGATCACCCTGTTGTTTGAAAGAAAAATTTTTTTGTAGGAAACTTTAAGCTAATTATATGAGCTTTCTAGCAATGTATTTCGTTTGTAGGGTTTTGAAAGACATGGCAAAGTTCTGGACCTTTAAAGTTAATATTTTAAATTTTGTTTCCATTTTTGTATGAAAAGGGCCTATTAACATACCTTTTTATAATTTTTTTTTAAGAAATTCTCGCTAAAGTTCCTTTAATTTGGTAGTACATTTGTCATATCAACTTTTTAATTTATTGAACTTTTAGTCATACATTTGCAAAGATCGATTTACATATAAATCTATCAATGCATTTTCTAACACATAATTATGACAAATCAAATATCAATAAATAACACAAACAACAATTATGATATATCGATACGTATTAACACACAAACAAAACTGGCAAAAGTCGGCTTCGCAGCCGGGCAAGGCTGGTGCAGTGGTAACGACTTCTGCTACCAACCTGGAGATCCTTGGTTCGACTCCCGCCCAGACCAAAAACACAAAAAGTTTTCAAACTTGCAATTTTTCAATTATAATTAATTTAGTAAAATAAATATAATTATGATTACAACAAAAATAGTCTGATAAGTCTTTGTGGCGAAAGACGAAACATATGTCACTATAGCCGTGTTTTTAATCCGTTCCTTGATTTGTCATAATTATGTGTTAGAAAATGCATTGATAGATTTATATGTAAATCGATCTTTGCAAATGTATGACTAAAAGTTCAATTAAAAAATCAATTTCAATATATAAATGTCATTAAGTAACACACTTAAAAATTCTTAAACTTTTTAATTTATGGTCAGAAAAAAATCCATTTTTATGTAACACACGGGTTACTCGCATGTGTTGCGCTGTCCTTTATCTTCGGGAGTTTTCAAACGGATTCTTCTTGAAAATTATTTTTTCTGACCCCAAATTATGACAAATGTAGCTGAGGTTATAACGTTACTGACTACATTTCGCAGTGCGTTCACTGTGAAGAAGAGCAAACGATAGTGTATCGGTCTAATACCTTGCGCAGCATGGAGAGGCCAAGGCTCAAATCCTCCACTCGGTGATTTTCAATTTCAATTTTCAAATTTTAGAAATTTGTAGCGTAAAATGAAACAACATAGCCAATGTATAAAATAATAAAAAAATTAATACAAAAATTCATCCACACCGAGACTCGAACCTGGAACACATAGCTCAGAAATATATAACAAACTCTTTGGTACATTTATCCGTGAAACTTTTTGACGTTTTTGAGTAAAATTTGTATTTAAAATTAAATTCTTCGAAATTTATGGATAAAATAAAAAACTAGTAAGGGTGTTACCTTTGGCCTGGCCAAACATTAAATACCCTACACAGCAATATTTTGAAAATTTTGCTAATATGGGAGGTGCCACGCCCTCCAAATTCACCCAGTTTTTTCTCAGAGCTTGCATTTGTAGTTCTTAGTATTTAAGTGAAATTTGGTTGGATTATCTGAAAAAATATTATCAGAATAGCGTTTTGAAGCTTTTGCTTATATGGGAGGAGCCACGCCCTCTTGTCCGATTTTATCCAGCTTTTGCTTAAAGCTTGCATTTATAGTTTTTAGTGTCTGAGTCAAATCTATTTTGATTATCTCAAAAAACGCATTCAGTACAGCGTTTTGAAGCTTTTGCTTATATGAGAGATGCCACGCCCTCTTGTCCGAATTTGACCAGCTTTTTCTCAGAGCTTGCGCTGACAATTCGTAGTATTTATGTGTATTTTGGTTGCATTGTTGTGAAATATACTCCAAAATTTGCATTTTGAAGATATATTTTGTATAGGCGGTAGGCGTGTCCGTTGACCGATTTCGCTCATTTTCAATCCCATGAGCTAACTTTGACGACGGAGGCTGTGTACTAAATTTCATTGAATTATCTTGCTTAGTTTTCCCAAAAAATGTATTTCCACACACAGCCGTTACCCAGCCAGCCAGCCAGCCAGCCAGCCAGCCTTTTACTGGTCCGAATGTTATGCATAAGGAGACAATTGACCTTTTTCTGGTTCGGATATAATGCATAAGGAGACGATTGGTTACGCCCATTGACAAACAATGCAAAACGTAAATAGAACTTCATATGTGCTGGGACAAGAATTTGGACTAGTCGGTTTCTCCCATGGAGTAGTTTGCAAACTAGTTTTGGAATAATCCGTGTTCCTGCAGGGATATTATTTTTACTTACAACTACAAATTTGTTAGACCTCTACACCACTGACCTATGTATGTACAATATATGATAAAGAGGTATAAAATTTGTATATTAAGCAAATGTCTGCCCAAACAAAGATATTTTTACTAGAATTATAGAGTAAAAGTGGTTATAAATTTTTCTGGCTGAAAGCATAATATACTCTACATATAGGAAAATGCAGGCAATTTAGAGAAAATACTTATTACATACACGGTTTGTCAAGTGGGTTTTCTAAGAAGCTATAATTTCTGGTTTTGTTAGCTTGTAGATCTTACCGAGAACAATAACCTGAACTGCATAACTCTTTTTCATATAAAAATTATCGATAAAAGCTTTTGTCATCTGAGCACAGAAACTTTCACAGACAGACAGTTGAAATTGGCTATATCGAACTAGGAGAAGACGCTGATTTTGAATTTATATTCCAAGGAAGGGCAAAGTGAATATATCTTTTTGGTGTTGGCCATAACAATCGGAAAGTGTTTGGAATTTTTAAACCTGACAGTTTTTTGTTATGGGATAGGAACATTGACAAAAGCTGTAGACTACAAGACCTGGCTCAATGTTGCAAAAGAAACTACAAAAAGTTATGTGAATATGTTGTCGATTTAACCTATAACGCAGCAACTAAAATTTCAGTACTTAAAAGAGTAACACTCAAAAAAAAATGTTCCAGTTACACTCTGAGCATCATCATTGTGCATTAAAGGCGAAAACGCAAGTTTGTATATGGCAAAAAATTTGTACAAAAAGCATTACAATATTGCATACTCTTGTGATACAAATATTTACATGCAATATGAATAAGTTAAAAGAAGTTGCCACCAACTATAAAACACGAAGAAGATGACGAAGCAGAAGAAGAAAAAATGCTCGTTTGCAAAATTTGTAAAATGCAAAAGACCAAAAAGTCTGGACATTTTTGCAGGTTGGTTGTCCTTAAAAATAATTCCCTTTTTCTTTTACCATAACAACAATAACGAATTTCTTTAATGCCGCATTATTTTACATCAACACATACAGAAACACAGACAAACTAACGGTAGCTCAAAATTAAAATTTAATATTATTGTAGTTGGTCAACAAGTTGTTGCTGCTGTTTTTGTTGTTGTTGTTGGTTACTTAGCAGTTCGCTTGGCCTTTTAGTCACTTTTAAATAAATGTGTTGGTGCTGCTTCACTTTGTGGGATTTTAAATGTTGGGGGTATTGTAAGTTTTTGTTAACTTGTCCAAAAGTTTTTCTGTATTTGTGCACACGTACATACATATCTTTCATATTGTTGTTGTTTGTTTGCTTCTTTCAACACAAAATGGAGTTAAATTGTTTAAGTTACGCTTCTGCAGTTTGGTCTTAAGTACTTGAGTTCCGGCACATTAACAATTTGTGCTTAGCTCTTAACTTTTTTTGAAATGCGCGCTGCAGTGAGATTTATTGGCAGTTATTGCAAATTATGTCCAACCTTCAGTTGTAAATGACATTTTTTCGCATTTATAAAATTTTAGAAAAAACACATTTTTTATTTTTGGAAAATATACATGGTGCGATCGATAAGGCTACGAAGCTTCTAGGAGCGAACGGAGGAGGCCTAGACTAACAAAAAATTACGCCTGAGGAGGTTTAAAATGTATCGCTGTGGAACTATACGGAAGAAACTGATTTTCTGGCTTACTTAAAAAAACTGGTCGGAAATTCAAAAAAGCTGGTCAAAGTTCGAAAAATAAAGTCGTTCTTTTTACACTTTTAACTGTTGGTAATGGTAGAGTACGATCCACTTTGTTCGTTTCAGAGGTCAGAAAGATCTCTGCGCCTAAAAAACTCTTCTTGTTTGGGTGTAAATTAAAACCATTTTTTCGAAGAATTTTTTACTTTTCGATCAATCTTTTTGTTACGTAACAAAATAGAGTCTCTTAGCGACGGTTTACTTAATATGTTTATCAGATCCAGACCCTTTTTTTTTGTTTACAGTTGGTTTTTCGCGGAAATATATACACCAAAAAAAATATTGTTAAATTATTTTTTAATATGATAAATGTTACAACATCGACATCCATCCATCTAATTTCCACATGCATCATATTTAGGGTAAATTTACCTACAGTGTTGGAAAAAATAATAAGGACAACCATTTTTTTCAGGTTTTCAACCATATCGTTAAATTAATCAGTAACTCTGGAAAATGTATTATGCAATTTGAGATAATTTATCATTTAGCTATGGATTTACTCTTATTTTAGTCCTAACGTGAGTTTGAAAACTCCACCAGTTTATTATTTGGCCAATGCTCCCTCCATTTTAAATATCTTTAAGAGTCTCAGAGGCATAAATTCCATTAAATTTGCACAAATTTCAACCAGTGTCATGTACCATTCTATTTTGCAATAAATCGTTTTTATTTTTATATTTATGAAAATCAATAAATGCCCTAAGCACTCCCCAGACGTGCTCAATGGGGTTAAGAACCAGCGTCAGCGATGGCTAATCCATAACCGTGATCTTTTTTTGTTTCATTCATGACTTCATTAGCTTTGATGAATGTTTGGGGTCATTAGCATGCATGACATCTCATATCAAAGGAATTTTCTCTCCCACATAAGGCCGCAAAACCGAATATAGGATGTCAACATAGTCTGTTGCATATATTCGGTCTTAAATCTATAAAATTGGTCCAATTCCATCCGCTGAAAATTAACCCCATATCTTGATATCGTATTACCATGTTTAACTTGCTTCCTAGTGTATCTGGTTTTGAATGTTGCATTCTAAGGTCATCTAACAAATAATCTACCATCAGAACCAGACAAATTAATTTGAGTTTCGTCAAACCACAGCAGATTTTAACAGTTTTGGCAAAACTTTAGTTTGGTGGCGAAACTAATCATCTAGTATATATTCTTTTGGCTTAAAAAGTGTACTTTTCTTGCACTTTAACCGCACTACTCTGCTTTTCGGCTTGTAACTGGAGTTTCTGGAGCCAGCTTGAGGTCAGCGGACAAAAAAATGCATTTTTTTCAAATGCCTCACAAAAATGTTATCAAACTGTCTTGAGGTTTGGCGCTTTTTTTCTTTTTTGAAAATGGATTTTGGATTCGTAGTCAGTATTATCTAAAATCCCATATTACCGACTTTCATAATTATTGACAGCTTTTTCAATTTTCCAATCTCTGTGGGTCAGCCTAAATTTTTTCATATTAAGACTTTTAGCTAATTGTATGAGCTTTCTAAGAGTGTATTTAGTTTAAAAGTATTTCTCAAAGTGCTTGACCTTTAAAGTTAATGTTCTGATTTTTTTTCCTATTTTTTGACTTTGGCGGCCATTATAGTATGAAAAAGATCCAATGAACATACCTTGTTATAATTTTTTTGGAGTTCTCGTTAAATTTCCTTTTATTTGGTGGTGCATTTATTATTCCAATTTTTTAATTTGAGTTCGGAAAAGAATACTTTTCTATACATATAACACACGGATTACTCGTATAGGTTGCGCTGCATATGATTGTTCTTGAAATATATTTTTTTTTCTGAACTCAAATTCAAAAATTGGTATGACCATGGTGCAACCGAATTGAAGAAAACTTAACGAAAATTCTAAAAAAATTATGAGATGCTATGTTACAAGGACATTTTTCATACTATAATGGCTGTCAATTTCAAAAACTAGGAAAAAAATTTAAAATATCAATTTTAAGGGTTCAGAACTTTGCGAAATCCTTCAAGACCCTTATAATCAAATACACTGTAAAAAAGCTACTGGGTCCGGCACTCGAAGTGTAACCAACTTCAGACCGTTCGCGCAGCTGACTCATTGGCATTAGCTGTCTTAAAATTTGCTAAACGACAGTTCGGAGTGTTGTTTACAAGCGAACAAAAGCATTTTGCCAAAAGTGAACGCAAGAAAGTGGTCGGGGAGGATGGACTTTAAACGTAGTAGTGTGATTGCTTTTTATTTAGCTGGAAAATCATAACCATTAAATTAAATTAAAAACGTCATGGAGGTGGTCATCAAAAGACTGCAACGTCACGTGAGATGGTTCAAAAAGTGAAAAAGTGACTTGAGCGAAATCCCTGATGAAGTGCCAATCAAATGTCAAAAGAACTGAAAATATCCAAACGCAGCATCCGACGCATACTGAAAAATGAGCTTAAGGTCAAGCCTTACATGATCCAAAAGGCAAATGATCTCACACCGAAGCAGCAACAAGTTAGACTTCAGAGAGCGAAGGAGTTGCTTTGCTTGGCCGAAAGCGGTCAATTTCTGAATATTGTGTTTTCTGACGAGAAAATTTTTCCAATTGAGCAATTCGTAAGCTCTCAAAACGACAGGGTTTACTTGACCAACCGTTCATACAAGAATTTGAGTCATCGATTGGCCACCAGGAGACAGCATCCGCCGCAGGTAATGATTTGGGCTGCTGTAACCGCAGATGGGTAATTTCCAATCATTTTCATCGAGCCTGGCGTCAAGGTAAATGCGAAATATTATCGGGAAAGTATTTTGGAGGCTGCTATGAAGACGTGGGCAGACAAACATTTCGATGGCAGACCATGGACGTTTGAACAGGACTCGGTACCGTCTCACAAAGCTCGAGTAAACCAAGAATGGCTGAAAACCAATGTTCCGAACTTCATTACGACTACACAATGGCTCTCAAATTCACCAGACGCAAATCCAATGGATTATTCTTTCTGGACTATTTTAGAGAACAAGGTCCGAACTTAGAGATACACCAGTCTTGAGACGCTGAAGACAGCCATTTTCCGCCAGTGGGCCAAAATACCGGCACGTCACATTCGGGCAGCTTACGATTCGTTTTTGGACCGACTCAAGGCCATAGTCAAAGCAAAAGGTGGTCATATCGAGCAAAAGTGAATTGATTCTGAATTTTGTATTATTTTGAAACATTCTCTACTTTGAAATAAATGAAAGTAATATTCCAAACTGAACTTATAGCCTTTTTAATTGGTTACACTTCGAGCGCCAGACCCTGTAGTATTGTAAGCTAAAAGCTTCATACAAAAAAAGTTTTCTCTAGAACGCTAGGGTGATCCGAAAAATATTTTTTTGTAATATAAGTCAGAAAATCAGTTTTTACCCTGTAACTCCTCAGGCGTATATTTTAGGCCTCCCCTTTCACCTCCAGAAGTTCCGTAACCTTATACAATACGCCCTGCATTGAAGTTTAGGAAATGCTGTTTAATAAAACGAACGAATTTCGATAAAAATTTAATAACGAGTATTCCAAACTTTAAGTTTCTTAGGAGGAACAGATTATTTGTTACCATGTCAGATTCACAATATTTTACATGTGAACGACCGCTTCTATGCATCATTATGCATTACATATTTTTTATCACTCATACGACCTGCTGATCTTGGAGTGTGATGGTATTTCGGGTGATGTCTTACCAAATAAGACATTCGATCAAGAGCACACAAGCAAACACAAACTCATATACATTTAATCATATGCATGCAAATATGGAAAAACATGACTTATAAATATAAATAAGAAAATTCCGAAAAAAGGAAAACATTAAAATTTAACAAGCAGAAGAAGAAATTTTTGCGACGCAATTTAAGTCATACGAAAAATCATTCAAGTTGCGATGGTTTTGTCCGCACCGTAACTTTAAAAATAATGTAATTTTTTTATGCAAACAATGAAGATGCAGAAGAGAAAAACAAACATAAAAAAAAAGAATGGAAGAAAATAATAATGTCCTGAGTGAAGGGGTTTGGCGAGAGGCAACCGCAAGGATTTGCAATTGTATTAAATAAAATTCGTAAGCGTATTGTCAAGCTGTATTTGCATTTAGTGACTGCTTTTGTTGTTGTTGTTGTTATCACCAAAGCTGTCAAAATATTCAGAATCATAGTAATTCTATTAAATGCCATCGATTAATCACTGAAGCGCCTTATTTCCGAATTATTTTCGCACAAATTTTTGTCATTGGAAAGAATTGCAGGTTCGGATCATTGCTAAGTAATAAATTTGCTATTATAGACTCTGTTGACGTTCTGCACCGATATTTTGCATGTTTTTCGATATTTTGGACATTGATCGATATTTTGGACACTTTTGGAATTCAACCGATATTTTGTATGTTTTTCGAATCTTTTGCACTTTTACCGATATTTTGGATGTTTTTCGATACTTTTGGACTTTTATCGATATTTTGGATGTTTCTCGATACTTTTGCACTTTTATCGATATTTTGGATGTTTTTCGATTCTTTTGGGCTTTTTATACCCTACACCCAGGGTATATTCACTTTGTCCTTGCGTTTGTAACGCAGGGAAAGAGGCGTGGCAAATATAGAAAAGTATATATATTCTTGATCAGCGTCATCTCCTGAGTCAATATAGCCATGTCCGTCTGTCTGGCTGGCTGGTTGGCTGGCTGGGTGGCTGGCTGTGCGTGGAAATATTTTTTACGGGAAAATTAACCCAGATAATTCAATGAAATTTGGCAAACTGACTCCGTTGTCAAAGTTAGCTCGTGGGATTGAAAATGAGCGAAATCGGTCAACGAACACGCCTACCGCCCATACAAAAAATATATTCAAAATGCAATTTTAGGAGTATTTTTTTACGACAATGCAACCGACATACACATATATACTACGAATTGTAAGCGAAAGCTCTGAAAAATAAACTGAAGAGGGCGTGGCACCTCCCATATAAGCAAAAGCTTCAAAACGGTAAACTGAACGCCTTTTTTTTAGATAATCCAACTAAATTTCACTCAAATACTAAGGACTATAAATGCGCGCTCTGAGCTAAAGCTAGACGAACTCAGAAAAGAGGGCGTGGCGCCTCCCATATGAGCAAAATTTTAAAAACACTGCAGTGTAGGGTATTTAACGTTTGGCCAGGCCAAAGTTTACACCCTTACTAGTTCGATATTTTGTATGTTTTTCAACTCTTTTGGACTCTTACCGATATTTTGATTGTTTCTCGATACTTTTGGACTTTTAACGATATTTTGGATGTTTCTCGATACTTTTGGGCTCTTTCGATATTTTGGACGTTCTTCGATACTTTTAGACTTTTAACAAAGTTTTGGATGTTTTTCGATACTTTCGATACATTTGTATACCAATGTTTTTCGATACTTGTGAGCTCTTTTTTTTCGGCTCAAGCACTAAATCAATTTTTATGTTATTCGGTTTGGAGATACACTGAGCCTGCTGCATCCAAAAAAGGTTACTACGATTAATGAATACTCAATGTTCTGGATTTCTTTTTTACCAAACGGTACTCGGAAAAAGTGTGTCTATCTTAAAGTAGATGGCCAAAATTTGGCCACCGGTGATACTAGTACTTAGTTAATGTGAATTGAAGAACATATTTATTATTGTTATTGTTTTTTTTTTTTTAACAAATAAAAAGCGTTATTCTTTTCCATGTTTTTTATTACTAAACCAAATCTTTAATCTATGCTCCGCGGACTGCCGTTACTCATATTCACCATTTTATTGTTGCAAAGAATACCGGTGTATACCAGGATCTTAGTTTTGAAAAATATTTCAATACCGAATACCGGTATTTTTTTTATGAAAGTGAGTGATTCACCAAAATATTCTGTTAAGAACAGAGTTAAAGGCTGTACAACGATTTGCATTTGGCACATTTGGAGAATTGTTCTTCAAAATATCTTACCAAAATTTCGCGGTATTAAAATTTTTTTTTTAAACTCTATCCATTAATATTTCTGTGGGATTTTTGAATTTTCCTTTGTGAAGAAAAGTTTTGAAAACAAACTTTTAAGATAAGTCATAAAAAAGTTTTATAAATCTACATTTTTTTATGAAATTTATTTGCTTCACTATAGTTTCATATTGTGTGTTTTTTTTTAAAATATGGTTTAAAAACTAAAAAAAAAATCCTTTCTTTTACAGCTCTGTTTTTAGCAGCAGCAACTACCATTTGGCTCTTGGTTTTGGTTACCACTGGTATTTGTTTAAATTTGCATTTAGTTTAGGACTTTTATCTTCCTTTTGTTTTCTTTAAAGATGCACAGTGCGTTAAAGCGCGATGATGGCATGTTGTTAGCACAATGCGTATTAAATGAAAATGATCGAAAATGTTGAACAAAAATAAAGTGTAGAATAGAATTTATTGAAAATTTGCATTTAAGTTTATATTATTAACGGTTAATGCGATATGAGTTTTTTAAGTTGTAATTTTATTTTTTATTAACGTTAGTAGTTCAGATGCAAAGCCAGAAATCTGGAAATAAATAAATAAAAACCACTATTCATTAGTCCGGCGCACTATGTTTTTTTTTTTGACAAAAAAGTGTACACAAAAATATTTCACTGCAAGGACACATTTTCTTTAAAAATATTAAACGCGAAATTAAAGGTTATACATTCACCTATTTGAAAAGATGCCCGCTTTTTCCAGCATCTGATCCACAAAATAGTGACATGGGTCGAAATCTCTTGAGTTTTGAAAAACTCGAACTTTCTGTTAAAAAATGTATGTCACATTTATCGCAGGTGTGATATATGAATAAATTTATAAATTTATCAATCAAATCAATTGAGAAGAAATCAACTCAAAGTGATAATGGGCGGTGCCACGCCCCAAAAACAAATTCGTCATATCTCCGAAACTATTAGACACAGATAGATAAGATTCGGTATGTTTATAACAGGCACAGAGGGAAATAATATTCACTGAAAAAATGGGTGATACCACGCCCTACAAATATGAAACTTATCATATCTCCGAAACTATTTAAGCTGCAGGGATGCATTTTGGTATATATTTAAAGGGTAGTGAGTCAAATAACATTTGCTGAAAAAAAAGGCGGTACCACACCCAACAATGAACATATCCTTATTAATTGCCACTCTGTTCTATAGGAAACAAGTTCATTCATGTAGCTCTGCCTGTAGGCGGGGCACCACATATTTTTTCAGCAGACATTATTTGTCTTGATAACTTTTGTATATAAACCGAATTTCATCCACATGAATCAAACAGTTTCGAAGATATGGTGTGTTTTATATTTTTGAGGCGTGCCACCGCCCACTTTTCTAATAAATATTATTTCTCTCTGTGCCTATTACAAATATACCGAATCTTATCTATCTGCGTCTAATTGTTTCGGAGATATCACGAATTTGTTTTTGGGGCGTGGCACCGCCCATTTTCACAAAGGATCACACTTTAACAAATATGATCAACTCTTCAGCGCAAGCCAATAGCATTCGAGTACTCCTTGATACCGTTTTGTGTCTACACTAACACAAAAAACGTACTTTCGAAATTTCACCTTAACCCATATCGTACCATTGATGCGTTAACGATTCACGAATATTGCTTATGTTTGCCAATTTTTTTTCTGTAAATAATATGTAAATAATCGATGGTTTATATTTTTGGTATTAAAGACTCTATTAGCTCTTTTGTAGATTTTTTTTTTATGCCACGCCTTATTTTAAAGGTTGAATGGGCGTCAAAGCAAAACCATGTTTTTGGTTCTCTTTTTGAAAATCAGTCAAAAATATTGAAATCTATCAAAAGTGGACAGAACCCACACAAGACGGATTGAAAAGAACTAAACTTATTTTCTGCAGCAATGATTGACATTGCAGATTTCTAATGTGAGTAATATAAAGCGCCGAATTAGGTGATGGGTTAAAAATCATTTTTCACTACGGTGGGAAAAAATACCTAAGAGAAAAACAAACAGAAGCTGTGAAGTTCATAAGCGGCATAAAACCGACAAGTTTTTTTTGCATAATAGTACAGGAAGTGGCTATTAATGGGTTAAAGCATCAATTTTAAATTTGCAATTCTATAAATAAACATTTTTCGATAAGGCTAAAATTTATTTTTCGCCACTTTTTTTACTCAATTAATGCTGAAATTTTTGGTACGATATTAACCCATACTGTAAACTCTAAAATTATATTTTGGATAAAATTTGTCCTAAATGTCATCATGAAATAATGAAGGGAACAATTTATAAGACATTTTAACCTATTGTATCCTAATGTAATAAAAATGTTATAAATATAGAACAAAGTTCACTAAAGTACCCAAAGTGTTGAAGTCACTTTTTTTGGTTCCTATTTATTGGCTAGTCAATACTTCCTTTGGAAAAAATTCCTCAACTTGCATTATTAAATAAATTCATTTAAGGTAGTGCTTATTATAATTGAACGTAATTTTATATGTATGTAGCTGTAGAATGTTTGATATTGATATACAAATTTTCCAAAACATTCGGAAATGTTAAGGTTACCTATTTGTAAGGGGAAAAAAATAAATAAAAAAACATCACCTGCTTATGCAAGTTTTAGAAACCTTAATTGCATTTGTTTACCGCTGCAACGTTGGACTTTTATTGATTAAATTAAATTACATATGTACATAAAATGCAGCTTTTTTGCCTTTTGTTGTTGTTTATTTTAGTGCGAAAACCTTGACCTATAAATTGACCCAACACAAAATCAACAAGCACCAACCCTTGACCCTTTAGGAAATCAAATTACTTCCAAATTATAACCATATCAGTTTCAACATGCGGTACACTCAACTTGGTGTTGTCCTGATATCCATTAGGAAATTTTTCGCATCGTCAATGTTGGCGTTTTACACAGCTATCCTCTTCATATGGCCAACCTCAATTCTTCCTACAGGGTTCACCTTACACACATACACTAATTCTCACGCATACACTTTGCAATTTAATTTTTATTTTTACTCGAAAATATTGAAATTAATTTAAATGTTCCCTTTATGCTTCTGGGTATCATCTCGTGTTAATATTATTGCTGGTGTTGTTGTTGTTGTACTTACCGCTTTTCTTGTTATTGTAATTAGTTGTTTCATAAAATTTGACTTTTATATATATGTATACTTATCAAACAAGGACAAAATCAATATCTATGAAATTCTTTCAGCACAAAATGCCGTGCATATATTGTAGGTACTTATGTTAGAGTGAAAAAAAAAATTCATATGGCATAAAATGCTAAGAATCATGTAAGGAATACGTGTGCATTTTTAGAATTTTATGGAACGCAGAAAATTTTTTTTGACCAAGTTCTGAAAAATTATAAAATGTCTCAGATAATTTTGAAAAAATTCACACTTGTTCTTTGAATAATTTCCCGTAAGCTGCCTTGTATTCACATCTACAGAAAAAAAAAAACTCGCACACTATCACTATATTGTTAATAACTTTTGAACCAATGCTCTCATATTGTTTTCAATTATACCGAGGCAAAGAAGTTGATAATTATTTTGGACCGATTTGAGGTAAAGATTTTCAACAATAAATGCAAAATTTTGGATCAAAAAAAAAAAAAATCTAACTAGTTGCTTCAAAATATAATTTTTCTAAAGACATTACCTGTGCATCGTCCACACGTTTTAACTTGCCTGCACAAGTCTATAGTTTACGCAACAAAATCTTTGGAAATTCAAAGAAAGCACAGGCCCAACCTTTGGTTAGGTTAGGTTAGAGTAGCGGTTTAGCGAAGCAAGCTGAAACCCTAAGTAAGTGCCATTTTAATACCACAAAAGTGATCCGACAGACTGGTATAAGTGGATGTGAAAAATTTTAAAATTACCAGTTAGTTCTATTAAGGTAATTGAGCAGCGAGCCAATTTCGATGAGTGTATTGAAGAAAGGCTTTCCTAGTGATTTAAGTCTAGCTCTAGCTAGAGCTGGGCTGTCACAGAGAAAATGTTCAAGAGATTCTTGCTCGTTTGCATCTAAGCAACTCCTACAAAAGGAGTTGAAAGGGATGCCTAGTTTTTCAGCATGCTTGCCGATGGTCCAGTGTCCAGTGCAAACTGCTGTAAATCTTGCTATATTAATACTGTTATTAGCTAGTAAATAAGTAGTTCTTGAACTGTTATATGAAGGCCAGATTGACCTTGATATCCTACATGTAGTCAATGCCTTCCAATTAAGTAGTATTCGCCTCGGTTAAGTAGTATGAGAATATCCGCTTTTTTACTAGACCTAGCGGGGTATGAACTCGCACCGCGCTTGTGACATTCAGAGAGGAGCCGTTCCTTGCTAGTTCATCAGCTTTTTCGTTGCCTTCGATGTCCCTATGGCAGTGGCGGATCCAGCATTGTCAAGAGGGGGGGGGGGGGGGGCGATTGACTACATTTCTAGATAATAACAGAATGTTTTCAAAATCCTTACATATAATTTAGGTTTGAGAGAGGGGGCGTTTGCCCCCCCTCTGGATCCGCCACTGGCCTGGGACCCAAACGAGGGCAAAATCAAGCCGACGCCCTAGTCTGACTAATTTTTCCTTGCAATCCGCTACTAATTTAGATTTTATTATTGTTGAATTGAGTGCTTTGATGGCAGCCTGACTATCCGAAAGGATTGCCACCTTTCCGGAGAAGGTATTGATATTCTCTAATGATATGCAGGCTTCGAGGATCGCAAAAACTTCTGCCTGAAAAACGCTGGCTGAATCAGGCAAGCGAAATAAGTGGGATACTTTCAGCTCTTTTGAGAACACTCCCGCACCTACACCACACATCTTGGAGCCATCGGTGTATATCGGGGTTTCAAGGTTTAGATTAACAGTGCCATCTTCCCACTGAGCTCTCTCTGGAAGCCATACCCGAAAATTGTTATCAAAACTGAGTATGGGGCAGGTGTAGTCTGTTGAGCAGGTAAGTTCGGTTTGCAGTTTTTCGAGAATGGAAGAATGGCCATACTGCTTTGGCACCCAACAGCCAGATTCCCTGAGTCTGACTGCACTGCATGAAGCAGAAGCTTTAATAAAAGAGGCAACAGGTGTTTTTATTTTAAGGTGAATTGAAGTTCCCTTTATGTACCAAATGTACTTTTTAACGTACAATATACATAAGTACATATTTTTTGTATTCGTTATTTCCTTATGGAGCTTATGACTTGAAAAATTCTTAATACTTTGAACACATAAAAAACCATTAAATTAAAATTAATTCGCCGAATGCTAATTTTTATTATGCTTAATTGACTCACTCTATCAATTATCCAAAATTCTTTTGATTGATCAGTCGGATCAATTAAGCGGGCACCGTTTAATTTATTCCCCGTTTAATTGAACCGAAAAGTTTGCATTTGTCATCAAGTCAATTAAGCGGGGTCTACTGTATATGTAAGCAATTGTTGATTACCAAGATGAACGAACGTAACTGATCGAAAGTGAACGAAACATTTTGACGAGATGTGTTGTTCCGTAAGAGCCGAACTTTAAACCGTCTCTACTCGTCATACGAAGGACACTACTGGTATTTCGGGAACTGGCAACACTAATGTCAATAGTAAAATCTGGCAACATCATAATAAAGTTTGACATTTTTTAGCATAAACGTACTCACAACGTTTTGATGTACAAATGCTATTTGGGTGATTCTCAGATAACTGTACTTTTTGTGTCCTCTGGCAATTTCACCTATACAGTAGGCTTTTTTTTCACAAAAAATGACGCTATAAGTTAGAAACTATGCTTTTCTAATAGAGCGTATCAATTTTACCACCAAATATTTATTGGTCTACTTTGAAAGTTTGCAAATATACCCCAAATGTCACAAACGTGGCATGTCCTACCCCTACTTTTTTCACACAAAACGATGAAAAACGACCTAAAAACGGAAATAGAACAGAAAAAAAGTTACTACACATATTAAGTAAATACTTAAGGCTACAATATTCTGAGCTCATCTGCAGTTTTAAATAATTTTTAGAGGGCACAATTTCGAATTGAAAACTGTCCCCTAGTTTTGGAAAAAAAAAATTTCTGGAAAGCATTATGCTACTACTTCATGGTACTACTGTTTCAGTCAATAGATTGCAATACATATGCATTAGTTCTGATCACTATCCATCACCCAAAGGTCATCATGTCAAGACGAGTCCAAAAAGAAATCTGTTTGCGTTTTATAGGGCAGTTTATAAACAAAAGCAGTTTTTTTAAAAAATTATGGTCACAAACGTGGCACTCGGCACTCCCAGGTAGTACATTTTATTTTATGCATGAAACAATTTTTTTGTAGGATTTGCATACATGACCCCAAATTCTTTCGGAAAAATCTTGAACTCAAAAGCGTGCTTTACAATGAGCGATAAACTACAAAAATGTCACAAACGTGGCGCATCAAAAATGTCACAAACGTGGCACTTTTTATCAGTCTGCTAAAAACATATTTCGATATAAAGTTTCAGTATAGAGATGTTTAGTTGAAGGCTATTAATTATGTTTTTAACACAAAAATTTTTCTACACCATCAGAATCCTGAGTTATCCTTGCTCAAAAGTGAAAAAATCACTGTTTTGACATCTACTTAAAGCTATAGAACAAAAACAACAACAAGTAAAATTAATTTTTGTCAATGGATTCAGACAGCCCAATTTATTGTCAACCAGACATGATTTACCGTTTTTCAATTGCATTCCCAGCTTTCGAGTTATAAGCGTTTAAAATAAGGACATCTTTCGATAACATACAAAAGATTTTTCGAGACCCAAAAGTTACAAAAAATCTAGTTTTATTATTTTGATCAAAAACATATTTAATTACAAAAACTTCGTGACCTTGCAGACCATAATCGCATGAAAAATGACGGTTCTTTGCGAGATTTAGTGAATGACAGTACTAAAATACTGCTTTGCAAATTAATAGAATCAAAATTTCATCTGTTTATTCACTAAATCTACAATAGAGCCTTATTTTTTCATCCGATTTTAGTCTGCAAGGGCTTAAAATTTTCGTGATAAAATATATTTCTGGTAAAAATAATAAAACTTACCATTTTTGTTAAATTTTTCGGTCCAGAAAATCCTTTGTGTGTTATTGAGAGGTATCCTTTTTTTAAAGGCATATAACTCGGAAACTAGGAATCCAATTGAAAAACGGTAAATTATGTCTTGTTGATAATTAATTCGGCTGTCTGAATTCATTGACAAAAATTAATTTTACTTGTTGCTGTTTTTATTAAGTAGATGTCAAAACTGTGATTTTTTCACTTTTGAGCAAGGATAACTAAGGATACTGATGTAATAGAAAAAAATCAAGATCAGATTCGTAATTAGGAGATCCTAATCCACCATAAACGGCTATAAAAACAGAGAATAGGAACCCATTGTTGATCTTTAGGGCGATAGGGTTTAAAAAAAATGGACCACTGGAGACATGACACTGGTGCAAAATTAGTCTTGAAGTGTAAATTTGTCATTATATGCAATATATCTCTCATCAAAACGCTTCAAAACCATAATTTTTCCATACTGTGGCTAAAATGTCACAAACGTGGCAATTTGGTCACAAACGTGGCAGTAAAATTTCTTAATTTCGACCTCAAAGCCGTAAATTCACACTTGTAATTGATCTACTTAAAAGGTGAATTTTAAGAGTGTGTTTACATAAGATAGCATGAAGAAACTTGCAAAAATCCAAAAAAATTTTCTGCCAATTTTACAACTCGAAAAAACACAGTTATCTAAGAATCACCCATTTGTTTTGTTTCCAGTGAGTTAAGAAAATCAATTTGGCCAAAAAATGGAAATTTCAAGAAAAGGTTTTCGTTGGATTATTTTTCACAACTTTCGACATGGATTATGTCAACAAAAATGTGTCGATGAACTCAGTTCTTTATAGGGCGATAAAGCACCATCAAAAACCACAGTATATGGTTGGTATAGTGAATTCAATTGTGGTTGGACGAATTCCATGAAAGTCGTCCAAAATCGGTTGTTGTGCCAGAAACCATTGATGCAGTGCTTGAACTGATAATGAAAGATCGTCATGTGGCATATTGTGAGATAGATGCATTCTTGCATATTAGTTCCACTCCAATACAATCGATTTTTCATGAACACTTAGTCGCAAAAAACGTTCGTTCTCGCTGGAAACCCCATAATTTATCAATCGCTCAAAAAAAGGCTCGCATCGTTTGGTGTAAGGAAATGATTGAAAAATTCGACCGTGGTGCTTCAAAAGACACGGTGGTTTTTTAAAAATTTCAACTTTTTGAAATACCACCCGCGATTTTTTTCGGGGATAGTGTTGGGGGACCCTTCTAGTGTCAGAATCCGGGAACCGCGAAATCGAACGTCCAGCCGTTTTTTTTTTTCGACATTTTAGTTTTTTTAACGATTTTTGAGAATGTCTCGGATTTATATACATATTATGTACACATATATATGTATGTACATACATATATATACTTGTATATGTATATATGTGTAATATATATATATGTATACATACATATAAAAGGTATCGTTTCCGCACCATTTATTTTTAAAAAAAATCGGTTTTTTCGTATGTAAAAAAACACAAACAAAAACCGGATACAGCAATAGTCACTCCAGATGTAATTTTTGATGCTTAATCCGAATCCGGTCTTAGAATTGCTCTATTACTTCTGGACTTTGAGATATCCTTACATAAATGTTTAAAGGACACCACTTTTTTTCCTATTTTTGAAGTTATATAACAAGATAAGGTAATATTATGCCGTAAAATCTGGTATGACAGTTAATAGCCCTAGTTTTTTCCTTGAAAACTCAATCAAACCGATAACGATATCTTTTTTTTTGTCGGAGATATCTTTACCTAAAAAGTTAAGAAAGTGCAAAAACACGATTTTTGGCTATATTGGATGTTATATGTAGGACACACAATATTTTTTTGTGAATTTCTATTACCAGAAGCATTTGGTACTTTTTTTTGGCTTTAAATTGAGCTATCAAATGTTTATCTGCAATATTTCTCTGCAAAGTTATGTTAACTTTAAAATCACACCATGAAACTCAAAGTGAAAAATCTCGGTTTTCGGCTATATTTGAGGTTGTATACAGTACGGACGAAATTCGTCTGCTCTTTTTTACCAATCGACACATTTAAAACCATTCTTTATCTTCAAAATGAGCTAACAAGTGGTCTCTTGTAATTGTTTTCTAAAAAGTTATGACTATTTTAAGACGACATGTTGCAGCAATACGTATATAAGAAATACTCGTACACTATATTTTAGTGGCACCCCTGTGAGTTTGCACTTCATAATGTAATTTTTAAATGGTCATAACTTTGTAGAGAAATATTGCAGATGAACATTTAATAGCTCAATTGAAAGCCAAAAAAAAGTACTAAATGCTTCTGGTAATAGAAATTCACAGAAGAATTTTGTGTGTCCTGCATATAACATCCAATATAGCCAAAAATCGTGTTTTTGCACTTTTTTAACTTTTTAGGTAAAGATATCTCCGACAAAAAAAAAGATATCGTTATCGGTTTGATTGAGTTTTCAAGGAAAAAGCTAGGGCTATTAACTGTCATACCAGATTTTACGGCATAATATTACCTTATCTTGTTATATAACTTCAAAAATAGGAAAAAAAGTGGTGTCCTTTAAACATTTATGTAAGGATATCTCAAAGTCCAGAAGTAATAGAGCAACTCTAAGACCGGATTCGGATTGAGCATCAAAAATTACATCTGGAGTGACTATTGCTGTATCCGGTTTTTGTTTGTGTTTTTTTATATACGAAAAAACCGATTTTTTTTAAAAATAAATGGTGCGGAAACGATACCTTTTATATGTATGTATGTATGTATGTATGTATGTATATATATATACATATATATATATTACACATATATACATATACAAGTATATATATGTACGTACTTACATATATATGTGTACATAATATGTATATAAATCCGAGACATTCTCAAAAATCGTTAAAAAAACTAAAATGTCGAAAAAAAAAAAACGGCTGGAAGTTCGATTTCGCGGTTCCCGGATTCTGATACTAGAAGGGTCCCCCAACACTATCCCCGAAAAAAATCGCGGGTGGTATTTCAAAAAGTTGAAATTTTTTAAAAACCACCGTGAAGACGTATATAAGATCGTAACAGGTGACGAATCATAGATATGTGCGTATGAGCCAGAAACAAAACAGCAATCGACAGTGTGGGTATTCCAAGACGAACTAAATATAAGTAGTGCCCTAGATAAATAACACAATATGAGTAAATTAAATAATTATGACTGATGACTGATTTTTTTGTAAGACGCTGAGCTGTTTCGATTCGCTTGCTATTGTAGCATTTTGGGTAAAATGTCAAAACAGACGTAACGAATGCAAAAGTTCGTTCAGTTGCTATCGTCTCGTCACGTCTATTTTGGCTAGGCCTTAAGGCTAAGGCTAAGGCTTAAGGGTTTGTCTAGACAAACATATCTAATATTAGTAATTCGGATGAGTTTATCACCGTTGTTTTTTTTTTAATACAATTTAATTGTGCGTATATTTGAAGAATAACAAAACATAGTACACGGTCTGCTTCTTTTTCATAATTCATATCAGTTTTGTGAGCTAATGATTAAACATTCCAGCGTTTTAGTTTATTCTCTTATCAGATGCAGACGGTTTAATCATTGGATGCGTAAGCAAATTTCCTTGTGGCAAAATATTCATTCATTCGGAGTCATTTGCGTTAATGTGTGTGCGTGAATAATTGCACACACGCTTGGGTTTCAATGTGTTTAAGACAATAATTTATCATTGTATGAGTTATGGGCCAAAGTGTCTTTTACATCATTTTCAAGTACATCGACTTGTGGTTATCGACTTGGTGCGGTAAAATTCTTCAAGAACCATAAGTAGAACCAGAAGGGCGTCTTAATGTGTTCGATACTCCTCACAAATTTGGCTTAGTTTCAATTCATATCGTTTTGAATTTTGGTTCAAGTTGACTTTGCTATGAAATGTTATTGTTGTTGTTGTTGCCATATCCTTCTTTGGTCCTTCGTCGCATTCCAATTTAATTCGATGTAACGTTTTGCAAAACGGAGATTAAAATTTGCGGACGCACGGGAAATGACACCTGAAACCAAAAATTCATAACAGAATGCATGTGCGTATTTGTGAGTGTGTAATTGAAAACTAACCCAACAGGAAAATTCGAGCGAGCTGTAAAATGAAATAGAATTTAACAAAGTCAGAAGCCTTAAAAAAAGTAACACTCCTTTCTATCACTTTCTATCACTTTCTATCACTTTCTATCACTTTGTACAGTTTTATAATTGAATTTGTTGTGTTGAATCCAAATTTGAACTCAGAATTTTCTCTATCGCATATTTCAATTCAGCGATTAACCATTTCGAACCGGTAGGGAAATTATATCCCAAAAATTTAAAAAAAAAAAAAAAAAAAAAATACATAACTCGGTTATTAACGTCACTTAAATTGAATGAATTAATAAAATTAATGCAATTTTTAGTCATCACTGTTTTTTCTTATAACCACTCCAAGGACATTATATCCCAAAAATTCAAATCAAAAACATCTGTTGGGAATAAAGACCGGAAGCGCCTCTGGCGGTGAAAATTTGAATTTAAAGACGGTCAAACGTATCACAAATATTGTGTACCCCACAGATTTTTTTCGGGTCGGAAGGGTTAAACAAAAGAATCTTTTCCGGAGGAGTGTAATAGATTTCATATATGTAGAAGCAGTGGAATAATCCAATTTCCCTTTGGGTATGTACGTGTGCAGCTCCAATACAATATGCATATGTGGTTCTATGTGAATCTTAAATTGCCTTGCGGTTATTGGTTGTTGAAATGCACAAATTCTTAATTTTTGGCTTGTGAATTTCTGTTTTAATTAATGACTAAATGATTTACTGTTATGCATATTAAACTAAGCAATAAATATTGAATAATTTTTGCATAATTTCTCAGTATTTTCTTTTTCGGAAATGAAGGAAAACACACTTATAAAGAAAATACCTTTTTAAAAAACACATTTTTCACAAAAATTCTTGAAATTTTAAATACTGGCCAAACTTTAAATACCTTGCACTATAGTATTTTAAAAATTTTGCTTATATGGAAGGTGCCACGCCCTCTTGTCCGAGTTCATGCAGTTTTTCATCAGAGCTTGCGCTTATAGTCCTTAGCGTCTAAGTGAAATTTAGTTGGGTTATCTCGAAAAACGTTTTCAGTATGCCGTTTTGAAATTTTTGCTTACATGGGAGGTGCCACTCCCTCATGTTCGACTTCGCCTAGCTTGCGCTTACCATTTATAGTATTTATGTGTATTGTGGTTCTATTTGCGTGAACAATACTCTTAAAGTTGCATTTTGAATAAATTTTTTGTATGGGCGGTAGGCGTGTCCGTTTACCGATTTCGCTAATTTTCGAGCTAACTTTTACAACAAAGGCAGTGTTCCAAATTTCATCGAATTATTTTGCTTAGTTTTTCCATGAAAAATATTTCCACAGACGGATAGCCTGCCAGCCAACCAGCCTGTCAGCAAGCCAGACAGACGGACATGGCTATATCGAGTCAGAAGTTGACGCTGATCAAGAATATATATGCCACGCCTTCTTCTCTGCGTTACAAACGGAAGGACAAAGTGAATATATCCTAGGTGTAGGGTATAAACAAGTGAAATGAACTTCTTATTTCTTGTATACTGTACGGGTGACGGGGTGAATTGACGAACGCACTAAATTCCATAAAAAGAGTTTTATTTACAATTAATAAATAGAAATTGGTTTTGGGGCAATTTCCAATTATACAAATATTATGTATACTTTACAGTACAATGGGGTTATATGTGTTCTGTGGAAATTTGTCCAACGATGTATCGTCTTTTGTCCACCGTTGATCCGTTGTTCTGATGAATGTTGATTGGGTTCCTGTTTATGTTTTATGTGTGTTGAGTGCTGTCTTCTGTCCGGGATGTATGATGTTGCGTTGAGTGAGTTCATGTTGTGTAAATGTTGTACTTTTAATTTTTAAGTGAAACTTGTGAGGGTTCGCTGACTTGCTCTTATTTGGTTAAGCATAAAAAGTGGCGAATGTCAAAATTGAGTTTTTACTCGTAACGAGTAAACTACAACAGCGCTATGCGGCGGGTGTTGAAGACAGGCGGATATGCAGGATGCACACTGTTTACGTTGGACGTAAACATTCTGCCCGCCTTGCATGATCTAAGATCTGCAAAGAAACTTTGATAACTAAAAAATTTACAGAAAAGGGTAGAGTATCAAATGAAAATGTAATTGGGTGTAAAATGATTCAAAGACTACATTGGTAAGAGAGTTACCAAGTAATTGCAGCTCTTTAAGTCATAGTGGTGTAGTTATGCAAATCCTTTCGAGTTGAGGATTGTCTTTTTGCTCTTACATTTAGACACATGATGGGTTGGTGCAGGACTTTTCTCTTCCTTAACTTCTAAGTAGGCATCGGATACTTTGTTGTCAATGGGTCCTGAAAGGGTCCAGCCAAATAGGGTCTCTTGAGCCACAAGAGAATCAAAAACATTATGCAGTACACCACTGCACATAATGTCTAGGTATAAGTCACAGCCAATGATAACATCAATGGGTCTGGCCTTGTAAAACATAGGGTCTGCTTATAGCAAAGAATTCGTGTTTTTGGGTGGGTCAACAGAGTAAGCTGGTAGCTTACTTATCAAAAACTTTATTATTAAAGCGTTAGCCTTAACGCAAATGTTTGGGTTTAAAGATGAACCAATTCTGAGTTCACATGACTCAGTTAGCGTTGCTAATTTTGCCTGAATGATGGCCGATACTTGTGTTGTAATGTGTGGGTCGGTAAGCCAATCCTTTTTGCTAAATCCTCTGAGGTGAAAGTCTTTTCGGAACCAGAGTCAATTAGAGCTCGTGCTTCATAAGTAGTTCCTTGATAATGAATTTGTATCATTGCTGTTCCAAGAAGATGAACACCTTTCGATTGGTTCTTCAATTTCTTTTTATGGGGCTTATAAGCAGTGGACTGTATATTTCGGGATAAAAATTATTGGGTTGTTGATATTGCATCTTTACTGGTGCTGGGTAATGGGTCCGGGTCCTTTTGATGAATCAACGAATTGTGTTTTTTACTGCAGAAGCGACAACTGTAAGCACTATTGTAATCCTTTACTCCATGAGACAGTGCTAGACAATTAAAGCAGCATTCTAACTGCTGAACTATGTCGATTCTTTCATCCACTTTCATGGTAATGAATCTGGGGCACTCGCAAAGAGTGTGATCTCCTTTGCACAGTGTACAGTTTTTAGTGTCTGTATCCGCTTTTGAGTTCCTCGGGGTCGGGTATTCATCATCAAATCTGTTGGGTTTTGGCTTGGGTTGACACCGATGAATGTCTTCAACGGCAATCAAATCTTTAAACATTCGGACTTTTAACAATATTTTAGCATTCGACTTTAACCAATTTTTTCAATGTTTTTCAATATTTTTCGATACTTTTGGAATATTAGCGATATTTGTTCGATATTTTCGTTACTTTTGGACTTTCACCGGAGAAATCGGTGTATTTTAATATTTACCAATATATTTTAGCTTTAACCGATATGTTGGATGGGATAATTTTATGGAAATAAATAATATAAATATGTTGGAGCAACTACTTGTGGCATATCATTTGAAAAATAGCCTTCGTTATTAGCTTTTTTAGTGCTTTCTTTCTTTTTATCAAAACCCGAGCAACGTTGTGTAAAACAGCTAGTATAGGTATATATTTGGGAATCAACAAATTGAAAAACACTTAAGAAAATTGTTAAAATTTCTTTAGACAGTGCCTAACCTGTTTTAAAGTGTCGTATGAAATGGAAATGACACTTAAGTGGTGCAATGACATCAAAGGCCAAAAACAAACAAATCGAAAAATTCTACATACGTGACCGCTCAGAGGAAAACAGACCTTATCTTTACTGACAAAATTTCACAGTAAAGCTAAAAATAAGAGAAGAGTTCAATATTATCAGTTTTCAGTATAAGGTGGAATTTAGAGCTTGGGCATGTTTTAAATATTTTACAATTTATATCAGGTCGATTATCCCATTACAAATATCAATAAAAGTGGTCCTCTTTGGAGAAGAAATTGACGAGCTTTGATCATCGATATTCATTTACAAGCCGGACTTTCATTTTACGATTTCTTAACGTCATAACCCAGTACATTTTTGGAATTTTCCGGAGATCAAGGTGTCATTTTATTCAAAATAATAAGTATTTTTAGAAAGTACAAAAGATCCGGTTTTAGATTTTGTGCAGAAAAGATCACTTTTCCTCTGGACGGTCACATATGTACAAACAACGTCAGTATGTTATTAAAACAAATTTGTGTTCGTTGGAAATTTCCATAAAAAGAAAAAACAAAAGAAAAGAAAATAAATAAATGAAAAACCAAGTTACACGGTTCATTGACAGACCATGTCAACTAAAAGTAAAAGCGTCATTATTTTTTTGGTTTTGATGGTTTTTGACGTGTTGTCGTTGAGACAAGTTGTGTTTTTTTTTTTTTTTTTTGCTGAAAGGATATCGACACTCATTATAAGTGAAAGCAGCAACAGCAACAACAACTACAAAAACAGCAGCAATTATATGAACAAAGCTTTAGCCCTACTTTCGTTGAGACAAACACAAAAAAGCTGATGATACTAACTGGTTACTATCACACACTACTCACTCTTCCCCTAAGGCTAACTGTGTGAAACAAAAGTGTCTTTGTGTGTGTTCATTGTCTGTGTGTGCGCTTAATTGCAGTGCAACATGTGAGAACGTCATAATTAGCATTAGCAACGACATCATCATCATCATAATCATCATCATCATCAACGTCATCATCAACGTCGTCAACAACAACATGATAGCTTTAGATACTTAAGCATGAAAGGATTCTATTTTCGGATTTTTATTGGTGGCCAGTGAATGACTTAATTGCTGTAGACTTTCTGTGAAAGACGAAAAAATAATTGTGCAGCTGATAGTCAATGCAGATGATGAGGATGATGATATCAGAGTCAGGCATAAAAGATATGGAAAGTATGAAGAAAAACGATAAATTGCAAGTCAAAGGGATCTTATTGTACATATGCATATCTTCTTATTGAAGCTGCACTATTTTGCCAGCAGAAAAAACTTTCAAAATATTGATGAGACAAACTAACGAAAGATTTACTGTCTGCACAGATTAAGAATGGTACACAATTTTTAATTCATTTACGAATATTCTGCAGTACATGCCCAGAGTTTCAGCCATGAGCTTTCGATATAACTGTAGCTCTGTGCAAAATATATCTGTGGCAAGTAAAAAAAAAAAACTGCTTAAGTCGATTTTTTCATAATAGAAAAATTAGATACTGGCTATATATGGGGAAATCTCAGCAAGTGTGACTTTCGGTGTGAACAGGTCTCGGTTAGCCGAGTGAGCACCCGTCCCATTCTTTCTACTATGTCTGGGATACTTATTGGATGATGCTAAATATGAAAACATGCGTGTGCCTGGCCTGGAAGCTTTATTTTTTAATTTTTTTTTGCCGAAATTCGAGCGAAATCCACAAATTTTGAGAGTGATTTGAAAAAACCGCTTCCGTTATTGAGCTATATCTTTTGATGCGATTCAGCGGCTTGTTTGGGGCAATCAGGATCTTTAACATGGGTGTTAAGACGTAAGGAAAACCGCATTTAGTTGATGTGTCTGATTCGCTAAGTTCAGTGCATAATCCTCGAAAAATGATTTTTGAAGATATTGGCGGAGGCGATCGAAAAAAGTCTGAAAAATACTAAGTTGAGCAAACGCGCCTTTTGCTATTCTTGAGTTGATATCCTCTTTTGCTGCCTAAATACATGAAGCTGTGGACGTTTTCTATGTCACCACTGCCAGCTTTTAACGTGATGTCATTTTTGTTTGCATTCAGTTTCATGCTTTTAGTCTTGGGTGCTTTAATTTTTAGGCCGGCTTTCTGCGATTCCAAGACAAGGTCTTCAATCTTGCTTTGCATATTTGAGTGCTTGGACGATAGAAGGCAAATGCCGTCAGCGTAGACGAGATCTTCTAGATGGTCGGTAAAGTTCCATTGGATACCACATTTGGCCTTATAAAGCATTCATAATGTGCACGTACTAAGTTTATGGCCTTTGCGGCAATACCTCGTCGCTGCAGTGAACCCCAAATGTTTTCTCGGGAGACACTATCGAAGGCAGTGCTGTAGTCTAAAAAGACAAGTTGATGCGCAGCACGCCACTCACATGATTGTTCGGCAATTATTCTAAGGGTGTTGATTTGATCCACGCATAATGGGTTTGGTCGGAATCCTGCTTGTTGCCTTCGGATGGCTGAATCAAGTTTTTCGCTTACCCTGTCTAGAAGCACTTTTGTCAGTACTTTTGATGGTACTGAGAGCAAAGTTATTCCTCTATTATTTCGGCACTCGCTTAGGTCACCTTTTTGACTAGCATGCCATGTAGCCAATCTTCTGGCAAACGCTCTTCGCTCCAGATTCTGGAAATCAAAGGATGAAGAATCTTAGCAGATGTAATGGGGCATGCTTTTAGCAGTTCAGCTTGTATGTGATCAATTTTAGCGGCCTTGTTGTTTTTCATGCTTTGGATAGCTTTCACTATTTCATCGATTGTTGGCGGTTGTGTTTGTATTCGATAACTACTGCAAGTTACTCCGGCAGTTGTAGTTGGTGATTTTGGTTGCGGGAATGTGGTTGATGTGGGATTCCTTAGTTGGTCGTCCGGGGATGTGAAGAGATTTCCGTTTTTGTCTTTGATTCGGCGATTCTGTTGATGTTTTCTGCTAGATAGTCTGCGGGTGATATCGTAAAGCTGCCTGAGATTTTGAGCATTAGCAGCGCTTTCGGCTTCGCTCACAAGGTCATTATACATTCTTCTTGTCTGCACGAACACCTGACTTCTTTATTGAGAGAGTTAAAGACCTTTTTGGCATCGTGCTTTTGCACTCTAGCTTAAGCGTCATCTCTCAGTTTTTTCACGCTTCATCTTTTTACAATAAGACACCACGTCTTCTCGCTCAACCAATGTTTCTTATTCGAGGGTCGGAACCCAAGTATTTATCAAAATTTGACTAATCAAATTTTTAACGAAGTAAGATAATTCGATAAAACTATGTACTCCGTCTTTTTCTTGAAAATTAGCTTGAGGTTTGAAAATCAGCAAAATTGTTTAATAGGTACGCCTACCGCTCCGACAAAACACAATTAAAGCGTTATAATTTTAACGACAATGCTACCCAAAAACATAATACTTAATGCTAAAAACACTTAGGACGACTTCCGACAGTAGATGTTATGTAGTACCTACCTACAAAAAACTTTCGAAATGCATGCGTTATTTAAGATAATGCAACTATGTAAGTTTCGTATAATTTGTATCATTTGGTATAACTTTTAATTGAGATAGGTATGTGCATCGCGAAAAAAGCAGAAAAAATTTGTAATTATTGTAGAGATTGTCATTGTTGTTGTTGTTGTTTTTATTGTGCAATTTACATTTACGTTAATGATGCGTACTTTTGCTGTAGATGCAATTTTTTTTTGCACCGTTCGTTATGCAGTTCAAGAGCTTTGAGTTCCTCTTCTTCTGCTTAAACCACCAACGATCTTCTTATGCGACTGGTGCCCTTCCTTCCACTCCACCCTCTGACTGATGTATGTGTGCATACGTATGTATGTCACTTTGCCTCATTTTCGTTTGGACCATTGACCTGCAAGTGGCGGAAGTTGTTTTCCTAACACACTGTAAACTACTCTCTAATGTTTGCTTGTGTGCATTTTTAGCATTTTTAATGATTTTCATGATGATTATGGCATAACATGGCGCAACTAAATGTGTAACACGGCATTCAAACGAATTCAAACATTTTTTTTGTACCTCATCTCTACAGCTTCAGCTGGAGATTGCAAGTGCAACTACACATACATAAACGTGTGTATGTGCGTGTGCATGGGGCTTGGCATTGAAGTGCAACTGTTGTATGTGCAAGTGGTGCGATGTTAAGTTTTTAAACTTCGTACACTTGACAATCTCTGCAGTTATTTCGGTACTTAAAAATAATTAATTGTGAAATCGTTTAAGTAGGCACCTCACCCACCAATCCAACAGTACCTATTGGATAAAAAGTAATGCGAGTTGCAAGTTATGCATTTGCTTTTATCATCAGTGATTATTTTTTTTAAAACTTGAGTTTTTTCCGATACACAATGTTTTTTTTTTTGAAATTCATATTGGAAAATGATTTACTCGGATTGTTAGAAACAACGGCATCGTTCCCAAAAGGGCGTCGTTCTAAGGGTCCCAAAATTTTTTTTTTAAAAATTAGAGTTCCCTTATTCTTTTCGAACAAAACAGTGACGAAAATTTCTGAAGTATACTCGTATGTTTCAACAAAATTCCAAAAAATTTTAAATTGTTTGTAATACATGGGATGCTATATATATTTCTGACCTAGGCAACACTAAGTGCTGCCAGGTGCAATCTGACATTTCCATTAGAAAGTTTGACATTTTTAGCATAAACGCACTTGAACGTTTTGACGTACGACCATCATTTGTGTTGCTTACAGTGACTTGAAAAAATCAATTTGGCAAAAAAATGGACTTAACTCGTGAACATTTTCGTTCGATCATTTTTCACAACAAGAGTGCATCGATGAACTTAAATCTTTGTATGGCTTTAAAGCACCATCCTATTGCACTGTGAAAAACTGGTTTAATGGATTCAATCGTGGCCGACGCTCGCTCAAAGACGAATTTCGTGAAGGTCGTCCAAAAGTGGCCGTTGTGCCATAGAACATTGATGCCGTGCGTGAACTAATAATGCAAGATCGTCATGTGACATACCGTGAGATAGAGGCATTTCTGAGGTGCATAAAGTGAGCTATGCAGGTGTGACGAATTTCGATGTTTTTTGGTTGGGAATTTTGAGCTCTTTTCGAGCTATTCAAAGTAATTTCGAGCTGTCTGGGAAATTTTCCATTTTCCGGAAAAGCGGAAAAATTGTTCTGCATAGCTAAGTTTATTTTTTCAGCCAGACGAATTCGCGGGAAGAGTTAGCGATGAAATCTTTTTACGCAGGAATTTCGAGCTACTTTCGAGCTAATTTTGAGCTAGAAGCATTTTCCGGAAAACTCCCAATTTTAACGGAAAATCCCCAAAAAACTTTTTTTATGGCTAACTTTATTTTTTTCAGCCAGACGAATCCGCGGGAACAGTAAGGGATGAAATCTTTAACGCAGGAATTTCGAGCTACTTTCGCGCTGACATTGAATGAGGTATTTTCCTTAAATTTCCCCGGAAAATCCCAAAAAACTAAAATTTTTTTTTCCCTGTGTTATGTCCGCATATTATTATTATTATGTCCGAAAGTTTTTCGCGGATCAGCCTATAATATATCCAACACCTAGTTTGCTAGCCACAGTAATTTTACATAAGAGTAGGGGTAAGTGGGCGGCCTGCGGCCGCAGCTCAGGATTTAAAACTCCCAAAAATCCAACACCGGCTTCGCGGCGGCCTTCGGCCGCGGATCAGTCGGTAATATATCCAATAATTTGCGGACATAACACTTATTTACGAAATGGGGATTATGTCATGGCACCGCCATAAAAAAAGATTTTTTGGGATTTTCCGGGAAAGTTTGGGGTTTCCCGGGAAAGTTTGGGGTTTTCCGGAAAACACTTTTCGTTTTTGATGAGCTCGAAACTAGCTCCAAATTCGTGTGTTAAATGATATGATCGCGAAATATTCTCATGGGTTCGTCCGGCTGAAAAAATAAAGCAAGCCCTTAAAAAATTTTTTGGGATTTTCCGGGGAAATTTAAGGAAAACACTTCATTCAAGATCAGCTCGAAAGTAGCTCGAAATTCCTGCATTAAAAGATTTCATCCCTTACTATTCCCGCGGATTCGTCTGGCTGAAAAAATAAAGTTTGCCATAAAAAATTTTTTTTTGGGATTTTCCGGGAAATTTGGGAGTTTTCCGGAAAATGCTTTTAGCTCAAAATTAGCTCGAAAGTAGCTCGAAATTCCTGCGCAAAAAGATTTCATCGCTAACTCTTCCCGCGGATTCGTCTGGCTGAAAAAATAAACTCAGCTATGCAGAACAATTTTTCCGTTTTTCCGGAAAATGGAAAATTTCCCAGGCAGCTCGAAATTATTGTTGAAAAGCTCGAAAATAGCTCGAAATTCCCAAACAAAAAACATCGAAATTCGTCACACCTGCATAGCTCACTTTATAGACCTGCATTTCTGGGCATTAGTTCCACTCGGATACATTCGATTTTGTATGAACACTTAGTTGTATAAAACGTTTGAAACCCCATAATTTATCAATCGCTTAAATTACACTGTTCGACAATTTCGAACTTTTTGTAAACACATGAGAAAATCCTAAAAATTCTTAAAGTAGACGTTTAAAAAATATACCCGTGTCTCGTGGTTTTTCTCCAGCACGTCACATTTTTTTTTTATCGATTTTTGAAGTTTTTTATCAACTGTACATAAAAAAAGAAAAATACTGCATTCTTGTGTTAAATCGATGAATTTAACTATTAGATCCTTATCATGTGTTGAGCAAACTTATGCAGGATATTGCGTGAAATATTTTTTTATAAAATTTTAACCCTCTTTAACCCCCACATGTGGGTCATTTTTGCTCTTCTATTAAAAAGGTACAAAACTGACACCTAAAACAGGGGAATATTGAGTCAGTTTGTACTACAGAAATATTTGCTATAAAATTTCCACACTAGTTTTTAAACACGAAAGGGTCGGAATTTAAGCCCGAAACCAAAAAATTCGTTAAAATCAATAAGGACTTTTCACATTTCATTTTAATTACATGATTACCTTAAGTTTCAAGAATTTTTCGTCTTTGGTAACTCTAAGTGAAATTTTTTGTAGAATAGTTTTGTAGAATTCTTCAACCCATTGTGGCTCAATTTTAGAAAAAGGGGTCAAAGAGACCCATAAAACAGGGTATAATGGGTTAATGTTTTTTAGGAAAATGATCCTTGTGTGATTTAGTTATGATCTTGTGAGAACGAGTTTTGTCCAAAATGTAGTTTTAGAGTCTTACACTGGGGTGAAATTTGGAAAATATTGATTGTTAGAAATGCTTACTGATTTTAACGATTTTTTTGCTTTCGGGATGAAATTTTGCTTTTTAAGTGTTCAACAACTAGTAGTGAAATTGTATAGCAAATATTTCTGTAGTACATACTGACTTAATATTCCCCTGTTTTTGGTGTCATTTTTGTACCTTTTTAAGAAAAGGGCAAAAATTACCCACATGCGTGTATTGTACAGGGTTAAGATTTTACAAAAGTATTCTCCGCAATATCCTGCATAGTTTGCTGAACACATGATATACCTCAGATGTAAGCATCATATAGTTAAATTCATGGATTTAACGCAATAATGCTGTATTTTTGTTTTTTTCATGTACAGTGGCTAAAAAAACTTCAAAAATCGATTAAAAAAAAAATCTGACGTGCTGGAGAAAAACCACGAGACACGGGTATTGTTTTTTAACGTCAACTTAAAGAATTTTTTGGATTTTCTCATGTGTTTTTTTTTGTGTCGAACAGTGTTATTAATGGAAAAATTGATTTTCTTAACTAACTGTAAGCAAAACAAATAGCACTTGTACATCAAAACGTTGTGAGTACGTTTATTCTAAAAAATATTAAACTTTCCAATGGAAATGTCAGATTGCACCTGGCAACACTTAGTGTCCCCTATTCCAGAAATATATATAGCAGCCACAGCGCAATAATTTTGTTACTAGAAAAATGATAAATTTTTATAAAGTCGAAAAGCTTATCCTCTTCGTTTTTGAAATGATATAAAATTTTAGCAGATACAATACAAAATAATAGTCGCGTTAGCGATCCAGTGCAGTGAGCTCTCGCTCTCTTGGCTCATAGGATTTTCTTAGAGAAAAAAATATTTTTTCATAGCTTACAATGTTTATAATTTGATGACTGTTTACGGAACGATTTCTGTCCGGAAATTTTATTTATAATCCTATCATAACTAAGATTAAAAAATGACACTATTCAGTGGACCATACCACCTTACCTGTAAAAAAAAGAGTTCCACCATACACCATCGAATCCAAAGCATTATGCAGGATAATTAAAAAAAAAAAAAATATCAGAAAATTAAAGCTGCCAAGAAATCACAAAATTTTTTATTTTTTTTTTGACCGAACCCCTACGGTCGCCCATTAACATTTTTCGTCATAGCGCCGAGTTAAAACAACATCTAGACATCTACTTTTTTGATATTTTGAATTTCGACAACGCCCCACGCAGTAAGTTATAAACTTAAGGTTGGCCCTATGCTCCTCCTAGGAGTAAAAAGAGAATACATACATACTGCTGCAAAACCCCGTTGCATAGATTCAATTACACTCAGGGAAAAATTGGTATGTAAAATCAACTACTTTTATGTTGATTCAATGTCATAAATTATTGGTATGTTAAACAAAAATACGACCGAAAACGTGAAGTACATGGTTAGATCTTGTCCTTCTTTTCATGCCTTCTAACGATGTATTCCGTCACGAAAATGTGCATAAGAAAAAGAATGTCGTACTATTTGTAAAGTTCAACGAAAATTTGTTTAAGGGTGGTGCCGAAAAATAAGTAAAATGGATAATACCGACGAGTACGAGGAAGCTAAATACCTAAACATAATAATTAAAGAAGAAACCGATCTGAATGACGAACTTCAGTAACTTATAAAAGTATTTGGGCTGGAAAATTTATTTGCCACATTGAAATGTAAGTACATTTGTAATCTGTGAAATAATCATACACATATAAGGCTTAAGCTTACATTATGTCCCAAAACTCAATTTGATTTAAACTAAATTTTTCTTATCAAGCTTATAATTTTTACAAAGAATCTGTATATAGCTTTTATGAAAACCGCTTTAAGTTCGGAAGTTTTTAATGGTTTTTAATATTATTGGTGTCATATGAATGGTATTTTAACTGGCTACAAAATCTGTGTGCAAGTTTTAAATCTGAGATTTGGTTTTTGAGATATGGCGAATTTTCTAAAATTTTGACCAGTTGCTTTTTTTTAAGGCACTATTTTTCCAAAAAATGTCAAATTAACCTATAGTTATAGTAACAAATTATAGAAGCCCAATTTATTAACTTTCATTTGATATAAGATTTGTACCCGTTTTCCTTCACTAGCACATTTTTTATAGGAAAACATAAGAAACAAGCCAAAAAAATGTTCATGACATTTAGCAAAATTCGAAATTTTGACTAGTTTTTAATATAATATCATTAATTAATATAACTTACCCAGGATTTGACTGTCGAAAGCGACTTTTATCGTTGCTTTTTTTAATTAAATTTTTTGTTTCTTTTTAGGCTACAACTAAATGAGCAATTGAATTTAACATGCAAAACCCAGTTAATAAGATTCTAAATAAAGCCGAATTTTATAATTCTGAAATAATAACGAAAACATTCGCAAGACCCCATTTCGTCGTCATTTTTATGAAACCTAAAACCCTTACCAGAATGAATCATTTCGCCGGAAACAAATAATTTTGTTTTAAATTTAACGTTATTTTTTCTAGATATTTGTAAAGCTCCCTTAGCAAAGCAATTCAGATATTATTGTTATTTTTATTTTTTCCGTAGAAATACAGAAAATTTCATTGCACGTGGCGAAGAGATGAAAGCCATACCGTATTTGCAGCTTCATCAACGTATTAATGAAATGTCAATTTCCATCACTTGCCACTTGAAATGATTTCCTTTCCGGATGTGTTCGCGCAAAATAGTGATGAATTTCTGGAAAAATTGTACTCAAAAAGGATTTCAGCGGATTTAAGCAACACTTGAAATGAAATGAAAAATTTGCAAAAAAAAAAAGAAAAATTTAAATATTTTACAGAGTTGACACTGTAGTGAATGAGTATGACAATGACAATACTTGTGCTGTACTTGCTGTCATCAAAATTGTTGACTGCAACAATCGTTGCAGCCACCAAAGCAGCACATGAAGAGAGAGAGAAAAAAAAAAAAAAAAAAAAATGTGGCAAAATCAGCGAAACGGAAATTGTTGTTATTATCGTCGGTTGGTCGCTCAGTTGGATTTTGGTGTTTTTGTTGTTGTTGTTGTTGTTAATTTGTTGTGACCTTTCGCGGACTTTTGTTGTTTAATGCAGAAATTCCAACAGCTACCACATGACACGCCTCATATGTTGCATGACAATGCAAACGTTAACGCCAGCGTAGTATCCTTACAGTCCTTACAGAACCTTGCAAGTGCTCAAGTGCTGTGCGCTGCATTTCTGTGAAATGAAGCGGGACATTTTTAATTTAAATGAAAGAACGCTCGCTTGCGTCTTTCCTGAGTAGCTTCGCCTGTTGTCGTAACTGTCGACATACTTAATGTCGACGTTGTCTTTTTTTCGCTGTTTTTGATTTGTCACCATCACAGCAGCATCGCTCATTTAATGGTTGCTAGTGATATTTTTGTGAAATCGAGGTGGAAGATACGATACCTGAGAGTTTTTTACTTATTTGGGTCAATGTTGAATGTGTTTTACATTCCGTGGCTTCGCATTTGGAAAGCTGATGCCAGCGTCTTTGCTGTCTCTGACCCAGTAGGCGTTTGAGACGTACTTTCCATATCAAAGTTGCATTGCAGACTTCCTTCTTGTTGTACTACATCTGCAGTGACAATAGCCGAGAGATCCTTCTCAGGTGATCTATCAATCACTGGCTTCCTTGAAAAGGTGTTTGCGTTCCTTCTTTCGTGCATCGTGTGTAGGGGTGCGAGCCGCAATAGTCAGGAACGGGTATAAAAAAACCCCTACCCCAGTTCCCTGAAGCCTGACGTACGCTTTGCTTGTCACACACTTCCTGACCACGAACCAAAATAGCTCCCAATGTGTCGCGACATATGACGGTCATCGCGTAGACTAATTCGTCATCCGTGTTCGTTCCGCGACGTCATCGCTTGGATTTTGGTCGCCTCTTACTTCGGGAAGATTCTATGCCCCTATCCCGCAGGGGGCTTTTCGAATATCGATATCGTTTCGGCAATCATATTTTGTTACTACAAATTCGCATTAAATAAATAACAGTGCATAATGCAACTGAGCGCATTGTCGTTACTGCATTCATGCCACAAACGCCATACGCTTAAATGTTGCACCACAGCACGATAAATCATGCTGCGCGTGCGCTTTTAATGATAAATTTACTTCTTTTGTGGTATTTTCTTTATTCTCGCTGTGGTCGCGAGCTCTTAATGGATTTGCAAATATAATTTGCCTTTATTTCCTTTTTTGTATGTTTAATTTAACATAGGTATACATATGTAAGTATGTGTGTATGAGTGTGTGTGAAAAATATGAACCAAATAAAGAACGAAAGGATATCCGTTTGTGTATTTAAAAGTATTATTTGCTTGGAAATTCCAAAATTAAATTCACATCCTTTTGATGCATTTACGTTGCTTAAGGCTGTTTAAGCTACTGAAGTCAGTTACGTTACATTTGTTTGCAAATATTAAGTGCTTACGGTGGCAATTCATGAAAATCGTGTCAAAACGCTTTTGGCTCTTCACATTAAAGTCTCAGTGTTGAAAGTGTTTTTCAACAATTTCGTGATGAGTTTTTTTTTTATTATTTCTACAAACTTTTACTTTAAGAATATTTGAGGGTTGGAGAAATCTGGCAGAAGAAAGTGTCAGTTAGCAGTCTCTCTTGGTTCGTAGTTGGTAGGATTGTGGAGAAGATTGTCTCTTCCACAACTCAGAAGGGACGAAATGGATTGGTCTGGTGCAGCCTTTATAGCTTTGTGCTGTGTACGGCTGGTTATAAGAGGTCTTAAAGTTATAGACTAAATGGTCGCAATGGAGACAAAAGTTGGTGACGCATTGGGTATTGAAGGATCTAGGTCCTCCCCACCCAGGTTATTGAAAGATAGTGAAGCATGGGGTGATGGTGGGCCGGCCCAGACCTACCATAACCTGGTTATTTGGAGGGGGGTGGGTGATTTGAGCAGACAATCTGGATCTCCAATGCCAGAAACGCTGGTAGAAGTTGTTTAATCGATGGATCTGAATGGTATAGAAGATTGATTGATGGCTAAACGTTGGTTAACAGGAGGTTAACAGAGGAGTGATAAAACGAAACAAGAGAGACATTTGGCTAGACATTGTGTCATGTCTGGCCTTAAGCAGCCTGCCCCTGGTAATGGTGGTTGGCGGTGATACAGTTGACCGCAGTGTCGCTACCAGCCAAAGTAGGAAGGCGGAAGGGCGTGACTTTTGGAGAGATGAGGGTTTTTTTCCTTTTATCGCAATTGTCACGTTACGCATATGGCAAAGTAGTAAAGTGGTTTCGAGGGTTTTTCTGAGAAATCCGCACTTAGTAACGTGTTCCCACGATTCATAGTAAGTCGAGTCGTACATGGCAACGTAGACATAGCAATCTTGGATAGGAGTACTTCTCCCAAGAAAGTCTTGGGCTTCCTTGAAGAGAGGGATGCACCAGGAGACGTATTCCCACAATCCATTATAAATCAACATAGGTGATTAGTCCCAGGCAGATCAGAGTCATACTAACAGTAGCGTATTGCAACGAAATCTGAATAGAGATTATTCTGGTACCACGGGAGTCAGTAGGCTTTTGGAGCATCCGGTTCTGACTATTGGAATGGCCTTTCGGGGAAATTCGTGGTGGCTGTGGTTTAGACCTAAATTGCAGGAAGAGTTTGAAAGCTCGGGGTGGAGTTGCATTCTCAATCGGGTGCCATGACCCAATGAACGGCAGATGCTTAGATAGTCCTTATTTCCCTACCATTGGAAGGAATTGTGTCTGATCGCGTAATTCTAAAAATAGAAACCAACTATCGGCATTATGCTGATGGAACACTGGACCATGTGTGAAGAACACCGTGAGATTAAGCCATCATGGCAGGTGCTCACGTTAAGCACAATAGGCTTTTATAAAAATTTCAGAGTTGCGTAAAAGGAAATATAATAATAATAAATATTATTAAACGCGATAATAAAAATTATAACAAGTAATTTGGTGGAAATAAATGTTCAAGCTTGGAATATTGTGCTTTTATGCCTTTGCTAAAGTCTGTGTTAGCTGGGAAGTGATTAAAGGCGAATCTGAACAAAATGAGAGATTTAATTAATATTTTATGACAGTTTGTACTACAGTCAGTGGAGTTGATCATTTATCGACTCTAAAATTTAACAAAAAAAGTTTGTTAAAAGTTAGCACCAAAACTAAAATAAGTTTTTAACAGTGTGGTATGAATATTTTTCCCTCATACACAAATACCTCATATTGAAAATTCATAAGCTTTAAATTTATTAAATTAATAAAAAGCCCTATTTCTTTAAAACCACTTCTTTTTACTGCATTCCATTTGCCATTAGTGAAAATATTCAACGATAAAACGAAAGTAAATTAAATAACTTACAAGACACTTTAGTGCAATTTCGTAGAAATTTTTCAAAACAAATCAAATTCTTGCAGTACAACGCATTTCAATGAAGCCATAGACAGTGCTGACAACGTCGTCAACAAAAACATCGTCCTCTTCTTCACTATAATCAGCAACATCTTAAAAATGCTGTTGGTGGTAACGAAACAGCAACACAAACATTGCCACTTGGCCCACTCACTCACTTAGTCGCTGTGTGCTCTGTGCGATTTCGCTCAAGCGAAAACATTCGCTTTCAATAGCTTCAGTTTCCATTTTGCCAACATCTCTCAAAATTAATGTCATTGACTGCAAAACTAAAATAAAAAAAAAAGAAAGGATGAGGCGAATAAAAAATATAAAAAAAAAAAAATTGAAAACTTAGAGAGTGACGAGAAATTCTTTCGTCATATAGATAAACCAAGTGCATCCTCGCAGAAAAAGTACCCTCGCTGCAAATTTAATTTGGTTTTTCTTCTTCTTTATTTGCTTTGCAATGCTGACAGAATGCAACTACGCGTTGTACTCGGCGCTTTGGTGAATTGGTTTTGTCTGATTTTCGTCTGTTCAGCTAGAATCTTATTAGAACTTCACTCATTTGACATTAAAAGTTCGGTTAATAATTCTACATTTACTTAAAGTTTGATTTAAACACTTTCTGTTTTCGTTTGTTACTGGAGTTAAAATGGATTTTAACCCGAATTAACAATAATTTTCCTATTCTATGTATTAGAGTTATTACCTATTAAACTGTACTTCAGGCTTAATAACCTATCAAAGATTTAAGTTTCGTAGAAGAAAGAAGGTAAAATTTATATCACAGCTACTTACATGTGCCAATAGCTTATAGTTATTTTTTCGCATGTCTTCTTGGCCAAAGGTAGACCAAGTAAAGGCTCAGAAGGAACTAAACACGATCTTCAGAATAGCCTGCTTGGGTGTCACAGGGGCACTATGGACGTGCCCGGCAGTAGCTCTAAGCATGCTCACGCGACTCACTCCTCTTCACCTTATGATTTAGAAAAAAGCAGCGTGTGTGGCCTTCAGACTACCTCATTTACAACAACTTAAAGAAGGCAATCTAACAGGACATGCCAAAATCCTGGATGTGTTCTGGGACACACCAAGTATTGCAGTCTCTGATAAGTTATGTAAAAAGTTTGTTTTCTCTAGAAAATTCAAAGTTACATCAATGATCGCGCCGAATAGAGAAGAAAGGATATATATATAAAATAGGGCTCACAGTTATGGTTCACTGATGGGTCCAAAATGGAAGATGGCAGCGCAGGAGCCGGAGTCGTAAGACCAAGATTCCAAAAATCAGTTGCAATGGGAAAAACAGCATCCATTTTTCAAGCGGAGGTCATCGCTTTAGAGTTGTGAGCCAGAGAATGTCTAAGGAGGGGCACTTCCGGCACTGACATATGCATTAATTTGGACAGTCAAGCGACTCCAAAATCATTTATGGGTTTTTCAATGCACTCAAAGCTAGTCTGGGAGTATTGCAGACTTCTCCAGTAGGAACAGTGTTACTCTAGTCTGGATACCAGGACAAGAGGGGCATGAGGGCAATAAAAAGGCCGATTACTTGGCAAGAGAGGCGCACTCCATACTTTCATAGGCCCAGATCCCTTCTGCGGAGTGAACAACAGCTTCAAAAATAACTTAATTCGGGAATGGGAAGAAAACAGCCTGATCGACAACTGCAGAGCCCAAGAAGGCATACGACAAGCGAAAAGGTTAATCAATTCAAGACGTATTAAGGTGGAAGCTTTTTTAAATCTCAGCAGAAAACATATTGAAATATACAGTGAAATAATGATAGGTCACTGTAAACTCAATTATCACCTAAAAAAGATGGGCTTGGTAGACGATGATTCCTGTAGACTCTGCTTAGAGAACCTGGAAACAGCAGCGCATATGGTATGCACTTGCCCTGCTGTGGTGACAGATTTTAAATCCAAATGCCATAGGTAAAATTATTCCCATGGCAGTGACAAGATTTATAGATAATCTGGAACTGTTCTGAATAGGGAAAGAGGCTGTACTACAGATTTTTCAGGTCGCAGTGCAATCCAGAGTCTTCAAATAATAATGATAATCTAATCCGATCACTGGTTTATTGTCTTATATTGTGACCATAAATATTGCTTCTGTTTCGAAAATATTGCTACCGTTAGGACACATAATGACGAAATTTCCATTTCCATGCTAATTAAGTCCAGTTTACAGAAGAATAGAAACCGGGTGATGGAAGAGGCGTTTTTATGGAGGGTGCTTAATGCTTTTCTATTTTTTCATGAAGGTGCCACTAGCCAAACAACTTTTTTTGTGGGGTTATGCAAGGGATAGTGTTTGTGTAAAAAATCTATAAGCTTAAACTCTTATCTCTAAGGTAGGAGTTTCCCCCCCTTTTCCAGTTCTTCACCAGTTACAAAAAAAGCAAAACAAAATTTTAGTATTTTACTAAATATTTTTCACATAAAAATGTACTTCTTATACAAATGGGTTTTTATGAATCCATGTTTTGAAATTTTAGTTATTCCGGAAATCAATAACACGAATATTTTAATGAGATCTCTCTCTTTGTTGTTAATTTGCGGTTGTTGAATCCGAATCTGGCAACTATTTTTCACTATCAGGTCTGCAGAACACGTTTTTTTGAGGCATATGGTGCTTATCTAGGCAGTTGTGTCGTGTACCTTTTAACTTTACAATCGTATCATAACTTTTCGAGATATCTTCCATTAAAATAAATGTTTCGAAATTCTAGAAACTCTAAGTAAATAACTAAATCAAATTGGTATGGAATTGAAATCAGAATGTAATTTGATTTGAAAAGCTTAAAGGTAAGTCCTAATAAGGTGCAGGTGCCGTTGACGAAAGTGCACTACACTTCCCCCTGGATATGCACCATGTGTCTGAAAATCGCGTTTGTTGAACTATAAATCAAGGATTATTCGGATCACAGACTTGCTAGATAAAAACGGTTGCCAGATTTGTACCCATCTTCCGCAAATTACCAAAAAAAAAAAAAAAAAAAAACCGAGATTTTTATCAAAATTTTTTTCTCGAGAATACTACCTATAATTTTTACGATTCGCGTTCTACGGTTAGATAATAAAAAAGGGTTAGTGCTCGAAATATTCTTTAATCGATTACTTACCTTAATGTTTCGAGACTTGTAAGTACCTATTTGGAACGAAATAATAATTATACTCCAAATTGAATTATTACTTTTTGTTTCTATTCATTCATGCGTTGCAATTTATTCACCATAATTTGTCCAACTTTTCTTTAATACTCCTTTCATTTACTATTTAATTCCGTTCATCACATACTCTCCAAATGACTTTCCTACATCATCGCTAGTGTTAATCTGGTACTTTGAAATGCTTCATGTTGGTGTACGCTAGTAATGCAGTAAGTGACTAAATGACTGATTGACGGGTGTCTGACATAAATTCATTTTTTTCTGTTTGCATTTAAGAACTCTCGCGCTTTTCTTTTCTACGAACTACGTACTTATGCTGTTTATATAATTTGTAAATAGTTTTTTTTTTTTTTTTTTTTCTCTTATCGGATTCATAAGATACAAGTAAGAGAAGTAGAGGGTTCGAAGTATTTGCAACTTATAAGGTAACTTCTATTAGAAATACTTGAACCGATTCGGGATGAATGAATAAAAAATTTTCTAATTACGAGCAAATGCTTAAAAATTCTTTACAGCCTGCTGGTTATTATGGTCATTAGGCGTTGGTTTTTTGGGGTAGGTGACTGACTGCTTAAGTGGGTTATGTACTTATTACAAATTAAAACTTTGAATTGGTTAAAGCGCCTACTCTCAGTAGATAAGGAACATTTTAAGTATTTTGTTTACATTTCGGATGTGATTTGTGAATGTAAAGTGATCTATTTAGGGCACAGCAGACGATGTTTAAGTTGATGCTTGAGAGAGTTATGGAAATAGTCTGATGCCTGCTACGGTTATGAAATTCATTGCGTGTCGTTGAACTCGATGCGGTAGCTAAAATTATGTTTTTGGATCTGGCGGCAAGATATGCGAATTGTTAAGTTGATATTATTATGAAAAATTTAGATGCAAAATAAAGACAATAAAAGTGATTGAGCGACTGTAAATTGAATAAGCACAAAAGCATAACCAACATATGATCTTAAGCGCCATCATCTGTAAAACATGCAGTGAATTAAAGTTGTGGCAAAAAGAACAGCCTAAAAATATGGTGAACTACATAGGCACACAAAATAAATAAGAAATGGAAAAAACTTTTGACCAGACTACTTATGTATGTTTACGTTCTTTTCGACGCTTGATCTGAACTCGAGGTCAAAATTACTCATATATTGACAGGATTTCAAGATATGCTTGCTTAAAGTTGCAGAAAGCGCTGTTTTCAGGCTTATGGCACAGTTCCAGGAAAAGTTGTACTCTCATTTTTAATGTCATCAGAAAGCCATTGTCTTTTTATCAAACTATAACTTCAAACTTCATTAATCAATCAGAAGAAGATCCTAAGCTATAAATATAATTTTGTCCGTTGTATGGGCCCCACATTATGGAGCATTAGATGCAGTTTTTTTCAAATTGTGTTAACTCAGAATGGAAGGTTTCGATTGAAAAAGTTTGAAGGCAAAGTTTGATAAATAAGATTATGGCAATTCGATTTTATTTAAAAAAATTAGAGTTAATTGTATGAACCACCGAAAGGTTTCTAAATATAGTAGGAAAATAGTGTTTAAGGTCCTATATTAAAATGGGTTAATTTGTATGGAACGATATTATATAGAGATGGCTCAATGAAAATTGTAAGGTTTGGATAATTTGAAGAAACTTTGCCAAAGAAAGTATATTTTTTTAGTGCAGTATTGACGGTTATTTAGTGTATCAAAATACAGATTTTTCTAATAAATAATTCCAAATTAATTTTCTTTTTTCTGGAACAAACTTAATTAAAGCATGAAAAATATAGTGTAAAAAGTCTATTGTGAAATTGTGTTTGCATAAAAACTTATTCAAGACCGTAGGTTGCGAAAACCAGATTTTTGTGGATATCTCACTAACGGTTACTTCTCTAGAAAAATTTCCTAAAAATATATGCTTTATTCGTCAAAATTTACTAAGCCAAGCCAGAAAAGTCATTCGATCCATCTTATCCTACATATTGTGGTGCAGTTTCACTGTTGGTTTGATTGCAGTGTCTACTTTTAAGTTTAGTGTTTGACTTTAGTGCATACTAAGGTAAAATATTCAAAGCGTTGTACAAAGCGAACTGAATGTTAATTAACAATCACAGATTTTGTAGAAAAATTTAAAAAAGAAATATTTTAAATATCTGACCTGCCTGTAAAAAACCCTTACAAAGTAGGTGATCAAATTTAAATAAGTTATGATAACATAAAAAGTTCACCTCATTGCTTTATATAATTTTTAAATCGGCCTGGCAAAACATTCTGCTCAGATCTTGCCCTTACTGTTTTCAGTGTCTGCGTGAAATTTAGTTGGATTATCTCAAAAAACGTTATCAGTAAAGCCCTTTGAAAATGTTGCTTATATGGGAGGTGCCACGCCTTCTTGTACAAATTCGTTTAGAGCTTGCATTTACAGCTCTTAGTGTCTGAGTGAAATTTTGGTGGATTATCTCCAAAACCGTTTTCAGTATATCACTTTGAAGCTTTTGCTTGTACGGGGTTGAAGTCAACATTACCTGTTGATCATAATAACGATCAGAGTTTAACCATTTAACTCGTTGTGTTCCAATAATATTTTCACCAAACAGCTCTAAACCAACTTCAAATCAAGTGAACACAAAAATTCCAAATACGTTCAAACTTTATTAACTACCGTCATACTGAATGAACTTTGAACACTTGACAACTGCGTCGGAGCAGCATGCAGATTAAAATGTTAAAAATCTTTAAAACCTCCTTAAATCTTCATTTAAGTATTTTTTTAAGTTTTGAGGGAATAACTTTCAGTGGCTGTAATTTACTTTGACTTAAAGTTTTGCGTTCTCAGTCATGCTTTAGTTGTAGTAAGAAAGTTAATCACCTTTTGGCTTCACAACTTGACACAGTTTCCCAAGCGAACTTTGAGTAGTAGATAGATAGGTACAAGAAAAAAAGGAAGGGATCAAAAAAGTCTCAGTGGCATAAGGATGCAAAAGACAACAACAACAATCCAGTTAAAAAAGTCAGTCTCTAATGCAAAGATGAAATAAATGTGAAAGACTTGAGTGCGAAAGGAAAATCTTCACAACAAGCAGCTGCTGACGCTGATGAATAACTACAACAGCAAGTTGAAAAGGATTAACACGCCCAAACGTCCGCCCGCCCGCACGCACCCGCGATGTGAACGTTGTATCAGCAACAGTAAAGTATCCATCATTTGATGTTAAGAAGTTGATGTTGATTTTTTGTTCTCAGATTTTTTTTTGTATTTTTTTGACTTTCTCTTTTTTCCAGCTGCTACCTACCGTCTGCGCTGTTGCTTTTTCTGTAACATTTGTATAATCTTTTGTATCATTTGCACGCTATCCGTCAAGCGACTGTCACAACGTATAAATGTGCAAGTATGCGTGTGCTACGTTTATTTTTGATACGCCTTCCAATCCCATAAGCATGCCATCATGGTGTTTTAGTTTGGCTTTACCACGTTTTGCTACCGTGACTTAACTGAGTTGGGCACAGCTCGACTTTGCTTGGATTTTCTTAACTTGGATTTGTAAGGTATTTTCATCAAGCTATTAACAACTAATGTTCAGTAGCGCATCAGTAGCTGCATATCCCTTTGGCTTCCATGCACGTTGCGGAATAATAATAAATAATTTAGATGAATGCATTTTTAAATAACTTAAAATCTACTAGTAATCTTCGAGGCGAATGTTTTATACGCTCTGAAATGTAGTTATGTGACCAATACCAAGACCAAGACCAAGACCAAGACCAAGACCAAGACCAAGACCAAGACCAAGACCAAGACCAAGACCAAGACCAAGACCAAGACCAAGACCAAGACCAAGACCAAGACCAAGACCAAGACCAAGACCAAGACCAAGACCAAGACCAAGACCAAGACCAAGACCAAGACCAAGACCAAGACCAAGACCAAGACCAAGACCAAGACCAAGACCAAGACCAAGACCAAGACCAAGACCAAGACCAAGACCAAGACCAAGACCAAGACCAAGACCAAGACCAAGACCAAGACCAAGACCAAGACCAAGACCAAGACCAAGACCAAGACCAAGACCAAGACCAAGACCAAGACCAAGACCAAGACCAAGACCAAGACCAAGACCAAGACCAAGACCAAGACCAAGACCAAGACCAAGACCAAGACCAAGACCAAGACCAAGACCAAGACCAAGACCAAGACCAAGACCAAGACCAAGACCAAGACCAAGACCAAGACCAAGACCAAGACCAAGACCAAGACCAAGACCAAGACCAAGACCAAGACCAAGACCAAGACCAAGACCAAGACCAAGACCAAGACCAAGACCAAGACCAAGACCAAGACCAAGACCAAGACCAAGACCAAGACCAAGACCAAGACCAAGACCAAGACCAAGACCATGACCATGACCATGACCATGACCAAGACCAAGACCAAGACCAAGACCAAGACCAAGACCAAGACCAAGACCAAGACCAAGACCAAGACCAAGACCAAGACCAAGACCAAGACCAAGACCAAGACCAAGACCAAGACCAAGACCAAGACCAAGACCAAGACCAAGACCAAGACCAAGACCAAGACCAAGACCAAGACCAAGACCAAGACCAAGACCAAGACCAAGACCAAGACCAAGACCAAGACCAAGACCAAGACCAAGACCAAGACCAAGACCAAGACCAAGACCAAGACCAAGACCAAGACCAAGACCAAGACCAAGACCAAGACCAAGACCAAGACCAAGACCAAGACCAAGACCAAGACCAAGACCAAGACCAAGACCAAGACCAAGACCAAGACCAAGACCAAGACCAAGACCAAGACCAAGACCAAGACCAAGACCAAGACCAAGACCAAGACCAAGACCAAGACCAAGACCAAGACCAAGACCAAGACCAAGACCAAGACCAAGACCAAGACCAAGACCAAGACCAAGACCAAGACCAAGACCAAGACCAAGACCAAGACCAAGACCAAGACCAAGACCAAGACCAAGACCAAGACCAAGACCAAGACCAAGACCAAGACCAAGACCAAGACCAAGACCAAGACCAAGACCAAGACCAAGACCAAGACCAAGACCAAGACCAAGACCAAGACCAAGACCAAGACCAAGACCAAGACCAAGACCAAGACCAAGACCAAGACCAAGACCAAGACCAAGACCAAGACCAAGACCAAGACCAAGACCAAGACCAAGACCAAGACCAAGACCAAGACCAAGACCAAGACCAAGACCAAGACCAAGACCAAGACCAAGACCAAGACCAAGACCAAGACCAAGACCAAGACCAAGACCAAGACCAAGACCAAGACCAAGACCAAGACCAAGACCAAGACCAAGACCAAGACCAAGACCAAGACCAAGACCAAGACCAAGACCAAGACCAAGACCAAGACCAAGACCAAGACCAAGACCAAGACCAAGACCAAGACCAAGACCAAGACCAAGACCAAGACCAAGACCAAGACCAAGACCAAGACCAAGACCAAGACCAAGACCAAGACCAAGACCAAGACCAAGACCAAGACCAAGACCAAGACCAAGACCAAGACCAAGACCAAGACCAAGACCAAGACCAAGACCAAGACCAAGACCAAGACCAAGACCAAGACCAAGACCAAGACCAAGACCAAGACCAAGACCAAGACCAAGACCAAGACCAAGACCAAGACCAAGACCAAGACCAAGACCAAGACCAAGACCAAGACCAAGACCAAGACCAAGACCAAGACCAAGACCAAGACCAAGACCAAGACCAAGACCAAGACCAAGACCAAGACCAAGACCAAGACCAAGACCAAGACCAAGACCAAGACCAAGACCAAGACCAAGACCAAGACCAAGACCAAGACCAAGACCAAGACCAAGACCAAGACCAAGACCAAGACCAAGACCAAGACCAAGACCAAGACCAAGACCAAGACCAAGACCAAGACCAAGACCAAGACCAAGACCAAGGCCAAGACCAAGACCAAGACCAAGACCAAGGCCAAGGCCAAGGCCAAGGCCAAGGCCAAGGCCAAGGCCAAGGCCAAGGCCAAGACCAAGACCAAGACCAAGACCAAGACCAAGACCAAGACCAAGACCAAGACCAAGACCAAGACCAAGACCAAGACCAAGACCAAGACCAAGACCAAGACCAAGACCAAGACCAAGACCAAGACCAAGACCAAGACCAAGACCAAGACCAAGACCAAGACCAAGACCAAGACCAAGACCAAGACCAAGACCAAGACCAAGACCAAGACCAAGACCAAGACCAAGACCAAGACCAAGACCAAGACCAAGACCAAGACCAAGACCAAGACCAAGACCAAGACCAAGACCAAGACCAAGACCAAGACCAAGACCAAGACCAAGACCAAGACCAAGACCAAGACCAAGACCAAGACCAAGACCAAGACCAAGACCAAGACCAAGACCAAGACCAAGACCAAGACCAAGACCAAGACCAAGACCAAGACCAAGACCAAGACCAAGACCAAGACCAAGACCAAGACCAAGACCAAGACCAAGACCAAGACCAAGACCAAGACCAAGACCAAGACCAAGACCAAGACCAAGACCAAGACCAAGACCAAGACCAAGACCAAGACCAAGACCAAGACCAAGACCAAGACCAAGACCAAGACCAAGACCAAGACCAAGACCAAGACCAAGACCAAGACCAAGACCAAGACCAAGACCAAGACCAAGACCAAGACCAAGACCAAGACCAAGACCAAGACCAAGACCAAGACCAAGACCAAGACCAAGACCAAGACCAAGACCAAGACCAAGACCAAGACCAAGACCAAGACCAAGACCAAGACCAAGACCAAGACCAAGACCAAGACCAAGACCAAGACCAAGACCAAGACCAAGACCAAGACCAAGACCAAGACCAAGACCAAGACCAAGACCAAGACCAAGACCAAGACCAAGACCAAGACCAAGACCAAGACCAAGACCAAGACCAAGACCAAGACCAAGACCAAGACCAAGACCAAGACCAAGACCAAGACCAAGACCAAGACCAAGACCAAGACCAAGACCAAGACCAAGACCAAGACCAAGACCAAGACCAAGACCAAGACCAAGACCAAGACCAAGACCAAGACCAAGACCAAGACCAAGACCAAGACCAAGACCAAGACCAAGACCAAGACCAAGACCAAGACCAAGACCAAGACCAAGACCAAGACCAAGACCAAGACCAAGACCAAGACCAAGACCAAGACCAAGACCAAGACCAAGACCAAGACCAAGACCAAGACCAAGACCAAGACCAAGACCAAGACCAAGACCAAGACCAAGACCAAGACCAAGACCAAGACCAAGACCAAGACCAAGACCAAGACCAAGACCAAGACCAAGACCAAGACCAAGACCAAGACCAAGACCAAGACCAAGACCAAGACCAAGACCAAGACCAAGACCAAGACCAAGACCAAGACCAAGACCAAGACCAAGACCAAGACCAAGACCAAGACCAAGACCAAGACCAAGACCAAGACCAAGACCAAGACCAAGACCAAGACCAAGACCAAGACCAAGACCAAGACCAAGACCAAGACCAAGACCAAGACCAAGACCAAGACCAAGACCAAGACCAAGACCAAGACCAAGACCAAGACCAAGACCAAGACCAAGACCAAGACCAAGACCAAGACCAAGACCAAGACCAAGACCAAGACCAAGACCAAGACCAAGACCAAGACCAAGACCAAGACCAAGACCAAGACCAAGACCAAGACCAAGACCAAGACCAAGACCAAGACCAAGACCAAGACCAAAACCAAAACCAAAACCAAAACCAAAACCAAGACCAAGACCAAGACCAAGACCAAGACCAAGACCAAGACCAAGACCAAAACCAAAACCAAGACCAAGACCAAGACCAAGACATATGTATGGAAGTTAATTGAAAGATCTGAAAAATGCATTAGGGTAGTTGCAGCATATATTTAAAAGGAAATATAAATTTGTATTTTTATTTCAACTCCATATGGCTATTCCGCGAACTTAAAAGCGTCCAATCATACCTGTCCCGAATCGAAACTAATGGTGTGTGAAGATCCCAGATGGGAGCATAACCATAATTGTCTCCTTCGAATGAATTCGTTACAAAAAAATTAATTTCCCTTTTTTTTTAGATTACTTTGAGTCTTTCACGTCTTAATTTTGTTCTGGTTTTCACTTACGAGCTTGTCGGTAGGTTTTATAAGGATTTTTTCGGAAAGTGCATTCAATCTATTAAGATATAAGATTTTATTTTAGTGGCTAAAGAGATACTCGAGGATGTTATTATATATAAGAGGGCTCATGCTTATTCTGTCAGTCCTTGATAATTTTTGTTCTCCAAAATCTTATGGTGTTGCAGGTCCTTTCACAGTTGAGGTACTGAAATTTTTGGGCTTTTTTGTTTATGGGGCCGTTCAAGTGTTTATAAGCATATTTAGAAAGGGAAGGGGTTGAAGATTTGCTTCTTTTTACATATACAGGCTAATATTTAAATTTAAGTCTCAGTTTAGCCCTTAAAATTAATATGAAGCGCAAAGGATCTTCTTTAATTCTATGTGACCACTATTGTTTTAATTACACAGTGCAACACATGAAAAGTGAACTTAAATCCGTTATAAGGCGTCGAAGTACTCACCAAAACAAGTAATTCTGCCAGAGCGTTTTGCAAGGTTGACTCATATAAGGATTTTATGGTCATTTTTGCGATTTTAAGGCACTAGATGAATTTTTTTCGGTTAAGTTTGTTGGGCATTTTTTTCTCCTATACAATAGCTACAACATTGCTGAAGTCATCAAAATAATATCTTGGCTCGTTACCGAGATATGGCCATATGAAAAAATCGAAAAATTGCTCAAAACCGTTCAAAGTTTCAATTTTCAGCTGGATAATTATAATTATAATGCTGAAAATTGCAACTTCTTGCCTCACCAAGACCAAGACCAAGACCAAGACCAAGACCAAGACCAAGACCAAGACCAAGACCAAGACCAAGACCAAGACCAAGACCAAGACCAAGACCAAGACCAAGACCAAGACCAAGACCAAGACCAAGACCAAGACCAAGACCAAGACCAAGACCAAGACCAAGACCAAGACCAAGACCAAGACCAAGACCAAGACCAAGACCAAGACCAAGACCAAGACCAAGACCAAGACCAAAACCAAAACCAAAACCAAAACCAAAACCAAAACCAAGACCAAGACCAAGACCAAGACCAAGACCAAGACCAAGACCAAAACCAAAACCAAGACCAAGACCAAGACCAAGACATATGTATGGAAGTTAATTGAAAGATCTGAAAAATGCATTAGGGTAGTTGCAGCATATATTTAAAAGGAAATATAAATTTGTATTTTTATTTCAACTCCATATGGCTATTCCGCGAACTTAAAAGCGTCCAATCATACCTGTCCCGAATCGAAACTAATGGTGTGTGAAGATCCCAGATGGGAGCATAACCATAATTGTCTCCTTCGAATGAATTCGTTACAAAAAAATTAATTTCCCTTTTTTTTTAGATTACTTTGAGTCTTTCACGTCTTAATTTTGTTCTGGTTTTCACTTACGAGCTTGTCGGTAGGTTTTATAAGGATTTTTTCGGAAAGTGCATTCAATCTATTAAGATATAAGATTTTATTTTAGTGGCTAAAGAGATACTCGAGGATGTTATTATATATAAGAGGGCTCATGCTTATTCTGTCAGTCCTTGATAATTTTTGTTCTCCAAAATCTTATGGTGTTGCAGGTCCTTTCACAGTTGAGGTACTGAAATTTTTGGGCTTTTTTGTTTATGGGGCCGTTCAAGTGTTTATAAGCATATTTAGAAAGGGAAGGGGTTGAAGATTTGCTTCTTTTTACATATACAGGCTAATATTTAAATTTAAGTCTCAGTTTAGCCCTTAAAATTAATATGAAGCGCAAAGGATCTTCTTTAATTCTATGTGACCACTATTGTTTTAATTACACAGTGCAACACATGAAAAGTGAACTTAAATCCGTTATAAGGCGTCGAAGTACTCACCAAAACAAGTAATTCTGCCAGAGCGTTTTGCAAGGTTGACTCATATAAGGATTTTATGGTCATTTTTGCGATTTTAAGGCACTAGATGAATTTTTTTCGGTTAAGTTTGTTGGGCATTTTTTTCTCCTATACAATAGCTACAACATTGCTGAAGTCATCAAAATAATATCTTGGCTCGTTACCGAGATATGGCCATATGAAAAAATCGAAAAATTGCTCAAAACCGTTCAAAGTTTCAATTTTCAGCTGGATAATTATAATTATAATGCTGAAAATTGCAACTTTGAGCGATTTTGAGCGATTTTTAGATTTTTTCATATGGCCATATCTCGGTAACGAGCCAAGATATTGTTTTGATGACTTCAGCAATGTTGTAGTTATTGTATAGAAGAAAAAAAATGCCGAACCAACTTAACCGAAAAAAATTCATCTAGTGCCTTAAAATCGCAAAAATTACCATAAAATCCTTATATGAGTCAACTTTGCAAAACGCTCTGGCAGAATTACTTGTTTCGGCGAGTACTTTCGACACCTTGTAACGGATTTTAGTTCACCGTCAATGACTTGAAAAATGTTGCACTGTGTTATACAATAAAAATAGTTTAGTTCCTGAATTCTCGTAACATATTTAAAAAATTGCTTATCATAAGAGTTGCTTATTTTTGAAGGGTCTAAAATCATTGATAACCTGCTTACGTAATACGTTATCTATACCCAAAAATTTGATTTTTTAGTTTTTTTTTTGTACTTTTGATTTTATTTTCCACGATTCTCTTTGAAGTCCTCAATTTCAACTGAAATACTTCAATGTTTCCCAACTGATGACTCAAATACTGCATATAATTGCATATTTTATCAGCGCGACGCAGTGCGGCGTCTCACGTTTCCTTGTGATTTATTCCAATTTGATCTTCACTTCATCTCAGCACACCTGCCGGGGAATGGGTTCCTTTAATTTTCTTGCAAATTCTTGTAAATCTGTGCAAATCTTTTATGCTGCTGCTGTTGCCTTAGGTGCATTTGCAATGCATCGCAGCTAAACAAGCAAACAAACGCTGACATCAGTCAGCCATTGCTCGCTAGCTCGTTTGCCACTTCCGTTTCCGCTATTTGAAAATGCATTTTTTCGCTTCATCGAAGATTGTTGTCGTTGTTGTTGTTGTTGGCGTTGCAGTTTCTGATGCATTTGCAATATTTGCGTTTTTTTTTTTCTTTTTACACTTTTTTGCGCCGTTTCCTGATGATGACGCCTGCTCCTGCTGTTGCTGCTCCTTGGTTGTCATCATATATTTCCGTGTTGCATTTCATTGCTACAACGGCTGCGGCTGCTGTTGTTGTTTGGCGCAATTTTCTTGCCGTTGGTGTTAAAATATAAAGAGGGTTTATTTTAAAATTCATTTCTTGGATTTTCATTTATTTTTTTTTTTTTTGATCTATGGTGTTGTACGTAAGTTGTCGATATTTTGGTTTCTTGATCCTCAGCATTATTTGCGTTAGACGATATGAAATCGTTGTGTCCATCTTTGGGTATCGAAAACTTAAAATTTTTGGATTCGATAAGAAACTTATGACTTTAGCTTTGATTAAAATATATACATGAAACCATAGCATTTGCTATTGGATGGACTTTTTTTGTTCTTCTGTTGATTCTGTTCTGAAACTTTTTCGCCTCGATTTTTTTTATATCCTTCTATTCTAAAGCATTCTTTAGTTTTCAAAATTCTTTTGAATTTTCTTGCTTGGTTGGCATATGGCCGAGTTTAATTGTCTTCATCGAATTTAATATGTTAAGACGACTTTAATTTCTCTCCACAATGTTTTCGTTTCTTGGGTTTTCTGATCCAACATCCTTTTTTATATGGTTTTTGGTGCACTTGCTTTCTAATGAATCGGTTGGGAACTTAGTTGAATTATTTTCGGAGAGTATTTTCGACTCATTGATCTATTGATCCAATGATCACTTATTCTAGAAATTATGTCCATATAAATAATACTTCACAGTTAAATAAAGTTTTTGAAATTTTTGTGGTACCATTGTACTCGTTTATGTATATTGTTTTTGAGTTCCTAGTCCAAAACGAATAATTTCCATCGAATAAGATCTTTAACGATGACTTTGATTTGTTTATACTTTAAAATTTTTTTTTAACGACTTTCTCCAGTTTATATTTGGTTAATATCCCCTATTGCATTGTGAATTCACTCAATGTCTCGGCGCCATACTTTGGTGGATGGTTTTCGGAGAGTGTGCGCTCTCATTTGCTATGGACATCTGGTTGTATATGAATATGATAATTTGTAAATAAGTACCTATAGATGGCATTGTTTTTTTATAGCTTTTATGGTACTATTGTCTTTCGGCTACATTTTTTTGGTCCTGACTGTATTGATTCCTTTTGATATTCCAGTAAGACTACTTGGAGTATCTATTGCATGTCTTAACAAAATGTTTGCAGCGTTTTCGAGATCCTCCAAATGTTCATTATATGTTCGCATTTAAAGTTTGGTCTCTGCGGTCTCTTATTTCTGCGTCATCTTCTCCTTCACTTGCCAAACCATTTCGGATGTACTTATTGAGAAAAATTAAGATATTTAACGAAACATTTTCCTGTCATAATTTTTTTGCTTTGGCCTTTGAAGTGGTAATCTTAAGCAGATCAACCGTAATGAGAAGATTGTGAGCAAGGCTGAGAATCTTTTCAAGATTCAAAGTTTTCTAGATAAATGAGCAAACACAGGCTTACGATTTTTTTTTTTTGATTTGGTGAGTGGTTACGGGCCTATTTGGATACAACTTTCAATATGAAAATATAACCCTAAAATTGAAGAAAGGATTCGCAAAAATAAAACTACATACTAAAGAAAACGAAGTTATTACAGAGATATCGATTACCACTACTGACGATATTATATCGCTATCTAGAAATGCTTTTTGTTATTGTTTTGGTTGCATGTGTTCATTGTCTTTATCCGAAGCGCCATCGTTGTCTCTGCGTCATTTTGGTTGTTGTTGTTATTGTTTTTGTTGCTGTTGCTATAGCTGTCATTGTCGTTACCACATTATTCAGTAATCATGATCCTGGCGACATTAACATAATGGGATTCTAAGCGTTACATGCAACACGAATCCTTTTCTGTGCGTTGTTGTTTCTATCATTTTCTATATATTTTTGTTTTTTGTTTTTGTTTTTGCTGTTGTTGTTGTTGTTTTAACTTGAAATTTTAGTAAGCGTTTATTTATTGTTTGGTTTCCGGCTTTTATGGTGGGTGCTGTTGTCGCTGTCGTTGTTATCCTTATTGTATGTATGCTATAGTGTTGCAACTTTGTTATAAAAACAAGGATTATTTACAAGGATAACATTTTGATATGCGATGCTGATCATCGTATGTCATTGTTATTTTATTTTTTTAATGTTTTTTACTCTTAAATTTAATTCAAAACATTTGCTGAAGATTTTTTGAATTATTGTGCAGAGTGAAAAATAAAGTGCACTTGCAACATCTGCAGTAATTGATATGCAATTTTACACATTAAAAGCATTCGGCTTTATGGTAATTCAGTTTATCATAAAAATTAATTGTTTGCTATTTGTTTGCTTAAAACAATTCAGTTTAGGAGTAGTAGTAGCAGATTTAGCGGAAAATTTAGATTTGTAGCTTCCGAAGAGTATACTCTATCAATCCCCTTTTGCGTAGCTTGATTTCGTTTGCTATATGTATCTGGTTGCATTTTAGGTGTAATTCGGAGTTTGAATTCACATTTAAGTTAAAAATGAAAACTTAAGTTTTGGTGAAGATAAAAAAGGATGCCCATAATTTGTTCAATGTCATTCATCATTCCCAGTATTCAAAGTGATGCGCCAGAGACAAACCTTCCGCTTAAAGCGAAAGATATGGTTGCCACGCACGATTTTGAAAGTTGAATTCTATTTGGCTACAAACCATACAACTATCTCCTCTGAGGTAACGAAAAAACTGGAGTTTTGTCTGTTATTTGTGAGGAGGAAAGTTGGCGGAGCCGCTTCTCTTGCAAATCATCGCTTCGTATGAAATGCTTATTATTATGTATCATATTTTTATTTATATATAAGAATGTATCTAATCATTTCGTAGTTTCTTGCTATAATATACACATATTATTTTTTTTTAAGGAAAGCCAACTCAAACACATGAAATGTAATCTATTTTATTCATTGTTAAATTTTTAATTAATTTATTATTTTTAATTAAAATAAGGACTTACTATCGTAAATAAGAATTTAGCCAAGAAAAATAAGCATAGAATTAGTTTTGGGTAAAATCCCCACTACATCACTAAAAGTAATATAAACGGCAACACTGCATAACATCTGTTCGATTTATTCAATGTCAGAGAATCAAGCATAAATTTAGTCACAAATCAGTTAATCGAGACAGTCTTTGCGTGGCGTGCATCTGGCAAACAACAGCAGCAGCAGCAGTAAGTAGAATTAGCAGACAAAGCGGAAAGCCGCAACCGAGAAGAAAATCAGGTATTTGCTGAGTTAAAGTAGTTGTAGTGGTAGTAGTGAGGCGTAGAGGCTGAGGCACTAAACACACGTAGTCCGATAATAAATCAGTTGTCTGTGGTTAGTATAAGAGTGAAGGGTCACACAAACGAGTAGCCTGATAATACATCAGTTATTTGTGGGTGCGATCTAGTCTGAAATGGGGTCGGATATGCAAACAGCAGCGTAGCAAACGGAGTAAGGGGTCGTGTATAGAGAGCATTGTATTTAATAGTATGAGTGTAATACAGGGGTAGTGCTCGGTGGCGTTAGGTGTGAGCAGCCCTATGCTATATCAGCTACCCACGACTACATAGAGATTACGCGTTCAAGAGAATACCATTGCGTTAGCTGCAATCAGCCCGATACTAAATCAACTACTCACGGCTGTATGCCACGTGTTCAAAAAAAGTAGCCATTGCATCAGGTGTGAGTAGCCCGATTGGATTCCAGCTACTCGCATTTAGAGAGTACGCGTAAAAGAGAATACCATTGCATTAGGTGAGAGCAAAGCAACTAACCGACTACACTTAACTGGATCACTGCTCACGGCGGAGAAAGTGCCACACAGGAGCAGAGAGTAGTGGGGAGTAGAGAGACGTCTTTTATTTATTATGTTATCATAATTATATTGAGAGAAACCGAATAAAGAAAGGAAAATGAAGTAAATTATTAAAACCCCACCTCGTGACTTTGAATTTAATCAAGAGGCCGTCCTTTTGCGTTTATGAATTTTTGTAGCCGTATCCCTGGCCACCGGCGAGCTAACTGCTGGCAGAAAAGTTCGCTACATATTTCAATATCAAACTTTGTATACCAGATGCCGTTCAGAAAGATGCTGGAGGAATGCAAAAGCAGAAGAATACCCCGAATAATGTGGAGCAGATTTAAAGAAAATGATGTATAAAAATTCGGGACAAACTGGCTCATCATTAAATATCAAGCTAGGGATCAAAACATTTCTCCAACTTTTGTTCAATCCTTTTACTTCAATAACACAGGTTTACAAAACAAAAAAAAAAAAAAATGTCATAGCGATTTGACCAGACTATGTGTTTCCTAGGGACTTTGACGTCCTGAGAAAAAAGATTCCAAGGTCATATGGAGGTCAAAATTTGGTTCATGTGTCGTTTAGTGATAAATTCGCTAAAATTCTGAAACTAATTTTTTATCATTGAATTCTTAGTTCTTAAGAAGAATATGTGATCAAAAAGGGTATCTCGGACCTAGTTTCGGAGATGTAGCCATCGGAAGATCCAGATATATCTTCTACGAAAACCCCTATAAGTTGAGAACCCCTGGATGGATTTGAAAAATATTGATGTCGCATGAAACGTATTTTAACAACCTATAAGAATGTCATCAGCATATTTTCAATTGGATTCATAGTTATGGAGATATGACCTTTTCTGATATTTTCATTTACAACAACAAATACACCAACAACACCAACAACAATAACAACAACAACAAAATACTTTTCATATGACAACAATATTTTCCAAATCCATCCAGTGGTTCCCAACTTAAAGCGGTTTTTATAGAAGATATATCCCGATCTTCCGATAGCTATAACTCCGAACTAGGTTCGAGAGACCCTTTTTGATCACATATTTTTTTTAAGGACTGTGAATTCAATGATATAAAATTAGTTTCAGAATTTTAGCGAATTTATCACTTAACGACACATGACCATTTTGACCTCCATATGACCCTGAAATCTTTTTTCTCAGACGTTCTGGAAAAAAAACGGACCCCGGACTCGGATTCAGGACGTCAAAGTTTCTCGGAAAAACATAGTCTTGTTGAAACTCTATGATATTTTTTTTTGTAAACCTGTATAATTAGTATATCAGGGCTTCTAGTTAAAAAGAGTTAAAATAATGAAGAACAATAGCATTTTTTATGTATAGAATAGTACTTACATTCATTGCCATACATCAATAAATTTTCAATGATGCCTAAATTCTCTTTATTAAATTTTATGCTAAAAAACCTTCGCGAAATTAATTTTCTTCAAATCAAAATATCCTTTCAAGTTTTTCCATTGCCATTCAACCAACTATGCACTTCATATTCAATTAGAATTCATAAATTTTCAAGCTTTTTGTTAACAAAGCACGAAAAAGCCTTGCTAATCAAGAGCTGCATTTCTTTAGCATAGCGCCAACTACTTAAATAGATATTTTCGCTATTGCTGTCGACAAAATCATTATACAATTGCATTTCCGTCGACAGACAGACACATCGCCCACACAACGACCCTGACCGTATGCCTGGTTGCATTTACTTTGCATTTTTTATCTTTTGATTGGAATAAATACGCGCGCGCTTTCTTGCAGCTGCAGAAAGTTGCAATATGAAATTGTGTTGCTGCTTTGCTGGCGATGTAAAGATTTGTTGCTGTACATAATAAAATTTCCATTTCGAAGAAGCTGACCTTTACTTTTACTTTTACAACACACACAATGCAATCAAAAAGAGTAGAATTTCATAAAATGTAGAAAATGCATTAAATAATAATGAATCTAAATAAATAAATGTTGCAGCCTGCAATGACTCTTGGTATAATGGTGATGCAGAGAAATCCAAAATTTTTAGGAAAATAAAATTTGAATTGACAACAAGTGAAATTAGAGCAAGGATATACATTTTGAACAATTTACATATTTTTCTTTACTTTCTAGATATTGGAAAAAAAAAAAGAAAAGATTTTCATAAAGTAATGGCAGGCGGCAGCGTTGTCAGATAAGGGAAAATGCATTGCTTGCTGTTTTACTTGGCGCTATGTAGAATGTGGCATCAGTTGACAATGCATGAGATTTGCCGCCCAATAAACACCCTAAATACTTGAAATTTTACAGTATAACAAAATAAATCACCCAAAGGAAACTATATTTTGAAATTAAAATGAGCTAAGGATCTGTTAATTTGCTTTGAAAATGACACAAAACTGTGCACAGTGGGGTTATTCGTTTTTGTTCGAATTTCATACACTACACCTTGGTCAATGGTACCAGCGCGAACATTTTTTTATACAACTTGCAACTTCGTTTTACAACGAAAACGGTTGGTTAAAATTTTTTTTTTAAGCCGAAAGCTGTTTTGGGACTAACTAGTTTCGAATATATGGTCCAAAAAAAGTTCGTATGAAAAGTTTTTGATAAATTGAATAAAGTTTGAGAACTCGTCTTCAGCCTCAAGTTATAAAATGAGTGTTCGTTAACTCCAAGATTTCGTTTATGTGCGTTATATGCGTAAACGAGAGCTTTTCGAATAAAAACTTGGAGTAAACGAATAGACTGAATGGTGTTTAATCGTTTCGTTTCGTTTCAGGTGCCTTATATTTTTCCTCTTAATAAAAAGTGAACTTATTTTTCAATTTATTCTTTAGAGATACAATAAGTTGCTGATTTCTCACCAGAAATGTATTCTCCAAACCTTTCATATTATATTTGAGCAATTCGACCAGGTTTCAGCACAGTTGGAATAAGAAAAATAACTTGATCAAATGTTTATAATTACTAGTATCGCCGGTGGCTAAATTTTGGCCATTCTAGCCAGAATATTAAGTATTGAAAAAATTCAATACTCGTAGTAACATTTTTTTGACGCAGAAGGCATACTGTATCTGAAAATCGAATTACAGAAAAATTGGTGAAGTGGCTTAGCCGTGGGTCCTAGCGTAGTTAATTTTGGGAGCGAGGCTCCTTCTACTAAAAAAAAAAAGATTAATATTCTTTCCCAAAAATCCGTTTATCTCCATTCCAAATCAGTCGAGATAACCTATTTTCTCTTTAGGCGCATGACACCACTTGCATATAAATTTTTCTTAAGCTTTCTTCCTCATGGCTTATTATAAGCCATAAGAATCTGTCTTAAATTTCAACCGTGACATAGTTTTATCAATCCGCATCTCACTGCAAAAATGCCAATAAGCCTTTATCCAAACAAAACCATAAACCATTACATAGTAAGAGGCATGGTCGAGAGTGTGCCCACGCTATTGCAGAACTGCAGTACATAGTATCAAAATATTAATCAATTCGAAGAAAACGATGAAAGTCCAAAAGTATTGAAAAACATCTAAAATATCGGTAAAAGTCCAAAAGTATCGAAAAACATTCAAAACATCGGTAAAAGTCCAAAAGTGTCAAGAAACATCCAAAATAACGGTAAAAGCCCCAAAGTATCGAAGAACATCCAAAATATCGGTTGAAGTCCAAAAGTATCGAAAAACATCCAAAATATCGGCAAAAAACCCAAAGTATCGAAAAACATCTAAAATATCGGTAAAAGTCCAAAAGTATCGAAAAACATTCAAAATATTGGTAAAAACTCAAAATATCGAAAACATCCAATATATCGATGCAGAACGTGGACAGAGTGCAACGAAGCAGGTTTCTGCAAGCAAGAAGAAAAACAACAACAAAATCTCTCCCACTCCACTGTCTCATTCACTTTTTCAACAACACAGCATAACACTGTGGGTGCTGTTGTTGTTGTAATTATATGGGAAACTTTGATCATGTTTTTAAATGCTTTAATGGCAGCTTATGAGGATAATTTTTAGATTCGTGGATTCTACACCTCGATACCTATCATATAAAAAAAAATATCCAAAATCGGTTAAATCGTTAGCTCGCAAAAGGGGCGCAAAAAAAAACTGTTCACGTATTTATATGTAGATAAGCAAATATGGTTTCATCTCCTTTTTGTGTCCTTTATCTAATTCCGGAGCATAAGGCCTCTACTCTTTAGTAGCGCACTGTGATTGAAAGCTCTCAATCCTTTCTAACATTTCCCCGATTAGCGTATTTCTTGTTCCAGGTATAGGAGAAATTCAGCGTTCCAAGCTGGTTGTTTGCGCAAAATGTCAATGGTATTGGAAAGACCCAGCGTTGCCATATGTTTTTTTTTTGTGCAAAATGTCTATGGTGCACCGCGGTGTTGAAAGAACTCAGCGTTGCAAACTGGTTATTTCTGAAAATGTCAACGATATTAAAATAATAAAAAAAAAAAAACATCCCTGCAGGAAGGGGAGTTTCCATTCATGAAATATTCACTACTTCTAGTGCTATCTCTTGAGAGGGTGTATAATCTCGAGAATGGAAAATCCCTTCAGATTTATGATAAGGCCCAATATGAATTTATTAAAACTATTGTACATAGGGCTCGAACAATATTGAAAAACACGAACAATTAGAAAAAGTCAAAAAATTTTGAAAAATGATGAAATATCAAAAAGTATTGAAACACCCAAATGATTTTGAAAATGTTGAGTTTCATAATACCTCAAAAAAGTTTGAGGTTAAAAATTTAAAATACACACTTTGAAAATGTCAAAATTTTGTGGAAAAGTAAAAAAAAATAACAAAATGTTTTTGTATACCAACCCATTTTCGGCCGCTGATCGATTAATCGAACAGAAAATTCTCCATTTCAATAATTTTTTAAGCTATGAAAAAAAAAATATAAGCAGGAAGATTAGTAGTTGAAAAATAGCTTGTAGCCAAAGGCTCAAACTATCAGTTGCAATCCAAAAATCAACACTTGGCAATACCTGATGTGAGTCAAAGTTAGTGTTCGATTAATCGAACGTTCATACCACAAGATCCCATACAAATACGACCAAACGTAGTTGGTGAACACCATATAATCCGTTAGCCGAAAGGTAAAACTCGTCGATGCTAGTTGAAAGGGGGCTGCCCATAAGCCTTGTGATGTTAAAATTCGCAAAAAATTTACTCCCTCCCACTGCTATGTGACGCACATAGGGGTGGGGGAGGAAAAGTGATTATATTTTTTGCGAATTTTCGCTTCATGAGGCTTGTGGGCAGCCCCCTTTCAACAGACATCGACAATTATTTAACTTCCGACTGGAAAATTATATGGTGTTCACCAATCAAGATTGGTCGTATTTGTATGGGATTTTGTGGTATGGGCTAACGGCCAAACGTTCGATTAATCGAACACTTGATTTTTGAGACATAACGGTAAGACGAGTTGAGCTTAAAATTTTTTTGATGACGGATTTGTATTCAGGAGGTGCCAATTACTCTTAAATTATATTTTATATAAAAAATAAAATATTTTTTGCAGCGTGGCCGAAAATGGAATAAGAAATTTTGAAAAATGCTGAAAAATTTTAATAATGTTGAGAAATGTCGAAAAACATTGAAAACTTCAAGAAATGATAAAAAGTTGAATAATATTTAAATAACTGCAAAATATTAAGGGAAACTAACGAGCCTCGCAAATTATGTCCAGAAGTCCACAGATTTGTGTGTTCCTGAAAATAAGCTCGTAAACTTTCGAGTTTGACATAGTTTAAAAGTTTAGAAACATTGAAAAACTTTGAAAATAATGAAGAAGCTGAAAAATTTTGATAAGAAGAAATAGGGATGAACATCAAAAAAGTTGAATTCGAGAAACATTATATGATTACAGAGATTTTTGAAAGTTGAAAAAATTGTTAAAAAATCCAAAAATAATGGAAAAGTTTGAAATACATATTTTATCTCAAAAAGCTAAAATTTGAAAAACTTTAAAAGTTATACTGAAAAAATTGATAATATTGAAAAATTCGAAAAAGAAACATGTTTTAAGGGATCTTTATAAACCATAAACTTTTTGATTAATATGAAAAGCAACAAGGCAAACAGTGCCCACTAATAAGTAGTACGAGTTAAGTAGATGTTCATAGTCGCATGCTTGACTTATTGCTTTCTTAAAATTTCTACCATAAATCTGCAATGAACTTAAGAACTGCAACTAAGAAATTTATGCGAACACAAGTGTCTTTGTATTACGCCACTCATACATGCATAAATCACACATACATAAACTCTAACAACATGCTGCACTCGAAAAATATTACAAAATGCTGAAAAACATGCTGCAAAAATTTAGTGCGGAGAGTCAAGAAAAACAAAAAGGACAAAATTGTGCAAAAAAATGAAGAAAAAAAATCGAAAAAAAAGAGAAAAAATTGCATTGCAGCAAATAAAGAAATTGAGGTCGATATTCGAATTATGTCATTCATGCTTTGAGTGTCGTCGCTTTCAAAGTATGCGCACACTTCAGTTACATTTATACCAAGTGACATGAGGTGGTGGCAGCAGCAGCAGCAGGAAAAGGGAAGGATGCGCCAAAATGAAATTCACAAATACCAAACAATAGCGAGTGCAGCGGGGGGGAAGGAAAGGTTGTGGATGAATGAAGAAATTCCAAAAAAAAAAAAACAGCTGACTAAAATGTGTAAAAAAGCCATCATAGCAACACTTTTTTTTCGTGGTTTTGTTTTATTCAATTCATCCGCAGCAATTGACTTATTTTCGTCTAGGTTTTATCTATATACATAGATGATGTATTTTGGAGAGCAGAGCAACACAAAAAAATTGGTGATGAATCTGTCAATGCAGTGACATAAAATTTAATTTATTGGAAAATGTTCAACATTTTGAATATAAAAATATTTTTGGTATGCGATTTTGTTTTTATGAATATTTTGTGATCATTCATAGAGTGCCAAGAAAGAGTTTGTACAAAACATAAAATATTTGCATACGGGTATTTCTACAGTAAATTATACCGTGAGCCAAAAAATGAAATCATTATATCTCTGAAAATATTAGACGCATATAGAAGAGAATTGGTGCATATATAAAAAGCTCTAAGGCAAATAAAGTGTACTGAGAAAAATGGCGGTACCACGCCTCCCCAAAAACTACTTTATCATATCTCTAAATATACTTAACTCACATGAATGAGATTTGATAAATGTGTACAAAGCGCCAAGACATAATATTCTCTGGGAAAATAGGCGATTCCGCACCCCTAAAAAAGTTCATCACTCTTGAGATTTGGAACATATGTAAAATGGATCGGCACAAAAAACATTCTTTGAAAAAATTGTTGATGCCACGTCAACTTCAGTAGGTAAGGTGAAAGAAAAAACATACACCTTGATATTCCGGTTATTTGTAAGAATTTCAATTTGAAACTTGTATAGCAAAAAAAAAAAAATGTCCGACGCGATACTTCCCGTGCAACCGTGATCAAAATTAAATTAAAAAAAAAAAAACATAAATCATTGTTGCGAATAATCGAAACCATTTTTAAATGACATCAATGCATAACATTCTAAAATTTGTCACATTGAAATATTGCCACACGTTTCTCTGAAATTGGCGTTTTGATTGTTGACGGCCATAACCACTACGGTTTTTTGTCCCGTGCGAACTCCTTGGTTTTTTTTTGCAATTATCTTAAAAACGAAAAATTTCCTAAAATCAACCTTAGAAGCAATTATAGGGCTAAGTACGAGCTGTAAGCTTGGCCTATTGTCAAAATAAAAATCCGTTTTATTTTGACTTTTTTTTTTAAATTTAAATGTGTTCGACGATCACGTTCACCAATATGGAAATGCCCATATATTTGATTTACCAAAGAGACATGGATTGATCTCAAATTTGAAGTGGACATTTGCTTGTTCGACAGCTATAATATATGTAAGTGTCATTTACATCATCGACATAAAAGACAATTATGTGCTCCATGCGGCCAATGTTACATAGGAAGTCACAACAATCTACTACGGGTACTTTGCACCATTTTTGAGGCATATTTTAGTAATAGTCAAACTATAGTTGGTACTACAATACAATTTAATATTTGAGATGTTATTGGTAGCATCTAGCTTTTTGTTGAAAATGAACGTGATCGGGTCAAGAATATATCCACCTCCCATATATTAATAAAATTTGTAATTGATATATCTTCCTTGATACATTCATGAAGTATAACAATTAAAGGCATAGTCGTATCAAAAATATTTCCATGATGATATGATTTTAGAACTAGCTGTTTTACCTGGCATTGCTTGGTTTTGTTTAATTTTTCAATGGGTTACTCGCAGAAAAAACATCAAATGTCAAACAAATATTATTAATTAAAATATGTTTTTAAGCTAATTCGGAAAACTTTTTTTATAAATTATGTTCTAAAAACAAATGGTCCTCTATATTCATTTTATTGAATTCTATACAACTCTTACCTCTAAAATATCGGTGAAATTCCAAAAATATCGGAAATCATCTTAAATGTGGATTGTAATCCAAAAGTATCGAAAAACATCTAAAAAATAAAAGTCCAAATGTATCGAAAAATATTGAAAAACATTGAAGAAAAGTTCAAATATATCGAAAAACTTCTGAAATGTCTGTAAAAGTCTAAAAGTATCAAAAAACTTCTAAAATATCGGTTAAAGTCTGAAAGTATCGTAAACATCTATAATATCGGAAAAAATCCAATAAGATTGAAAAATTTTGAAATACATCGAGGAAATCGGTAAAAGGCCTGAAGTATCGAAAAACATCTGAAATATTGGTAAAAGACCAAAAGTGTCGAAAAACATTGGAAAACAATTCAAGTGTCCCAGGAAATTATCAACTAAAGATGTTTTTCCTTTAATATGTCAAGACATTCTTCATTTTAACTATGAAGCCTTCGGATGATCTACAGGCACCAACGGGTCTCCCAGAAAACTATCAGTTAAAACTTGTTGATAGTCCGCCATAGATGTTTTTGCTTCATTATACTTAGATATTCTTCATTTTGATCATGAAGCCTTCGGCTGACCTTCGCAAACCTTCGGGCGTACCAGAAACTATCAGTGAAGGCTAATTGATAGTTCACCATCGATTTATTTCCTCTAGTATGCCTAGATATTCTTCGTTTTAACTATCATACCTTCGTGCGACTTTTGGGAATCTTCAGGTTTCCCAGAAAGCACTTAAAGCTTAGTAGTTGGTAGTTTGTCAAAGATGCTTTCCCTCTATTATACCTAGATATTCTACATTTTAACTACGAAACTTTAGGCTGACCTTCGCGAATATTCGGGTTTACCAAAAACTATCAGTAAAGACCAATTGATAGTTCACCATAGATTTATTTCCTCTAGTATGCCTAGATATTCTTCGTTTTGACTATGAAGCCTTCGGCTGACTTTCGGGTGTACCAGAAAACCATAAGTTAAGGCTAAGTGAAAGTTTACCTAATATTTATTTCCTCTAGTTTACCTAGATGTTCGTTGTTTTGACTATGAAGCCTTCGGCTGACCTTCGGGCTTATCAGAAAACTATAAGTTAAGGCTAGGTGATAGTCAGCCGTGTTCTTCCTCAAGTATATCTAGATATTTTTAATTTTGATTACGAAACCTTCGCATAACCTTCATGCATAGCATAAAACCCCGTACCTGAGATACACTCAGTGCCAAATTTTAAGCTTAATTGGCTGAATAGTTTCTGAGTGATAATCCTTCAAAAACACACACACAATCATTTTCCATACAAACTTCCACCTCTTTTTTCACGCCCTTAAGGGAAGATTTTAGAAATAAAGACTATCCTATGTCATTTCCAAGCTCTAAAACTATTTTCATACCATATTTCATCTAAATCCGTTCAGCGCTTTAGGCGCGAAGAGGTAACAGACAGACAGAGTTACTTTCGAATTCTAATATAGATGAAACATGTTGGTTTTAGAAAAAAATAGCTGCAAAAAAAGTTTGATTCCAATGAGGTTACTGTCTTAATATAATACACCGTGCCAAAAAGTGAATTTAAATATATTTCCTCCATATAACCTAAAAAATTGTGTTTTTGAGCTTTTAGCTTGAATATCTCAAAAATCATGCATCATACATCAGAAACGGCTATTTTGGTTTTGTTTTTCGGTGTATTTTTTTCAAAAACACCGTTTTTCTACCCCATTTAAAAAAATGGTAAACAAACTCTTTTGAAAATAGTCTTATTTCGTTGTTTTTGCTAAAAAGAAATATTTATTTGAATTCACCGTGAATAATTGAGTCTTTATAGTCGGAAAATGAAGCAAGATAATTGGATAACATTTTTTACTTACGACTTCAAAGTAATGATTCTCATGTTACATCGACGAAAAGATTATCAAATCGTATTATTGGAGCAGTTTTAAGTATTTCCCTTGCTTTCAATGTCATTTGATTGTACATTGAAGGTTATCATGTTCCGAACTGATCTGTGGTTGTTACTTTCCCTGTCTAATGGCATTTCTGATGGAGAAATTGATCATTAGTTTGACACTGTATCAACATTTTGATGAATTAACACAAAATGAGTAAAAGTGCACTTTCACTTTATACACCACAATACACAGTTTATACCAAGTCATTCAATTCTTTTAGATATTTTTCCAACTTCAAACTTTTTGAACTGATTATATCAGATTTTCTTCTATTGCTGTTTGTCACTTTTGCTGGCTCAGCAGCATCGACGTTGTGCTCTTATGAACAATGAGTAGATTTTGTTCTCAATGTGTGGAACGTGGGTGGTTGGCGGTTGATGACATTCGGGAGTTGTATTGCATTCTGAGAGTTTATCGGTTGTTCTATGTCTCATATGTTGGAATTTGATGTCATCTTTTACGTTGCTAATAGCTCTTGTCATTTATGTTGAGCTGAGAAATTCCCCCTTTTCTGTCTTTCTCCGTAGTCGATTTCGGTCAAATGCGTCATTTGTGTACTAAACCAAAATGCAATACAATCTCAAGTCGAGTGTTATGTAAGCTGATAAAAGGAAAATCAAGCCATAAACAAAAGGCAACTTCCACTAAATGAGTTCAGCTAGAAATTTGTAGTTTTCATTCTGTTTGGTAAAGAGGTTGAATTAAGCACTTACGGGTTTTAACATTTTGTGTCGCTTGCAATTTGATCCTTAGAATTTTTCCTTTGATGTGGATAGTAACATATCCTTGTTAGCTGTGACAATCTTGTCATTCAGCAAATTCAAAAATATTATGCTTCAAAATTTATATTCAGATTTTTTCATTCACAGAAATTATTCCAATAAAGAAAGCTTAAGCTTTTGAGTCTATTTAGAATAGTATAAGATAGAAAATGTATTCTAAAGTGAAAATGCTAAAAATCTATTAACTCAGACTCTAAGTCATGGGTGCCCAGTTCAACATTAAACAATTTTACTGACGGCCACAAGCAAAATAAAAAGATTTTGTAATGCCTACTAATGTTAACACCTAATATCATGCCAATTTCATTTTGTCGAGATCAAAAAGTTTTTATAGCATAAAACGATAAGTTTTTCCGGGTTCGAATCTAAGTGTGGATGAACATTTTTTTATTAATTTTTTATTATTTTATACCTTAGCTATGTTGGATATATCTTCCATTTTCGGCTCCGAAAATAAAAAGAAATTTAAAAATTGGAATAGAAGGTTTTGGCGGAGGTTTTGAAAATGGGCCCTTGGACCGATACACTATCGTTTGTTCTCTTTCATTATCGACGAACTGCCAAAAATTACGCAGTCAGTAATGTTATGAGTATAATCGATACACCACTTTTGGTACTAATTACGGACTATGCATTACATTTGGACTATTTTTGATACAATTCATACACAGAGAAAACAACATTGTAAAAAGTGGCAGAAACGTAGCTATTTTAACAACGCTGCGACCCAAGTTTTGAGCATGGCTCGTTTGTAGCAGTTTTAACAACGCGCGTTGCTGAATGAGTCTCAATTTTTTTGATGGCGTCGTCAATGTCGCGCTGATTCAAATACTGCAGATGCCGATATTCTATGCCAGCGTCTGAAAGGAAAATAAGGTGTAATTTACGTACATTTGTGTTAACTATATGGACTTACCTATTAATTGTGGCAGCAACTGCTCCAATTCGAATTTTTTTAATATAAATTCCATTTTTTAAAAAAATTACGACAGATTATTTTTTTATTTTTTATTTTTAGTCAAATTCAGTTTGTTTGACAGTTTGAACTAAGAAATAATAAATGTACTTTTGCCATCTTTCGTTGTTAAATGAGTTTCAACTACGTTTGTGAGTGTTTTGACTACGTTTCGTTGCTAATTTGAATTTAACAACGCTTCGCAGTGTACGTTGCTAAATGAGTTTCTACCACGTTCGCGCTGCACTCCATACAAATCCAACCACGAAGCGTTGTTAAATCTAAATCAACAACGAAACGTGGTTAAAACACTTTCAAACGTGGTTGAACTCAATTTAACAACGCAAGTTATGCTTTTTTTCTTCGCTCTGTGTAATTTAAGTGAATTTATTTTAGTTTTAGGTGTAGTCCATTATGAAATATTTACAAAAAACTAGACCAAATATTGGACTACTGAGATAATTGACTCCATCGGTCCTATAGGAAATCATTATAGGCAAACGAAATCGGTTCAGTCCCTGTTTCTATACCTAAATCTCAACCGATTTGAATAAATTTTTTTTTTGTTGGAAAGTTGTGAGAAGGAGCAGTGCATAGCTGTGGCCGCGTGGGAAAATCAGATAACTCCATTTTTCAAAAACAGGAGAAAAACGCGTTTAACTTTTTTGATGAATTTAGCATGTTTTTTCATTTTTATTCGTTTTCTGGCGTAAAATAACTTGAGGAAACTCTATTTTGAATTAGAGTGAAGATATTTGTAAGACATTTCACTCAATTTTAGGCAAAAATACAGCTAAACACGGTCAGTTACCTGGTTTTTCCGCAAAAATGGAGTTACCTGGTTTTACTCAAAAGATGTTCTATTTTCAATGTATGAGAATGTTACAACCCTGCGAAGCGCTTCGAGCTAATGACCTGCCTATGTTTATTTCTGCGCTATTGGATATGACAGAGCTGCGCTTCACTGCTGCGCTAGAGCGCTTCGGAAGCACTATTGATGCGCTCCGAACAAAAGTGTTAATCATCGATCGAATGATGAAAGTTTAATTGTGAGGAAATCGGCGAAGTTGCAGTAGAAGAAAAAGTTGTTATATTTCATGAAAGCAGCTATTTGGAATTAATGAAACATGAATTTTTTTATTTTCATGATATGAGTGTGCAATTTCAAAAATGTCACAACTCCAAAACAAAGCAAAAGTAATGTCATAATATTAATTGGCTGACATTTTGTTAGGAATGAATAAAATTGATCTCTGTTTTCATGAAAAATTTACTTGATCACAAAAAATTTATTTGATGATGTACAATTAAGTTGAAAAAATGATATCGATCAAATAACCGATCATTATGGCACATAAATTATATGACATTACTTTTGCCTCATTTTGGATATGTGACCTTTTGGTAATTGCACATTCATATATTCAGTTTACTATTTGTCAATATAATGATATACAGAAATTGTATTTGGGTTTCTGTTGAATTTTCTAAATAAATTGAAAAATTTGTGGAGTTGCCTGGTTTTTCCGCAAACGGTATAGAGTTACCTTGTTATTTACCAAAATGTAGCATTTATGCAATTTTCGTTTCTTAATAACTTGGCAATGATATGCATTATTATTGATAAAATGATTGTAAATCAAAACAAGTAAGGTTGTAAAATTGGGCCTGGCCAAACATTAAATACCCTACACTGCAGTGTTTTTAAAATGTTGCTCATATAGGAGGTGCTACGCCCTCTTGTCCGAGTTCACCCAGTTTTTGTTCAGAGCTTGCATTTATAGGTTTTAGTGTCTGAGTGAAAAACGTTTTCAGTATAGTGTCCGTTGACCGATTTTGCTCATTTTCAATCCCCCGAACTATCTTTAGCGACGGAGGCAGTGTACCGAATTTCATTGATATATCTTGCTCAGTTTTCCCAAAAAGTGCATTTCAACACACAGCCAGCCAGCCAGCCAGCCAGCCAGCCAGCCAGCCAGCCACCCAGCCAGCCACCCAGCCAGCCAGACAGACGGACATGGCTATATCAACTCAGAAGGTGACGCTGATCAAGAATATATATACTTTTCTATATCTGCCACGCCTCCTTCTCTGCGTTACAAACGGAAGGACAAAGTGAATATACCCTGGGTGTTGGGTATAAAAACATTCCATTTTTCATGATTTTCCCATTTTCCAAAAAAACGGAGTTACCTGCTTTTTTGCGCGCGACCACAGATAGGATTATATTTAAAAAAAAAAAATTCTCTCACGGCTAAACCACTTCATCGATTTTTAAGAAATTTGAAAAGGAGATAGAATTAGCCCTAAGGAACGATAAAATTACCATTATGTTTCTTAGTGGGCGGTGCCACGCCCCTAAATGGAAAAAGCTCTCACGGGTAAGCAAGCCACTGCATTGATTTTTATGAAATTTGAAATGGAGATCGGATTTGCGCTAAGGAACGATAAAATGGCCATAATGTTTTTAGTGAGCGGAGCCACACTCTTGAAGGTATAATACGCTATCAGTGGTAAACTGTGACACCGATTTTTATGGATTTTATGGATTATGGTACTGAGATAGGTTAAGTACTAAAGGAGGCTATTTAAAAGTTGATAATTTTTAAACGGTGGTGCCACGCCCGTAAATAGAACACATGGCTTCAAGGCGAAACTGCTGCATTAATTTAAATGCCACTTGGAATATCGGAAAGCTTAACGCTAAGGATTAGAAATTACAAAGGATATTAAAAGTATTTGTTTCATTGCGAGCAGTTCCAAGCTTCTAAAAATAAAATATGCAGTTATTCTTAGTATGAAGTGGTAGAATTTCGACCGCAAAGTGAAATACAGCTATCGATAAAAATTAAATAGTATTCTGATTATAGCCAGAGAGCTATCATGTCTGCGTAAATGTGGATGTCTTCGACTTTATGAACAGTAGATAAGGTCAAAATTTAGATTTATTCCGAAACCGACTCAGAAGTTAGAAAAACTCTTAGAAATGATGCCTGCATATTTTTTTTTTCATTCCGAGAAAAACCAAGGGAGCACTTTTGATTCTACTGAAGGCCTATTTTGGCTAAAAAAAAACATGTTTTTTGGTCATAACATTTTTTTTTTCATTTTAAAATGGATACCCAAGGGTGGGTGCGTTACAAATAAAAACTATGTTCTAGCAAAAACTTTGGCGTATAAAAATTATAAATTTTTTTGAGGGCATAGATAATATTCGCAACCCAAAATCGATTTTTTTACGTTTTTCATTTATCACTTTTAAGAGTCTTTCTTACTTTTGAATTGGTTTCGAGTTGAATTTTTTTTTGCTTTATAATCGAACCGGTCTAACAGCAATTTTTGATTTCGACAATGGTTTTAATTTGTTCAAGGTTCTTTAATATTTTATGTACATCGATATTACCATATTTACGTGTTTCATGACATATTTTGATTTTTCTTATGTCAAAAATATTTAAATATAGAAATTGCAATCCTTATGCATTTGACTGCTCACAAAATTTATGCTTCAATAAAAATAAATCAATCAATCTGATTAAATTTCATAGTCCTTAGTCTCAAAAATATTTGGCTCTATTTTCTTCATATTTAATTACATTTGCACTTACAATGCGTGTTTTTTCATAAATTTTATCATCAAATATATCTATTGGCTTAAGGACATTTTCTGAGGATTATTTAGTACTAAAGAAATTATAATTTTAATTTTACTAACATTCTATTCTTGTTATTACTTTCAATTTTGATGATTTCCTTTGAAAATCAACTTGAGGGATTAACATTTATTTCAAACAAAATACATACATACATTAGTTATTCATGTGAATAATACGAAATATCTCCTATAACCCTTTTATGTACAAAGAGTTCACAATTTTATTGTATTTTCATCACAAAAGAAGTACTGATTTTATTCTAATATTTTTTTAATGCATTTTAGCCATATATAATTGGTTTATACTTAGTTCTGTAAATATGTAATGGCTAAGTCCCTGCACCTATTGCTTCTAAATTTGGTACGGATATAGGGGAACTGATGCTATTGTGGTATAGTTTTTCAATGTGGTATTTCGCATTTTTTGTGGTAGGGTCGCATATCTCCGATTTGGGAAAGAACCTGAGAACGTCACTGCTTTTATCCTGTCAGTAAACATGAAAAATCAGGGATGTGTTGCTGCCATGCACCAAACAAAATTCTTCAGTCGTCGGTTGAACGAAGCGTAAATCGCGTGTGGTTGATTTTTTTTCCGGATTTTTTGCAAAAAAATTTTGTTAAGAAAAAGTTGCTTTTTGGTGAAGTTGAATTTATATTCAATTAAGGTAAGTGAAAAATATTGCAAAGTTGGTGTATAACTATGTAAATTCATAAAGTTTCCAATTTAATTTTTACAATTTTGTAATTTCTAAAAATTGGCCAATGTGGTATAGTCGTGGCATATGAACATTTCTTGATATTTTTAACATTATTTGATGGCTGTTTATTTTTTAATAAGAACTAAGAGTTTGAGAACCAATGTAAATGTTATTAAGAACTTATTTCATACCTTTCAAATTTTATATTTGGTTATATGGTTAAGTATACCACATTACCCTTCTTATATGCACCACATTACCTGCCCATTTACAAGTACTGATCAGCATATATACCACATTACCTGCCAACTTTTTGAAAACAGCTTTTTTGACTTTTTTCAGATTTTGCTCGATAACTTTTTTTAATGAAATTGCACACATTTTATTGAAAAATATTCTGCTGCCAATACTTCACTGATCAGCATAAAAAAATTTGGCTGAATTCGATCTAACAGTTCTAACGGGCTCACTAGTTCTAGTATTTTGTTTTTAATAAAAACTTATTTTGTGAGGAGAAAATATGAGCTAATTTGTTTATACTATGAATTTAATTGATCCTTACAAAAATACGTACGCAATACAATATTTGATTTCCTTGAAAATTATAGCGGATTGAATCAACTTCTTTTCATTGAGCTCTCGCTCACAAATTGCATTTTCTTAGAATGACATTATAATCTTTCAATGCCAATTTTTGATTCCTGAAATTAAAAAATAAGAAACCAATTTATTTTGTATACTATGAAATTAAAAAATTTAGGTCACTAGAAACTTCTGGGGAAGCTTTTCAGAAATGAATCCGAAATTGTATTAAAGCGTTTTATACAAAATATTTCATACGAAAATTGATGTAAAAGCCAAAATAAGTTATAAAGTTAAAAGTTTAACTATGTCCATTATTGTTGAACTGCTGCTTTTTTTTACACAATTTCAACTCTTTATGGTAATGTGTAAATATTTGCATAAACTACTCAAACGCATGAGCATACCCCATATACCAATGTACTTTGAATGCAACAAGATGCATACAAAATTAATAATTTTATGCTTTTAATGCGAAACTACAACAAATCAAAGTGCAATGCTCTGCTGAAACTCTTCAAACTCTTAAAAGGGATAAAAGGATATATTTTTGGCCTCTACTAGTTAGTGCTGCCTGTTTTAGCCTGCGGCATATTAAGTTAGTTGGCTAAGCCACACTTAAGCATACATTAACTTTAGAGAACCAATGTATGCAACTAACTAAGTAAAACAAACAAACAAACATGAAAGCATACAAAGTAGGGTGGTGCAAAAAAAAGCATGTCCATGAAATTGTGTACACCAAAAAAAAAAAAAAAAAAAACAATTTAAACGATTTAAATAGCGATATTATAAAAATGGTCATATCTGCAGGAGGCCAGCAAAACAGCCAATATTGATTGAAGAAATGCACCGACGTCAATTGTTGTGGACACAGTTACATAAGGATCTTGCTCCTAACTACTGCTCCAAGCTAAGGTTTTTCGGTACGGTTAGTTTAGTTAAAATGGGCAATACCCATTTCCCCAGCGAACACTATTTATCCCGGCGGTCTGTGTACATGTATCAAATCTCATTCATGCGTGTTAAATATTTTCAGAAATATGATGAAGTGATTTTTGTGGGGGCGTGATACCCCCATTTTTCCCAGTATACATTATTTGCCTTAGTGGTTTCAGCGTATGTTCCAAATCTCATTGATGTACGTTGTAGTTTCAGAGATATGGTGATTTAATTTTGTGGCTCCCGGTGGAACTTTCTGTGGAAATATCCATATTTTTTCTATTGGATATTTTTTATTATTGCAGATTTTATTTTGGATTTTTTTTCATTGTGCTTTATTTTTATTGAATATTTTTATTTTCGGATGTTATTCTTTGGATTTTTAAACCCACACAGGGTATATTCACTTTGTCTTTCCGTTTGTAACACAGAGAAGGAGGAGTATAAAAAACTATATATATTCTTGATCAGCGTCACCTTCTGAGTCGATATAGCCATGTCCATCTGTATGGCTGGCTGGCAGGCCGTCTGTCTGTGGAAATATTTTTTAAGGGAAAACTAACCAAGATAATTCGATAAAATTGGATATAATGACTTTACCGTAAAAGTTAGTTTGAAAGATTGCAAAAGAGTGAAATTGGTCAACTGACACCCCTACCGCCCGTATAAAAATTATTCTCAATGCAATAACGCAAGCAAAATACACATAAGTACTAGAGATAGTAAGTACAAACTTTAAGCAAAACTTAGGTGAATTCGGACAAGGGGGCGTAGCACCACCCATATAAACTAAAGTTTCAAGATGTTATACTGAAAGCGTTTTTTGAGATAACCCAAACAAATTGCACTAAAACACTAAGAACATTATTTGCAAGCTTGGAGAAAAAACTAAGCGAAGTCGCGCTAGAGGGCGAGGCACCTCCCATATAAGCAAAAGTTTCAAAATGCTATGCTGAATGCATTTTTCAAGATAATGAAACCAAATTTTGCACAAATACTAAGAATAAATAGTGCAATATCTGAGCATAAGCTGTGTGAATTCAGTAAAAAGGGCGTGACACTTTCCGTGCATGCAAAATTTTCAGAATACTGCAGTGTAGGGTATATTATTTTTGGCCAGGCCAAATGTAACCTTATTAAATTTCATTGGATTATATTTTTTGGATGTTGTTTTTTGGATATTTTTGAGTGGAATCGTATAAAATATTAAAACTGTTTTTCTTGGGTCACCCAAGCGCTTTAAAAAAAACATTATTATTCAAAACTTTTAGCTAACTGTATGAGTTTTTTAATAGTATATTTGGTTTATAGGATCTAAAAGGATTTCGCAAAGTTGTGGACCTTCAAGATTTGTATTTTAAATATGTTTCCCTAATTTTTGACTTTAGCGGGCTATTTAGTGTTTTGGTTGTACTTTTTTATGCCAATTTCTTAGTTTGAGACCAGGAAAAAATATTTTTAAAGGCTCAGCTAGATATATGCAGCGCAAAGCATGCGAGTTGCACTTGAGTTGTTACATAAAAGTATGTCTTCGTCCTTCTAGGACTTCATAATAGGCTGCTAAATCTGAAATGCTATTACAATTTCAACCAACTGAAGTTGATGACCCCTAAGCATTGCAAGCGCCCCAAGTTAACAATGATAGACTAGTTATATTTCCAACATTTGATTTTCGCTAAATAGTCAAAGAATATTTTCTAGATAGGAGCTCTGTAGATCTTTTGCCGTCTCCCTAATGAACAATACATTAGAACGTATATGTATACAAACAGACGGAGCACAAACATAATTCAATTTTCAAATAAATTATGCAAACACAGTCCGACAAGTTATACCCTGCTAAGCACAAACTCTCACTCGTTCACACACATGCACGTGCAACACACAAAAACTCACATGCATACAAACACAATAATACACCTAACTAACAGGAAGTGGTAGACATATTGAATGTTAACTGGCTTTAAACGGAGCCGGAAATAGTTCGCCAGTAGTTCAAGCAAGTTTCTTCAAGCAGCAAACACAGAAAAAAAAAACATCACGTACACTGACCTTACACAAAGGTTGCCTGCGTATGCAGATTTAAAGTTATTGGCCAAAATATTGCACATTTAAGTTGGCCAAAAATGCAAAACGGAAAAGAAGAAGAAGAAAAAAACTTACACCAGCAGCAACTCGTTATGTCAGTACATCATTCAATGAAACCTTTGAACACAAAATTTTTCATAATTCAATTGCGGCTCCTTAAGGCTTCTTGGCTTGGGTGCAAAGCAAAAGTGCGGAACTTTAGTTCTCGACTTTAGTGTTAAGTGTAAAAAGCAAGAAAGTGCTAGGTAGTTGTAAAGCGCCTAAGCAGTAGTTGCATAACGACCGGACGGACAGACTAGTGGCGTCATGGCCCAAAAATTGTCGGTAAGCTGGCTGCTGCTGCTACTGCAAAACTGCAACGTAGACCATATCGAATTTATATGAGTGCCAAAGTTTCTATTCCCCGTTCAATGATTAAAAAGCACAACTATTTTGCATTGTTTGGCAAAATTTTCAATTTCAGGATATTTAGCAAAGTTTTGAGCATCTGCTTTTAAATTTATTCAGTATCTAATGCGAGACACTTCAGTAGTTTTGCTCCAAGCATCAAGTGAACTTTTAGTTGAACTGCTTATGGTAATTTTATTAAGATATTTCGTAGAAGGCAAGCAGTTTAGTGGCTGTGTAGGCACTTAATTTAAAGGGGATAAGATTAATCATAAGCTTTTCATAAAATGAAAAATACAAAACCAAAAAGCTTGAATTAAAAAGAAATTAATAGTGAAAAATCCATAACATAATAATAATAAGGTGATTTAAGTTACATGGTGACCTTAGTACAACAGGGTTCTAACTGACATTTGAAATTGAGTAATTGAGTGAAATTGAGTTACATATTGCTTCGTACTAAATAAACCAAGCTCTTTCGATTACCACTATTAAAATATTTCTATCTCGTATGGTTTCTGAGATAATTAATGAAATTAAGATACACAAGACTCTATCTTCACATATTCAAATTGAATTTAATTTCACAAAGTTTTAACTGCCAGATAAACTTTGTGTTTTTGTATGAGAGCAGGCAAATTAGATAGAATCATGTAATTTTGTTACACAAGCCCCGATTTTGAGCTGACATAGCTCATTTTGTTAGTGACTTAGAAAAAACCAACACTTAAGATTTATGTAGTTTTTGAAAACAGGTCGAAAACGGTACAAATTTTAAACAGTTTTAAAAGCTTAAGAGGGATTAAAAGAAAATAAGGGGAAAACGCAAATTCCAAAATCCAAAAAAACGGGATCTGTTAACCTAGTTTGGCTGGACTATTTTTGTTTCACAAAATAACAAAATTCGGTTCAAAATTCAGCATGGATAATTTCTTTTTAGTTTTTTTCTTTAATGTATGTTGAGTAAATTATTTTTGTCCGTATTTTATGCAAAAAAAAATGCAAAAACACGGGTGTCCCATTTTATCTAAGCACCCTGCAGGAAAATAAACCTGTATATCAAAAATTCCTTGACATTTCTAAAAAGCTGAAAGTCTGTTACACTTGCTTCTTATGTAGTCGCTTCATATCGCTTATGTAACAGTTAAAATCTACAGAAAATTAACTACAATTGTTTGGATTTCGGATCGCCCTGTGAGTTTCTAAGGATATAAAGTTAAATTTTTCTGACACACTTGAATATCCATAACTATTTTCTATCGACGAAGACCTGTCTGGCTCCAATCGCAAAGAAAATGTGGGTCTGACATTGAAAAATTCTAATGGGACATATATGTCCCGTTGGTTCTGAAAGGGTTAATGGGAATTCATAGTAAAAAGGTTAATGCGACAATATTTTTATTTTTAGGCGTAATTTTTCGCTCCGTGTATCAGAGACAAAAACGGAAATCTCTTAACATCCGTGAGTGACCAACTAAGCGGATGGAAAGAGTGTTTTTTGTGATACACTGAACTGCAAGTCTACTACATCCCCTCATCCAGAATAACCAACTACAACTGCCGCAGTGACTCGTTGTAGTAGTTGAATACATAAACAGCCATCTAGAACCGATGAAATAGGGAAAATTATCTAATTAACGTGAAAACACGGCATCGATAAAATTACAGCTGAACTGTTAAAAGCATGCCCCATAACACCAAAATCATTAGCGAAGAGTGTTTGCCTGAAGATTGGCTACATAGCATGCTAGTCAAATTACTAAAAAAAGAGGTGACCTTAGCGAATGTCGAAATTATCGGGGAATAACCTTGTTTTCAGTACCGTCAACAAACATATAGAACAAGGGTGTCAGCGTAGAACAAAAGTGAGTCAATTTTGGCTCGACCAACAACATTAATATTTCTGTACAACATTCACAGAAATAATTTTTGTTGTTTTTTTTCACGCTCGTCAAAATTTCGCGTTTTTGTTGCTTTTTTTTTGCGTACACACAAAATTGAACTCGAACCAACATAAAACAACAACAACGACTACGTCGCATCAAAAACAAAAACAACAAACAATATGGATATTAATGCGTTGATGCGCAGTTGCGAAAATGCAAGTCTTTTACGCATTAACTTCTGAACGTTCAATGTGAATGTTTCCTTCTTGAGAAATTGCAGAAGTAGTGCGAAATTTTCGGCAATGTATTTGTTGTTTTACAAATGTCAAACTTTCGCAAATCGCACTTCCGCAACGACGCAAGAGCATTGCGCATCAACGCGTGAATACACCTACTTTTTGTGTGTGTCCCAGTTCTTAGAAATTTTGAAAATTGTTGAAATATTATTGTTGTTGTAAACGAGTCATGAAAAAACAACAAAAAATTGTTTTTGTGATTGTTGACTGCGCTGCATGCGCTTGGCTCAGTGATTTGAAAACGCTGACACCCTCGATCAAGAAGATCTTGACTTTGCTAAAGGCATTTGCCTTCTATCGTCCAAACACTCAGATATGCAAGATTGAAGACCATGTCTTAGAATTGCAAAAGGCTGGCCTAAAAATCAACACATCCAAAACTAAAAGCATGAAGCAGAACGCAAACAGAAATTACATTACTTTTAAAGCTGTCAATGATGACATGGAAATGTTTCATTTTCAATTAAAAAAAAAACAGGTGGCAACCCTAAAAGTTTTTGTACAATTTTAAAAAAGTTTATCTGATTGTTCAGCTCCAAACACGCATTCTGATCTAACCAACCAACTGAGTTGAGTTGAGTTGAGTTGAGTTGAGTTGAGTTGAATTGAGTTGTGTTGAGTTGAGTTGAGTTGAGGTGAGTTAAACGAACTCGTTTTGGTACTGAATTGTGTAAAAAACTCATAAGTTTTGAGTTTGATCAAAGTAGTCCGGCTCGTTGCACAACCTGCTATTATAACGGTTTCGATTCGGTTATTTCGGAAAAATGATAAAGATTGACGGTGATTAGTTTATCATTTCGATAACGGTTCCGATTACGGTTAAAATCCCTGGCAACAAGTATTGGGTGTGCTCTCGAACAACTCAAATCTGATGTCCTGATGCTGCGTACTGGTTCCTGTAGCATTGTAAATAGAATTACTAAACTAATTGGTAAATTATGTTTATTAGGGCTGTTCAAAAAAAAAAAATTTTTTCGAATTTCCAAGATATACTTTGGCATCACGATCTACATCATGATAGAATATTCCAAAAAATTTTTCAGATTTTTAAATTCATATTTAAAGGTGGCTCAAAGCAGAAATATATTTTTATTATTTTTTTTTTAGCATTAATTACAAAATGTTGTCAAACAATTTGAAAAATTTGTTTTAGAGTAACTTAAAAACATTCATTTTGTTTGTTTTTTAATGAACTTTAAAACCTACGTTGTAATTTTGTCAAAAAAAAATTTACACTTCTTAAAAAACGAAAAACTGCCCTAAGAAGGCGAAATTTTACGGTTTTTCAAAGAAAAAAGTCATCGTGCTTTAAACGAAATGAACATTTTTTAATTTACAAGATCTTATTCAAAAGAGCTCTTAAAAACCTTCAAGACCAGACATGTTAAGACTTTTTTGGGCCAGCAGGCTCGATGACATAACGTTTGAAACATAGTAATGCAGCCCTGTGAAAGGCAAAACGCTTTTTACTCAAGGGGAAGGCATCTTACAAAAAAGAGCCCATAGCATAAAATGCTTAAAATCATCCAAGGAACAAGTGTAAATTGTTTTTTTTTTTTTACTTAATTTTAGAAAAAAATTTTTTTTAACGTCATTTTTAATAAACTTTCCAAAAAAAAAAAAAAAACAATTCACACTTGTTCCTTGGATGATTCTAAGCATTTTATGCCATGGGCACTTTTTTGTAAGATGCCTCCCTCTTGAGTAAAAAAGCGTTTTGCCTTTCACGAGGCTGCATTACCATGTTTCAAACGTTATATCATCGAGCCTGCTGGCCCAAAAAAATCTTAACATGTCTTGTCTTGAAGGTTTTTAAAAGCTCTTTTGAATGAGATCTTGTAAATTAAAAAATGTTCATTTCGTTTAAAGCACGATGACTTTTTTCTTTGAAAAACCGTAAAATTTCGCCTTCTTAGGGCAGTTTTTCGTTTTTTAAGAAGTGTAAATTTTTTTTTGACAAAATTACAACGTAGGTTTTAAAGTTCATTAAAAAACAAACAAAATGAATGTTTTTAAGTTACTCTAAAACAAATTTTTCGAATTGTTTGACAACATTTTGTAATTAATGCTAAAAAAAAAATAATAAAAATATATTTCTGCTTTGAGCCACCTTTAAATATGAATTTAAAAATCTAAAAAATTTTTTGGGATATTCTGTCATGATGTAGATCGTGATGCCAAAGTATATCTTGGAAATTCGAAAAAATTTTTTTTTTTGAACAGCCCTAATGTTTATTGTGTTTTGACGTTTGGCACTGGGCGTAGTTTTTAGCAGATGTTACAAAGTACTCCGTTTGTCTAAAATGTTGTCAACAGTTAAATTCGTAGCTTGTGGAGTTATTTTAAGTCGGCCAAAGTGGGAGTTTTAATCTTCAATATTTTTTTCGTCTTTCTGATCATTAAATTGCATTCATATACCAATGTTGAACTTGATGGTAAAATAAGAAAGAAAGAAAAATCATTTTAAGCCCATTTTTTCTCACGATAACTTTGATTACGTCCTTTGAGTTAACATCATATTCATAACTCGCAAAAGGAAAAATTGGGAAACATAACACCATTAAAAACTACGCACTACAAATAACACTACATTTCTTTTGCTTTTAATTAGCGCTGTTATTCATCATCTTCTCTTGTATGTTGGTGGCTGTAGTGGCTAAAAGTAAAAAGTTTGTTCTTGATGCCACATCCACCTCCACTAAAGCACAGCACCACACAGAGAGCGGCATCTCGGTAGAAAGTGAAAAAAACACTTGCAACGTTTTCATTTGCAATGCGGTCAGCGAGCATTGCAAATCTATTTTAATTAGATTTTCCCCAAAAAAAAAAAAAGGAAGTTAAATAAATAAATAAAAAGACGAAAAAGTGAACATACCCAGCAAAAACAGAATATACAAATAAACAAAAAAAGAGGAAAAGTAAATAAATAATGTGTAAGGAAAACTTTAGTGAAAGTTTGAAAGGAATTTGATATCCTCGCAAAAGCAGCAGCAACAGCACAGCACACAGAGGCTTTGAGTGTCAGTTGAATGATTTAAGAGCTCCTTTTTTGGTTGCTGCTGAGCCACAATAAATCAATTATTACAACTGACAGTAAAAAGCTTTGGTTTTTTTATTTTGCCTTTAAAAGGCAAAGCTACAAGTATACCAAAGACATGTTCTTCTTCTTCTTTTTTCCAAGATCGGCAAAAATAAATAACATGGATGTTTTTTAAAGCACTCCAATCAATAAAAAAAAAAATGTTGTAGAGCTTAAAAAACTTTAAATGGACCTAACCGAGAATCAAAAGCACGCTCCATTTGCAGATTATGAATAGTGCAAAAATGATAAACATCGTCCAAAGTATTCGTCTGAATTTTAAAATTTTTTTTTTTTAAATATATATATTATAATTCGTCAAAAATTAGTCGAAACGTAAAAAAAGTTACATAAATTTTGAAAAAATTCACACTTAGGTATTCTTTGGACGATTCTTACCATTATAGACTAGAAAATTTTTTCGTAAGATGCTTTTCTTTTGATTAAAAACCATTTGTTCGACCACTTAGTTAAAAAACCTAAAAATAAAAAATCGATTTTTGGAACCGAATATTATCTATAATACAAAAAAGAAATATAGGTATAATCTTCTAACTCCAAAATTTTTATAAGAACATAATCTTCAATTTTAAAGCAATTTTGGGTGTCCTTTCTGTGAAGAAATAAAAGTTATTAGCAAACTAGTAAGAGTGTAACTTTTGGCCTGGCCAAACATTAAATACCCTACATTGGAGTGTTTTGAAAATTTTGCTTATATGGGCGGTGCCACGCCCTACTGTCCGAGTCTGTTCGATTTTCTCAGAGCTTGCATTTATAGTTTCTAGAGTCTGAGTGAAATTTGGTTGGATTATCTCAAAAAACACTTTCAGTATAGCATTTTGAAACTTTTGCTTAAATGGGAGGTGCCACACCCCCTTGTCCGGTTTCACTCAATTTTTGTTGAAAGCTTTCATATATGATTTTTAGTGTCTGAGTCAAATTTGGTTCAATTGTCTCAAAAAACGCTTTCAGTATAGCGTTTTGAAGCCTTTGCTTATATGGGAGGTGCCACGCCTTCTTACCCGAATTTGCCCAATTTATATCAGAGCTTGCGCTTACAATTCGTAGTATTTATGTGTATTTTGGTTGCATTGTCGTGAAAAATACTCCTAAAATTGGATGTTGAATATATTTTTTGTATGGGCGGTAGGCGTGTTCGTTGACCGATTTTGCTAATTTTTATTCCTACGAGCTAACTTTGACAACGGATGCAGTGTACCAAATTTCATTGAATTATCTTGCTCAGTTTTCTCAAAAAGTGTATTTCCACACACAGCAAGCCACCCAGCCAGCCAGCCAGACAGACGGATATGGCTATATCGACTCAAAAGGTGACGCTGATCAAAAATATATATACTTTTCTATATCTGCCACGCCTCTTTCTCTGCGTTACAAACGGAAGGACAAAGTAAATATACCCTGGGTGTAGGGTATAAAAAGGAAAAAAAATATCACCCGGGCAGGCTTCGAACTCACGTTGTTCTTACTGCAGCCTTACGTGAAATCATTGAGTAATCAATTTCAATTCAATTAAACAAAAGTAAATTAATAAGAGAAAGGAAAATATAAAAGTGAAATAAAAGATGTTGAATAAAAATCGATCTTTGCAAATATATGACTAAAAGTTCAATTAAAAAATCAATTTTCAATATATAAATGTCATTAAGTAACACACTTAAAAATTCTTAAAAATCTTTTTAATAAAAAAAAAAATAAAGCAAAACTAGTAAGGGTGTTACCTTTGGCCTGAAAGTTGAAAGTTTTGCTTATATGGGAGGTGCCACGCCCTCTTGCCCAAATTTACCCAGTTTTTTCTCAGAGTTTGAATTTATAGTTCTTAGCATTTGAGTGAAGTTTGGTTGGATTATCTCAAAAAAGTTTTCAGTATAGCGTTTTGAACCTTTTGTTTATATGGGAGGTGCCACGCCCTCTTGTTCGAATTCACCTAGTTTTTTCTCAGAGTTTGAATTTATAGTTTTAAGCATTTGAGTAAAATTTAGTTTGATTATCTCAAAAAACGCTTTCAGTATAGCGAATTGAAGTTTTTGCTTATATGGGAGGTGCCACGCTCTCTTGTCCGATTTCTCCTGGTTTTTGTTCAGAGCTTGCGCTTACAATTCGTAGTATTTATGTTTATTTTGGTTGCATTATCGTGGAAAATACTCCTAAAATTGGATGTTGAATATATTTTTTGTATGGGCGGTAGGCGTGTCCGTCGACCGATTTCGCTCATTTTCAATCCCCCGAGTTAACTTTGACGCCAAAGGCTGTGCACCAAATTTCATTGAAGTATCTTACTTAGTTTTCCCAAAAAGTGTATTTCCACACACAGCCAGCCAGCCACCCAGCCAGCCAGCCAGCCAGATAGACGGACACGGCTATATCGACTCATGAGGTGACGCTGATCAAGAATATATATACTTTTCTATATCTGCCACACCTCCTTCTCTGCGTTACAAACGGAAGGACAAAGTGAATATACCCTGGGTATATAAAACTTGTTTGCCAAAATGGGCTTCAGGAGAACTAAAAGTGTTTTTTCTTGGAACTTAAAGAAAAGAAATGAAAACTATACTACAGATATCGCTTTTAAGAGTCGCTCTTACTTTTGATTTGGTGTCGGAACGCGTTTTTTTTTTTTTTGCTTCATACAAATCGAAACAGTTTACTCTGCTCATGTAGACCCTGCAACCATGTGCATGATTATATTTTCAACTACAGTGCGAAAGTATTATCACAAAGGCACCACTTGTGGTTGGAACGGATGGAACTAGCGTCTCCGCTTAACTTAGAGAACCATACCTATCTGTGGACTTTTGACAAAACAACTTAAGTCTACATCAGACAATTCTCCAGGACTTTAGTCCTAAATATAAAATTTAAATATGCTTCTGGTGGTATAATCACCATGTCTCTATGATTTCTTGTTCCAGAGATATAGGGGTGTCCCTTAGTTCACGCTAGATTTGAACTTAGCGCCATTCGTGCGGTGAAGTGTTATGAGCCAAAAGAAAAAAATAATTTGAAAGCTGACACTTTAAGAAAGTATTGTATGGAAAGAGGAGATTCAACGCTGCATCAGCGAAATTGAGCCACATTATTGAAAAGTAGTTAATCAGTTTTTACGCTCTCCTGAAAAGTTGCTCATTTTTGAATTAGGTTGTTTTGACAAAAGACCACAGATATCAAATCAGTGTTGCAAAAAAGTATTCAACATATCAGTATACAGAGATTAATGCATGCCAATGTATGTAATTATGATATAATTTTTTTGCATTTAATTTGTGTAAAATAATTAGCATTTGCGAAAAAACTGTAACTGATAAAAAACAAAAAAATATATGTAAATTGCATACTTTATTCAGCGTAAAAGGGAATTCATATACAAACATAAATATCCACATTGAATTAAATACATATACAAGCTGAAATAATGCACAATTGTGCTATGAAATTAATTTCGTTTTAAGGTTTTAAGTGCACTTTTAAAGGACTTCAACTGATATTAATTAAAAATGCAATAAATTGCATATTCATCAGTCAATCAACTGTTTGTTTTTAAAACGGCAACACTGTTAAGTGCATAACGTATCATCATTAGCAGCAGCAGTAGCAGTCGCAGTCGCAGTAGTTACACTTGCAGCATCACTAACATCGTCAGCGTTTGATATTACAATGCTTTTATTTAATTATTGCTTAAGCATTTCGAAACCTTTACGAGAAAACAAAGAAAAATTTGCAGCAAAACAATTTTTTGAAATTTTTCCCATGCAATTTCAAAAACGAAACGAAAACAAATTATTTATTTGCCGAAAACACTTTGGAAAAGTTAATAGAAAGTAAACTTCATTAAATATTTTCTTAATTCATTATCTTGTTGGAATAATGGTATTCGACTTGTTACAGAACATGATTTCATTTTCATTTGATTTTATTTTTATATTCTGGCACACCAATTTTGCAGTTGATTTTTCCATATTATGCAGCTCGACCAATATTGTGCATGGGTCGTTCCAATGTGCATATCATGACGAAAAGAAAAAATACATGTCCTTTATTTTGAGTCAAAGAATGCGAAAAAAAATAATTCGGGTCAAAAAAATTTTTGAATGAAAATTCACGGTGGAACGACCCGTATACAACATCGATATTTGGCGGAGCCCTTACAGCTGCATGTATAAAAGTAGCTGGTTAGACTGACAATCCAGCGAAGTATACTATTGCATTACGCAATTGTCGTTCAGATAGACAAAAGATTGGTTTAACTAAGAGACCTGATTCTCGACGAAGCGAGAAGTCGCGAAGTATAGGAATGCTAGGTCCATTGAGAGTCGCAATCAGCATCCCCGCCAACTTTGCAATTACAAAAAAAAAGTTGAACTGCCGCACATCGCACATTGGTATTTTGGCGGAAAAAAAGCAATTTTTCGACCACTAAATTTTAAAAATGTAATGATGCAGTTATATAAATAAATGTTTTTTTTTAAGCAGGTGCAATTAATCCTTTTCCTAAAATGTTAAAGTTTTACTTCGTAAAAATGAGACAAAAAAAAAAAAAAAAACAAATAAAAAATAATGTTAAATTCAAATAAGGACTTAGAATTGCTCCATGATCTATAGTTTTTCCAAAAAGGAACCACCATCAACAGCGACTATTACTGTGCACTTTTGGATCGATTGAAGGCTAAAATCGAAAAGCAACGTCCACATTTGCAAAAGAAAAAGTGTTGTTTCACCAAGACAATGCACCGTGTCACAAATCGATGAAAACAATAACAAAATTTAATGAATTGGGCTTCGAATTGCTTACCCACCCACCGTATTCTCCAGATTTAGCCCACAGCGACTTTTTCTGTTTTCAGATCTCAGGAGAATGTTTGCTGGAAAGAAATTTAAGTCCAATGATGAAGTAATCGCTGTAACTGAGGCCTATTTTGACGAGAAAGAGAAATCATACTATAAAATTGGTATCGAAAAGTTGGAAAATCGTTGTATCGCCCTCGAAAGCAACTATGTTAAATAAGAAAATCGAGTTTTGTCAAAATTTCGTTTTTTTCTCACTTATCCTACGGACATATTGAATGACGTGTTAGATTAGTACTATTTTTTGTCTTCAAAATAAGCTTTGAATTGTATGATTTGTTTTTTTAACAAGATATGATCATTTTAAAATGACATCATCTACACACGATTTTAATCTTTGATGATGTTATTTTAAAATGAAATTATACAAAACCAATCCATGGCTCATTTTGAAGACGCAGAATACTATTGGGTGTACAACTTAAAAACCGGAATTTGACGGTGGATGTCCGTACTAACAAATATCGTGAAAGCTCGAACTTTATACATATATGTCATTTTGAAGGTACATTTGACAGCTGTCAAAATCAGTCAACAAAACAATTTTATCTTGTGTGCATCATTATTATTTTTCACGATGAATAACTTCGAAAATTGAAGAAAAAGACAGCATTTACGGGAGGTTCTGTTGGGTAATTTTTTTGCAAAGAAAACTGCTGCGAAAAGTCATAGTTTGCTTGTAGAAGTTTATGGGGACTATGCTCCAGCTGAATCAAGCTGTCGTGAGTGGTTTCGACGGTTTAAAAGTGGTGATTTTGATGTCGAAGACAAAGAACATCCTGGTCAGGACCAGCTAGGTGTGATCCATTATGAGCTGTTGCCAGGTGGCCAAACCATTAATGCTCAACTCTATCGTCAACAATTGATCCGATTGAAGCAGAAAATCCAGGCAGAGCGGCCAACGTATGCGACCAGACATGAGTCAATCATTTTCCACCACGATAACGCTCGGCCACATATTGCTGCCCCAGTCAAAAATTACCTGGAAAACAACGGATGGGAAATCTATACAAATTTTGCCTCACCCGCCTTATAGCCCAGACCTTGCACCATCAGACTACCATTTGTTCCGATTGATGCAGAATGCCCTATCAGGAATACGGTTCACTTAAGTTCAAGATATCGAAAATTGGCTCGATTCATTTTTGGCCGCCAAGCCGGCGCAATTTTTTTGGGATGGAATTCATAAATTGCCTGAAAGATGGGGAAATGTTGTAGCTTCCAATGGACAATACTTTGAATAAAATATATTGTAACATTTTTCCACAATAAAGCATCAAATTTCGCTAAAAAATTCCGGTTTTTAAGTTGTACATCCAATACTTTGATTTATTTAGTAGCAAATAAAAAATAAATTTGGTTGAGTCCTCTATATGACCAGTAAAATCGCCTTTTTAAACTATCAGGCAAGGATATCTCAAAAACTATTCGTGGAAAAGCAATTTTAAGTCCGGATTTGATTTCAGCATTGATAAATACATCGAAAACTATAACTTTTTTTATCTCTTAGTTTTTTTTTTGGAATTTTAGTACATTTTCGTTGACGTATCACGCCCATTTTTGGAATATTTCTTAACTAGCTATATTTTATCAAGTATGCAAAATTTTATTATTATTGCAGCACTCTTTTTATTTTTTCCCAAAACATGTATGAAGCCATATCACTATGTACCGTATTGAAAAGAAAACTAATCGATGAACATAGCTTTGTGGATGTATAATTCCATCATAAGACCAATTCTGACCTACGGAATTCTTGACTGGTGGAAAGCCTTAAGCAAGGAAACCTTCTTGGCAATTTTATCAAAAATTCAAAGAATGGCAGGTATAGAAGTTAGCGGAGCTGTTAACACCGTGCCTTCTGCTGCTTTCGAAGCATTGCTCCATTTGGAGCAAAAAGAGCTTTCAGTTTAATGGAAACTGGCTTCTGGAAGTCGAAATCTTATGGCCATGGCAGTATTTTTGCACAATTTCTTTGTTGTGACATTGACAATGAAATTGATTACATCAATCCCACTTCAACGTTCTGAACCAAATTTCAAATAAAAATACCTGAAAAGAATGGTTGGACTCCGATTTTGAATTCCAAAGAAATATACACTGACGGCACGAAAATGGAGTCTGGCGTGGGTGCTGGGATTTTTTCCAAGGACTTGAATAGCAGCGAATCTTTTGCTTTACCCCTACAAATAAGTCTACCCTAATCGTGAAAATCGATTTTGATGTTACTCCTGTCTTGTCCAGTAAGCCCTAAGAATATTCGTCAATTTTTTGTACCACCTTGATATTCGATTATTTTGGCTTTCTACTTGCGTCTACTACTTTTATTATTCACATCGTTATGTTGTATGCGTACAATGTTGGTTAACCTGTGGTTAAATGCGCGATTAATTTACTGCAAATTTTGCAGTTTTGCAGAGTTTTTTTCATCAACATGAGCGCAGCAGTTGCAGTCTATGCAACAGCAGCGGTGTGTGTCAAGGACTTCATTTTTCTCATTCACTGAGCTTAATGCCTTGGCATTTAATAAAAGTTCCTCAATGTATGGCATCATACCGCTTCACTTTAAGGTTATATGAGTGAGTTACGATTCATGTGTTTGTATGCATATGTACTATATGTTGATGTGTGTCTGCATCCGTTCATGTAAAAAGCACATCGTTATGTCCTTCACAGGTTTTTGGCTGCAAAAAAATCCTACAAAACAATGCACGCTGCTTTTTTAATGAGAACATCAGATGCTGTATTTTGCTCATTTTCAAAGGATTTTGCTTTTATTAAATGTGCATTAGGGTGGTCCAAAATTTGAAAATTTTTTAAAATTAAGCTGCCACTGCACCAAAATGTACTCTTTGATATAAAGCAGCGCTATGTAAAATTTGGTCAAGTTCAGTGAACATTTGATGCAAACTAATTTGAAAACCGAAAAGTGGTCCAAAATACATAGATTTAAAAAAAAATCGTTGCGTTAAAATTTGAACTGGTTAACTTTTTATATGGGTTTTGAGCCGCTAAGTTCGAATCTGCAATTTATTTCCCTGTAAGTTCTGTAGTTCAAGTTGAGAAATTAAGATACGAAAATTTCATATAAATTTGAACCAGTTTAATATGAATGTATGTATGTATATGTAAATGTATGCATTGACTAAATGGATTTATACATTCAGTAGGCATTAATTTAACTCAAATTTAAGTTCATTTCATAAAATTCCACGACCATTTTGTTAGGTTAAGTTAGATGAGCTATACAATGCAATATATTGCATAACTTTGCTTATCGTGTATTTTACCAATCTTGCCAAAAGAAATTTACAATATACGCGGTAGCCAGATAACCTAAAAGAGTGCTGTAAGTTTAACTTCTGAGACAGAATAGCTTCCTATCTAAAATGTTTCCTTGATCTCATTTTCGATAACCTGAAAAGAATTAGATAATGCAATTTTATTATGCTTCAAAGGGTCATACTGTAGCTTATTATAGAGAGACTAGCCCCAAATGTCGTTATATCAGATTGTGTCGATTTTCACTTATAAAAATAAATTAGCTTGCGGTCTGACAGCCAAGTTTTCTGCCTTCTTCAAGCCAAATATATATGAAGCAAAACACGTTAACTTTCCAAAAAAATCCCAAAAATTTTACACGTATATCTTGGACGATTCCAAGCATCTTATGCCCAGTACACTTTTTTCGTTAGATACCTCCCTCATCTAGCGATCGAATCCGATCCTGAGTCATACATCATTTTAAAGCTTATAAGTTATGCCTTAATTTAGAGAACTTTCAAAAAAATTTCAGGGGGGTTTTTAAAAAAAAATTTCGAAAGTATTTTTAAGATTAAAAAGTTTTCGTGAGAAAAAATTTTTTTCACCAAGTAATATTTTTTTATAAAAGAACACTTAAAAATTAATTGAACCAAATACTAACATGTATCAATTTACAAACTTTGGTATAAGCTATAGGGGAAAGTAGGGAATCGTGGGCCTTGGGGAATCGTGAGACACCGCCACCTTTTGGCAGTATGTCGAGATTAGTGCTGCGACATCGACATCGATGTTGATGAAACATCGATGTTTTGCAAGAACATCGACTGTTTTTAACATCGATGTTTTAAGTTCGATTTTTTTGCAAAATCGATTATTTGCCTCGATGTTTTTATTCGATGTTTTCACAAATTCTGTTTTCTCAATTTTCGTTTGCACAAACTTTGTTTTTACAAATTTGTTTCATTGAATTCAATGAAACTTAAATGGAAATTATTACTTTTAATAGATTTAGTGATAATGGTAAATTTTTCATTACGAGCAAATCAATTTTTTGATAGTGAAAGAAATTTCACTATCAATAAATTTAGTCGAACTTTTATTGAAAATTGATAACTAAATTTAGTAATAATGAAAAACTGTACACTATCACTAAATGCATTTTTTGATATTGGAAAGTTCTAAAATGGAAAATTTTTTCACTTGCACTGAAATTTTTGAAAAATAAATTTTATTGCAAAACCCCAAGTCTGTTTGTAGAGCATAAATTTTCAACAAAAAAGTTCTTTATAGTTTATATCGTAGGATTTACTGTTTTCATCAAAAAGCTTTCGAAATTAAAATAATTGAAATCTCATTGTTCACAAATCGTTACTATATGTTAAAGATGATATCGTAGTGTTAGTACTACAACAAGACATGCTTATTGAAAACGTGGAAACGTTAGAACGCTGGATGGGAAAAGCCAAAAGATATGAAGTTGTTCTCTGAAATTGATAAAATTCCAAACTCGGAAAAAGTTTGCAATTTTATTTAGAAATGGAAAAAATGAAAGAAAATGGTTTATGTTTCAATATGGATTTTATTGAGCGTTGTTCTTACCAATATGGAGTACACAGCAAAAGAGAATTGGAGGTCACTAAGCTTTAAATTTAATACTTAAGGTTGCAAAATAATGGTTTTAACTACCAACATTGAAAATATTTAAATTCTCAAAAATCTATAAAATTATTGCCACAGTTTAGGCATCAGCGCAATGTTATGTTAGATGATAAAAAAAGTGTTGCCATCTGGCATAAACACTTATGTTTCATGTTTTGAGAAAAAACTGTTTTAAGTTCTTAGGATTTCGTTTTTATAGTGGATTCTGAAATTTTCTGCTTTTTTTTTTTATCAAGTACACTTCAAAATTTTTCTTTCATGTGTGCTTAAATCAAAATATCTAAAATGTAGATGTCCAGTTCTAGTATTAACCCTACAATATTGAAAACTATGTTAATAAATCAGCTTATTTATATTTATACATTTATCTATGTATACTAAGAGGGAACTTATCTATTTAAAATTATACTGCAAAGGACGTCAAAAAATCAGTATTTTCATTATCTGAAGATGGTTGTATTTCATAAAGTGGGAATTATGTGCAAGTAACATATTTATGCACTATATTACTTGTGTTGCATTAAATGCAAAAGTTAATTTTATATTATCTCAGCACAACTAGAAACTGATACGATTTTAGATTTCTTAAATGCGCGAGTCCCCAAAACTTTAATATTTCAAATCAACTGTGTATTGCAAAATTCAAAAAGGATATCAGAGACAAAAATTAAGGCTTTTCTCAAATTGAAAATTTTTAAAATATTGTTAAACACATGCAAGTAAAAAAATTGAAAAGTTTTCAATAAGGAAAAAATTATAAAAAGTATGTAAGTGACCTGGTCTATGAAAAGGGTGCTTAGGTGTCAAAAAAAAAAATTTTAGAATTTTTTGCCGATTCGCATAGAATTGACCTTTGATAGTTGTTTACCAGCTGTTTTCTCGAAAACTTATTTTCGCACGTAAGCCCCCCTTTTCATAGACCAGGTCACATATACTTAAAGTTTCGTTAAAATAATGACTTTTTTTTAGCTACATATTTGTACGGATATTCAAAAAGTTATGGCTTCTATAATTTAAAATTAAATTAATACAAAAATATGCAATATTTTCCATTTATTTATGTATTTAATTTTACTGTTCCATGTTCTAAGCAAAATTTGAGAGAAATTTGATTCGTTTTGTCAGAGTTTTCAACTTATTAAAAAAGTAATCGATGTTGCCAAAAATCGATCTTTTTTTGGCGATGTTTTCTAGACATCGATGTTTAATTCAGAAAACATCGATGTTCAAAAAATCGATGTTTTCCGGTCGATGTCGCAGCACTAGTCGAGATAAATAGTTAAATGCAACTGTAATCGTTTTCTCTTAGCCTCAACTTATTTTTACATTGGTTGTTGACAAACGTACGCATTTTATTTGCTTTGTACAATACTCGCCCAAAAAAAAGTATCTGCAAAACTTTTTTTGCGTGTTTGATTTCCATCATTCTTGGATGAATTGCTACGACAAAACACAGGTAAATATGTTTTTTATTATCGTTAGACCTTTGCCTTTCAACATACAAAAGTAATTTTGCATGACACTCAACAAGTCAATTACACGCTGTTGTTTTGCAAAAAGTAGCGTTTGGGGAATCGTGAGCCACTTCGTGGGCCACCCGTGTTTTGACAGTTTTCGTATCAATACACATTTGTATGTTGTGTTTATGATGTTTTATGCAAAATGGAGGCTGTGAATCAATAAATAAAACAATAAATACATATTTTGTGTCAAATTTTCCTATTTCCCAAATTGCGTATCTGATTGATCGTGCATAACCCTTCTTCTTCATTTTGTCGATTAAAATAACTTTACTTGTCATTTCAACTAATTCAATAAAGTTTTGCATCATAATTGTTTGATTTTTACTTAATTACGGCGGTGGCCCACGATTCCCCACCATTTTTGAAAATCGCAAAAACACTAATTTTTTTCAAACCACGAAAAGTCGGAAAAAACAAAAGAATTGTTAGAAAGTGTAATAGTCAAAAGTTACCTAATTTCATGTAGAATTACATGCCATATTACAATTTGCAAAATTTTTTTTTTTTTTTTTTAAGATATTTAACAAAATAAAAACGTGGCCCACGATTCCCCACCTTCCCCTACATTTTTTAAAAAACACCCTTTTCATGAAAATGACTAAAAACGCCAAATTCAACACCCTGTATTTTAACAACAAATAGTTATAGAACCAAATCCACCCGGATTGCCAAATATGAGCGAAATCGGAGACAAAGAAATGTTCAGCTGTTACGCTTGGCGTGTTTTGCTTCATATATCCGTATCAATCAGTAGTAGGTGCAGAAACATATGTATGTGTCGTTAATTTTAATAGTGCTGCAAGTCCATTGAAAGCAAAACTAATGAAACTCACATTATTTGCATAATAATCGGTTATTTAACAATTATGGTTCTTTCAACGTAATATCAACAATCTTACTCAGTCCTTACAAAATCATAGCGATTTCATATTATTATTGCCCTTAAATGCACTTGCACCTCTATTTAAATGAACGACACATGTAAAGACTTAAGTGCTTTTGTAATGTAAAGATATGCCAGCCGTTAAATAATGGGTAGTTTTTTTTAAATAATATTCTTCCTCAGTATGGAATGCCAAACTTAAACACCGCAGAACAGAATATCTTCTCTTCTTATACGAGCTAAAATTGTATGTTTCTTTGTACTTATTTCTGTGCCAATATTTTTTCTCGAAAACGGCTACAGCGATTTCAATGAAACTTGGAATAGTGTTAGATATTAGCAAACAATGAATAATGTGCTAGGTTTGATTTTTATAAATGCTCACAAGAGGGCGTGGCACTGCACTAAATTTTAAATTTGATTTAGTCATAACTCGTAAACTATACAAGGTATTTTGATGAAATTTAGTCAGCGGGTACGGCTTAATATTGCCTTGTTACAGACTAAAAGTGGGCGGGATCGAAGAAGTGCCACGCCCACTTTTTAACCCTTGAAAATTTTGATTCAATATTACTCGAAAACGACTCCAACAATTTTTATGAAAATTTAGGAGATATTACCTCTAAAAACAAGGATTCATACGTGATACGCCGTTATATTGGGAAAACTCGTTGAAGGGCGTGGCACCGCCCACAAAAATATAAAACGGTATAAAAAGAAAACTAATAAAGCAAACATTCTGAAATTAACTGTGAGGAGCCTAATTGCAATAGGGCATCTCTGATTTGAAAGTGGGCGAAATGTCGCAATTGCGCGTGGAACCTCCCATACAAGCAAAATACGTTAAATGCTATTTCTCGCAAATGTTACAAGATATTTTTATGAAATTTGGTATGTAGGTACTACATATCAATGCCTTGTAATAACCGAAAAGTGGGCGGGATCGAAGAAGTGCCACGCCCCTTTTTTAACCATTGAAAATTTTGATTCAATATTACTCGAAAACGACTTCAACAATTTTAATGAAAATTTCAAAGATTTTACCCCTGAAAACAAGTATCAATATGTGATGTGCTGTTATATTAGGAAAACTCGTTGGAGGGCGTGGCACCGCACACAAAAATATAATACACTATAAAAAGAAAACTACTAAAGCAATCTTTCTGAATTTAACTATAGGGAATCTACTTTTTATTAGGCACCTACGACCTGAAAGTGGGCAAAATATCACCGGTGCGCCTGGAACCTCCCATACAAGTAAAACAAATTAAATGCTATTTCTCGCAAATGGTACAACATATTTTGATGAAATTTGGTATGCGGACCTGGATTACAAGTATCTAAAGCATAACGAAAAGTGGGCTTTGTTCAATAATGGTAAGGCCCACTTTTTACCAAAATAAAAATTTTAGTTAATAACTCATGCACAAAAAAAAATTTAATGAACTTTCCGAGGCATGATGGTAAGATATTTCAGCCCCCATACAAGAGGCGAAATATTTTGGGTGCGTGGCATATCCCATTTATTTATTTTAGGTCATTCTAAATCTCTTAAAAAATTTGGAGTTCTTGATATTTTTCTATACCATTCGATATTTTCCGAGTTTTTTCTTATTATTTTTCTCATCGGTTAATTTATCATTTTGAAAGCTTTGGAGGTGAAAAGGTACGAATTTCATTGAAAAAAATAGCTATGAATAAAAACATCGACTAAAATGATAAGATAAGATTGTTGACCGAGCAGGGATCGGTCTCCAGGTACTATCCAACTTATGGCAGATTGCAAAGCCGAAAAGAATTGAATTTATGAACTGAAACGTATCTGATAACTTGAACAAAAAAGATATCGATGAAATTTTTATACCAAGGGTATATTCACTTTGTCCTTCCGTTTGTAACGCAGAGAAGAGGGCGTGTCAGGTATGGAAAAGTACATATATTCTTGATCAGCGTCACCTCCTGAGTCGATATAGCCATGTCCGTTTGTCTGGCTGGCTGGCTGTGTGTGGAAATACATTTTTTGGGAAAACTAAGCAAGATACTTCAATGAAATTTGGTGCACAGCCTTCGTCGTCGTTAACTCGGGGGATTGAAAATGAGCAAAATCGGTCAACGGACACGCCTACCACCCATACAAAAAATATATTCAAAATGCACCTTTTAGAGTATTTTACACGATAATGCAACCAAAATACACAAAAATACTAAAAATTGTAAGCGCAAGCTCTGAGCAAAAACAGGACAAATTCGGACAAGAGGGCGTGGCACCTCTCATATAAGCAAAAGCTTCAAAACGCTATACTGAAAGCATTTTTTGATATAATCGAACTAAATTTTCCTCAGACGCTAAGAATTATAAATACAAGCTTTAAACAAAAACTGGATAAAATCGAACAAGAGGGCGTGGCACCTCCCATATAAGCGAAGGTTAAAAACGCTATATTGAAAACGTTTTTTGAGATAATCCAACCACATTTCACTCAAATACTAAGAACTATAAATTCAAACTGTGAGAAAAAACTGGGTGAATTCAAACAAGAGGGCGTGGCACCTCCCATATAAGCAAAATTTTCAAAATACTGTTGTGTAGGGTATTTAATGTTTGGCCTGGCCAAAGGTAACACCCTTACTAGTTTTGTAATGATAATTTATTTAGACTAAAGAAAATTATTTTTCACAATTCTTGATATTAAAATAATTTAAGTGTTACTGTACATTTTTTTTCAACAAGTAGGTATCGCTCAACAAATTTAAACTGGGTTTTGAAGAAAAAGACTGTGGCTTCAAGCTTCAGGTTTTGTGGCTTAGGATTTCCTTGTTCTGTTATATAACCTTAAAAATCTCGATAAATCAAACTTTAGGCTCAGTGGTAGTATAATTAAAGATCAGCATTAATAGTTTCTTGACTAACAAATAAACTCAAATTTAAACGTTCTAATAATTTAAGTTTAAAGTTGAGCGTTTTAAAACTTTAAAATTCAAATATATTTTTTATTGCAGCCTTTTTGGATGCTCTTCTGTTGTAGTTTTTAAACAGTGACACTTGTTTTCTGTCTTCAAAAAGTTTTCGCTTCTGTGGTCCTCAGAGTGTTGCGAAGTGTTGGCCAAAGCGGATTAACTACAACTTGACAAAAAATAAGCAGCAACTAGAGTTGAGTTATGGGATAGCACTGTTTTTTTTAGCAAAATATAAATATGACAAAAAAAAAAAAAAAAAACAAAAAAGAATAAAATCTATTAGATTTAATTTTTTTAAACAACACAAACGGCTTAAACTATTTTGGTTTTTAGCTTAAAAATCTGTTTTTATGAAAAACTGGTAAAACTTATTCAAAAACTCAATTCATAATCTGTTTTTATCATTTAAAAATATTTACTTAATACGTCTGCAACATTTGAATTATTTTTCTTTAATTTTCGCAAACGATTTATCGTATTAAATTTTGCTACATTAGGGTGGCCGTACCAAAATGTTAAATAATTACAATAATTACATGTTTAAGTAAAAGGTAACAGTTGTATTTCATATCTGAGGTAGTCAAAATTATTTACATACCTACAAATATAATAGAAATTTTCATATGTTGACAACGCTACTTGAGTACTCCTCCACCATTAACATTGATATCAATTTAAAGACTTTGAAGTTTTTCTACTTGCGCTCAACTTTGTCTGCGTGCATGTCGTCGTTAATTGTGAATGGAACTGTTGCGCTAATGTGTGTGAGTTTACGAAATAAGGTGGAACTTAAGCGCAGATAGGGTCGAAATTTTGATTCATACAGAAAGTGTCTTCAAAGTTAGAATGAGTTTGAAAAAGATATCTGCCACATTTTTTGTCATTCTGAGTAAAACCAAAGGATTGATTCTCCTGAAGGCCAATTGTAGCAAAAAAAAAAAAAAAAAACTAGTAAGGGTGTAAAATTTGGCCTGGCCAAACATTAAACATTTTGCTCATATGGGAGGTGCTACGCCCTCTTGTCCGACTTCACCCGGTTTTTGTTCAGATTTATAGTTTTTAGTGTCTGAGTGAAAAACGTTTTCAGTATAGTGTTTTGAAGCTTTTGCTTATATAGGAAGTGCCACGCCCTCTTGTTCGAGTTCCTCTAGTTTTAGCTTAGAGCGTGCATTTATAGTCTTCAGTATTTGAGTGAAGTTTGGTTGGATTATCTCAAAAAACTTTTTCCGTATAGCATTTTGAAACTTTTGCTCATATGGGAAGTGCCACGCCCCCTTGTCCGATTGCACCCAATTTTTGTTGAGAGCTTTCATTTATGATTCTTAGTGTTCGAGTCAAATTTGGTTCTAATAATATCATAAAACGCTTTCAGTATAGCGTTTTGAAGCTTTTGCGTATATGGGAGGTGCCACGCCCTCTTCACCAAATTAGCTCAGTTTTTTCTCAGAGTTTACGCTTACGATTCTTAGTATTTATGCGTATTTTGGTTGCATTGTCGTGAAAAATACTCCTAAAATTGCATTTTGAATATATTTTTTGTATGGGCGTGTCCCTTGACCGATTTCGCTCATTTTCAATCCCACGAGCTATCTTTGGCAACGGAGGCAGTGAACAAAATTTCATTGAAATATCGTGCTCAGTTTTCCCAAAAAGTGTATTTCAACACACAGCCATCCACCCAGCCAGCCAGCCAGCCAGCCAGACGGACATGACTATATCGACTCAGGAGGTGACGCTGATCAAGAATATATATACTTTTCTATATCTGCCACGCCTCATTCTCTGCGTTACAAACGGAAGGACAAAGTGAATATACCCTGGGTGTAGTGTATAAAAAACATATTTTGTGCTCAAATGTGCATGAAAATAAGTATTATATTTTTGCGATAAATAGTTTTAAGGAAATGATAAATTTTGTTGTTGGAGGGGTGATACTGCCTATTTTTTTTTTTAATACTAAATATTTGCCACAATGTTATTCATGTATGTTTTAAATTTCATTTATCTGCATCAAGTAGCTTCAAAGATATGTTGAAGATATGTCAACAAAAATGCGTCCATTACGTTGCACTTTAAGCCGAGTATAACTCAGAATTGATAGAGAAAATCAGTTGCCAGCTACGGAATCAGCAAGGTATGTTGCACAGTGCTATTGATTTTTAGAGGACGTCGCAGTTAATTTTGATGGCATTGACTATTTCGCATTATCATAATCAATTTGCAAGTTCCACTCTAGTGTTAATTTAACACTAAGCGAGCATTTATGCCTATGCGTTTAACTGTTTGCACGCATTTGTATGCGTGTACGTGTAAAATCACAAAACCATGCTATGATAAGTGGCAGCCGGAAGCTGTTGACATCCAGTTTTTCAAAGTAAAATAATAATTTGTAAGATTCTTCTTTCCCCCAACATATTATGCATGTGTGTGTTACGTGCAAATGTATGTGCGATAATTTTTGTTTAAAATTTTCTACCTGTCTGCCATCATTTTCAGATTTAAACTTCTGAGAATTTGAACATTCAACTGTTATTTATGATTTTAATTAGAACTCCTTCTGTCATATGATGTTGCCAATTTGGTTTCCTTGTACATGTGAATGTACATTGTTAAGTGCTCAGTAGGAAAATTAAATGAAGTCACTCCAGGATAAAGCTTGCTAGCACTTCTCAGGCAAGTATATTTTACTAACGTAAGCTCTTGCAGGCCTGACTTACATAATCATATGCTATTATATCTTCAAATAATTATAATCGGCCTGCGCTTGATATTATTTTGATATTTGCATAATATATGTATATAAATATAAGTTATTTATGATATCCGATAAAATAAAAGTAAAGTTTAACTTTTATTTAGTGCGTGAGGACCACTTTTATTGTCCGAGTTTCGTAAGTAAAAACTAATTCCCTAAACATGCTGCCGCAAAACTATTAAACTTAATTTTGTTGACACTGCTGTCGGTGAAGTTGTTGTTATGGGCTGGTTAAATGAATCACACATTTTGTGGAAATTAAAGATCGCAGATATGGAATCATAAATTTTCAATTTTTCAAATATCAATTTTTCAAACATGTAAAGGAAACCCAAACTGAAAAAGAAATCTTTTAATTCCTGTTTCTGCCTACAGGGTTCTTTAAAGAGTTGAAGAACTGCATTGTCTCTTTCACGCATAACACTTGTAATATTCACACATCTATATGAAAAGGAAATGTATCACTAATACTGGTTTGATACGGTTTTTTTTTGTGGATGAAGCTTATAATCGGCATTATATTTGAGCCTAATATACATACGTATATGTAGGTGAATGTCTCAAAAATTACGCTTTAAAAATACTAACTTTCATTCTCTCAATAGAAATAAAAGCTCAAATACATATTTTGCTATGCACTTACTCGTGATTTTGTTCAGCGTCGTATTTAGACATGTTTTAAACAAAAAATTTCAAAGTCCTTGGAGCATTTCGTTTTTCATTCGATTTGTTATCGAATATTTATTGTGTGGTCTATCACTAGCACTCAAGTAAAAATATAAGTTCGGTTCTTTTGACCAAACTCTTGTACATACTTATATCGACGCATTTTTTACGCTGATTCCGAATACAGAATCAGAATAATGCCCCAGAGAGACGGCAGCTCTAATGCATATTACACGACAAATAATATGAAATTTACTATTGCATGATTTTAGGCATTTTTTAAATACATATTTCATAGACATTGACTAAAAGAAAATTTTCCAATTCAGGGTCCAAAAAATTCGAAAAAATCAAAAACAAGATTAACATTGAGTTAAACAGCAGAAAAGCTAATTAGAAAGTTTTGGACCCTGAATTGGGAAATTTTCCTTTAGCCAATGTCCATGAAATATGTATTTAAAAAATGCCTAAAATCATGCAATAAAAAGTTTCACATTATTGCGTCTGTAATGTGTATCAGAGCTGCCCTCTGTCTGGGCAACTTTTGGTTTTTGAGGACTTATGACCTAAAAGTTATAGTTAAATAGAAAAAACAAAGTTTTCCTCTATTTTTGAAGTTATATAACGAGACAAGTTGAACTTTAACCGTAAAACCTCATATGATATATAAAGTAATAGCTTTTTTCTTCAAGTTTTTATGTCTCTGAAATATCCCAACCTTGTTTGTGTGCTAGTGAAAGACCACAATAAAAACAATTCGATAAAAAATCGAATAAAAAATTAAATGAGCTAAGGATTTTGAAATTTGTTTTTTGAAAACATGTCCAAATACGTTGTTGAACAAATTTCCGAAAATAAATTTGGGATACTCGAACCTTTTTTAAAATCGATAAAAGACTTTCGTGTATAAGGTAAAGTCCTATTCGCGATCTATAAGTTTTTTTCTGTTTTTTGTTCTTAACCCTACGATGTACAACCGGGCTTTTCGAGGCCCATTTTGACTTTAAGTGGGCACAAAATTTTTTTCATAAAACTGATCTCCAAATGGTTTCTTCTCAACTACCGCTTATGATTTCTGAATGCAACGAATCTACAGACAGCTCGTTTGTGTTGACTTCGTAGAGCAAACAGGTTCTGTTTCTATAGCAACATCGGATTAGTGCAGGAAAGTGATCAAAATATGTTGTGCCACGGCTGCCCTGCTATCGAAGCAGATATAATGTGCAAACATATTAACATTAGAGACCTCCCGAAGATCAGTTTTTCTCCAAATCCAAAGCCAATTGTTCGAAGGTTCATTCTGCAATAATTTAAACTAGTAAGGGTGTAAAATTTGGCCTGGCCAAACATTAAATACCCTACACTGCAGTATTTTTAAAATTTTGCTCATTTGGGAGGTGCTACGCTCTCTTGTCCGAGTTCACCCAGTTTTTTTCCAGAGTTTGGATTTATAGTTTTTAGTGTCTGAGTGAAAAACGTTTTCAGTATAGCGTTTTGAAGCTTTTGCTTATATAATAGGTGCCACGCCCTCTTGTCCGAGCTCGTCTAGTTTAAGCTTAAAGCGTGCATTTATAGTCTTTAGTATTTGAGTGAAGTTTGGATGGATTATCTCAAAAAACTCTTTCAGTATAGCATTTTGAAACTTTTGCTTATATGGGAGGTGCCACGCCCCCTTGTCCGATTTCACCCAATTTTTGTTGAGAACTTTCATTTATGATTTTTATTGTCTGAGTCGAATTTGGTTCGAATATCTCAAAAAACGCTTTCAGAATAGCGTTTTGAAGCTTTTGCTTATGTGGGAGGTGCCACGCCCTCTTGTTCAAATTCGTTCAGTTTTTTTGTCAGAGCTTGCGCTTACAATTTTTAGTATTTATGCGTATATTGTCGTGAAAAATACTCCTAAAATTGCGTTTTGAATATATTTTTCGTATGGGCGGTAGGCGTGTCCGTTGACCAATTTCGCTTATTTTCAAACCCCCGAGCTATCTTTGACGACGGAGGCAGTGTACCAAATTTCATTGAATTATCTTGCTTAGTTTTCCCAAAAAGTGTATTTCAACACACAGCCAGCCAGCCAGCCAGCCAGCCAGCCAGACAGACGGACATGGCTATATCGACTCAGGAGGTGATGCTGATCAAGAATATATATACTTTTCTATATCTGCCACGCCTCCTTCTCTGCATTACAAACGCAAGGACAAAGTGAATATACCCTGGGTGTAGGGTATAAAAATTATGGAACACTAAATAAAATTAAACGTACCAACTCTAATTCTGTTGTTGTTTCAAACTTTAATAAGATTTTACACCAAAAAGAAATTATAAGGTAAACCGTGTGTTAAGATTTTTTCGATCTCACTCATTAATATAACAACATTGCTCCTTTTCCAGTTTTTAAAGCCGATTATGAGGGTTCGGATCCCCAATTAGTAGATTGGGTGTACCTATGCTTTAAGTTACAAACATTCGGCTTCAGCCAAGCTTTCAACTTATTTTGTTCAAAAGCCGAATGAAGGTCCGAATGTGCTTTTTCAGCAAAATTCGGCCAAGCCCAAAGGCGTGTCAAAAGCTATGGTCGGTCACTTATTATAAACTAAAAAAAAAACTAGTAAGGGTTTTATCTTTTGCTCAGAGCTTGCACTTATAGTTTTTACCTGGGGAGGTTTCGACACATGGGAGGCTTTGTCAGTGCCAAATTTTGCGATTTCTATTCACACTAACTCCCACGTGTAATACAAAAAGTCTTACTCCTAATGGTACGTAGTTATCATAAAAATTTTTGTGCACAATTCCCCATAAGAGGAGGTTTCGTCATTCATTTTAACTATGGTTTTTTGGTCACAGTTCCGAAAATAGCTAACATACCGAATTTTTGGTAATTTTTAAAAGAAGCAAAATAAATTGCATCCGGAAGATATAAGGATTTTTTTGTAAGGGGGCCGAAAACTCCCCCCTCTCCCCTACATTCTAGGGTTAACGTGAAATTTCAATGAGTATTTATTATTAGTGTAAACAGATGGATCAGTGTTTGAGGTGGAAGCAGATGAATTAAAGCTGCACGGCCAGGTGGCAACGATTTTAATTCAAAAACAAACCACCCGCGCGTTTGATGCTAAATCCGATTGCTAAGGTTATTCACATTTGAGGTGGGCGCTATACTGCCAAGCAATGTTCTGACATTTCTAAATGCCGTAAGAACGACTTTTATGCTTATCAAATCAATTGTGAGGAACTTTTTAACTGGACAAATCCCGCTACACATATTTTTAATTCAATCCTTTAGAAGTGTATTCTCTAATGGCATCTTAGTTGACCCAAATTTTTTTTCATATTAACTACTCATGTTAAGGCTGAATATTTTATGCGTATCTGATAATATTTCCTTGAAATGAAAACAGTTCGCCGGTTTGTACGCCATTTTACAAATTAAATTGTTTTCGAGAAATTCTATGTTTGATTTTACTTTTATTAAATTAGTCTTGAACTAATTTTCAAATTGTGTTTTCAATGCTGAAACAATAAAAAACTTTTCAGAATTTTCTTTGACTTTGTGGACAAAATGGTTAAAGTTTTAAAAACTCGTTCTCATGAATTTTTGCTGCATTTGTTTTTTATTAAAATGTTTTTAAATATTTGCAACCGAAACCATATCCTTGGTACATCATATACGCCATGCATGGTGCAATAAAAACAAAAGACGACAAATAAGAGCAGCGGAAGTGCAGTTAACGTTACCTGTTTGCACAAATCTAAAGAAACAACTTCCGCCAAAATACATGGAAAAAACCAAAGCAGAGAGAGGGAGAATGAGTGGAAACTTTACCATGTTCTTTGTCAATTGAAGAACCCAGTAGCATCAGCGGCAGTAGAAAAAACCGAAACTGAAACCCAGCAAGCGAAAAGCCAAGAACCAAAAGTAGGTTAACCAAACTCATGCAAACCAGGATACCGACCAGTTAGTTGGTAGTGGTGGCTACGTCCTTAGGTAATTATAAGGCAAGACATGCAGGCAAACAAATACAACTATAGTTTCACACATGCACACGCACTCGCAGACAGGTTGCAGTTGCTGGCTACTGTTGTTTTTGTTGTGAAACATGTGTAGTTGTTTATTTGATCGGTAGTGCATTGTTGTGTTAGCTTACCTATGTGTATATGTATGCACGTGTGTGTAATGGCGCGCTTGTCGACTTCCTGGTTGAGCAAAAATTCTGTAGTTTTAGTTTGTGCTGTTCATTTTGAATTGCAACTGTTTGTCCTGGTTGGAAATGATATATATGATTTTTATAAAAGTTGCACTGGCATCGCTACAATATAAATCTCCAGTCAAGGAAATCTGTTCATCTTAAATTTATTTTAATGCCTTGATGAGTGTTCACATCGTGACCAAAAACGTAAATTATCGGTCATAGGTCTAGTCGAGTATTTAATTTACCTAACTTGAAAATGGTAATACATCCTCAAAATCTTAAGTTATTCCTAAAAAACTGTTTTTAGGTGAATTTGTACGCTTAAAAATCTGTAGCCCACCACTCACTTCTTAGCCGATTTTGCATTTTTGCACTGATTTGGAAAGGAAAATTTATGAGGTCCATAAAGTGAGCCATACGGGTGTGACGAATTTCGATGTTTTTTGGTTGGGAATTTGGAGCTATTTTCGAGCTTTTCAACAGTAATTTCGAGCTGTCTGGGAAATTTTCCACTTTCCGGAAAAGCGGAAAAATTTTTCTATATGGCTTACTTTATTTTTTCAGTCAGACGAATTCGCGAGAAGAGTTAAGAGTTTTAACGCAGGAATTTTAAGCTAGTTTTGAGCTAATTTTGAGCAAAAGGCATTTTCTGGGAAAGTCCCAATTTTTCCCGAAGTTCCCAAAAAACTTTATTTATGGCTAACTTTATTTTTTCAGCCAGACGAATCCGCGGGAAGAGTAAGCGATGACATCTTTTAACGCAGAAATTTCGAGCTAGTTTTGAGCTGCCCTTGAATGAAGGGTTTTCCGGAAAACCTTAAATTTCCCCGGAAAATCCCAAAAAATTTTTTCAGGGCTTGGTTAAGTATTTTCAGCCAGACAAACCCATGAGAATATTTGCCAATCATATCATTTGACACACGAATTTTGAACTAGTTTCGAGCTTATCAAAAACGAAAAGTTTTTTCCGGAAACTTTCCCGGAAAATTCCAAAAAACCTCTTTTTATGGCGGTGCCATGACTAAATCCCCACGGACATAGTCCCCATTTCGTAAATGCATGTTATGTCCGCAAATTACCCGAAGGTTTCATAGTCGAAACGAACAATATATAGGTACACTGGAAGGAAAATATCCGTGGCGGATAGCATAAACGAAGAATATTAAGGTATACTAGAGGAAAATATCTATTGCGGACTATCACTAAGCTTTAATACTTGAAGGTTTCAACAAGCTCTAATATGGTTTCCCTGGACATCCCAGCAAAGCTAAGTTTTTGAAAAACTATAAAATGTCTAAATGAATAATTCTACGCTTTTTTTGCCTTTTCCATTTTTATCGTTAGATGCCTTGCTTTTGAGTAAAAAATCGTCTTTTTGCTTTGTAATTGAAAAACGTAGAAAAATCGATTTTGGGACGCGAATATTATCCATACCCCCAAGAAAAATTTATAAATTTTAAACGCTAATATTTTTGTAAGATCATAGCCTTTATTTCTAAAGCACCCTTGGGTACCCATTTGTTAATAAAAAAAAAATGTATAACCAGAAAACATGTTTTTTGTAGCCAAGATGGACTGCATTGGTTTTTCTTGGAACGAAAAAAAAAAAAAGATGATGCAGATATCGTTTTTAAGATTCCTTCTAACTCTTGAGTCGTTTTCGGGATGATTTTTTTTTGCTTCATGCAAAATCGAACCGGTCTAATACATATATAGGGGAAGTGTGCCGCCTGCGGGTGTGGGCACCCCCCGTAACTTTGACCAGAAAAGAAATGCGGCTGTTCTGACAATTCTTAAGCGCGTGTTATGACAGCACAAAGTTTTTGTGCATATACCGGAGCATACAGACGCATTTGCTTTGTGCTGATAAGAAAACAATTTTTGAATAAGTGAAAGTCAACACAAAAGTTTTTTTCAATCATTTTTTCAAGTGCGGCAAATTGAAGTGAATCAATCAAAAAGCTGAATGCAATCTATATTTATGTAGTAAATTTATTACATATTGTGATTTAAGACCGAATGCAACCAAAATGTTCACACAAGAGAATTTGCTTATTGCATTTCAAAGTGGCATTTCAAAGTCGAGTGTGGGCCCTGAATTGGGTCGGGTGTGGGCACCCTATTTTTTTATTTAAAGCTTGTGTTTTACTGAAATATAGTCGTGGATACCAACATTACTAACTTAAATGGTGTTCTTATGCTTTTTTACGCTTTTTAGTGGAAAGCAAAGAACCAATAGGTCTTTTAAGGATATCGTAGAAAAAAAATTATTTTCATTAAGAGTGGGTGGTAAGGTGGAAATGCACTTCACAAAAAATCTAGGTATTGAGTTTCCAGACAAGTGGACCGAGGAGCAGATGGCGGCTAGCCGGCTAATCTGGCAATGGCGCCGAAGAAAATCAAGTCTGGTTTCAGGGCAACATGTATGATGTTATTCGATCCAGACATTTTCAGTGACGCTAATTTTGTTGAAGCCGTTGAGCAGAATTTGTTCAATTTGTGTGAGTCAGTGTTTCCAAAATAAATTTGATTGCGTTTTACTTCATATTTTCCCATTTTAAGCCGATTTTCAAGGGGTGCACGCAAGCGAACCAAATATTTTTTTTTTGTCAAAAATTTTCACTTCAACATTTATTTCATATAATTTTTCCAACTGACGAAATCAATTTACTTTCTTTACCGGTAGCTAGCTAAGGTCCCTAGCTTTCCATTGAAACTTATATGTCTGGATAATAGTATACATTTGCTCAAAAGTCATGAGTCGAAAAGAAAAAGGTGCCCACTCCCCACACTCTTCTTCTACATATGTCCTCGGAAAATATGGATCGAGAACATATATGAGTATAACATATTTAAATATTACTAAGATTGGAAAAATCAAAATTTTTTACCTGGTGCTTCATGTGGAAAACCCCAATTTACGTAATTTCCCGGAAAAGTTGAGAGGATCCATTTTGATATGTTGTTCAGGGTATAGGTTTTATGAAATTTGGATTTAGTGTAAGACTCACATATATAGCCAATTTCTAATTTGATTGGTCTAATAATCACAAAACAAGCAACATTTTCATCACTGAATTTTCAGTAAATATAGACAATAGCTTGGTCCTTAATATATTTATTTGGTTCAGAAAACGATGGCACCTAAAAAATTATCAACGCTGCATACTCAAAAACTTGTAAGTTGAGCTAGTGATATAATTATTATTTGCCCGATATTAAACTACATTAAAGTATTTTCCTAAATTGCAACTCCACTGCATCCTTAAAGACTTAATTTCCACTTGGGTAGGTAAGCCGTCTTTAAGTGCAGATTTCGTTGAAGCTTTAAAAACTCATTGCAGATAATTGCTACTTGATGTGTGCAGCCATTGTTTCTTACTTTAAGGTATTTTTTTTAGCGTTGCCTTAGTGAAGAATTTCATACTAAAGAATGTAACAGACTTTTAAATGAAAAAAAATGTACGTAAGTAATTCTTTTTGTCTATTCCACTTTAACCTTTGGTTATTGAACTTTCCTTTATTTTGTTGTTTTCTTTCAGCTTTGATCTTGTACATTTCATTGCTGATATTTAGCTTAAAAGTTTCATGGTTTTTTCTTGTTTTCTCACTTTTGTGAAACTTTATCGTTGATTTTTTTGTATTGTTTCCTTTATTTTCTGTTATTCTTTTTGTATTCAGCTCATGTTCTTCTTTATTCCTGCATGTCCATTTTGCAATGTGCTACATACATACATACATGGAGAGTAACAACAGTGCAACAGAAAATTCATTACATTAAAAACTTCACCAGTTACTTTCAAACTGTTTCTCCATCAACATCAACATCATCATCAGCATCATCGATTGTAAAAAGTTATACATCGCTGCTTGTTGTTGGTACCTATGTGTAAAATGTATTAAAAATAGTAGTTGCAATTGTTGTTGTTGTTGTTGCTGTTGTTGTTGTTGTAGTAGAAATAATAAACTTTTCCACAGCATTCTTCTTGTTCCTATTTTTATATTATGCATTCGTACATTTTTTAATTTATCTCCAAGGAGATGCACACTAGAAACATCAGCAGCAACAACTTTAATGCCTGAGTTGTCATGCTGACAAAACTTAATAATTGGAAATTTTAGCTGAGTAAAGTAGTTAATTAAAGAAAGTTTTTATTTGATTTGTTTGTTGTTTATTTTTTTTTTTTTTTGTTCGTATGTTGAACCTAAGTCTTTATTTTTGCATTAAATGCAAAATTCTAAAAACTAATTGAGAAACAAATTTTTTATTCATCTGATGCATACGATATTGCTGATGGCAAAAGTTTACATTTTCTAATTTAATAAATACTTTCAAGTTGATGATTAGTTAGAAATAAATTTAATTAAGGTTTTTAAGAACCATTCTCAATAAAAGTATCTAATGCAGGCTTTTCCATTTTGGGTAGAACTTATTTTAGGAATTGAATTTATAGTAAATTTAACAAGTTCAATTAGTTCACAGAGCAGAGTAGAGCAGAACAGATGTTATTATTCTTTATGTATTTATTTTTAAGTTTCTGTCAGGTTGAGTCGAAAATCGGCCAAGTGACTTAAAATATAGAAGATGGTACTATAATATACGTTAAACATGAATCTTCATAAACAAAAACAAAATACTCGTAACTTGCCCAGCATGACTAAGGAAAGGAATAAATAAAGTGCTTACTTTTAGGAAATGGTTTAAATTTACTTATGACATATGAATACACGGTTTGTTTGAACCCGGTTTTACCACGATGTCGTCCCACTCCAGGCTTTATTTATGCAAAGTTATTTACCGGGGTCCAAAAACACAGAAAAAGTTTTTTTTTTAAATCGCTCAACGAGCTAATCGATTTTCTGTGTCGAATTCCGTTTAAAAAATATCTATGTAGTTTCTGTATAAAAAAAGTTTTGACAAAAATTTACTAAAAGTAAGTTTTTTTTATTTGTAAGTTAAAAAAAAATATTTTCGAAAATTCTAACAGGTGATCCAATAAGGGCTTCCTACTTTGTTTTCTAAATAACAAAACTTTATTTGGAATGATATTTCGATTTCTACAACTTAATGTTTCAAAATTATTTTGTTCAAATTCTGCCCACGACTCTTAAATGGTTCATTCTGTGGGTCGACAACTCTTTCGAGCATTTCGGCCAGTATTCCTTGAATAACACGAGTTATGTCAGTTTCCAAAGCTTTAATAGTTTCGGATTTGTTGACATAAGCAAGTGATTTAACATATCCCCAAAGAAAGTAATCCAATGGCGTCAAATCACATGATCTTGGTGGCCAGTTAATAGGAGCATTTCTTGAGATGATATTTCCATCGATAGTTTTCCTCAATAAAGCAATTGTTTCTGCAGGTATTTGGCATGTTGCGCCATTTTGTTGAAACCAGAGGTCGGCTACACTAATAACTTGGCAACAAAAATTCATTGATCATTGCTCTATAGTGAGCATCATTGACCATAACACGGGCTCCATCCGCGTTTTTGAAGAAATACGGTCCGATGATGTCTCCTGCCCATAAACTACACCAACAGTACATTTATTGGGACACATTGGAAGCTCTTGGATTTGGATTTTTGCTTGTTAACGTAGCTGTTCAATTAGAAGTGAGCCTCGTCGCCAAACATAATTTTTCGATAAAATAATGGATCAATTTGAAGTTGTTGTAAGACCCATAAACAGAAATTAAAACGTACACCAAGATCAGCTGGCTTCAGTTCTTGTACGAGCTGTGTTTTATAGACCTTCAGACCAAGATCACTCCTCAAGATACGCCACAATGATCTATAAGAGATGCCCAAAGACTGAGATCAGCGACGAATAGATTGTTCACGGTTTTCATGAACACTCTGCTACTGCAGCAATATTCAACTTTCATTTGAGTTAAGCGAGTTAATTAGTGATCACCAATACGGTTTTCCTCAAGAACTGATACCGAGCAGAACCCAAATTGATTCCGCTACATTCTTTTAATAAATCCAAAATCCGAAGCTGATTTCTTTACTTTGGTTATCCCAAAACTGTACGCAAGCACAACTTTTCTGGGCTTTAGGGGAGACAGATCGATCACAAAGATCACCAATATGATTTCCCTTAAGAACTGAAACTCAAATCAAAATGGGTTTAAGTACATTGGTTTTTTCCTAATTTGAACCTGATTTTGATTAGTCCGAATCTAGACCCGAATACTCCGTCTGAGTATTGATGGAGTTCGTCATAGGAATGTGGATTCCAAGTTTTAACGTACTCGTTGAAGGTGTGTTTATTGTTCAGAGATCAGTTTTCGAATAGATGCATATTAATCGGACAACTTTTGATACTGACCAGACCCAATGTTATCTGTTATATCACAAACAAATGGAATGATCCCTCTAACCTCTTAGTCAACATCAAACTATGGGACTCTTGTCGTTTTACGCATATTGCAGAACATTGCTGAGTAAAATATTTTTTTTTCTCTAGAGCCATTTCTGTACTATACCATTCATTAATCTTTGTATTTGATTGTTAGTTGAGTGAATGGGCACCAGTATAGATGATTAAAGGTCACTTCTGGGTAATCTGAGTGATTTATGTAACAATAGAATATAAATATAACATTCTTCTTCACACTGAAAGTAGCGGTGCTGTTCGTAGATGTGAACTTTCCAAGTAGCAAATATAAATACTTTAAATTGAATCTTTGAAATTTTCCTTTGTGTAAGACAGTTTTTATTGCTCTACATAATCAATTAACATCCTACATTCCAAAGCTTTATTAAACTTTCCAGACACAGTATTGACAAAGGTCAGATTCCTACAAGTAAAATCAAATTTTTGAAGCTTTAATGGTAATGGAAAATTATAAAGTGACATTTCTTTTTTTAGATTTTGGGACGGAATTTGTTTTTGTGAAAGTGAAAAGAGAGAGTATAAGAAAAGAAATTTTTGCATTTTAAAAAAACAACGCTGTAAGAAAGTGAAGAGCGCAAAAAAAAAACTTTTCCCAAATTTATAACTTGCAAAAACACTCTTATTCATTTGAATCTTCAGCACATAGCAAACCAACAAATTTCAAAACTTTTCTTTCAATGTTGATTAAAATGTTTAATGTAGATATGGGAAGGAATAGATGGAGAAAGGGACGAATAGGAAGTGGGTGGAGAAAAATTGAAAAAAACTCAACTGCGACTCAACCATTGAAACCAAGTGAGAAACTTTTGTGTTGTAATTCAATAAATATTGACGGCACACACACACACATTCTTATGTACCAACTTTCTCACACTTAAACATATTGACTTATGAAAATGCGCGTAAACGACGGCGCAATATCATTTGCACGCGCCTTAACGTATGCTATGATAATTTAAAAAAAAAAGAACAACAACAAATATGCCATCTGTTGGTACTAAAATGTGTCATTGGGGAACGATTCAAAATACCAAAAGAAAGCAACAACAACAATAACAAAAATAAAACAACACAAGATATATTGAGATGCTGTCTTTGCTGCTGCTGTTGTTGTTGTTGTTGTTGTTGGTATCGATACTCCAGCCACAACAACAAAAAGTACAGTTGTATTTATTGTCCTTTTTTGTTGTGCCTATTTTGCTTGTGCGCTTCTACGTTGTTGTTATCGTTTGGTGTTGCTGATTTATGCTTAATGTATTTGTTGCCAATGTTGTTGCTGTTGTTGTTGCTGTTGTTATTGTGTCTATATTAGTGTACTCTAGCGTCAATAAACGCTATGTTGCAAATGAAAAATTGTGAAATTTTTGGCAATTTTGCAAAAAATTAGAATTCGTAAGCAATTGAATTTGTTTTACGAAAAGAATTATTAGTGCCAAAGTTGTGCTGCAGACACATTTAAGTGTATGCGCGTTGTCACGAAAGAAACAAAAAGACAAATTGCTAAAATTTTGAAAAGCAATAAATTGTCTACCTTTAAAATTCGTATTGTTTAAATGTGTCTTGCGAGTTATTAGGCATATTTTTTCCAAATTTCTATCAGTTTGTCCCACAGAAGTGCCATTCGATTTGCTTTTATGCTACCAACTCATATGATGGGTTGTTCAGTGCTTTATGGAAAACACAAAAAAAAAAAATTATTGTATAAAAATTAGGCCATATGCATAAAAAAAACAAAAATTGTACTGCTGCGTTTTGTTTGCATTTAGACGTATTATAATGTTGTCCAAAGAAACTACTAATTACACTGTTCGACAATTTTGAATTGAGAAAATCCAAAAAATTCTTAAAGAAGACGTTAAAAAAAATATCCGTGTCTCGTGGTTTTCTCCAGCACGTCGCATTTTTTTTTTAATCGATTTTTGAAGTTTTTTTATCCACTGCACATGAAAAAAAAAAAACAAAAATACCGCATTCTTGTATTAAATCTATGAATTTAAGTATATGATCCTTACATCTGAGGTGTATCATGTGTTCAGCAAACTTATGCAAGAGATTGTGGGAAATATTTTTGTAGATCATTTTAATCCTCTACAACCCCCACATTTATGTCATTTTTAACTTTTTCTTAAAAAGGTACAAAAATGACGCCTAAAACAGGGGAATATTGAGTCAGTATGTGGTACAGAAATACTCGCCATAAAATTACACTATTAGTTTTTAAACACGTAAAGGTCGAAATTTAAGCCCGGATCAAAAAAAATCGTTTTTTTTTTTTTTTTTTTTTTATACTTAAACCAACGCTCAGGGGATAGCCCCTATAAATGCAATGCACCGTGTTGATTTGCAGAAAAGGAAATGGGTTAGAGGGATGGGGGAAAAGAGGAGTAGTGTTGATGAACATTTTTCTTGAATCTACCGATGTCACAGCTGTCGGGAAAAACGTTCGCAGGGAGATTATTCCACAACTTGATCGTGCGACCAAAGAACGAATTATCACGATAGTGCGATGTTCTGTTAAACACCGTTGCAACGCAATAGGAATGGGCCTGATGAGACGCCCGAGTGCTGCGAGAAAATATACGAACTGACGGAACCAGCCCATAAATTTCTCTTGAGCACATCCCATGATAATATCTATAAAAAAGGGTAACACACCCAACGTTACGACGGTGTTCAAGAGAGTCAATAGAAGATACAACAACCGCATCCCCAATTAATTTCATCGCACGACGTTGAACTCTGTCTAGCAGCTCCAAAGTAGTTTTTGGAGCCCCGGCCCAGATGTGCGAATTGTACTCTAGCTTAGGTCTAATATAGGCGAAGATCAACAGGAGTGAAGTATTTCTTACACCGTTTAAGATAACCTAAGCACTTGGCCGCTTCTTTCGACACATCGAATACATGATCTGTCCACCTCAGATCAGCTTGAATTGATATGCCCAGAACGTCAAGAGTTGCTGATCTCAGAATATCTACGCCGGCCATATTGAGGGGTGGAGGGGGACAATCCACTCGTCTGTGAGACAACAGACAGCATTGGGTTTTGCTAGCGTTGAATTCGACCCGATTAGCTCGACCCCACTCGGAGATTGTTTTGAGGTCATTTGTGAAAGTGTCATTCATATACCGCCTTTTTCTCTCAATCTCCTCAGAGCTTGGACGCTTTTTGAAGCAATATGAATGACAAATACTGCTGTCATCTGCAAAGGAGTGGATTGGATTAATGGTCGATGACAGAAGGTCATCGATGAAAACAAGAAAAAGAGACGGGGATAGGACCGAACCCTGAGGAACTCCAGCGTTAATGGAGTATTCATTAGATATGAAACCGTCTACGACAACACGTATAGAACGGCCACTGCAAAAGCTCGTTATCCAACGAGCGAAGGAATCACCGACGCCATATGCAATAAGTTTTGTTACGAGGGCGCTATGCCACACACGATCAAAAGCTTTAGAAATATCCAGAGCGTTAAAATCAATTAGGACTTTTCACATTGCATATTAATTATATCCCTGAAGCGCTTATCTTAAGTTTTAAAAATTTTTCGTCTTTGGTAACTCGTAGTGAAATTTTTTGTAGGATATTTTTGGAAATTTTTTCAAACCCATTGTGGCTTAGTTTTGGAAAAAGGGGTAAAAAAGGCCCATAAAAACAGGATATAATAGGTTAATGTGTTCTAGGAAAATGATCTTTGTGTGATTTCCTAATGATCTTGTAAAAACAAGTTTTAACCAAAATGTAGTTTTAGAGTTTTACAGTGGGGTGACCTTTGTAAAATATTGATTGCTAGAAATGCTTACTGATTTTAACGATTTTTTTGCTTTCGAAATAAAATTTTGCTTTTTAAGTGTTCAGCAACTAGTAGTGAAATTGAATAGCAAATATTTCTGTAGTACGTACTAACTCAATATTCCCATGCTTTAGATGACATTTTTGTACCTTTTTAAGAAAAGCGCAAAAATGACCCACATGTGGGGGATGTAGAGAGTTGAAACTTTGTACAAAAATACGCCCCGCAATATCTTGCATAAGTTTGCTGAACACATGATATACCTGAAATCTAAGGATCATATAGTTAAATTCATCGATATAACACAAGAATGCGGTATTTTTGTTTTTTCATGTACAGTGGATAAAAAAACTTCAAAAATCTATTAAAAAAAAATGTGACGTGCTTGAGAAAAACTACGAGATACGGGTATTTTTCTTTGACGTCTACTGTAAGAATTTTTTGGATTTTCTAATGTGTTTTTAAAATAGTTCGAAATTGTCGAACTGTGTTTTCATTCAGAATTGCCAATAGCAAAAAATGCATATACGTAAAAGAGTAATTTGCAAAATGTATTTACAATAAGAATTTCGGGCTTATAAAAGTGATCCTTAATTTCCGCACATAAATTTTGTTGTATTCGCTTTTCACGAGCGTCCAATATCTCTCTACAGGCCGGAGTTCTGGACAGTTGGGTGGGTTGGCCTCCCGTGCTACAAAATTTACATTATTATTTGCATACCGCTCAAGGGCCTTTTTTCCATAGTGGCATGATGCTAAACCGGGCCAGAAATATGTAGTCACTCTGTGCTGATTTAGGAAAGGCAAAAGCCGTTTTTGAAGACACTCCATAATATACATTTTTGCATTTATCGTTTCTGATGTCACAAATGCTTGGCTTCTTTTGCCACAACTGCAAATGGCTTGCTACAAAAGAAACTTCTTAGGGAATTTTGTTTGTTTTTTTATCCGGTATTTTCCTGAGTATTGCCTCGTCCATTAACCACATGAAAATCTTGACCCGAGAGTTGTGAAAAGTCTAACAGAACATAGGTTTCATCATCCATCACACAGCACGTACATTTTTTTATAAAATAGACCTCAATTTTTTAGCTCGTTTTTTTGCTTCTAAATTCTTTACCGTATTGCGATCTGGAACTTTCTGAACTACATATATATGACTCCAGCCCAGCATTGGGATTAGTCCTGCACACAAAAGAATCAGAGCATTTAACTTTACGAGCTGCTTTTCTGACAGAAGTGTTCAGAGCTCTTCGAAAGAGTTGTTCGACATATTTTGCCTTACCAATATTTGTTCGACCTTTTTATCTTCCTGATCCAGATTTTCGTGCAATATTTAAGTCTTTTTTATACTGTTGAATGGCTTTTGAAACAGTGTGACGATGAACCTTCAGATCTGTTGCTATTTTTTTGAAAGTCCACAATGGATTTTTTTGAAAAGTTTTAATTAAATTTCAAATGAATAATTTGAATAAGGGCCATTTTCACAATGTTCAGTTAAGCTTTAACTGGAACTTTAACTCCCACTTTGACATAAAATTTCATACAAAATTTTTAACTGGACATTGTGAAAACGGCCCTAAATATAATATCTTATATATTTTTAAAAACTAACGTGATTCAAAAAAAAAAAAAAATTATTCTTTGGACACAGGATAAGTTATGGCTGAAAAAGTGTGTATAAGTTTTTTTCGACACACCCTTAGTTAAAAATAATGTAATACATACATATTTCTTTATGTATCAATACCCACAAATGTTTGCCAAAGATAATGTATGCAGTAGACTCAAGAGGATATTATTCTCGATTATTTCGAAATATCATACCACATGCTATGTTAATTACTTTGTGAAAAATGTTCACTCAGCTCAGAGATATCAAGCAATTCAGAGATATCTTATACCAAAAATGTTTGCACTTACAAAATTAACTTTATGTTTAGTTAGTGCGCTCATTTTACTTCATTTAAGCCACATAGCTAATGCTGAAAATTTTACGCGTCATGATGTATCGTATGCGAAGATCATCCGGACCAATGAGTTTGAGTATAACAATAACTTCCTGGAAACCTGTATCTCTGCTATTTTGAACCAAACAACCAATACACTACGTGGCAGTGTGAAAATCGTATACCAGAGCTTAAACATGAGTCGGTTTCCTATAGTTAAGAATTTAATTGATAGAGTTTTGCAACATGACATCATGTACACGAAATTTTTAGTAGAACCTGGAGAAGTAGATGATGAATACTCCAGATTAGTGCTGTTATTTATCGATACACATGAAGCGTTGGAGTAAGTTACAATCAACACATAACAATTGAATCGGTTATTTCAGAATAAATAATTTAGATGTTTCCACAGTTTCGAGCAGACCCTGAAACAAACTTTTTTCCATTTGCACCCACTGTTTGTTGATTTTTCAAAAAGACTACATAATTTGCAGGGCTTGCAAAAACAAGCAAAATGTTTTTTAAGTGAAGTGATTATATCAATTGGACTTTGTAGTCAATATAACACTACATTTTTTTATCTTCATTTTGAGTATTTTCAGTTTTTTAATATTTTTTTTCTTTATGCTGAAGAGATATGCATCTAAAAGTGAATCAGAACTAAGGTGAATTGTTTCTTTTAATAAATGAAATAAAATTAATTGTTTTGTTTTATATATTTTGAGTTTTATTTAAAAAAGAAAGATTGGTAGTCCATATTTCACTCCCTTACCCTATTAGTAATGTAAATCATTATCAGCTCAACACAACAAAAAAAAAAATTGTTTTTTTAATTTTTGAATTAACAAAAAAGTGAGTGAAAGAGCACTAAAATGTTCTTCATTGCCGAAGAGAGTAAAATTTTTCACCGACCCCACTAACCTCTCCTCTCCATATTTTTGTCAAACATTCAAACCCCTTTTTTCACACCTTGAGGGGGCTCCCATACAAATTTTGAAAAAAAATATCAAAAAATTCCTCATTGCCGGGTCACGAAAAAAATGTTTCCTCCTTAACAACTTTCTCGAAAACATAATTTTTCCCATAGAAAATTAAGATGGCAATTTGAGAAGTGGATAAAAGGAGCTAGTATTTTCGAAAAAAATAAGGCATGAAAAAATCAATGAGGGTCTGTGAACATTTTTTTGATATATTTTTATAAATCAATATTAATACCATTATGCGAAATAATGCAATAGTAAATAAGAATAGTAAGCACAAGATTTGAGTAAAATCAAGGCGCGTTCGGGCAAGAGGGCATGGCACCTCCCACTTAAGTAAAAGTTTCGAAATATTACAGTGAGAGCGTTTTTTGAAATCATCCAACCAAATTTTATTCAGACACTAAGGACAGTAAGTGCAAACTCTGAGCGAAAAATAAGCGAACTGGGACAAGAGGGTGTTGCCACTACCATACAAGCAAAAGTTTCAAAATGTTATACTTAAAACGTTATTTGAGATAATATAACACTAAGAATAGTTAATACAAGCTCTGAGGAAAAACTAGTTGAATTCGGTCAAGAAGGCGTGGCATTTCCCATGTAAGTAAAATTTTCAAAATACTACAGTGTAGGGTATTTCATTTTTGGACTGGCCAAAGACAACAACCTTACTAGTTTTATCTTAAGAATTTGGACTTAGACACCCCATTTAGTTACCATAGTCTAATTAACAACAGTGCTAAGTTTCAAGACCGCAACAATTTGTTCCTTTTAGATATTTAATTTTATTGAATTAATGCGTTATTAATTTAAAATTTTATCATTTAATTTTTTGCTAAGTGTTTAGTTAATATTAATGGAGTAATTAGGCAATAGCTAATTGGATTTGTTCAATTAGAATGAATTTAATATGATTTCTTTTTTTTTTTGTTTTGTTGCAATTAAATTGGAAGTTGCAAGTTAGTAGTACATAATTACAAATAAATATATATGTATGTAGCTTATTAATTTCAATGATTGCTGAAATAAAAATCCAAATAGGTCAAAGTTACTAATTTGCATTTAATTTTCTAATTAATTATCGAACAGATGGTACTTTAATTTAAAAAAAAAAAATAAAAACAATTCAACCCATTCACTTTCCAATTTTTTAATTTCAAACAACTAAGTTTGTGTCTTTTGATTTAAATAAACATAACTTATGCCCTTAAAATAGAAAAAACCTTCCAATTCTGTGAAAAGATGGGAAATAGGGGTCTGCACAAGACGTCTTGTTTGCGTTTTAAGACATTTCGTTTCAAGATACGTTATATTTTGTACCCGTTTCTTATTTATCAAATTCTCTAGTTCAGTGTCGTGTGTAAATGTCTTGACAGAACTAGAATTTGAAAGAAAATAAACAAATACTGTGCTAATTTGTCTTGTTTGATTTGTTTCAGTTATTTTAGTTGCATACTGTAGTAGTAGTGTACACTACTAAATGCTAATGGTGTGATAAGAGTAGTTTATCGCTCTCTTCTTGTGCCTCTTTTTTGTTTACTCTCTCTCTCTCTCTGTCGCAAAAATGTATGAAAGCTACTACAATTCTGCAAGTGTTACCATATCATAAATTTTACTGTGGTTTCTCTACTCGCACGTTTTGCAGTGACCTGAAGTATTTGTTTTTATAAAATAGAGTTCACTGATGTATTTTTTAGAACCAAGTTTATTTTTCATACTGATAAAACAAGACAATGTAAATAGTGTCAAAATGAAATCAGTGTACACGATGATTTGAATCTTGAATTTTTTGGATCAAATGAATCAGTTCAGTGTAAAATGTTGGTGTAAAAAAAAGTACACTTTATTTCAAGATGTCTTGTGCAGACCCCTAATGGGAAAGTATGATATGTCCGATTACTTTCTTTAAATGGTTTTTTCTTCAACTAGGCAGTCCTAAGTGAGATCGAGGAGCTAGCAAAATCTTATATCTCTTCGCATTCTGGTTTCCGAGATAATAAACATTACAAAATATGAAATGTCAGTTCCTCTCTGAATTTCGCCTTTAAAATAAAGTTTAAATTCAGTCTCTTAAAAAATTTATAAAAAACGGACTTATCATATTTAACAAACATACGAGTATACAATGTGATAGAATTCATATAATGCTAAATCTATATATGGGCTAATCCTGCGTTGCGAACGTTACATTCGTACACATATTTTTTAATCCTGAAGGAGCCCTGAATGTTAAATTCTTAATTTACCTGCAGTGGTATGTTACCATTTGAAAGTACTTTCATAAGGCATTTAAAAACATTTCCTGGCTTTTATCAGTTACAATATAATCGTGCATAAAGTGCTGTTCGCACGGACCAAAAAACAGAACTCGTTGTGGAGATCAATGTACATTTTCAAAATTTTTAGCGAATTTTCCAGTATAAACAAAAAAAGTAGAATCCTCCAAAGAAAGAAAAATATTTGCGCTTATCGAAACTGCTTTTGAGGGAATCAAAGAGTCCTTCGTTCGTACAAAAAACTTAACTTTTGTGCGTTGCGCACGATACGTTGCGAACGTTACAATTTTTATTTTATATATATACATAGGCTATCGGAAATTGATATAGTCCCTTTTCAACTAACTCAAACACATTATATTCGCTTTATTTATCTCTGGAAAAGGTTTGTAAAGAAGTGCAGTGCACACAAAAGTAAATTTTTTTCTTGGCACCGCATCTCACGGTGAAAATACGCTGTTGCAGCTCAACCACTGGAGCGATTTTTATGAAATTTGGAATGCAACCTTATTAAAGACGTTTTGTTATGTAGTTGTCAGTGCCATGCCCCTATAAACGAAATGCATTGCCGCGGCTAAACCGTTGCACCCATTTTTAAGAAACTCGGAATAAGGAATGAACCCTTAGAAAGCACATTAAAAACTCCTAGTTATTTAAGGGCGATCCCACTCACTTAGTGGCAAAATGCGCTGTTACGGCAACTTTATAATTTTTTTCTTGGTTGACCTTTTTTCGGATTTGCCCATATCACAAGTCTCGGCCAATATAATATATTTATAGTTAGTATCCTAATTTTTCCTCAGTTATTTTTATGATAAAATAGTGCACTTATTCACGGAGAGAAAAAAATGTTCTAAAATCTAGCTCAAATCGTTCTTAAATTAAATATTCAGAATTAAGCCCAATATAGCATAAAATCATCCCAAAATACGCCCAACTTGTTCGCAATTCAAGCTCAAATTTGGGCATAATATAAATTTTGATAATTAAGACCAATTGTACTCAATGCATGCCATTTTGTACTTGTTTATCAAAAAAAAAATAAATAACCCCATTTTTTGCTTAATTCAAGCCCTTTTGTGATTGTTTATCAAAAAATAAATTTTCATTTGTGTTTATTCTGTGTGTTTATGATTTTCAATATGACTATGTCATTTTCTGCTTAAATAATTCCTGCTCGACAGTCGAATTGGGTATTTATAATAAAGTAAATACTCCTGACATCCCATAATGGGATGTTACGATGTACTGAGGTGTCTTCGGACATTTTGGTACATTGATTTTTGAAAAAGAAATGACATTTCTTGCATTTGTCAAAAATGGTCATATTCATATTTTGATGAATAAGAAATTATTAAGAACAAATGGGAATATTTATTTTTTTTATAAACAAGTACAAAAGGGCTGAAATTAAGCACAAATGCGTTTAATAAATTTTTGACGAACAATCCCAAATTGAATTGAATTGAGCTCAAATGGGCATATTAATTTTTTTGATAAACAAGCACATTATTACTTGATATCAAGAAAATTATGGACAAGCTGAAAATCACACCCAAAATTGATTGGTTTGGGATTGTTTTTAGCTCAAAATTCTCTCCGTGTTTCCAAAACTTAACATTTACTTATAATCATACCTTTTTGTCATCCTTGTAAATTAAGTATTTTCTCAAAAAAATGTTCAAGAGAAAAAAACTTTTCAAAAGACATAATTTTAATGATTGTTCTTCTTGCATTATGTTTCAAAAATTTAATGCAATCATTTAGCCTAATAAAACATAGCTTTCTTCTCAAAAATTCCAACGTTGCACTCACTCATGCATTTCAAAATGACTTAAGAATTGAAGAGAATAAGAAGCACCTTCGTTACCAAGGACACGGCGGCATAGATATTCCAAAAATGAAAATAAATTTAAATTTTGCACGAATTCAAAGTTTTTCATTTGTGAGCGCTTGCTTTCTCTTAGGTAGAAAAGTTTTGTGACAAATTTTCTTTAAAACAAAAAACCGAAATCCAAACCAAACAAAAACATAAATGAGAATAGTTCTTAAGCCGCTTCCTTCCACGGCGCTTACTTTTTAGGCGCCGAAAACCAGCTGTGCGCATTGAGAGCTGATAGATGTGATTTTTCGGGTATGAGAACATAAGAAATTTGCTCCTGTCGATATGCAGCGGAAACAAAAGTTAAAATGAGTAGAAGCGACAATACAAAAAGAACAAACTTCCTGAAAAGTTTATTTTCCTATATTTGCAGTGCCAAGTTGCTTAGAATTTTGAAGGCCACCAAAAATACCATCCGAAAGTCAGACAGACAAACTAAATGGCGGCAAACTGGCAGAAAGTTGTACTCGTGTAAAATGTTGTATGTACTTTAAAACAAGGTAACAATGGTAACAGTGTAATAAATTTCGAAAAAATGAGGGAAAAATCATTTAACTTAAAGGATCTAGACTCGAAAATGCATAAAGAGTTAAAAAGTAAGAAACGGATAAGAAATGTTGAAAGGTAAAATTTACGGAGAAAGAAAGGGGATATTGGATTTCTCTGATAAAAGGGATTACACTACATCTGATAGAGAAAAGCGATTGTCAAAATCAAAATCAGCAACCACAAACTACTTAAAAAAGAGTTATCGAGATATCACACCAAATTTTAACGTCTCAATTTATTGCACTGTCTAAATGACATTCCATAGATATAAGAAATTTAAGTTTACTTAATTTATTGATTTTTTATGAAAATTCAATAGAGTTTTCTTTTTTTTGAGAAAAGAAAATATTAAATGAAATGATTTGTATTGTAAAGCTTAAACATTTTTTTTCACAATTGAAATCCATCAAAAACCACTCCTTAAACAAAGTTTCGTACAATTCATACACTGACTTGAATTATTATCGTATTTGACCTCATACTTTTGCCCTGCTTTCACTTTATATAATCCCTGTAAAGTGTGTAATCAAATTTTTATTATACGTAATAAATTCGTTAAAATTGTGCCATTGTTGTAGTCCAGTTGAAAAGGTAGTCAACAACCTAACACATCCATCCTCTATCAAAAACAAATTTCATGAAAAGCTTAACAAAACAGTTCACGGCATCTTGTTCCACCTGTTTCAAAGTTTCAGAGCCTGTTCCGAATGAAATTCAAGCTGATCGTTTTTTATACCCTACACCCAGGGTACATATAAATTCTTGATCACCGTCACCTCCTGAGTCGATATAGTCATATCCGTCTGTCTGTCTGGTAAGCTGGCTGTGTGTGGAAATACATTTTCTGGGAAAACTGAGATAATTCAATAAAATTAACTCGTGGGATTAAAAATGAGCAAAATCGGTCAACGAACACGCCTACCGCCCATACAAAAAACATATTCAAATGAAACTTTAGGACACGACAATGCAATCAAAATACACATAAATGCTGAGAATTTCAAGCAAAAGGTCTAAGAAAAAGCTGGGCGAATTCGGTCAAGAAGGCGTGGCATATCCCATATAAGCAAAAGCTTCAAAACGTTATACTGAAAGTTTTTTTTGAGATAATTGAACCAAATTTTACTCAAATACTAAGAATTATAAATGCAAACTCCCAGCAAAAATTGGGTGAAATCAGACAAGGGGGCGAGGCACCTCCCATATAAGCAAGTTTCAAAATGCTATAATGAAAGAGTTTTTTGAGATAATTCAACCAAACTTCACTCAAATACTCATGACTATAAATGCAAGCTATGAGCAAAAACTGGGTGAACTCGAACAAGAGGGCGTGGCATCTCCCATATAAGCAAAAGCTTGAAAACGCTATACTCAAAACTTTTTTTGAGATATTCCAATCAAATGCAAGCTGTGAGCAAAACTGAGTGAACTCAGACAAGAGGGCGTAGCAACTCCCCTATAAGCAAAATTTTCAAAATACTGCAGTGTAAGGTATTTAATGTTTTGGCCAGGCCAAAAGTTACACTTTACTAGTTTTTTTTTTTAAATTTACCAATTTTTTTTTGTATATTTTGTTTGTTAGAGGTGTTTTGACAATGAATATGATGATTTTAGCATTTTTTGGAATTGGTGACGTTACAAATGGACGTTCTTCCAGAAGGACGTCAGTTTAATATGCAAGCATAATTTTTATCATTTTTGTTTATAATTCTCTCTCTCATCAGTAACATTATCTGTAACATAATTTCCCATTTTATCGGGTCTATAGAATAACAAAAACAAAACGTGTAGTACACTTGACTCTTGAACACTGGAAATGGAAGTTTAGCTTCAAGCTTTTCGGTGTTTACTTGCAGAATGTCGGTTTTTTGTTTGGATTACAGCAGAAAACGTACTTTTTCGTATGTCTTTTTCTATTCTTCTGTATTCTAAAGCGAAAATTTCTTATGAAATCCGCCCAAATGTCACCACAACTGTCTTATCAACTTGAAGAGACCTTATCCGTTAAGAAACAACCACTTTGGTATGATTCCAACAAGAATATGAAGATGATGTTGAAGCTAAAATTTGTTCCTAAACCTAATCGGCTTTCTTCTTGTGAACTTTTTGATTTCAAGATTTCCGAATGAAAGGACAATACTCTTAACGACTGAATGTTTTTAAGAAAGCAGGGCAATAGAATGACACATCTCGTTCAGGAGGGGATTAATCTCCGCAAAACGGTCATTGCTATTCTGGTTGTTATTTTGGCAGATGTCTAGGTAAATGTGTTGCCTATTACAAATTGGTATCAATCCCCTAAGCAAGGCCTCCATCGGCATTATTTGGTAGTAATAAAGCAAAATTGACCTCTCTTTATCCAATGGAATCATCTTTTTCCTCCAAAACTTCTAAAATTTCTTCCAATGGAAGCAGTTTTCTGAGTATGAAAAAGAATATTTTATGACGCGGATTCGACTGATGTCTTTTCAGAAGGATTGTCGAAATAACGGACGTTGCAGATTACAAAAGACGCAATATTTTAACTTATTCATTATAAGCAGTATCTAGAGTGTTGAGACGATCAAAACAATATACAAAAACAATTAATAGATAATTAGCCATGAATGGCGAAATCGGAGTAATCGCTGATGAGAAATAGGCATAATATATAAACAGTGACCATTTCTCTTCCTTTAGGATGTCAGCAGCAGTTAAAAATAAAATTTTAGTTCATTGACAAGTTTAAATGAGAAGAAAACATCAAAGTGCCTACCAAAGTCCCGAATCCTTTTAGAAGGACGTCAGGGCTATCAAGGTTAAATTAAAAATGCTTTGATATTCAGATTAGTAATAAAGTGAAATATAATATCGTGTCTGCAAAGCAAGCTTTGAGAGGTCATAGGTCACAAAAATCAGTATTTTGCAGATAACTCGTTGAGGGCCGCCCGTCTTAAATTACGTAAGTCTTTCCAACTACCCAATTTTGCGTTACGTAATTAAAGAACGACCAAGCTATTTGTTAAAAACTGATTTTCGTGACCTCTGACCTCAAATAGCTCGCCACCCAGACACAATATTACGTTTGACTTCTTTACAATGATTAAATTTAAAGAAAAAAAATTTGTTTGTAAGTCTGCAATAAAAAAGGTCACATAGCCTTTTATCGCTTAGAAGATATCACAACTTAAGAAGTCGCAAAACTTTGCGTATTTTTGCATTGCTACAACTCATGAACCATCAGTCGTAAGAAAAAAGTTAAATAATCACTTTCATAATTTAGGAAATATTTTTCGAAAATTTACCATCTCTTTTTAAAATGTCGACTTGTGTACATATAGAACGATTACATCAACAACAGCGACATTTTCTGGACGATATTTCTTTTCAAGTTGCCATAAAAGGTGCCGCTACCATAGCAACAAAGTATGCGTGCATGTTAATGTGTCTTGCAACATGACAAAGAGTTTTCAAACAAATTTAATTGCAATTTGTCTCTTTCTTCTTCACTAAATTGCTGAAAATACTTGGAGAACAGGAAAAAGGAATAATATAGCACGAAAGATGAAGAAAAAGAATAGAAAAAAAAAACGATGTTTTCATGTGGTGGTTTCTCCTTGCGGTATGCAAATGCACCAGTGTGTTTCTGTGGTGTTTGTGTGTCAACAAAAGTTTTGCAACATTTTTCAAACTTATTAAGAAAATCTGTTTCAATTGTTTGCCGCTTCAATAAAGAAAAAACTATTCGAATAGTTGTAAATTTAAACCCTTACCATGCCATTAAGAAAACGACCATCGCACCCACATCATTTACCAAGTTAACAAAAGAACTTAACTGTCGTTGTCGTTTTGGCTGTGCATGGTAACTAACTACTTACCTTGAAACTGTAAATGGTTGCAACTTAACTTTATTTTTAGCATCATCAAAGGACAACGCGTTCATGAATGTTTGCTCTTATACGTTTTGAGAAGAAATATTTTTATTAAAATTTTAATGCTGGATATTTGTGAAGAATTTCTTTATATCAAATTTTTTTAAATATTTTGCTAAGTTTAATCGAATCTGGTTTGCTCGAAATCATAACATTTTAAATAAACAAAGTTGATTGCAACATTTTTTGCAATTCCATAAATTTCGCTAGTTGGGCGAAAACAAAAACGCACCCTTTATATTATAAGAGAATGTGCATGTGTATACTCGTAACCCAAGAGGAAAAATTTCTAGCGCTTCTGATCCAAGCACTTCAAAAGTGCTTGTCCCCATAGAAATTTAGAAGCACTATCACAATGATTTTTTATAAGGCTGCAGTAAGAACAACGTGAGTTCAAACCCAGCCCGGGAGATTTTTTTTTTTTTACTTTTTTTTACTTTTTTTTGCTTTATTTTTTTTTTTAATTAAATATTTTTTATTCAACATCTTTTATTTCACTTTTCTATTTTCCTTTCTCTTTTTAATTTACTTTTGTTTAACCGAATTGAAATTGATTACACAATGATTCCATATAAGGCTGCAGTAAGAACAACGTGAGTTCGAATCCAGCCCGGGTGATTTTTTTTTTCCGTTTTTTTATTTTTTTTTGCTTTAATTTTTTTTTTATTAAAATATTTTTTTTTTCAACCTTTTTTATTTCACTTTTCTATTTTAATTTCTCATTTTTATTTTCTTTTGCTTACTTGAATTGAAACTGATTGCACAATGATTCTATGTAATGCTGCAGGACAACATTTGCTTAATATACAAATTTAATACCTCTTCATATCATCGGGCGTTGGTGGAGCGGTCTAAAGGGTTGGTAAATGTAAGAAAAAAATATCTAGCACGCGGAGAGTCGTGGATTCAAATCCTGGCGAGGCCAATTTTTTTTTTTTTCTTTTTTTTTTTCTTTTTGTTTCTTTTTTTTAATTTTATTGAAAAAACGCTTACCGCAGCATTACAAATAAGCGCTTTAAAAACTCTTTTTTGGTAAGGCTGCGGTAAGCTTTTGCTCGCTTACATCCTATGACATGCAATTTTAAAAAGAAAGTATTGTTCTTACGGAGCGGAAGCGCTTATTGGTGAAAAGGATGCACTTCAGAAAGGTTTTTGAAGCACTTCTTTTCCCCTTGGGAAGTATAAACTTCTGTATTGTATATGTGAATATCCTTAGTAATTTAATATTTCTCTAAAATTTAAATTAAAATTGCAATATTTCGTGAGAGAAACGTTTTTGTGTTGTTACTGAATTTAATACTTGGGGGTTCTGTTACTTGGAAATGTTTCATATATGAAATGGTTGCAAGCATAAAAAATATTTCGAAAAAAATTTTTTTTTTTTGTAAAAGTTTTAAGGCCATTTGTTAAGACTTGCAACTGCGTAAAGCAGAACTAATTGCATTATTATACAATATATGTAAATGAAAAACAGCTTTGAAGGTTGAATCAGTGCAGTTTGCATTAGAGATTGTTGGGTGATAATTTTTTTTTAACTATTGAAGGGTGAGACTTCTAGAAGATGCTGCTAAGTAGCATACACGATTCATACTCATTACTGGTTTACCGCATTCGGGACCAACGCAAAACATGTACCGAGTACATGCATACACATAAATTTGTAAAGAAAATGATACTCAGTTCTACACAAACAAATGTTTATAAGTACATGTTCAGTATACCTACGTTGTTAAACCCTAAGTTCATTTTGTGTCACTACTCTTCTAGTGCCAAGCGGTACCGCCAGTCAGAGCATTTCTTTGCTAGGCAGGGCAATAGCATTAGGCTCTAATTCTTAATTTCTGTTGTTGCTGTCTTATCTGTAGAGTTGCTCGTCTCAGTTGCCGCATAATCGTTGATACGATGTGATTAATTTGATCCCAGGAATTATATTCTCTAGCACTTGTCTGGCCGCATTGAACCTTACGCACCTTTTTAATACGTGGTTGGCGTTTTCTACGGCTTCTTCACAAAAGCTGCAAAAGGGGTCATTCATGTGCTTGTACTTGTATAAATACTCTCTGAGACAGCCCTGTCCAGTGAAAAAAACTGAGTGAGATAATAATTTGCCTCTCCCTATCTTTGCTTGCGCCACATTTCAGTCAGAGGGAACAGATTGTAAGTCCACCGCCCTTTTTGTTGCCACTGTGTGTATAGTTCTAGATCAGTGATCGGCATTCTATAGCACAATTGTGCAGTTAACAATCTATCCATCTCTTTCTATTCTTTCCATCTTCTATCTATATTCTCTCAAACAACAATTCTCTCTCTTAAATGTTGCCGACCACTGTTCTGTAGATCTACTGCTGCTATGCGGTCTCGGTCAAAGCAATTCTGCCGACGCAAGTCACGTCATGCCGCCGTTCTTTTTGCTTCCAAGTCAATGGAAGTCGACCCGCAATCACTTTTGAAGCTACTTTAGACACTGTTCGGAAAGCACAGCAAACTCTCTACTACTACTCCTAGTTATAATACAGGCAAATTTTTACCTCTCTTATTTGAGTTTGTAATTGTCCGACCATAGCATTTTATTAGCCTTTGGGTTTGACCAGGTTTTATCAAAAAGACATATTCGGCCCCACTTTTGACCAAAGTAAGTCGAAGGCTTGGCTGAAGCCGAATGTTTTTAACTTTAAGTATACACACAATCTACTAATGGGGGTCTCAAACCCACATAATCGGCTATTAAATCTGAAAAAGGAGTAATGTTGTAAGATTTTCTTATTGGGGACTGAAATAACAATAGAGTTAAAGTTGGTACGATTATTTTTGTTCAGTGTTCCACAATTTTTAAAATTAGAATGAACCTTTGAACAATCGACCTCAGATTTGGCCAATCATTGACCTTCGGTCGGACGCCAAAGTTGATATGTTGGCACATTTTTCTGCTTCGTTAACAGCTCAGCTGGGCTACAAGCAACACATTTTGGTCATTATTCTGCATATGTTTAACAGCTGAGCCTCTACAGACCCAGTAGGTACCAATGCGATGTTAGTAAAGAATTAGAACAATTTTGTTTCTTGAAGTAAGTTCAAACGACTCGTTTCGTTGCATTCAGAAATCATGAGCGGTAGTTGGCAAGATACCGTTTGGAGCTCAGAGGTAAAAAAAATTTTCGAGCCCACTTAAAGTCAAAATGGGCCTCGAAAAGCCCAGTTGCTCATCGTAGGGTTAAGGGAGAAATATTAAAAAAACGGAATTTATCCTTGTTTTTCATCGATCAATTCGTCAAATTAATACACACTGCAACCTCAAATTTGTTTTACAAGACCATATTCTTCTCCATGTCAGGATATTATACAACGACGAGTATTTTTGTTTTCAACAAGACCCTGCACCTTCCCACAAAGCAAAGCGGACTCAAGACAGGTGTTGAGAAAGCTTTTGCTGATTTCATCAATGTCAAAGAATGGCCAGCATCCTCACCAGATATCAATCCATTGAATTCATGAGTTCGGGGCTATATGCTGAGTTAAACTGCGTCAACGATATTCTAAACAATTGATGAATTCAAGCACCGTTTGACAAATATTTGGGACGAAATAGACCAGAATAGGGTCTGACCTCGTACGTTGCTCAAGCCAAGCCATTGCAAGCTTTTGACAAAATTCAAAAATTGTGTAGAGCGAATTAGCTATAACTTGTGACTTTTAACTAAAAATGTTTCTACGAAAGGCGAAATTTGTCAATGTCCATCCAAAATCTTTGTCAGGTCTTATTAAGGCAAAAATTTACTAAGATCCCAGATGGATTCGAATAGTAATTGCGTTTGAATACCATAAGTCTATATTGTGTTCTTTACTTCCATTCAGAGCATAGGGATTCCACAAAAATCCTACTTACATCGGGTACGTTGTCTAGCTAGTGCAACTTCAGTGCTCTCCAACATTTTTTTTTCCATTTTCTTATTTCTATTCCAGTAATCGTTTCCATAATGTTTCGAAAAGTTAAGATGGTTCCATTTTACTACTCGAAGATAAACTTCTGTTTGATGCCATCACTGTCTCTCGTTACCATTATCTTCACTTGGAGCATAGGATATTTAGGAAAATCCTAGCTAGTGAGTTAAATTTATTTCCACAATATACGTATTTCTTGTTTCTTGGTTGGTAATATGCGTAGTGTTTGATCTCTGCATTTCCATTTCGGAGATGAGCCATGAGCCATCAAATCTTTAGGTTTGTCGAAAGAAATTGTTAGTAAGTGTGTAAATTTTTGTTTTACATGCGGCACTGCATTGTAGCACCAAGTACGAGGTTCTTTTTTTCCGTCAATTTCTTTTGAAATCAAACACTCTTATTTCTATTATCCTAAGACTTCTACATAACCTATAACAAAGAAATTGTTTTTCTTTTACAACCGCCAAGCCATTCAAAACTACTCAGTTCGTTGCCTGACCAACAAAGATTACCGTGCGAATATCCTTGCAATAATTACTGTTATACAGAATCCTTAACATAAATTCAAATTGTGATAAATTTTCTCAAGGAATGTTTGGCGGGAACTTGAAGCACCAAATTTAAAATTTATAAATACAAATTTTAGCTTAGAGTGCGTTAATTTACGAGCGAGCGCCTACTCCCATCCAAGCTACGATGGTCTGTTACGTTTCGTGTCATGGATTGCGGAAAACTTTGCTTTGTAGATTGGGGTGATGATGACAGCACTTGTTACATTTTAATAGGTACGATAAAATACTCGTAATGTTAATTTAAGCAAATGAGAGTTCGGGGGAGTAAGGCAGACGACAGAAGGACATCATTCGCTTAGCATAAACTGAGCACACGATACAACGTTACTGTTAAGAGCGATTTCATTCGGAATATTGGCATCCGTGGATGGTTGTTCAAGCCTGAAGCTACCTTGTGGCCGCAATGAAGCGCAGCTGTAAATTTTAATTTGTCTGTCTCGCTATGGCCGATTAATTAGTTTATGTACAAAAGTGATAAAGTGATGTACCTACAGGTACAAGGAGTAAAGGTACCTACGTACACAAAATATGTACGTGAAGTTGGCGGTAGTATTTGCCTGTAGAATTATTGAAAATTTTAAATCAAGGGCATATTAAACTTTTTCATTATCTCCTGTTTGATGACATTTTTGTTCCTTGTGAAAGCAAAAAAACAAATTTCGAAACAAATTACCTTTTACGAGTAATTTGAAATTTAATTTTCACTAGAATTATCATCAACAGGAAGGTTATTATACAAATTTTTATTATATTCCATATAAAAGAATTTACAAAATTCTGAAAATTTACGTTATATGTATGTTTGTGTTAATCTCCAACATAGCCCCACTATTCGTAGCCCCTATCTAAAGATAATCCTTCACAACTATGACCGTAATGTTGGTCATAGTTAGAAGGATTACTTTTTTGTTTTTGCTCAATCCATTGAAAATGTTTTCTCTGTTTATTTTAAGTTTTTTTATTTAACTCAATGTTGGTTTTATTTAAATGAATTTATTATTTTGCTATTATTATTCAAATTTTCAATTTACTCTTTATTTGCTGTTGTAAAGGGGAAGTTTTTTCGGTACTGTTACAAAATTTACTTTATATTTTTGTACCCCATCAAGTGTCATTTGAAACAGTACAGTGTATTTGTAGTGGCACACGTGTGCAATACAAAAATATGAAAATTAAAAGTATCATATATTCAATTAAAAAAGTTTTATGCAAAATTTAGTTACGTTTTATTCCAATCATAAAGTTTACAATTTACAGTTGTGGAAAAACATTACAACACTAATTTCGCTACACTAAATTTTATAGAAATTTTCAACTTTAATCTGATATGGGAGTTGCAAAATAGAAGAACAAAAGCAATAATTCATCAGAAGTATAAAAGTACAGTAGACCCCGCTTAATTGACTTCATGAAAAATGCAAACTTTTCGGTTCAATTAACCGGGGAATCAATTCAGCGGGGCCCGGTTAATTGATCCGACTGATCAATTAAAAGAATCCCAGATAATTGATCGAGTGAGTCAATTAAGCATAGAAAAAATTAGCATTCGGCGATTTTAGTTTTAATTTAATGGTTTTTATATGTGATTAAAGCCTTAAGAATTTCTTTAAGTTATAAGTGATAAGGAGTTATCAAAAATGTTTGTATATTGTACATTAAAAAGTGCATTAGGTACATAAAGGGAACTTAAATTTACCTTAAAATAAAATAATTAAAATTAATACAAAATTCGGGTATGCGCGTAGTTAAGTAGTAGACTTAGAGCTGAGCATATAAATTTGGAAAAACTAGGTGTAATGGATTTTTAAATGGGAATCGATAGCTTAGGAGCTTGACTGGGAAGGTCCTGGTTGTCTGGGCTTCACATATGAATGTTTGCGTTTCGGGTTGTCGTAATGGATCCATTTTTCATCCCCAGTCACGATCCGATGCAAAAATGACTATCGACAACAGTTTTCTTCATATTAAAGTAATGAAGAAGAACTCCTCGCAAACACACTTTTTCAGTCGCAAAGTTCGACATATAAAATATTGTTGTTTACGCTTCAAATAAATGACATATACTAAAAAAGATGCACAATGACAGAAGCTTTCGGAATATTGGAACGATGGAATAATAATCAAGTAACGCCATCTCTTAGCAAACCGCACGAATAAAGTTATAGACCAAAGCACAATCCACTTTCGTCGGCGGTTAAAATATCAGTTTGATCAAAACCCTTTAATAATCCGGGAAGATATTAAGTTATTGAAATCATTTGCACCTTTTGCGTTTTCTGAAGATTTTTCTCCATGGACTTTACGAAAGACGACGCCCTAATGGTTTTGCTTTTGCCATTAATAGTTTATAGGATTAAAATTTTTATTGGGCTGTATTGAAAACTGTTTAGATTTTTCCGTCGTTATATTTTTTGTTCTTTTTATATAGTTGATCTTTAAAAAGGGGTATTTTACATGTATTTTTCATTTGGAAACCATTTTCTTCGTATCAATTAACCGGGGAAACCAATTAAGCGGGAATCAATTAACAGGGGATTTGGGTGCCTTTTTCAATAAGGACAGTTTCAATAGGCTTTTTTTAGATCAATTATCCGGGGAAGTCAATTAAAAGGGGGTCAATTAAGCGGGGTCTACTGTATTTAATTTATCCTACCTACTTTTTGCCATAAAAATTATTGCTTTGAATGCAATAAAAATTTCTGAAAAAATTCATACGTATGTAAAAATATTTTGGGCGGCTCTAAGAATTTGTACCCTTTTACAATTTTTTAGTAAAAATGAGTTTTTTTGACCGCGTAGTTGAAAAATGTAATAAAATCGATTTTTGAATCCGATTAGTATTTATACTTTGCAAAGTGCCAAATGAATATTTTGTTTATTAATTAGTCTAATTAGTACAGTCATTTGGTAGTTTTACATGGAAAGTTTTGCGGGATTTTCGCATATGAGTTATTTTATAGATTTCTATGTGCTCTTTCAGAATTTCAACTTTGCTACCTCGAGTCGTGTTCGCTCGAGATATCCTAATTTAAAATTTGAAAAAATTAGTATATTGTGCATGCCGCTTATGAGTAGGCACAGTGATGTGTTGAGCTTAAAATTACGATAACTCATGAACGGTGAATCACACGTTCAAAGTAAAAACACTTATTTATAGGGAATTACTTCCACTATAAGCTATATTCTGTTTTTTTTTACATGACCTATAGTTTACGAGATATTTTTTCAACAAACCTAAAATTTAGGAAAAAACCGCTTTTTCAAAATAGCTCCAAAACGGTTCGTCCTAGAAAAAAATTTGTTCATGCATTTTGTAGAACGTTCAATTTCCTATAAGGGTTTTTTCGAACTGTTTTTTCGTCCGACTTACCGTTCATGAGATATCGCATCTTGAAAATTATTCAAAATTGAACATTGTACTGTGCTCCATACTATACTCAATATTTTTCTCCAAATGTAACCGTTGAAGAGATATTTGTAAAAAACTGATTTTGTACGCCATTTTTCCAATATGGCGGCGCGAGCGAACACGACTCGAGGTAGCAAAGTTGAAATTCTGAAAGAGCGCATCGAAATCTATAAAATAACTCATTTGCAAAAATTCCGCAAAACATTCCAGGTAACATCATTTTATTCTCCCAAATGATTGTACTAAATAAGAAATTTGAGGAAAACCAACAAAATAGTTGGACGAAAGTTTAATAGCTTAAGTACAAAAGTAAAATGTGGCAACATCACTCAACAGCTGTTTCCGCAATCAGCTGTTGACCACACAGAGGTGAGTTGGGATGCTTATAACGTCAGTGTAGGCAGAAAATATTGTCATTCGAGCGGCGACCGGCAGCGAGTAAAGGTGGTGAGCATAGTAGTTAGTGGCATTAGTTAGCATGGTATGAAACCAAGCAGATACTGTGAGAGTGGTAAACGTAGAAATTAGTGGCATTTAGTTAGGATGGTATTGAGCCAAACCAATATTGTGAGAGTGAGAAATCATAGTAATTAGCGGTATGTAGTGAGAGCGGTATAGAGCCAAGCCGATACTATGAAAAAGTATAGTAATTAGCGGTACCCAGTTAGAACGGTATTGAGCCAAGCCGATACTGTATAAACCGGACGTCCGAATCAAATTGTAATGCGCACAAATATGTAAATAGGGTATCGTAATCTAAAGAAATTTGTTAATAAAAGAAGTAAAAGAACGAAAACTGATATTTATATTCAATTCAAACGGAACTAATAATAATTGTTACAGTGGCGGATTCAGCATTGTCAAGAGGGGGGCCGATTTACTAAATTTCTAGATAATAATAACAATAATAATAATCATGAAGGCGTAAAAATGTAGACAGTACAAAACTTTTCATATTTAATTTTTTTTTTTAATTTTATGTACAAAAATTAAATCATTTTATATACGAGTCATATATTTTATCTATTTAATTTATAATAAAATATTGATAATGGACAAATGAGAGGGGGACCGATCGTCCGCCTTAGATCCATAGCAAAAGCTTCGTCACATAATAAAGACTCAGATTCATGTTCATATTGTCACGTATCGATTCAGATTATGATCAAAACAAAGGAAAGTGCAGAAGATATTTGAATCAAACAAAAACATTATTAAGTAACATTATTGCATAAGATTCTTAAATTAGTTGCACTAAAAATTTCAGACTTGTTTCATTGAATTTCCTCTTTCTTTGAATAGGTACGAAAACTACTTCTATTTTTGTCACGTTCGTTTTGTGTCTTTTTTTGCGTGTGTCTTCGAACCAGGACTTCGCCTGCTATAAACGTTGGCCCAAATTATAGTGCTACCTAAGAGCTATAATGTAAATTAAAAACTAAAATAAATATATGTTTTACTTCAACTTTTTTGCACTTTTAATGTGTACGACGGTCACGTTCGTCACTTGAGAAATGCCCATATAATACTGCTCTTGAGATATCTCGAATTTATCTTCTAGAATCAAGTTACATAAGAAAATCTATTTCAACTTTATTTCTTTTTAGCTAAAATCATAAAAAATAATGTATTTATGAAATTTCATCAGACTGTAAAACTCTAAAAAAACATATTGTATAAAAATTTTTAACCGAGGTTCATGACGAAATCATACAATAAACATTTTCTTACAAAACGCAAACCCATTATATCTTGTTTTAAGGGTCTTATCTTGAACTTTTTTGTGTGGGGGATGTAAAGGGTTAAAGATTTTTTTAAAATTGTGTTATAATATCCTGCATTTACTTATTTGCTGAACAGTTCATACACCTCAAATGTAAGGATTGTATAGTTTAGTATGTTGATTTAACACAAGAATGGTGTATTTTTCGTAATATGTATGCTTCCAAAATCAATAAAAAAAAAATCTGACGTGCTGAAGAAAAATTAGTTTTTTTTTTAACATCTATATTAAGTATGTTTTGGAATTTCTCATGGAAAACTGTGTCGGACCATGCTACATATTTACGCGACATTATAACTTAATCTCAAGAAAAGATGATTTAAAAGATTTTATTTAATTACTTTAGGATAAAATATGTACTTAGCCTCAGGATAACAAAGTTAATGTATAATACCATAAAAGTATGCCACATTTTCCTTTTTGATGAGCGACGATGCCTCACTCTCTAATTTAACCTTTCTACCTGTTTTTCTTGATAGGCCTCAAATTATGTAGCACTTTAATGCTCTTTAATCAACACTAAAAATGTCAGCCTATATTTTTTAGTACCAAGCAACCAACACCCACAAATTTCACAGTATTTAAATAAATTAACACTCAATTCAAAGTTTAACGCCCAACAAATTACGTCGTATTATGGACGTAGAAACCACAATGGAAAAACCTGCTAAACTCCTAAAAGTGCACTACAAAAAAATGAACAAACGTTGTACTCAACATCAACAATCTAGCGAAACATTCACAGGCATAGCGCATCAGTAACAGGTATAAAATTAACTTTTATCTAAATTGTGACCATCCGTAAAAGTACAAAAGGCAGAAGGAAGGGCAGTGTACAAAGTCAAAGACAAATACCAAAAAAAGGGAGACTAAAAAACTGTACACAACGCAGACGAGTAAAAAATCACCAAAGACACACACACAGATTAAAATGTGGGGGAGAGAAAGTTGATGTTTTTTTTTTTTTTTAACGCAATACATTTGCATAAAAAAGTCATTCCTTTGCTGACACACCACTGACACACTTACCCACTCACATGGTACTCATTGACTGGTGGCAAAGGACATGAATATTAAAACTTAAAACTTGTGTCTGTGTGTGTGTGTTTGTGCGTATGCAAAACAAAACATTTGCTCTTTTTGAATTTTTCTTACTGAAAGTCGCCTTGTGGAAGCATGTGGGAAGATGATCTTTAAAGAATATTAACTTGACAATTCTAAAAGCAAAGTGTAAAGTGTAGTTGATCATCATTTTCCTCCAAGGATAAAGTCACCACCGGTTGTAAAAGTCATGTCTGACGGTATTTTTTTGGTGGAAAGCATAATTTCAGTTTTACGAGTATTATGCTGCTGTTGTATCAAAATTTTATTTTCCACATCAAAGTATGGTTGCTAGATTAACCATGTATCCTTTGAAGCGTCATTATTTTCGGTTGGTGGTTATATCTTCTAGCACCACCTCAACTAGTCATATATACAAAGTAATTGGTATAATAACTCCTACTCAGTTTACTCAGATTCTCTAGGAATAGCAGCTATGACTGTCTTTGAACTTTTTCGGTTATCCTTCGTAATCTGATATTTCAGCTTAAGAGCGGATAGTGCAGTAGAAGTCAAAAAGCAAATTTTTTTGGCCAAAACCTATAACGGTAACCAATTTCAAATGTAGTTTTTATGTTGACTCTAGACTAAAAGAACAATTCTGAAAAAATCTTAACCCTTGTACTAACGGGTCAAAAATGGTACGTTATAAACTTTTAAAATTAATAACACATACTTAATAGTAAAGTTTTGTTTCCAAGCATTATCGAAGTAGATTTATGCGTAAAATCCGAATTCGGGGTCAGAATTGACCCATTACCTCAGAATTTGGAGATATTTACTATTCTCCTTTCCAAAAAATAGCCTGAGTGCTTACCTGCGATTTTTCCTTGAAATTGGAGAGTTATGACCACTCTAAGGTGATATAATGAATTTTATGAAACGGCTATAGCGGCAGAGTTTGGATTTATGCCTCCTTAACATGGTTCAATTGGTATATATGGTTTATAAACATATATCATTGAATTATCTTATTTAGTTTTCTCGTGAAAAACATTTTCACGCACTAACAGACACACAGCCAGCTAGACGGACATGGCTATATAGACTCAGAAGGTTATGCTGATCAAGAATATATATGCTTATTTAACCAATCACCTCTCCTATTCCGAGTTACAAACGGAAGGACAAAGTGAATATACCTTGGGTGTAGGGTATAAAAATAAGCATTTTTTCCGTATTTGGTCGATTTTCCAAAAATTCCAGTCCTCCGTACATTGGTCGTAACCCTTTTTCTTACCCATATTTTCAACCAAGCATTAAAGTCTGCGGAATATTTTTAGCTCAATGAAAGTATGGCGAACTGTGTCTTTTTTGCCTCTCTACCTATATATCTTCTTCGACACTACTTAATTGCTTACACTAAAGTGGTGGCCCGCCGAAAGCGCCAAACAAATATTTGCTTAGTAGCATTAGCTGACGCTTCGTTGTTTCGGTTATGCTGAATGAGTTTTGTTCTCTTGCATATCTCATGGTCAGCAAGAATATTTGTATATCCATTCTTAAATGCACAATCGCTGATGCCGGGGCTATTGTCTTCTTCTTTACACTAACGCACACAAATGCATATGTCGACAAAACGACGACCACTAAATAACTGGAGGAACATGTTCATTAACAATCCGCTTGTAAACAACCAGGGAACGCATTAATTTTCAGAATACTTAACTAATTTTGGTAGGGAGTGAGTTTGTGCAACATACGGGTTATCCTTTACATGCACAAACACCAATTAACAAACAAACGTACACATACACACACACACACACACTATTACAACTGTATGCACTCCAAATACTTACATTTTCGACTTGTGTAAATAATTGCAACAACGCAGCGTAATTACGTTGTTATTCGCAGTGCGTAATTAACATTTTGATATTGTTGTCTCTTTTGCGCACTGTTATTATGCTTTTGTTATATTGCTAAATATGCTGATATTACTATCTCGCTTTTGTGGCTGTTACCCAGCAAACATTTGGAAGATCTATGCATCTTCCAACACTTTTGGAATGAATTTACAACTCTTCAGCAAAAAGGTTAATCACAACCTGGAGCGTGTGATTGAAAGACTCGATTTGGGTACGTGGAGTACTTCTCATTTACGACTGCAATGCAGTCAGTGTTATCGTAGGAGGTATGCTCTGCCCACACAAATCATGCCATAAATTTACTTGGGTATCTCTAGACAACATCACTGAAAACCAAAGCAACCACTTGTGCATTAGCATAGAAAGGATGGGAATCCTCTAGACAGACGAGTAAAAAGAGCTGCTGACATCGGCTCCGATCACCATCTTTTCGTCGCGGTCATTCGACCAAAAATTTGCTCCTATTAAACGTTCTAGTGAACAATCTGTGAGAAAAAAGTTCGACTTGCTAAAACAAAAGAACTAAGAGGTCCACAGGTCATACTTTGCTGGGAATAAATGCATGCACGTCACACAAATACATACATACATTCGCACACACACGCACATGCATTGCACACAATGTCTTTTGTCCTTGTCGCACTTGAAATTAATTGTAATTAATTTCCGTTTAATTTCGCCAGTGTTGCCAAGTGTTGCATACTTTGTGGCTTCAAATGCAAATGGTGCGGCATTGAAATCTTTTGGTTGTTTGTTGTCTTTGCTGCGTACATTAAAGGAAAGGACTAATGAGTTTTCGATGGGTGGCCTGCTCAATAAACTGAGTTGATTCTATAATATTTTGTTGTTTTAGTTGTTGTTGTTATTGTGTTTGTTGTTGTTGACAATGACATACTTTACTTTTAACTGTCCCACAGGATTCGGAACGTTTGCCAGACTGAGTTAAAGAGTACAATATGTATTGTTATAAGGTACTAATCACGCAAAGAATAACTTTATAACAATGTTTTAAAAAAGTTCTATGTAACATTGCTGTTTTTGAACTTAAGACTAATCTTTATGTTAATACACAAAATAAAAATTTGTCCTACTTTTTTTATTATGTTAGAAATGGAGCACGAATTTGAGTTATACACCATTAGAAAGGTATTTGCGTGTGGCGACATTTAATAAGTCGGATTTATCGCGGTACATTGTGGAGCCCAAAGTTTTTATCTGAAACATAAAACAAAATTTTTTTATTATTCAGCAGGGTTCCCCTGAGTGCATGAATGTCTGCAACTCCAAAAAATTCGATTCTACAATATTGAAATCACGTCTTGAAAAAAAAGTGCTATTTTTTCGTAATTTTTTGTCGCTAAATGGGGCTTTTTTCCACAATTTCAGACATTCATGCACTCGTTCAATTTATAATCTGCAAAACACTTTTTAGAAATCAAAAATCGGTGAAGTAGTTTTTTCGCAATCGTGTACCGCGATTTTAAAACCATAGTTTTGAGAAAAAACGATTTAAAGTTTTAAAAAAAAATCGATTTTTTGAAAATTTTACATGAGCTCGCTGGTTTAATCAATCATATTTTCCATAATATTTAGAGTTGAGTCATGAAACTTTGGGAATATACTCCCAAGACGTTATTCTATCAACCTATCGATTTTTTGAAAATTTTACATGAGAAGCCCCCCTTAAATATTTTGCCATTATGCCAGGTAAAGGAAAGACAAAAAGCTGACTGACACTAACTTCATGTTTTTTGTTTTCTTTTTGTTTCACATTTGTCATTGTACCAGGGATGATAAATAAGCTTTTCTATTTTATGAAAATTAGCAAAAAAAGTACGAAAACTCTCTAAAAAGTACCAAAATTATTTAATACATTTGTGGTAAAATTTTGACCATTGGGCGATTCTAGTTAAATTAAAATTTTTTCAATGAAGGAAAGCATGGGACTGGAATTTTGACCACTTTTTTCTCTTATGGAAATGCTACATCGATTTGCTTTAAAAAATGTTTCACTTTAGATATTGGGCTTGAATTCATCATCGCAATGTCGCAATGTCAATCCTTATTTTTTTAGGATTGCCATAAACAGCTGGAAGTTTTAAGTTCTATGCCTAACATGACGTATTTTTAGAGTTGCTCTACGCATTTCTGACGCTATGTTGCATAATGGTGGCATTTTTCTTACACGCACCGATTTTTCAAGTTTTGCTGTGATATTGACTGAAACAACACAGCAAAACTTGATGAAGTATATTACAAATTGGAAAATTGCTTTCTTTTTTCTTTGCTTTGCTATCCATTACTGTCTGGCTTCCATTACTTTGCCGTGATAATGTGGCGCGCATTTTCCCTCTCTCCCAGGAATTTAATTATGTTGCTACTCCGCTGCCGATGTTGCTGCAATGCGTTAATGTGGCGCGTGCAATATTTTTTTTTTGTATTTTTGTTGCATGAAGCTTAATTATTTTGTCATTTGCTATTTGCTTTGTTGTTGTTTCGCACGTACCACACATATACATTTACAAATGTCTAAAACTGTCGTTGTCGCAATGTTGCCACTTTATCGTACGCTTTTTGTCGTTAATGCACGTAATTATTGTCACAAATCACGTAGCTGCATTTGCATCACTGCGAACGAATGTCAGTGACGACGACGACATTGGCGGTTGCTGCACTTGTAATTTTATGGCATACAGCAGCAATGAAATACAACGATTCACCTACATCACCACTCCACTACCACGCAGTTGATTAGGTTTAATTAAACTAATGAAGTTCTTTGACGGTAGCGATGAGGAAATGTTGAGTGCAACATTGCGGTAGCTTGCGACAAGGCAGCAGATAAAGCAATAATTGCTCAGAGTAGTAATAAAATTGAAAGTAAGGTTAAGGATTTTTCTTACTTCCGAAGTCGGAACTTTATTAATTTCGAGAAAAATTAAAATGTATTTTTATAATCTTCAAAATTTGCTTGAGATTGCTTTTGAAATCAAAGGTATGGTTTTCGAGTTATAATGGTTTTTTGATATTATGTGTTGCTAAGTAAGGCTGACCATTTTCTTGGTGACCCGATTCGGGACAGGAAAAAAATTAATTAATGGGTCATTCCATTCTTAAACGGAAAATGAGAAAAAAATTTAATATGATTCGATTACCTCCATTTTAACAATATCATTATGTAAAATGTCCATTAAAAAAAGGACTTTTTCTAACATATTTATCTCAAATGGGCTCAGTTTATATTTCATAATTAGTAGTGATCAAAATTATTATTGGTCTTGATTCTTGGTCTTGGTCTTTGCAAGACCATGTTGCTGATATCATTGCAGGACCAAGACTGCTATGGTCTTGGTTTTGGTCTTGCTCACGTAGATCATCAAGACCGAGACTGCTTTTAAGTCATGCCAATTTATAGTTTATAGGTGTGTCACGCATCTTTCAAGCATAAAATCATATCACATTTCGAAATTTGGCATCTTAAGGTTTGGAAATTTTGAGTACTCAACAATCTTTAACAATTTTTTCAAGATCAAGACCAAGACCGAGACCAAGACTTAATGACCAAGATCAAGACCAAACCCAAGACCAAGATTAAAACTTCTATGGTCTTGGCCTTGGTCTTGGTTTGCTCATCACTATTCATAATCAACCATAAAATTTCTATTTCTTATGAGACATGGTTTTTTACTTCAAAACTTATCATTACGGTATCCTCTCTTATTGCCGTTGACAATAAGGGGTAGCAGCTTGGGCCGAATTTTTATCAAAAATTGGTCCAAATTTGATTTATGACCACATGGATTATGCGGCTTTATTTATGACCAAAGATCATCTTAAACAGTTATTGCTTATTGCAATAGACATCATGAAAATATCAAAAATTCGTTTATACACTACAAAAATTTCACTTCGACTCATAAATTCAAAATGTTGTATTTACTTCATTAAAATAGGTGGCTTTTATTTTAAATTCTTCAATTGAAGTCACATATTTCTTCAATTGGAACATAACAAAAAAAAAAAAAAAAAAAATACATAAAATGGCAGTAGTTTGGCTAAAATTCTTCCTTAAGTTAATAAATGAAAAAGAGCGTTCCGTTTCATGTCATGCCCTATGAGTCACACTTAATTAAACAACAATTAAAGACAGAAAACATAAACTTTTTAAAATTTCCTTATACTTTGTTAAAGAAGGTTTCTTTAGTTAGTTTTCGAGACTGTTTTCAAAGTCTTAGGGCTTTAAATAACTAAATTTTGATCAAGGTTTTATCATAATCTATAAAAAAAATGTCCCATGAGTCACAATGGAATGCGCCTTACACAAGTGGGGCAATAGTAGTAGTCCATAATATATGGTCTATGATCTGTACTCTGTGGTCAATAGTATATATGGTCTGTGGTCCAAAAAATGTGGTCTATAATTTGTCTTTCATTGTCTATGGTCCATAATATATGATCTATGGTCAATAATATGTTCACTATCGCCATAATCTATGGCCTATGATATGCCTTTTATGAACTTTGATCAATAATCTATAGTCTATGATCTGTTCTTTATGGTCTTTGATTCAAAATCTTTGGTCTATGACCAGTCCATTTTGGTATATGATTCATAATATAAAATTGTTGTTTAATAAAATAAAAAAAACTATACAGCACAATAGCTTCCATCCAAAATCTCGAACAGTTCCAAGATATATATGGAAATCAGATTCATTTGCACTATCAATTAAAGTTTCCAAGATATCCTACTGTTCAAAAAACACTATTTTTGAGATTGCATAGAAGACTCAAGAAATTGTTTTCAATTAAATGTTTCATTTAAAACTGTTCTTCTTCTTCTTGAAAATGAGCTTTGAAGTGGTATTGTATAATTTTTCTGTAAAAATTTATGTCCATTTTAAAATAATAATATATGAGGCATAAGCCTAAATCACAACATATGGTCAAAGTTTGCCATATGCCATATTCTGAGCTATCAACATATTAATTAAGTATTATTTAAGTTGTTTTCAATAATATTAGTTATTCACAATTGTTAAAAAATCTGCTTAATTATGAGCATAAACATACATATGTATGTACAATACCATCTTGAAGTCTTGTTTTGCTGCTTATAGCTTAAATTACAGCCTTCATTGAACTTTATGCTGTGTATCCTTCAAATGACCCTTTTAACATGAAGGACTTTGTGACATCTTATGTATGCTATCAACTACAAGAACCATGGTAACAACAACTTAACTCGGTCATTTGTTTTGTCTGATGCTTTTGTTGTTTCAGAGTAAATGAAATTTTCAATACGATAAAGTCAACAGCAACTACAACAAAAACTCTAGCTAAAAGTCTGAAGAGTCAAAATCTATGTCTATGTGCAATGGAGAATGTAAAATCAAAAGACATACGTAGAAAATTTTAAAGATATCCTATAAGAAGTAAAATAAAGCCAGAGGACATTGTTTGCATAGAACAAACATAGGTACCCAGTGTGCACCTGCATATGTCAAACTGATACACATACTAACATACATGTACCTACATGTATAATCTAAACATTGACAATAACAAAAACAACAACACAAACAATTTCATTAACAACAATTTGATTGTCAATGTTTTAAAGCAGATTAAGATTATCCAGTTAAGGCTACAACTACAAGTGTATTTATATAAATGTGTAGAGGGTTCTTATGTAAGTACATAAGAGTAAGCAAATCTTGAACTTTTTCTATGTCACTATTTGCACGCAAAGGATGTAAAGGGTTCTTCGCACATTTGATGCAGATAGTTGACACTTAGTTTAAGTTGAATAGTTACCAGAAAAAAACTCATTCATTAGATAAGTTGTGCCTCGCACCCATGTGACGATAAAAATTCTGTCACTAAAACTATTGGACGAAGATAGATGATATTTGACAGCGAATAAGATTTTAATTCTATGAAGTTGGTGAAGCAACCTAAAATTAAATGTAAACTAAGGATAAATAAAGGAAATGATAAGAAAATGCATTACCATTACTACAACCATTGTTATCACTAGCATCATTGTCGTTACCATGATATTTATTTTGAGCATTCTATTCAGGCACTGGGACTGTTAGATCTACCGCCGACTTGGGTAAATGTTAAATGTTTCTTGGAGCCACTTCCATTTACTCGATATTAAGGGATCAGAGCTCAGCAAAAAATTTTTTAAAATATTTTCGTTAGACATTTGTCGACTGTACTTATGAGAGAAATTATCACCCTTATCGTCTAATTCGATTTCGATTGGAACTAAATCGAATCAGGAGTTTTCTATCCTTAGTTTTGATTACCAGAATCAAAATCCAAAATAATTTCGAATTAAAATCGAATAAGATAATAAAGCTGATTCGATTTTCGATATGGATCAATTTTTAATATGGCAATGTACCCGGATTACTCTTCTCAGTAATACAAAAAGATAATTCAAATTATTAAAGTAGTTTAGTAGATATAAGATTCAAAAAGTTACTACATTCATCATGTCTACTGAGAGTTTTTCGAAAGTTAAGTATCATCAAATTGTCATTTTACTCACATAAAAAGTAAAACTTTCCAAAGAAGAAATCGGATCAGTAGTTCTTAGTTTTGTTCCGGTTTTTGGCTCAGATGCCCCTCTGTGTTCAGCAGTAGGGCAGTGGCGAATCCAGCCTAGTCAAGAGGGAGGGCTGACTGACTACATTTCTAGATAATGTTAATAATGTTGAATTACTAATAATTAATATTTATTAATAATTAATATTTCTATCTTATTTAAACATATAATAATCTGTATAATTATACATTAAAAAAAAAATAATGTTTTTAAAATCTTTACATATAATTTAAAAAAAAATTTAATCACTTGGTTTGAGAGGGGGGGCCGATTGCCCCCATCGCTCTCCCTTGGATCCGCCACTGCAGTAGGGGTGGTATTAGCGATATCGTAAAGCGTAACAATTATTAATCGTGCTGCCTTGAAGGTAATGTCGAATTTTATCTCCTTAAATATGGTACCAAAAATTATAAGAATGTATTGTAAGGCGGAAACTTAGCGGAGCCGCGTTTTCCTCCTACAAATCATCGCTCGTGATGTTATAATTTATATCATATTGTTTTCTCTCAATTTATAATTAATTTGTGTAATTATTAATTAAAATAACTTTTTAAGTATTAATTAAGTTATTATTTAGGAAGAGATAGCGTAATTTAGTTTAAAGTAAAATCCCCACCACATCACTAAAAGTGATATAAACGGCAACACGGTATAACGGCTGTTTTTGGCACACAGCTGTCGTTCGATTTGTTCAATGTCAAAGAATCATAGCATAAATTTAGACACACTACAGTTGATCGAGACAGCGTGGCCGGCGACCGGCGAAGAACAGCAGCAGCAGTAAGCAGAAGTAGCAGATAAGGCGGAAAGCAGCAAACCAGGTAATTGCTGAGTTAAAGTAGTAGTAGTGGGCCGTAGAACCGTAGAGACTGCAGCACTAAGCACACGTTGCCCGATAATAAATCAGTTGCCTGTGGTTGGTACAAGAGTGAGGGGTCACACAAATGAGTAGTCCGATAATACATCAATTATTCGTGGATGCGACTTGCAAACGGAGTAAGGAAAGTCGCGTACAGAAGAGCATTGGAGTCAATAGCGTGAGCCTAGTACAGGGGGATAAAACCCCAACTCGTGGCTTTGAATTTAACCAAGAGGCTATCCTTTTCATTCATAAATTTTTGTAGCCGAATCCCTGGCCACCAGCGAGCAAAACCGCTGGCAAAAAGGTTTGTTACAATATGAATTTTATTTATTGAACTAAACACATTTTCTGATTATTTTAATATAATGTGCATTGATATAAAATTGATTTCTATGAATATTGAAAATTTCGACTGGTCTCACGACGATGATCCAAATTCTTTAATTTTCTCTTCGTTTTGCAATTTGGAAAAATTTTAATTTTTAATTTCCAATTTTCTTTAATTAATTGTTCAGAATGAAACAGTTTTGCTGCTTTTAAAATTTTAATATTAATTTATGCCTTAAAATTAACAATATTTAATTTGATAACCAAACAAGACAACTTCAATTAATTTTTGGCAAAAGAGCGTGCAGTCAACATTACAAAATTTGCATAAACCAAATGAATGCTAAAAGTGATAAATAGCAACAAAATAATTTGCACAGGTTTTTAAACTAATAAACTTCATTTAATTATGCCTAAATGGTTAACACACTAACGGATGTATGTATATATAAGTATGTACTTGTATGTATATTCACGAGTACTGAAAATTTTTGTTAAATTTATATGCACGTAAATGCATAACACTTACCTACTTGGCATATTTGGCGAAATGAATCTAATGGAAATAGTTTCAATGCATAACTATACTTATGTCGGAAAGAAAATTTGTTACGGTAAATTTTCACACTGTGAAACTGTTTTCGAGTAATTTGAAATATTTTGCTTGTATCTAGTTTCTTTTACATAATTTCCTTGGATTGAATTTAAATTCGTATTGTGTATTTTAATTTTATTAGAGCATAGATTTTCAATTTCGACTAGCTATTGCCTTTGTTTTTCCCCTACATATCTCAAATTTACGTAGTTTTTGTTCGTATTACTTTATTTCTAATAAATTCTACTAGAATTTCAAGTCAATACTGACAACTCCTCAATAAAATAGGGGAGATGTGTGTACCTTGGTCCGCTTTTCAGTTTTTTGAATGTGCTGGATTTTCCAACAAAGTTTCTTCAGTTTTTTGATTAAGTTATATTTCTACAATGCTTGCAGCATCAAATGACGTGACAATGATATTTCTATCCCTTACCATTGAGTAGAAATATTACTTTTTCCGTTCCAATCTCAATTGGTCCAAGGTACACCATGAAAAAATAAAAGAGAATACATTGTATATAGGTAATAAATTATGAAAGAACCATTTATTATGTAATCAAAAGTAACATTTTAATTAATAAAAAAAAAAAAATTAATCATAAACAAAAATTATAACACAAAAAAGTCCATTTAGAATAAAACAAAAATGGTTGCAAATAAATACATTAATCACGTAAATAATAATAATAATATTATATTGAAAGGCGATTACGACTTCCTGGTTTCCCGTCGAGAAAGGCCCGCTGGTCAATAAGCATTGGTCCAAGGTACACACAGACAGCATGTTTTAACACCCATAACATATATTAATGAAAATACATTTAAAACACACTAAAGCTTAAAACAATAACTAAACTTCCTTCCTGATATTGTAAAACTGAAATACTTCATGTAAGTTTCTCACAAAACGTTCTGCAGTTTACTGCAAAAACTAAATTTTACACACCAAAAACACTTTTTCCGTCACTTTTTATACAGCTTGACGGTCTGAAGCCTACTAATATCAGTCAGCGGTATGAGTGGAAAATTCCATAGAAGAACATTATCGTACACATGCAACTGTTGAGTGGTAACCGATACTTCGACCGAGGTACACTCGGACCAAGGTACACACATCTCCCCTACAGTTTATCTAATTGTTTTATTAAATTCAGAATTTTCGAATAACCTTACGGCATATTAATTTTTTGAAAAAATTTAAATGTTTATCTTACTGTAAAGTAAAAACAAAAAAACGCAATGACCGCACTAGGAATCGAACCGGGGTCCATTCGTGTAATAGATAGAAAAATATTCTTTTTTCTGACCTACATATTTATATGATTTTTTTTTTGTGCGGATGAAGGGTGAAAAGGCATTTGCGCTCTTAGGCCCAATCGTCCTCGGTGCCCGTCGTGTCGGACTCTCCTGAATACCTCAAATACCTCCTCCCTTAATCGTTTTTGGCATTGCATTAGAATAGTTCGTTTTAAGGCATTTTATGCCATCTCTTCATTTGCTTTCCTCTTCATTACTCCTGTAGGAGAGAGGTGCTGAGTAGTGCTTCAGTAGCCCTTCCCAACATCTTTGTTTTCTTTTTAAGTAAAGGGGGAAATAGGGATGGGAGAAACCGCTTCAGGACTTGGGCCTTAGCCGCGAACGAGCGAGGTGCCACTGACTGCGATCACTGCCAGGACTAAAGCTCTTGGTCTCTGCCAAGGCAAACAGTGCTTTATGCCGAGATCCCCACCAAAGAAGAAATTAAGAGCGCCAGCGGCTTAGCAAGATGATGCATAGCGGCAGCGTTTTTGAATGTCAGGCAGCTTCATGAGTATCACGGTCTCTCTTCTTTAAGCGAAGCACGCTCTCTACATATCGTCCAAATAATAACCAATTTTCTTAGCTTATCAGCATAGTTGGTATGATGTTTTCGACTGAAACTGTAACTGCCGTCTTCTCTCCATCCAATTTCTGCAGTTGAAGAACGTATGTTCCGCATCGTCGAGTTCTGCGTCGTCGTATATGCAGTTTGGTCTATCTGTCTTTGCTATCTTGCTTAGGAATTTCTGACCTAGAAGAGCTATAAACTTTGTACATTAAACAAATGTCTGTCAAAACATAAATATTTTTACTAGAATTATAAAGTAAAATTGGTTATACATTTTTCTGGCTGATAGCATAGTATAAGAAAATAAGAATAAGAATAAGAAAATTTTGCCAATTAAGTGTAAATACTACTTTATTTTTTCAGTATATTTTATTTGTAAATATTACTTTACGGAAATAGCAATACATGTTGTCGTGCCAATTGTAAGCTATTATTTTTTTATAATTTTTTGGAGAGCTGAAAAGCAGCTCAAGACGGCCATTTCTGTTAAAGTTTACAAACAAAAAGTTAGGATAGTTTACAATTCACAAGACGCAATTGTATTAAACGGCGGTCATAAATAGTAGATTAATTTAGGGTATTGTGGTTACCTTTTTCTTTTTTACCAATTTCTACCAAAGTAATGGTAGAAGGTAAGCTTGGTCAATTTATTTGTATTAGTTATTCTATTGTTTTTACTATTTGATTATTTGTATACTAAAATATTAACATTTTCAAGCGTGAGGCCAGTTAAATTGAAAGTACCTAAAAATAGCTGAAAAAGAAAAAAGTCGGGTAATGTGGCTCACCCTGCCCATTTCCTAAAGAAGTACCGTTATTCGCAAATTTTATTGACTAAAAGTCGAGTAGTAATTTTTAAGATTATATTTGCTATGAAATAGCTTTATATTCTTATTAAATAATATTTTCTGGTAAGATAAACCAAATTCATACTAACATGTGAATAAGTAAGAAGGGTTATCGAATCATACGTAAAATAGTACTCCACATTACTCAAACTCGGGTATCCTACAAATGCAATTAGCTTTTTAAGGTGTAATAGTACTCAAAGTTGATATACGGTATATAATATGGGGTAGTCCACATTACCCGAATACATCACGTTTTTGAAATAATCATTGATTATATAAAAGAAATGTAAAATCAGACTTGCTAATGCATTTTTTCGTTGAATAATAGATCCACAATTGCATTAGAGTTATTTGAATTTTAGAAAACTGAGTTCTGAGGAAGTAACTTAGTTATTCACCCAGTACTACAAATAAGTCAACTTGACCTCACAGCATATGCTAAGAATTTCACACGAATAATTAGCATTATAGAAAAGCCAAAGAGCGTAAAGAATATGTTTTTCGCTTTTATTGTGCACAAATAATCAGAATTGTTGTGCAGTCTTTAATATGAGAAATAAATAAAAGGGTGCACCACATTACCCGCATAGTCCACATTACCCTAAATTACTCTAATAATATACCTAGGCTGCTGAAATTTGATACAGAGGTTTTTTAGATTAGAAGATTCAAAATCTGTGAATATGAATAAAATCCGTCTACGGACACGCCTATCTCCCATATAACGTTATGGCGTGGCCAACATTTTTTTTTTCAAAATGGGTATCAATTTCCATTAATTTTACAACGCTGATTTCAAAAATGTTATAAATTGTGCGCTATCTCTTACAGTTTTCAAGTTATGAGAAAAATAAATAAACTTTATGAAAATGGTTTTTGTTTTTTTGTCTGATTGTTCCGTATTAAGAATAGCTTTGTGAATTTTTATAAAAATCTGAAAACCCAACTGCAAATTTTGAAAAAAATTAGATCATCATGGCTATGTATTGTTTCATCGGGAATAGAACATGGATAGATGCACGGCGGCTTTTTACAACTGGGTTAAAACAAAAAAAAGTTAATTTAAATAAAATAACGCTTTATTGTCTAAAACCTTACTACATAAATACATGCATATGAACGTATGAATATATGCATGTATATAAAACGAATGCATAGTATATTTTTAACTGTATTTACGTACATATTAATTTTGCTATGTGTATTTGATTATCTGCATATACACGAGTGTATTATTTATACATTCAAACATGATATTTTAAGCTTTTCGCCATTAATTATGCCTAAAATTGAACTCAATTTACAATCAAATCGTTCATTTTTAAATTGTTTATTTTATTTTAATTTTCACATACAATAAACCACTAAATAAAAACAGCGTAAACATCTGTTTATACCAAATTAATTGCATTCCATTATTGAATTGAACATTGTGGATTGTTCCGGCTATTTTGCATAGATAAAAAATTGCAGAATATTTGATATTTTTTTTTTTAGTAAGTGATAAATTTATACATAATTTAGTGCAATAACATTTGCATATGTATTGGTTTAGTGTGATTGATTTCAGCTGAGTTCTACACTATTCATTTAATATCAATACAATGAATGCGGTTTTCTTTACAAGCCATAAACAAAAGTTAAATAAACCAATTACTTGAACATAAAAATACAAAATTATTCATACGATTGTTTTATGATTTGATGTGTAAAATTAAATTCAATTTTAAACATAGTCTCCTTAAAGGATAATACAGTTAATGGTGGCCTATAAGTCACGTTTTAGACTTTTTTCAAATCACGCTTAAAATTACATATCTCTGCACTTTAATGTAGACGTAATATAAATCTATGTTTGGGGCATTCTTTGTCAAGCAAACCACCCCACCTTTTTATCACAGATTTTGAGATAAAAAGGCTTAATTATACAATATTCTTGTAGTATAGATAATATCGTCCCTATACAATTGAAAAGTACTAAGTTAGTTTTTTTAAGTTGAGATATTTGATGCTAGTAAAATCATTTGGGAGAATAAAATGATATCACCTGGAAAGTTTTCCGGGATTTTTGCAAATGAGTTATTTTATAGATTTCGATGTGCTTTTTCAGAATATCAACTTTGCTACCTCGAATCGTGTTCGCTCGCGCCGCCATATTGGAAAAATGGCGTCCAAAATTAGTTCCGTTATAGCGCGACTTGAAAATCATTCAATATTGAACATAGTACCTAGTGCGCATTGTTCAATTTTGAATTATTTTCAAGGTGCAATATCATGAACCGTAAGTCGGATAGAAAAACAAGTTCGAAGAGACCCTTTTAGGGAATTGAACGTTCGCCAAAATGCATGAACATTTTTTTTTAGGACGAATCGTCTTGGAGATATTTTGAAAAACGATTTTTTTTTTCTAAATTTTAGGTAAGTGTAAATTTTTTCCGAGACATTTTATAACATCAAAACCAGATCAAAAAAAAAAAAAAAAAAAATCTGAAAAAATTCACTCATATATTTTGGATTATTCTAAATATTTTATGCCCAATACAATTTTTTTCCTAAGATGCCTTGCTTTTGAGTAAAAATTCACTTTTCCGCCTGCGTACTGAAAAACGTAAAAAATCAATTTTTGGAACCAAATATAATCTATACCCTACAAACTAAAACCTTCGGAAAATAACTTATTATACGCTTATTGAAGCAAACATTTTTTTTGGAAATTAACTTGCTAAATGTTTGGAAATTTTTGAATTTTACAATAATTATTTAATAATCGAAACTGGACCCTTCATAGCAAGCTTGTGAAAATCATATGGAGCAAGCTTATTATAAATGTTTTTATACAATATTTTCCAAATTTTTTTATTCAATATTTTTATATTGTTTTTTTAACTTTGCAATTAACATTTTGTTAGTGTTTATTAAGTTCATTAAACAACATTTTCCAAACATTTTTATATTTAATAAAAATAAAAAAAAAATTTTATGTTTACTGAGGATCGAACCAATGACTTCCAAGTTATGAGTCGACAATCTTATCAACTGACCTAACGTGCCATTTATGATTCAAATGCCTTGTGTTTTACTTAGCTCGATAAGTCATTGAAAATATAAAATAAAAGTTTCTTCGAATATTTGCAAAACGATCATTGAAATTTCGGAAACAAGCATTGTTTTAATTGTTGATTTAAACCTTGCAAAACAATTGTAAAAATTCTAAAAAAATAACATTTTCCAAACGTTTGAAAATTGGTTACGAAAACATTTAAAAAATTAACTTTTTCCAAGAGTAAGAATTGAAAAATTGTTTGTTGGGTACTACCTACAAAAAAAAAAAAAAAAATTTTCCATATGTAGCACGTTTCATAGCGACAGCTGCTGTAGAGATGTATTGTTTTAAGCGTGTTTTTAGCAAAATTTCAATTTGATTTCGAAAAAGGTTATTTTGATTTGGAAGAAATTTATTTTAATTTGAAAAAAGTTTGAAAGTGTTAGTTAAGAAGTGGAAATAAAGTTTTCTATACCAAGTTAAGCCTTTTGCACACCAAATTGATCTTTTTTCAATTCAATTTAAACTTTTTGCAAATTAAAATAAACCTTTTCCATATCAAATTGAAATTTGATTTCGTTCCCCAATGAAATTAAACTTTACCCAATTAAAAAGAAGCTTTGCAATAAATACACTCGAAACCATAAATTTAAATTTAGTCAAAAAGAGTAAGAATTATATAAGATTTTCGAAAATAACCAAGTGGCAACCCTAAAGGCTTATGTTGGTTTTTTGATTAATTTAATTAAGAGTTTTATGACTAAATTTTAATTTTTTTTAAAAAAATGGTTCAAGCGAAACTTAAAAAAAAACACGTGGCAACACCGAAAGTTTGGTCAAATTTCGAAAAGTTTATCTGAGCTATTCTCAAAAAATATTTCAATTTAGTCAAAAAAATTAAGCATTATGTATAAGATTTTCGAAAATAACCAAGTGGTAACCCTAAAGATTTATGTTGGATTTTTTAAAAGTTCATATAAGTGTTAAAAGTTTATTTAAACGTTAAGATTAAATTTTAGTTTTTATTTTTTAAATAAATAGTTTGAGCAAAACTAACCAGTTGGAGGGTTACTAAAAGGAGAATGAGAAATGAATAAACGGAGAATGACGAAATGTTGCAAGAACAGTAATATCATAATGAAAATAGCAATTTTTGAAAGATATTATCTGTCATATTCTTGATGTTAATACATAGTGCAATTTCCGAAAATCTGTGAAATTTTATGTATTGGGTGTACAACTTAAAAACCGAATTTTTTTTACGAAATTTGATGCTTTATTGTGGAAAAATGTTACAATATATTTTATTCAAAGTATTGTCCATTGGAAGCTACAACATTTCCCCATCTTTCAGGCAATTTATGAATTCCATCCCAAAAAAATTGCGCCGGCTTGGCGGCCAAAAATGAATCGAGCCAATTTTCGATATCTTGAACTTAAGTGAACCGTATTCCTGATAGGGCATTCTGCATTGATCGGAACAAATGGTAGTCTGATGGTGCAAGGTCTGGGCTATAAGGCGGGTGAGGCAAAATTTGTATAGATTTCCCATCCGTTGTTTTCCAGGTAATTTTTGACTGGGGCAGCAATATGTGGCCGAGCGTTATCGAGGTGGAAAATGATTGACTCGTGTCTGGTCGCATACGTTGGCCGCTCTGCCTGGATTTTCTGCTTCAATCGGATCAATTGTTGACGATAGAGTTGAGCATTAATGGTTTGGCCACCTGGCAACAGCTCATAATGAATCACACCTAGCTGGTCCTGACCAGGACGTTCTTTGTCTTCGACATCAAAATCACCACTTTTAAACCGTCGAAACCACTCACGACAGCTTGATTCAGCTGGAGCATAGTCCCCATAAACTTCTACAAGCAAACTATGACTTTCCGCAGCAGTTTTCTTTGCAAAAAAATGACCCAACAGAACCTCCCGCAAATGCTGTCTTTTTCTCCAATTTTCGAAGTTATTCATCGTGAAAAATAATAATGATGCACACAAGATAAAATTGTTTTGTTGACTGATTTTGACAGCTGTCAAATGTACCTTCAAAATGACATATATATAAAGTTCGAGCTTTCACGATATTTGCTAGTACGGACATCCACCGTCAAATTCCGGTTTTTAAGTTGTATTGTCTCCATATGCATTAACCCTTCATATGCAATTTGTCCCATCTGGAGAGCCTTTAAAACTTAGAAATCCTAGAGCAATATTTTAAGAAAACTGGAACTTAGGACCTGCCATCTAAAACCCGCACCGAAATGCTAAGAATTGCTGCAGTTTTCACTGTGCATTAACCCGAATCCTCCTAGCGTGATCATATGATCACGGACATATCCTGATGAGCAGTGGCGAAAGATTTTATCGAAAACCAAAAAATAAGTGCTTAATCATCCTAAAAATTATATGTATAAATTAAAGTTTTTATTTCAAAAATTAAACAAAAAAATCCAGGAGGATTCGGGTAAAGATATTCGCAAGCTTTCCGCAAAACTATAAATTAATTCTTTCGGTCGAAGTTGCATAAAAGTTGATCTAAAAGAATCTGCTCTACACTACCTAGAGCCAGGCTAAGGGCTCTACGAGACGCTTTTAACCAAAAAAAAAAAAAAAAATCATTTGAGAAAACATTTTTTTTCTTTTTAATTCCGAGAGATGGAAAGTAAACAAGAAGCTATGGCTTCGCGGCCATTGAATTTGGTTCACTGTTTGCTTGCGCTGAACAAATAAGTTACTTACCCTAAATTCCTTAAGCTGTGCTCCAACTAATTGCTTGCTTGCCCAATAGCCGTTCAATCAGACAATAGATATACGCCTGACTCAACTGAAGAAGTCCCCAAAGAAATTCACAAGTGTACTCAAAACATGTAGTGGTTAATTTAGTGCTTCCTTGCATGATGCGCTGATCCTTTAGTGCATCGTCGATGAAGCTGAGTGTAAAATGCTTCAACTCTTGCCAACAACAGCAACCCCATTCGAAAGTCTCCGTCGTACAGGATTTTCTCTTTGTTTCTTTTGTTACATGATGCACTTTGTAAAGTTTTGTATTACGCCATGATTACAACGAAAGAGATTTGTTCACAAAAAAACATAACGCTTCCACTTTGAAGAAGAAAAACTTTATCGATGACATTTTGTCCTTAAAGAAAACTTCAAATCCGAATGACGTAAGCAGCAAAAGAACTTGAGGCAACAAGAATGAAAAAAAAGTAAAAGTTTCTTAAAAACATGCAACAAGGACATATGGTGGTGAATAAAGAAAAATGAAAATGCTAATAATTTCCCTTGATATGGCAAAATGTTGACTTATTCCTTAGCTGTTCATTTAAATTTCAATTTTAGCGCCTAACCACCACTAGGATCATGCTTTTTATGTATGTATGTGTGTGTGTGTGTGTGTGTGTGTCTGCAAGTGTGGCCTAAAAAGTAATGCAGCTTTTAGTTGCCAATAAATTTTGTAAGGAATTTAAGAACGATTTTCCTAAAAGTCTTTCTTTCTAACGTCCAAATAGAAAAAAACACCATCGACCCACTTTAGCTAAAGCCTTACCGAAATAGAAGAAGTAGAAGAAAAAAAAAAATCATAAAAAATAAAGATTTGGGGTCGAATTGAGGGGTGGATTTTGCTGGCACGATTTGCAGCGGCGGCATACTAAAGTAATCGCCTATAATTTACAATTGGCCAAAGTGCAATGGTGCAATGCCTGCGCTACCAAAAAATATGATACAGTGATTTGTGCGTGAGCAAATGTTGTACATCTGCGGGTTGCCCATTGAAATGCACTACCAAAAAAGATTTTAAGGTTTAATGTAGAAGAACGGAAGCAAAACTTATCCACCAAAAGATTCTCGTACTTTCTGTCGATATCATAGAGTGGATTTTTAACGCTCTCTTTTGTAGTCTGACAGACCAAGTGTACATATATTTTGCGTAGGTTTCTTCATTTTAAATATTAAAAATGAGCCGCAGCTGCCTTGAATTTTAGAAAGTCATGGCACCATCTACCGAAATATTAACGCAAAAGGAAATTAAGACAAAAATTAACACCAAAATTTTTAAAAAGGGTGGAGAAATGCGTCTTAAAACTTTAAGGATTTTTTTTTTCTTTATTCAGTTTTCCAATTAAAGATGGCAATTGATTTATCTTAAAACAGACTCTATGCCTAAAACTACTCAAATAAATATTGGCGTTTTTAAGTCCACGACATGGAAAGTAAAAAGTCGATAAAAAAATACAAATTCCAATTTTCCTGTTCAATATATTCTTCTGCTATCCTATTGCAATTTTCATTTAATTTTTCGGTTCATTATTCATTGAATCGTCGACCAAAAAAAATCAATCCCGAATAAAATTTCAAATATGGAGCAAATAGAGTATTATACTGTTATAAAGTTCCTTACCCAGAAAGGGAAACTAGTTCAAATCATACTCGTTGACATGTAATCCATTTACGGGATTCTTGTTCGAGTAAAACTGTAACAAACCTTTTGGCCTCTAGCATGGGTGTAACCGTCGGTGTCTAGGGTTCGTATACAAAATTTATTCCCGGCCAAGCAAAAAAACACTTTTCACAATTTTCACTGGTTTTATTTCATTTGGTTTTTTATTTCAATGATTTTATTCCTCCTATAAAAGACTCTTAAAATATATTAAACTATAAGCTTAGAAGTACAGGTGACAAATGGACTATGTATGGATGATGGAAATATGGGTCAAACGTGAATATCAAAGTCAACCGAACTAGGAGTCATGCCACCACTACCTCCAGGTTCTTCTCTGCTTACCTGTCCTTGTTTGATTTCGAGAGCCCATGCCACCGCTACACTCTCGGACCAGGTCTGGAAATTTTCGGAAACAAAGCCTACGGTCTTAGTCAATATCCACTGATACGTGAAAATTGGTTTTTCCTTGAAAGTCTCAGTTTCATCCAAGCATGGTTGAAATATTCAAGAAACATGTCTTACCTCGTTGCCGGTCAGATTGCTAGAGAACGATGCCATCGGTGGAACTTGCATTCCACCATTTAATTTTTATCCACGATCAGCTGTTTTCTTTTATCGATTGGATTTGACAGGTGGTAATCACTGTTTTAGGACCAGGGTTGCTGCTGCACGCGACAATCATGCGATTCTTGTCGAACTGTTTGCCAAGCGGTCGCACAATAGTTTGTCAAGCCCGGTGGATGTGATTGTCCTAAAACTATCTATTTACTAAAGATCTTTAGTTATAAATTAATTCTATAATTATTTAACTAGAAATTGTTTACTTAATTTAACCTTACTAAGTTCTTAATATTATTAATACATTAAATACAAGTAATTTTTATAAAGATGTGGACACAAATGAGGTATCCTCACAAAACTATGGTTCACAATTGACATAACCTTCTTAAGCAAGGCAGAGACTCACTTGAAGACGACTCACAGTCAGTGCGGCCAATCGTGGTCATTACTCCAGAAATCAAAGCCTAAGCCTAAAAAACAGTGCGTGAAAAATTCTCCCGAGTTTATGGATTTCTGAAGTGAAGATAGATAGATATACATAGATAGTTTTGGCTAAAATTATTACTGAAGGCAAACTTCATCTATGTGAACCTGAGTCGAAACAAGAGTGTATGCTGTGGCACTTAAAGGCACAAAACCACATAAAAAAACTAAGGTGCCACAGTCCACTGAGAAAATCATGGCGATAGTCTTTTGGGACTCAGAAGGGATTCCATTGATCAGTTAAAGAGATTGAAATGCAACCATAACCGAAAAAATTTACGCTTTAATTTTAGAGCAACTGAAGAAAGCTGTCAGAGAAAAAAGAAGTTGAAAATAGACAAAAGCTGTTTTCCTTCTGCCTGTTCACAAAAGTCTTAGTGCGACGGCCGTCCTGCATAAGGTGGTCTTCGAAATTTTAATTCACCATCTGTACAGTCCTGACTCCTTTCACCGTTTGACTCGAAGATATGACTAAAAATAAATTATACGTGTCTTCCCGATTTTCTGGATCAGGTCGAATTTTTTTTTAATCAGTCCTGAAAGTTTTCTATACATGTGTTGAGTCGATACACTAAATTTTACGATCCTTACGTCTCGTGTTCTGAAAACTTATGGAGGATATTAAGGAGAATATTAGCCCCCACTAATAGCAGTCGAATACTAAAAAGTCGAAAATTTACCGCGAAGGCCAAAAAATCGTTAACATCAATAAAGACCTCACATATTTTATGTTGATTAAATTTTTTTAAGGTATTATTCGTAAATTTTAAGCATATCTTGACTTCGATGACTCCTAATGAAATTTTGCGTAGAACATTTTGTGTAATATCATAACACATTGTAACTGTTTTTTTCTTTTCTTTTTTTTTTTAAAAACGGTTCAAACAGACCCACAAAAACAGGATATAGTGGGCTAATGTGTTTAGGAAACTGTTCCTTATCTGATTTTGTTATGACCTTGGGACAAAACCTATTATCCAAAACGTTGTTTTAAAGTTTTATAGTGGAGTGAAATTTCGAAATTTCGAAAATTCGTTTCTTTCGCCTATTTTAGCTAAAAAAATCAGTATATGTGATTTGGACTATGAAAAAGGGGCTTACGTTCGAAAAAAAAATTTTGTAAAAACAACTGGAAAACAACTTTTAAATGTCAATTTATGCGAATCGGAAAAATTGGGAATTTTTTTTTTTTGACACGTAAGCCAAAGGGTCACATATGTCTAATGTTAATCAAAATTGTGATGATATATTGCTTTCCACAAAATTACCAATTCCTGATATCATAATTCTAGTACTCCATAGTAGGAGCATAAAAAGTTATTCAAGATTCTAACAATACCACGTAATTACCGTATGCAGTTTTTCAACCAAGACGATCCAGAGAATCTACACTTAGTAGTATACTCAAAAAATTGTTCCACTCAAATTGAAACCATTCACTGTGCAACTATGCCTACTACAACATTGATAAAAAGAATGAGAAAGTGGCAGCACAAGATATGAAACTTTGTTGTTGTGTGCAGTGCACCACAGTATGATCTCGGCAAGGGGGAATGCAATTTAGTATTGGTTCAACGCAAATGAGATGCTGATGATAAAGGTTGCACGCGCGCACCAGCAGAACCTCAGGCACACCGAGCACAGCAGAGTACACAGCTCTTGTATTTTTGCAATGAAAATAATTTTTCATTGCCTACTTTGTGGGAGTAACAAAGTGAGGGTGCAACACCAAACAAAAATGCTCATTTATAATGTACGTACAGTAGCTTATGCCCATGGTCCCCCCCCTTTGCCGCCATCACCTTACCAATTTAATTCAAAACCCAACTGACACTGCAGCGTTATTCAATTGAGCTGCCTTTTGGCTTTGGCTACAAACAGGGTACGAGTGTATAATGTAAAAGGAAAGTTTGTATGTACCACCTATTCAAATTGGACTCATAAATACAAAAAGTGCTTTTATTGAAATCTCTGCACAATTCTCAAACATTCATTGCTTGTTCTATGACTTTGTTGTTGTTGTCGTTGGTGTTCACCCTCAATTGCTACGGGGTTTCAAATATGAACCTTTTCTTTGCCAACAACAGTGAAACGTGCCTGATTTGGATGAAACGGGAAATGAAATTATTATTATCCTTATGGCAGTTGTTATTTTATACTTGAGCACCAACAATACCATTGCATATGCAGGTACATACATTCGTATTCTTGTTTCCATTGAGGATCGCCAGCTGAGAAGAATCAAGACGAGTAATAAACGGAACAGAAGAGAAAAGAATTGCAAATGGAAAAAAAGAAGAAATACAGGATTATGTGATAGTAGTAAAAATATAGCAGGCAGGCATAAAGTTTGTTATTAGAATTACGACCAAAATGCAGCTTTTTGGTTTTTCTGTTGCATACTTTTAGGTAGATTAGTTTAATTATTAGTTATGTATTCGTATAGTGGTGTTGTATTGCGGCGCTTATGGCAATCAGTTGAGTGAGTGAGTGAATGCATCAGTTGCTAATAAAATACATGAATATTCGTTAGTGTTGTGCTATTTGTTTTTTGATTTCAGTAACATTGCCTGGTGGTGTTTTCATACTTTGTACCACAGTTTTATTTGGAAACTTTCTCTGCGTAGAATTTAAAGTAAATATTCGAACAACGCTTCGTTTACTAGCATTGACGTACACTGAGAAAAAAATAGTTCTTGCTACTTATTTTATTTCTAGTAAATTTTACTAGAATTTCAAGTCAATAAATAGAGTGTAGCGCATAAGATTACGAAGCTTCTGCGAGGTGATAGAGGAGGTCTAGACTAACAAAAAACTGTCCCTAAAAGGGGCGGTCTAAAATAAACCCATGAGGAGTCATAGGGTGAAAATTGATTTTCTGACTTATTTTAGAAAAACAAATTTCTTGGGCCACGCTAGCGTTTTAGAAAAAACTTTCTTGCACAAAACTTTTAGCTATTTGTATGAGTTTTCAAGCAATGTATTAGTTTTATAGGAATTAAGGGGATTTCACAAAGTTCTGGACTCTAAAACTGATATTTAAATTTTTTTTCTTGGTTTTTTCTTTGGCGGCCAGTTTAGTAAGAAAAAGGTACTATTAATACACAAATTTGTAATTTTTTTTGGAATTCTCTTTAAATATCGATCAATTTGGTAATACATTTGTGATACCAACTTTTAAATTTGAGGCCGGAAAAAATACTTTCCTATGCAACACACGGGCTGCATATACAATAAGTTGGGCACTACATAATGTGCCCTTAAACCTTCAAACGGATTATTCTTGAAAAGTATTTTTTTCTCACCTGTCTGTGTGATTGATAGAAACATTAGTTAAAAATCATATTCAAAAAAACTTTAAAATACTGAACTATGTATAAATTATGTTTTTAACGTTTGTAGTACAATTTAAAAGTTTTCATTTGTTAAAAAGCACCTTCAGCTTAATGCATAAAGTAAAACTTTCACTTCAGTTTTTGGAAGTATGGAATCAAGCACAAAAGGAATTTTATATAAAATGGCTTAAAATACCTTCATATGAATTTTGTAACGAACCTTTCACGGGGGTGAGCCTCAGCGGCGTCCACAGGTTCGGCTACACAAAATTTATATTCGCATAGACCTGGGCTAAACAAGTGGTGAATGAAAAAACCCTACACTAGCATCATTAGGTCAGAGAGCAAAAACACACGTGTAGTTTGAAGTTTCACAATTCGTTTTATTTCAGATTTTTCTCTCTGTCTTTGTTTCTTAGTTTATTTTTTTTAGTTTTATTCTCTTTCGCTCTATGGTCCGTTCTCGCTGCTGCTCTAGATCTTCGCCTGTTGTCTCTGCTGCTATATCGCACGATGTCGCGCTGTCGCCACTCGTTTGGTGGTTTTACAGCTTTGTCATGTGTCGTTAGTATGGGTCTCTCCGTACTTTTGCTCTTAGTCCTTCTTTTGTGTCTCTAGTGCAATTTCGCTCATGATCTCGTATTCAACCGCAGTGCTCTGCCATGACGCAGCCGCTTGTGTCTACAGTCACACACACAAAAAGAACGTCGCGTCGATTTGTTGCGTTTGAATGTAACCTGCTTCCACCCGCAGTGCCCTGCTTTTTCGCAGTTAACCGCTCGTGTCCACGACTTAACCAGAGGGGCGTCGCGTTTGTTCGTGATTTTTCGTCGTAATCTGTGCGCATCCGCAGTAGCCTGCTATTACGCAGCTAACCGCTCGTGGTCACAATAATTGTCGCGTTGGTCCGAAGTCTTTGACAAAAATAAAATATTACCTGAACTCTGTAGCTGATGTTGCCTGAGTGAAACTCGACGATTGACTGACCAAGAACCGTCTTCAACTCGTTGCTTTATAATAATTAATTCACTTTGACGAAGTGTGAAATGGCAATCAGCCGTTTTGGTTGACACAGTTGTCACATCGTGCAATGTTGCCGTTGATATGAAAAATGTCTTGGGCCTATTCACATGACATTTCTCAGTATTGCATTTTATCTAATGAATAAAGTACATACTTAGATTTTAACTAACTCAGTAATACATTTTCCTTTTTTCTGTTTTTTTTTTTTTGGGTTTTGTTCTTTTTTTTTATTAGAATTCAGTTTAGTTATCATAAAAAAATATGAGTAAAAAAATGATTTTGCGCGTCGAAAACGAGGTTTCCGACTTTCGTCGTCACAACTTCTATATAAAATTTATACAAAAATAGTATAAAAGGTCTTTGTATGGTGATACTATGAAATTTAAACCAAAATGGTGTAAATTGTATTGATACTTTATTTGTATAAATTTTATACGAACTAGTATTAACGGTTTGTACACCAAGTTGTAGCATAGATTTTATACCAAATTTGGTGTGAATTTTACACCCAATCTATTTGCTGTGTAGGTAATTTGGAGTAAATATAACTTTATTATTTCACTATATTTGTTATGAAAATATTGCTCTGGGGTACCATCAAATAGTTAATAGTAGAGATTTAGTGTCAATTACTTCAATTTTTTTACTACCCGGGTAAAATAAAAATTATAACACTGATTCTTCTCTGTGTACCTTCATAACAGAGCATATGAGTAGTATTTAATTTCATTGCAGTTGTGTTCCTGTACTTTTTTAGTTAAATAAAATCTCTCATTGCTTGATATTTACAAAAAAAGGTAACTTTGTTTTAGTGCGAGAACATAACTAAATACGAACATACTCTTTCCTCCGTAAACTCACCTGAAATGTTACAAAGTTCCTGAAAATTAGTTTGTTGGTTTTAAAAAGAAATAATAAAAACTACAAACAAACAAATTTTGCATCTGTGTTACACATATATATATGCCTAAATTGTTGCACTCCTTCAGAAAAGCATGCGGCCATCATTAAGGTTTATTAAATATGATATTAAGTTTTATATTTGTTGGCTAGCATGCAAAGGATACCGATAATTAAGGATAAAATAGGATTTCTAAAAATTATGTCTATTCTGCAATGCAATTTTGTGTCAGAAGACTCGAAATAGTCTAAGCGCCAGCGCTTAAAAAACACTTTGCGCTTCCAAAAAACTGGAATTGTACAATAGGCGGCTGATATATGGTCTCAAACATGTCATGATTGGGATGGTAATGAACTGACTTTCAAATAGCTGAAAATTGTTATACAGATTGTAAATATAATACATATAAATAACAATTATGTCGGTCAGTCAGTTAAATGTTAGAACAAAGCTGTTCAGTTAGCCCCGTGGAATGCAAAATGTCTTTTTTTTAATCAAAAGCAAGGCATCTTCGAAAAAGGTGTACAATTCGTGAAATTTTTTTTTTTTTTTTTAATAGGGTCAAAAAAAATTGAAAACTTTTCAAAAAATTGCAAAAAAATTTGAGTAATTTCTATCAAAATTAAAAAACAAAGTAATTTGTATTCATTTAATTGAAAACCAAAAATTTACAAGACATGACAAAACAAAGGAAAGTCCCTTAAAAAATCCTTAATGAAATGAAAAAAAAAGTGATTGAACTTTCTAAAATAACAAGGTCATGATATAAATTAACGTCGCTCCTGAATGAATACTTGTGTGTATATTCAGATTAAATTGATAGAAACCCATTCATACTCCGGGATGTTGCCATAAAAGTTTAATAAAACCTTATAATGAATCCTTTCGTTAAGCCTTGCAGCAAAAAGATAGAGTCTATCTATATTCAATGCCTCATAGTACGTCGAAGTAAGTAGGTGGCTGAACTCAGAAAAGAAAACAAGTGAAAAAACCCTAAATAGAAGGATTAATCAATTAAGCTTAAAAGTATGAGACTCCAGCAAAAAAACTCTGATATTTAGCTCTTACTATCGTACGTAGCTTTAGTTGAAATGAAATCTTAAAATCGATGGAAGAACTTACGCGAGTATGTTGCTTAAATCCCCAGCTGGAAAATATGCCACTTGAAATGTGCCAAATTTTAAGAAACCAGTGAACCTTTATGTCAATTCCTACTATCAATGCTTTTCACTCATATATACGTTCAAACTTAGGCGTATATACCACACTCATATTAAAGTCATAAAGAAAATTCTTAATCCCAAATTGAAAGGATAATCGCTTGAAGATGAAGCGATAAAAATGTTGAAAGCAAGCGAAACAAACGTGGAAAAAAAGTTAAAAAACCCCAACATCAAAATTAAGCTACAAAAGTTAAAATCCCGCACTATGGGGGCGAATCATATTTTGTATCTTACTTTTTATTTTAACATTGTGATAAAGCCTGCAAAGTTTGATGTGGACTTGAAAATACATAAATTTTTATACCCTACACCCAGGGTATATGCACTTTGTACTTCCGTTTGTAACGCAGAGACGAAGGAGTGGCAGATATAGAAAAGTATATATATTCTTGATCAGCGTCACTTCCTGAGTCGATATAGCTATGTCTGTTTACTAAAAAACTAAAAAAAAAATTTGTCACAGTGCCTTCTTCGTCAAAGTTAGCTTGTGGGATTGAAAATAAGCGAAATCAGTTAACGGATTTGCCTACCGCCGATACAAAAATATGTTCTAAATGCAACTTTTAGAGTATTTTTCACGACAATTCAACTAAAATACACATAAATACTACGAATTATTAGCGCAAGCTATAAGCGAAAACCGGGCGGATTCAAACAAGAGGGCGTGTCATCTCCCATATGCAAAAGCTTCAAAACGGTATACTGAAAGCGTTTTTTGAGATAATCAAACTAAATTTTACTCAGACACTAAGGACTATAAATGCAACCTCTCAACAAAAACTGGATGAAATCGGACAGGAGGGTGTGGCACCTCCCATATAAACAAAAGCTTCAGGGTGTAGGGCCAAAGGATACACCCTTACTAGTTTAACCTTAATTTCGATCCATTTTCATTTCTATTCAGGAAAAACATATAAAGTTTTTGCTTAAGTCTTTGCATGCATATCTGGCTATAAAGCTATTAAGAAAAAATTTTTGATCTGTCAGGGGTGTCTCTAACGCTTTTAAGTAATTTTGATTTCATTTAAAAAAAAAAAATTGTGTTGCTCCAATCGATAAGAAAAGGCAAAAAAACCATTCTTTGGCGTTTCCTTATTAATTGGTGCAGTATAATTTTTCTGAAAAGTTTGCCTAAGAGAGGTTGGGGATACCTCAGATAGTTTCCAAAATTTTTCATCGGCAATTTCTTTGAAAGAGAAAATCTAAACTCATTTGAAAGGTCGGGAACACCTTTGACATGCCATAACATTTTTTTTGTCTACTCACTATCGATTGGTGCAGTAAATTTCTTTCTTTCGTGCAATTAAATTTTCTCATACAACTGGACCTAAAACTTATATAAGGCGTTGGGACGACCCTGCTCATCGGATAGTTTATACTTCAATTTTTTGAAAAAAACAAAAAATTTTATACAAAACAATAAGAAATATCTTTTAAAGGTCTGTTTATTTCTTAAGTTAATTGTATTTGGCATGAAAAGAGCCCTAAATAAAACATGTTGACATTATTTTCATAATCAAGATAGAATCATTTGCTCTACTGAAAAGTTGCAGAAGTGAGATAGGATAGTTTACAACCCTGCAGGCAAACGTACTAGTTCAAGTGTAGTTCATTAACCAACCAGTACTAGTCCGACTTCAATCTCCTTTGCATACAAGCAACTGTTCTTTTTTGTGTGTTGCTGTCCTTCGAAATTTCAACTCTCCCATTCTGTTTATACCAGTCCGGGGCTAGTTGTAGTGTGAAGTAGTCTTAAAACAACTAGTCTTCAACCAGTGGTTTCGTGTGTGGTCAACCTATAGTAATAATTTTGTTTTCGTTACGATTCAATTTATTTGCCCCTACAAACTGTACACTGACTGGCCCCCATTGCATCCCTTTTTCACTAGTTTTGGGCTGTTACTAGACGTGAACTAGTATTTTTTGCAGACTGTCTCATATTTTTACTATAGGGAATTGACTCGACGATATTTTTCTCAATTCACCACTGTTAAAATTTTATTATCACACATAAATGTTTTGTTTTTTATAAGACATGGATCTCTATGTCAAAACTTTTTATTACGATATCTTCTCTTACTATCTGTGATGTATGTATGTATGTATGTACTCCCACGTAACTCCTAAGAGGAGCACAGAGCCAAAATTAAACGTCTCCATTCGTCAAGATGACCTTTATCACTTGACATGGCTTTCTCGATTTTTGGGTTTCCTTATCCAGCAACCTTGTTTGCCATGTTTTGAAAAATCTTAAAAATTAATTTTGGGAAAATTTTTTTTTTTGCGGAAATTTTTTGAAATGTGGATGAAAAACATTCGCTTAACTTAAAAACTTAAAAAAAAAATTTTTCCGCAAAACTAATAATGAGAGGGTTCCATATTTTGCACTTAGAACAGCTCTATGAATTTTTATAAAAATCCAAGAACCCAACTGCAAATTTCGAAAAAAATTAACTGGAAAGCGTCTACAAATTTTTTTTTTTATTTTTGTTTTAAAAAATTTTTTGTATAAAAATTTTATTTATAAAAAATTCACAAGATATAAACTTTTTTTTAAAAAAATAAAAACAAAATTTTATAAAAAAATAGTTTTGGAAAACATTAATTTGTCAGAGTTTTTGATTAAAAATATAAAAGTTTCAAGGTCTAATTTAAAGGATTAGTGAATTTTACTTGTGGCTTTTCGCCCTATTATGCGCACACGCCGTTGTCTCAAGCATATTGGTTCTGCTGTTGTTTTCTTACTTTTTCCTTGAATTCCGGTGTTCATGTAATGTTACTTTTGGTTTTCTACATCACTTTTTTTTTTTGCACAGTGCGTGTATGTGTAAAACCTGTAAAACCAAACATAAACTTACACACAAATAAACATTATGTATGGACTATTCCAAGTGAAGTGTATGGGCACAATATTTTGATGTTTCAAAACGTGTACTTAGTTATAGTAATAGCTTGCTTAGAAACATTCTAAAATACTTCAACGAACACCCTTACCTCACATAGAAAATAAACATTCTTATCTTGAACTAAAATTCTTTAACTCCTAAGGTATGTACGTACGAATATGTATGTATTCTCCTTTAACTCCTAGGAGAAGCATAGGGCTAATGTGAAACGTTTGTTGCGATCCCTTGCGATGACTTTGATCTCTTGCCACGACTTTCTCGATTCTTGCATTTCCTTTTCCAGCGACCTTTTCCAGTTGGTTTTGGGCCTACCACGTCCTCTACTGCCTTGTGGATTCCACTCAAGAGCCTGGCGACAAACTTTGCTGTGTGGTTGTCGGAGAGTGTGATCAATCCATCTCCACTGGCGCAGCTTGACCTCGTTTAGTATAGCCCTCTGATTGAATTTTGGATGTAGCTCGGCATTTGATATAGTGCGAGGCCACCAAACCTTTAGTATATAGAATACCTGCAGCTTGTTCGTTAGTTGTTCAGTAACAAGCCATGTTTCGCACCCATATAACAAAACCTATTTCACATTCGAATCAAAAATGCGCACTTTCGTTTTCGTGGATATAACGGAAGAGGACCATATTTTGTTCAGTTGAGCAAACGCGCCTTTTGCTTTGCTATTCTTGAGTTGATATCCTCTTTTGCTCCACCATCCGTGGAGATAATGCTGCTTAAGTACGTGAAGCTGTCGACGTTTTTGATGTCATCACTGCCAGCTTTAAACGTGATGTCAAGTCTTGGATGCATTGATTTTTATGCTGGCCTTCTGCAATTCCAAGACAAGGTCATCAATCTTGTTTTGCATATCTGAGTGTTTGGACGATAGAAGGTAAATGTCGTCAGCGTAGTCGAGATCTTCTAGATGTTCGGTAAAATTCCATTGGATACCTCTTTTGGCTTTATTAAGAGCTTGATCTAAGATATCGTCAAGAATGACAAAGAAGAGAGATGGTAATGGTATACACCCCTGTCGTACGCCTGAGTTTAGTGATGAGCAAACCAAAAGCAACAGAAAGACCATAAAACTCTTAGTCCAAGTCTTGGTCTTGCTATGATATCAGCGTCTTGGCCTTGGTTTTGTTATCGAAAAATTACCAAGACCAAAACCAAAAATCAAGACCAAGACTTCTTTTGTTCATCTCTACCTAAATTAGTGGTTAATGTCGGTGACAACAACCTTTTATGTAGCACACTGCATTTAAAGCCTTCATATTGTGGACGTACTAAGTTTATGCCCTCTTCGCTGCAGTGAAACCCAAATATTTTCTCGCGAGACACTGTCAAAGGCAGAGCTATAGTCTACGAAGAAAAATTGAAGCGCAGTAAGCCACTCATATGATTGTTCCACAATTATTCTGAGGGTTTGGCCGGAATCCTGTTTGTTGCCTTCGGATGGCCGAATCAAGTTTTTTGCTTGCCATGTTTAGAAGCAATTTTGTCAGTACTATTGATGGTACTGAGAGCAAAGTCTATAATTTCTATAATTTCTAGCACGCCATAAAGACAATCTTCTGGCAAACGCTCTTCGCTCCAGAATCTAGAAATTAGAGGATGAAGAATCTTAGCTGAAGTAATGGGGCATGCTTTTAGCAGTTCAGGTGTTATTTGATCTATTCCGGCGGACTTGTTTTTTTCATGTTTTGGATAGCTTTCACTATTTCATCGATTGTAGGCGGTTGTGTTTTTATTCGACTACTACTGCGATTCTGGTTGGGGGAATGTGGTAGATGTGGGATTCAGTAGGTTACAAAAATATTCTTGCGATCTCCTTAGTTGGTCGTCAGTGAATGTTAAAAGATATCCGTTTTTGTATTTGACAGTGCAATTCTGTTGGTGTTTTCTGCCACATAGTCTGCGAGTGATATCGTAAAGTTTCCTACGATATGCAACACTTAATTTCCATACACAGTTACTTACATTGTAAGCCCGTGTTGAAAATCTCATGACCTTTTTCAGAGAATTTATGTGTTTCTCTATTGGCCTTAATATGCGAAATTTTTTTTGACTCAAACTAATGAAGTGGATTTTGACCTTTCCTTTTTTTATACAATAGTTAGAATACGTAACTAGACGTAGCTAACTTAAACAAATACTTTATTTATTTTACTGTTACTTTTTAAAACCGGATAATAGAATTCAAAGTAGCGCATAACATCTCTGCCGGTTAGTTAAATTTTTAAGGCCCTCTAGCTCGTTAACCAGACTTTATACTGTAAAAACCATTTTATATCTGGATGGAGGACATATACAGGTATAACATAATCAAATATTAATGAAATTGAAGCTGCTTCACGTGGAATACCCCACATAGAAGATTCATAGCTGTATTAAATTCATGTGTAAAAGTTCCTAAAATGATTCACGTTCTTAACGCATTTTTTTTTCCTTTTGTTTAATCTTGCAGATTTTCCAAAAGGTTCTAATGACTCCTTACGCCAAATAATTTAACCCACTGCCATCACACACACTCACACACACACAGCCCAAACCATGAAAATTTTAAACTTTCTCTCATATCCTGTTTTATCCAACAATTTCTGTTTTTTTTTTTGTGCTGCTGTTTCTTTTGAAGCGCTGCTATTGCTGTCTTTGCTTAGCATATTTTTAGGCGTTTAACGAGCTGATGATATGTGGTAGCAACCGAGAGGCAAAAAAAAAGCCAAAACAACAAAAACAAAAAAACTAAGCTAAAAGCTATTGTAATCGTTGTCGTTGTTGCTGTTGCTGTTGTTCTCGTGGTTGCGTGCACACCAGTTAATTTAACACCAACGCCGCCGCTGCCACCGACGTCACCATTCCCTATGGAATTTCTATATCGTAAATATTCCAAGTATGCGTATGTGTATTTGTATTTGTATGCATGCGTATGGGGGTGTGTCATATGTTTCATCTAAAATCCAAAATAAAGTTCGTTGATGATTACCCTGCGTATCGTAGTTGTAGTGGCAATAGCTCCGCTTCTGATTCTGCTCCTGCTCCTGTTTGTGCTTAGTATTCCGCAAGCAGTTAAATGTCTTAATTAGCCAAAGCAGCAGCTTAATTGGCCCAAGTGGTAACACTGGCGCGTCGGTGGCGGCACGCGAGGCGACACAACTAACGCCGCGACGCTTCATTGCTAAGAAAGAACAGCAACAACAACAACGGCAGCAATTGTATTTACCTGCTCTGATCCTTATGCTCCTCTCATGTGTGTGTGTGTGTTGCGCTCGCTTGCTTTAATAGAAGAGACCCTGGCTGGCTTAAGTGTTCGCTTCATTAGCGCAAGGATTAATTTGTGAATGGGTTGAATATGACTTTTGGGGTTGATTAAATTTTTACGCGTCAATTTGGGGCGATATTTGATGCTGTGTTAACTTAACGTCCTTAACGTCTTTGCAGCAGCGGCAGCGGCCTTACGTTAAAGGGTTAAATGAAGGTCTTTGTTAATGAAAAATGAGCCACTTTTAAAAGGTTGCATGGATAATTATTTTTAGTTTTTTTTGTGCTCTGCCTTTGCTCTTCAAAGAAAATTACAATATTTGATTGAGCGTTAACTGAAAATGATAAGAACCAACTGAAATTAATTTTGGTTTGAAGAATTTAAGTATACACTTACGGCGTTTGTACTTTAAGAGGAATATATTTATTAATATAAAGTATCGAGTTTGGCCCTTATTTATTTGGTATAACATGGTGAATCTGTTTTATTATAAAAGGAAAAGTTTCAAGTTATTGCGATCATTGTTCACGGGGAAAAAAGTGTCCATTGAGTCTTGTTGCGTCTAAGTATACAGATGCCACTGTGTTCCGCTGACACTTTATTTGCTTAATGCTATAATTGCAAACGTCGATATCATCAGAAAAAAGTTCGTTGGAATGTCTAAGGTATTGTGAGGAGGAAAGTTGGCGGAGCCGCTTTATCCTGCTACAAATCATCGCTTTGTATAAAATGCTTATTATGATGCATCATATTTTTATTTATTTATAAGGAACTAATCATTTCGTAGTTTTTTTAAGGAAAGCCAACTCAAACTCATGAAATGCAGTCGATTTCATTACTATTAATTAAAATAAGGATTAATTATCGTAAATAAGTACTTAGCCAGGAAAAGTAAGCATTGGATAAATCCCCACCACATCACTATAAGTGATATAAACGGCAACACTGATGTTTTTGACACACAGCTGTCGTTCCATTTGTTCAATGTCGAAGAATCATAGCATAAATTTAGACACACAGCAGTTGATCGAGGCAGTCTTTGCGTGGACGGTGACCGTTGAACAACAACAGCAGCAGCAGTAAGCAGAAGTTGCAGACAAGGCGGAAAGCAGTAACCGAAAAGAAAAATAGGTATTTGCTGAGTTAAAGTAGTTGTAGCAGTAGTAGTGAGGTGTAGTAGCGTAGAGACCGTTGCACTAAACACACGTTGCCCAATAATAATAGTTGCCTGTGGTTAGTTCAAAGGTGGGGGGTTCACACACACGAGTAGCCTGACAATACATCAGTTATTCGTAAGTGCGATCTAGTCTCAACTGGAGTCGGATATGCAAAAAGCAGCATAGCAAACGGAGTATGGGGAACTTAGTCGCGTACAAAATTGCATTGTATTTAAAAGCGATAGCGTAGTACAGGGTGATAGTGCTCGGTGACGTTAGGTGTGAGCAGCCCGATACAATATCAGCTACCCACGACTAAAGAGTACGCTTTCAAGAGAATACCATTGCGTTAGGTGTGAGCAGCCCGATACGATATCAGCTATTTACAGTTAGAGAGTGTGCGTTCAAGAGAATACCATTGCGTTAGGTGTGAACAGCCCAATACGATATCAGTTACTCGCAGTTAAAGAGTACGCGTTCAAGAGAATATCACTTCGTTAGGTGAGAGCGAGGCAACTAACCACTACTACACTCAACTAGATAACGGCTGGTGGCGAAGAGAGCGACGCACAGAAGCAAAGAGTGATGGGGAGTAGAAAAACGTGTTTTATTTATTATGTTATTATAAATACATGTATTGAGAAACCGGATAAAGAAATGAATATGAAGTAAATTAATAAAACCCCAACCTGTGACTTTGAATTTAATCAAGAAGCCGTACTTTTCTTTTATAAATTTTTGTAGCCGAACCCCTGGCCACCGGCTAGCAAAACCGCTGGCAGATTGCACCATCTATCCTATAGTCCAATCTGGACTCGAGTAGGGAGTTTCCAAAGTAGAATTCACAAAGGAAGTAGCTTATTTGTGATGAAGAAGCAAAGGACATAGTTTTGTGCTACTTTTAAGACATAAAAAGAATTTCGTATTTTATTTTCACTTCAAGTCGCCTGCCCCGCGAATTGCTCTTCCGTACTCGTACATATACATTGCGGTTGTGAGAATATTTATTATGATAGCAGTTCAATCGAAAAACTTTAAATATTAGTTATATGAATAAAGTTTCTAAAAAACCATTCAACAGTAAGACAACTTTTCATCAGAATCTTTATGGAGAGTGTGCAAGTTCGCTTTTGATTAACATCAGCATACATAGCAACAAATCACACAACATGTAAATAAATCATATGCATATAGATAATCACACACACTTACTTACATTCCCTTCTTCACAAAAAAAGGACAAAACTTTATGTTTATCTTGGCAAACTTTGAAATGGCACCAAAAACAAATTTAAATTCAAATTTAAATCAAAGCCAAAAGCATAAATCTTCGATAAGAACCATAGAAAGACAAGAAGAGAATGGTGTGTAGTGCTGAGAATACATCTACTGTCTCATAAATACATATGTATTTGCAACTACTTAAAAGGATACACAGCGAATAGTGAACATTTGCCTATGCCGTGCGCATATGTTCATATACATCCTAAATGAGTTGACTTAATTTATTGTTCAAATGGAATGCGTTTTACTGAAATTAAATAAATTGCTTAAGATTATTTATATCACTGTGAGTGTTAATTTTGAATTTAGAGCACGGAGTGTGGTGATTTTGACTCTTTAGTGTGTCTTCAAAAGTTGCTTCAATGAAAAATCATTAAATTTTCTTGCATGTACACAAAATTGCTTGAAATTGGCGCTTATTAAATTTAAGAAAATGAAAACGCAGACAACATAGAAAAGGATGTTTTGCTTAAAATGGAAGAAAATTGTTAGAATATTTTGGAAAGGGAAAGCCGGGTTTTCTGGTGTAATGCCAAGCAAACTTATGATATTGAATTTATACATATTTAGCCGGGAAAGAGATTTTTCTCAACTCACTGTAAACAAAACAAATAGCACTTGCACATCAAAACGTTATGAGTACGTTTATACTAAAAATTGTCAAACTTTATTATTGTTTTGCCAGATTTTAGCTTTTGACATTAATGTTGCCAGTTTCCGATATATAAATAGTACTCCTCGTATTTTTTCCGACTAGTTTTACACATTATCTCAGTTTCCAACACCTTAAGGTACAAAAAGCACGTCATAAAATTAAAGCCTGTCAAAATTATAAAATTCATTTCGATAGTTTCCTCAAACTCGAAAAAAAAAAAATAAATTTCTTTAAAAATCATATCAGATTAGCGTTGAAAATGGTCGTCTTGCAGCGAAATTTTTTTTTTGTATGAGGCTCGATAGATGCTATCTAGTATGCATAAACCTTCCATATAAGTAAAAGTTTCATACTGCTTTTCTGACATAAATACCTAGGATATTTTGTACTAGCTATGGACAAAGATTAGATTTCGACAGGAGAGCGTAGCACTTTCCACATTTTCCAAACTAATTTTAAAAATCCTTGCTTAGACTTCACAGATGCGTTATTACAGAAGATGGTTTATGCGAAGTCTATATAGAATTCCGAATAAATTCGGCGAGACAGTTCTCGGAGTTTTAAAATTCACAGGCGAACTTTAATTGTAAATAGGGTTAGGCCAAAGATGGCACTGTTCATATCGAATATGTTCGGTAAATGATTTCATTTATCATTGCAACAATAAAAGCATTATGTTGGTAGGTATTTTTTATCTTGAAAACAGAAGACGACAGCATTGATAGCAAAAGAAATAAATACTCGCACTTGGCACATCATGGAAAAATTCGCTGATCCTTTTACAATTACTGCCTCCTTCCGGGACAGGGTCATGTCATCAGCACTCGTCAGCAACAACTCACGTCATCACAATGACAAGGACAAACGATGATAGAATGAAGACAAAGAAGATGACGACTGTTTGCTAAGCGCGGTAACAACAGACTTAGACCAAAGAACGAAAATGCCGCTATGATGATGATGATGACGATGGTGATGATGATGATGATGTTGATGAGTGCCAGTACGAGTGTCGATGAAGTGGAAAAAGTGTTCAATGGCATAGAAAAATAAAAATATACAAATAAAGGAAAACAATAAAAAGAAAAAAAAAAAAAGAAAACGAAATTGTGTTAAATATGACAAAATTCAAAGAAAAAAAAAAAAAAAAAATTTAGAAATGTTTACAGAAAAACCAAAAAAGCACAAAACGTAAATAAAATTTGATAATAAAAAATAGAAGATGAAAAAAGTGAAAGAAATCTCAATACTAAGTCTACAAAACGTTAACATCGAGTCGATATTTTGACGGTTTTTTATTTTTCATTTTCCTTTCAGCATCATCGAGCGCAGTATGGGCAACACTCAAGCAATCGAATCAAACCAACGAACAGCGATGACGGAAAAGTAAAGACGAGAACGTAAACAACAATAATTGAAAGTGTTCATGCAGAAGACAAATAAAAAAAGAATGAGAGAGAGTGTGAGAGAGCTGCAACAAAGTGAGAAAGCTATAGTTATGACAGCCAGGAGACAGTTGAGGTGACTCCTCTGCTAAGGATTAACTTAAAATATGGGGTGTAGTGCATAGAGGACGCTAACAATCGAACAGTTTCACGCGTATTTGCGGTTCACAGAAATATTATTTTGCTTCTTCATATTGTAAAGTTCCATAATTTTATTTATTTTACATTTTGTTGACTTTTACTTTTTTTTTGCTTTTCACAGGACAATGACCTAAATGCTCGAAGGTGTAATTTTTTAGCAGACAAGAAGATGGTGGGTGGCAGCTAAAAATTAAATAAGATATTTTTAAATATGCGATAGGTTGACAGTGAGATAGAGAAATTACAAGTTGAGTTTGTTAGATGCATTATTTACTTATTACAGTTAGGGTCTGGCAATCTCAAAAACTTAATAAAGGCCTTGGATTTTCATATTCAATGACTTTATCTTGATGGGCTTTGATGAAACACGGCCTCTACTTTTTTTCGGAATCCATTTAATATTTAGCTTGGCAACCAAATTTTGGTGGTTTCTGGAAAATGTGTCCAATGCTTCTCCACCTTCTTAGTATTTGTCACGCCATACCTTTATGCTCAAATGCACGGAGGGACTAACTAAAGTTCGCTGAAATGTCTAGAAGAAAAACAGGAAAAATTTTTTTGTTGATTTTTTAATCTTCATCCTTTCTCCTCTTCTGTACATGGTTGCCATTTAATTCAATACTTTTTTTTTAGTCTGTATATCCAGTAATTAAAACAGCCCTCCAAATCATGTTTTTGAAGCTTCTCGTTTACTGCATTAATAGCATTACTTAAAAAAATTAAAAATTAAAAAAAAAAACCTTGCTCCCAGGTGCTAAAAATTTTCCTATTGGTGTCAGTATCAAGCATAAAAATTTTGGTCCCGAACGGAAAATATTTGGCCGTGCCGCAAGGCCATTGAAAGTCGGAAAAACGCTATTTATATGGAAAAATGGGGCTTCAGTCGCAAGAATCAGTCCTATTTTTGAAACTATTTGACATAAGTGAATGAGATTTGTTATGTATATGAACAATGCTAGAGTTATAGCATTGCTATCCCTTTGTCCATACCAAATTTCGTAAAAATCGATGCAGTGGTTTAGTCTTGAGAGCGATTTTTCCACTTAGAGGCGTAGCACCGCCTACTGAAAAACTTAATCATCATTTTATTGTTCCTTTGTGCATACCAAATTTCGTAAAAAGTAAGGGTGTGCAAAGAGCTGTTCAAACCTGTTCGACTATTCCGTCATTGCATCGAACATAAAACAAGCAGATCGAGCGTTCAAGCAGCTCGTTTGTTCAAATGTTCGTAGCTTGCAACTTGTTTGCCAACTTCTTCGCTCTTGTTGCAAGTTGTTGCACAGGCTACTGTGTACGCATCGTTACAGCCAACACATTGGCTTGCTTGTATCATACAAGTTGTGTGCAGGTCCGGATTTAAGCGTATTGTTGGCTTTGGTTAGATAAAATTTTTAAGTAATTTTTGTGTAAACGATGTTTCTGTTGAATATTTTATCACATTCTTTGGCGCGTTTCCCTTTGTCTATGGAAAAGTTATTGGGAAACGATTCCATACATCTATGGAAACGTTCTTTAAAAAATCGAACATCTAGTTATTTTCTGAAATTTTGCTAAAATCATACTTTTTGTGACTAAATTCAATTTTTTAGTTTAGAAAACGCTCAGTTAAACTTTTTAAAATAAATATAAAATAATGATATAATATGTAAGGTAAGCTGGGGTACATTTGACACTGGGGCACATTTGACTTTGCCATTTTCGGTGTGAACACACCTTTTGAACCAAAAACCTGAAATGTAGAAACATAACTAATTAGAGTTTAAGCAACGTAATGAACTTTGGCAGTTCTCTTTAAACTTCTCCAGCGCTTATATATTTTTTTAACTTCTTGTGTTTTTTCTTGTAATTTTCGGCATCTTGTTCGTAAGGGTTTTGCAAATAAAGTTGTATTGTTTTTTAAAAGTTAGTATGAAAATTTGGTAGCACTAACCTTTATAATTAATGGAATAAAAGTGTTTTTTATCAAGGTCAAATAGTTTAAATTTTAAAATATTTTTAATTCTTCAAGAGATTTTGGGGCACATTTGACATTTGCCGAAGGGGCACATTTGACGTAAGTACAGACATTTGTGTTTGTTTATTTTATAAGATTTTCTAGTTTTATCTATATAAAGATATGGTATGCCACTGCAAAATGAAGACGAACAGACGCGAAGACGATGAAAAAAGTTAAACACGCTATTTCTAATATCGGAAACCAACAAAAACCTGACTTTTTTTGAAAAAATTTAAAAAAGGACTCTTAATGCAGTTTTTTTAAAATTTTTTTTTTCTTGGTCTTAATCTTAAATAATCAATGTTTCAGAAACGGCAAAGAGTATTAAGATCGTGCAATAATTTTCAAAGATATAGGACTATGAAAATTAAGTGTCAAATGTGCCCCAGTCTCCCCTATATAAAAAAATTTCATTTTAGCCTTAAAACGTTTAGTTAAACTTTCTAAAAATCCTACATATGTTTTTAGGGTTGCCACTTGGTTATTTTCTGAAATTTTGTTAAAATCACGCTTTTTTTGACTAAATTGAATTTTTTGAATTTTGAATATGAAATGAAAATTTAGGGTTGCCATATTAGGGTTGCCAGACTTTTTTCGCAAAATTGCGTTTCTTATTAAGTTTCTTTATTGAAAAGTTATATTTTCGACCCAAAAACCCATAATAGTTTTTTTTAGGGTTGCCACCTGGTTTTTTTTGATAAAATCAAAATTTCTTTCAACAAATTGCGAAGATCATAATTTTCTCTCTATAAACTGACATCCTGGGTCCAAAAACAACGAAACAAAAATTTGGGATCGCCAAATGTAGCTATCTGACCGTTCCTGAAACCAAGAATTTCAGTTTAGTCACAAAAAGTATGATTTTAACAATATTTAAGAAAATAATCAGATGGCAACCCTAAAAATATATGCTAGATTTTTAAAAAGTTTGTATAAGCGTTTTGAGACTAATATTAAATTTTGTATTTTTTTAAATATATGGCTTGGGAAAAATTTGCAAAAAAAAACCAGATGGCAACCTTAAAGTTTTTGTACAATTTTTAAAAAGTTTATCTGAGCGTTTCCCAAACGAAAAATTTGAATTTAGTCAAAGAAGTATGACTTTAACAAAATTTCAGAAAATAATCAGGTGGCAGCCTTTAAAATATATGTTAGGTTTTTTAAAAAAAATGTTTTTCAAAGTATTTTTCGTTGCATTCCTTAACAAAAAAAAAATATTTCTTGTACCGGCCTCTCTTCGACAATCCGTTAATCCAGTTGTGGTTGTATGCAACAAATTGGAATTGAGCGCTCATACCATTAGAGGCGTAGCTCCGCTCACTTAAAAACATTTTGGTCATTTTATCATTCCTTTGTGCTAACCCTATCTCCATTTCAAATTTCATAAAAACCGATGCAGTGGTTTTGCCTTTTTATGTATAGTAGAGATGAAAGATATGGCGGAAAGTTATGAAATAATTAACAAAGTTAAAAAGTGCACTACACTACTGACTGTGGATTAGCGTCATATGCACTTTAGAGTAAGAATAACTTGGACCCAGGCCTGACAGAAAAATGGTTACCAGATTCGGATACAGCAATCATAAATTAACAAAAAAAGTTATCGAGATCATTCAGAACTTTGTGATATTGGATTCCGGATAACCTCAAATTTTAGAAAATAGCTGGTAAGCTGAATTTTAAAAAAACTAAATGATTATTTTTGAATAAGAAGCATATTTTTAAGTGAAGAATAAAAAATATTTTTTGAATTTTTAATCCTTTTTCAATTTTAATGACTTTTATGCTACAAATTTTATTGTAAGAAAGTTTTTAATTTTATTTCAATAAAAAAATTTTCTTTTTCTTCGAATAAACAGCGTTTGTCGGCATATTTCCTGATATTCACGACATTATTTCTTCTTTTTATTTTGAACAATTCATTCTTTGAGTGCAACTTTTGCACACATTTTTTAAATTTATTTTTTGGATTTTTTTTTTCTTACATATTCCGCACTGTACTTTGGCCTTTTCTAATGAATGGGGGCTAACAAGAGTTCACAGGAATTTCATTTTGTTAGCGCGCGTAGTTATCGTACCAAACATACGACTTCCTTGCGCGACAGACAGACACATTTATTTGCGAGAGCATCCTGTTCTCTGGATTTTTTTTCTTAGTTTGTCGCCAAAATTACTTTTCAATTTGCATTACATAAAACGGTGCGCTTTAAGCAAAATTTTTAAAAATTTTTTTTTGCTTTCAAAGTTACAATTGACGTCTCGGCCCGAGCACTGAAAACGATGCGAACCATACGGTTCTCTGAAACGCGAGTAAATTGATAGTTGGCGGGGACTACGGTTTTCGTTTTTTTATGCATTACCTTATGGTTTTAGCAACAAAATTCAATAATTTTTAAAATCGCCCTCAAATAGGTCGAAAAACGGTTTTTGCGAAAAAGCACAACAAACCAAAACAAAAGTAGTAATTATCGATGTAGGGGAATAGTGTTGCCTGGGGGCATGGGTTGGGTGTGGGCACCCCCCCATAACTTTTGACAGAAGACAAATACGGCTGTTCTGACAAATGTTAAACGCGTTTTATGACAGTACGAAGTTTTTGTGCATATACCGGAGCAAACAGACGCATTTCTGTTTTGCTGAGAAGAAAACAATTTTTGAATAAGTGAAAGCCAACACAAAAGTTTTTTTCATTCATTTTCTAAGTGTGAGAAATCGAAATGAATCAATCGAAAAGCTGAATGCAATCTTTACTTAACCAGCAAATTTATTATATTTTGTGATTCGAAGCCGAATCCTACCAAAATGTTCACACAACACAATTTGCTCATTGCTTTTCAAAGTGGCTGTCAAAGTCGAGTGCGGGCCTCGAATTGGGTCGGTTGTGGGCATCCCTCTTTTTTTATTTGAAGCGCGTGTTACTGAAATATCGTAATGGATGCCAACATTACTAACTTAAATGGTGTTCTTATGCCTTTTTACGCTTTTTTAGTGGAAGGGAAAGAATCACTGGGCCCTTTAAAGATATCGTAGAAAAAAAGTTTGTTTTCATTAAGTGTGGGTGGTAAGGTGGCATACCATTTTGCAAAAAATCTCGGTATTGACTTTCCAGAGAAGCAGTTGGTACAAAAATTCATGCTTGGCAAAAGAGCAATATCAACAAGGGCTAGAAATTACGTCACCCAGCCGGCTAAGTGAGCAAAACAATTGAACTGGCATTGAAGCTGAAGACAATTAAGTCTGGTTTCAGGACAAGAGGTATGATGCAATTCGATCCAGTCGTTTTCAGTGACGCTGATTTTGTTAAAGCTGTTGAGCAGAATATGTTGAATTTGTGTGAGTTAATGTTTCCAAAATAAATTAATTTTGCTTACTTTTTTATTTGATTGCGTTTAATTTTATATTTTCTTATTTTTAGACGATTTTCTAAGGATGCCCACAACCAGCCCAAATTTTTTTTTTTTCATAAATAATCACTTCACTATTTTTTGATATAGTTTTTCTAACTGATGAAATCAAATAACTTTCTTCACCAATAGCTAGCTAAGGTCTCTAGCTTTCCACTGATGTTTATATGCCTGCGTAATATATATTTTGTCAAAAGTTATGAGTCGAAAAAGGTGCCTACACCCGACACTATTCCCCTATATGTCGGTGCTGAGTTTGAATTCCGAGGTTAAATTGCTCTGTCACGTATGGTTTTTGAGATATTTTAGTCTAAAAGTTCAAAAACATGGTTTTTGAGGTTATATAGAGAAAGGAACTGACCTCTGAATTTATGAACCCGATCGCTACTCGAGTCTGAGGAGAAGAGCATATATTTCAACTCTGGCTTTGCTTTGATTATCTCGAAAAAAGCTTTCAATATAGCGTTTTGAAGCTTTTGTTTGTACGGGAGATGCCACGCCCTCTTGTCCCAATTTGCCAAGTTTTTTCTCAAAGCTTGCGCTTACAGTTCGTATTTGAGCAAAATCGGAGACACTTGGCGTGTATTTTTCATGTATATAGTAGCTAAAAGTAGTCCAGACAACCTTCGTATTTGTGATTTTAGTCAGATATCATATGAGGTGCAGAAAAGAAGGTGAAAAATAAACTCCATTTTTTTTCATGAATGTGTCTGATAGTGCCATCTTACTGCATTTGATGAAAGCTTGTGGTGGAACACTTTCAGAAAATTAGAAACATCCATTTTGTAAAGGAGCAATTGCAAAAAAAAAATAAAATACGAGGCTTTCTAAATACGGCAGAGTTTGCATAAAAAGTACCGTGGCGAATGAATGCACTTCAGCGAATGTCGCGCTCTTTTTTGTGAATGTTGTCCTAGGAATTTTTGTAATATTTTTTGACAATTTCACTTTGCTTCCATAATTATTTTTAGTGTCATAATAATTATTTTTCGTTGCACTTGTTTTTTTTTTTTCGTTTTGCTTTAGAATTTAGAACTTGGAGGGTGGAGTGTGGGGATTGGTGCATCATTAAAATTCCATTGTCGCTTGCCAGAATTTGCAAAGTCCTTTATTCACATATAATATGAAAATGATAATTGCTAACAATACTTAGCCAATGTTCGCGAAAAAGTGTCAAGTGAAAAGTGTTGAAAGTGCGCGAGCTTAAGTCGTCATATTGAGGGATTTTTTTAAGCAGTTTATTTGAAAAAAACTCAAATAGAAGGAGATAGAAATTGAATGTTGGTCCAAAATATTCAATAGTTTCAAAACAAATACAAAGATACCCTGCAAATATTATTTAAGTGTTTTTAAATTTTAAACAAAAAAAATTTTGTCATCAATGAATTAAACCATAATTGATGGTTTTAGGCTCATAGATATCATTTTTAAAAGTTAAGTCTAATATGAGCAGTCAGTTCTTCACTATCTTGGTTTAGTAGTTGATCAGACTGTAATCCTTCCCTTCTCGAAATGTGTTGCTTTTTTAGTTTTTAAAGTAATGCATGCGTACGGCAGGGGTGTTTACTATCACCATCACACTTCCTTATCGTTCTTGATGATATCCTAGATAAAGCTCTTAATAAGGCCAAAAGGGGTATCCAATGGAACTTTACCGAACATCTGGAAGATCTCGACTACGCTGACGACATCTGCCTCTTATCGTCCAAGCATTCAGATATGCAAAGCAAAATTGAAGACCTTGTCTTGGAATCACAAAAGGCCGGCCTAAAAATCAACGTATACAAGACTAAAAGCATGAAGCTAAACGCAAGCAATGACATCACGTTTAAAGCTGGCAGTGATGACATCGGAAACGTCGATAGCTTCACGTATTTAGGCAGCATTATCTCCATGGATGGTGGAGCAAAAGAGGATATCAACTCAAGAATAGCAAAAGCAAAAGGCGCGTTTGCTCAACTGAACAAAATATGGTCTTCATCCGTTATATCCACCAAAACGAGAGTGCGCATTTTTGATTCGAATGTGAAATCGGTTTTGTTATATGGGTGCGAAACATGGCTTGTTACTGAACAACTAACGAACAAGCTGCAAGTATTCGTCAACAAATGCTTAAGGCGTATACTAAAGATTTGGTGGCCTCGCACTATATCAAATGCCGAGCTACATCAAAAATGCAATCAGAGGGCTATAGCAATCGAGGTCAAGCTGCGCAAATGGAGATGGATTGGTCACACTCTCCGAAAACCACACAGCGAAGTTTGTCGCAAGGCTCTTGAGTGGAATCCACAAGGCAGTAGAGGACGTGGTAGACCCAAAACCAACTGGAAGAGGTCGCTGGAAAAGGAAATCCAAGAATCGGGAAAGTCGTGGCAAGAGATTAAAGTCATCGCAAGGGATCGTGACAAATGGAGAGATTTCATATTGGCCCTATGCTCCTCCTAGGAGTTAAAGCAGTATACATACATATACATACATGCGCCTTTAATGAGTCTACAGACTGGTATTTTATTTTCTGGTATCTTGGTTAAAGTTATCAACTTCCAGGCACATAGGGCTTGAAGGATTTCAAAACATCACCAGTCAACATTAAGTATTTAATTTGAAAACCGATTTAAATATATGTACATGATTTATCTGGATACCTCCCCTAGCAAAGTGCATCTATCAAATAAATGTAAATGTGCTGTAATCAAATGTTTTCATTTCTTTTTCCTGTATTTTTTAGATCCTTTTAAGTTGCGATTATATTTGCAAATATGAGAAAATGAAATAAAAGGTATAGCCACCATTTAGTACGTACATTTCCTGTCTTTATTTCTTGTTTTCTACAACCACCAACATAAATTTTCATTTGAAATATCAAAGAAAATTAAATTAAATTCAATGCACATCAACCACGAGTACAGAGATAAAACATGTTACGGTATGCGTAACTCATATCTATTTGCAGAGGCGAATTCAGAGGGGGAGCTATGAGGGCTAATGCCCCCCCCCCCATAAGCATAAAATTGTGACTGTATATAACAGGAAAATTATTTAGTAATTCCCAAAACTCTTCATGAAATTCCTATCAATCGTCTTTTTTTTAGTTCTGCATAACAATATGTAGGGGAAGAGTACCGGGTGTGAGCACCTTTTTTTTGTTTTCGACTCATAACTTTTGAACAAATGTATATTATGCATACATATGAACATCAGTGGAAAGGTAGAGGCCTTAGCTAGCTACTGGTGAAGAAAGTAAATTGATTTCGTCAGTTAAAAAAATTATATCAAAAAATAAGTGAAGTGATCATTTTCGAAAAAAAAAAAAAAAAATTTTGATTCGGTTGTGGGCACTCTTAGAAAATCGGCTTAAAAAGGGGAAATATGCAGTTAAACGCAATCAAATGGAGAAGAAGGCAGAATTATTTATTTTGGAAACATTGACTCACACAAATTCAACAAACTCTGCTCAGTGGTTTCAACAAGATCAGCGTCATTGAAAATGTCTGGATCGAATGGCATCATGCCTGTTGCCCTGAAACCAGACTTGATGATCTTCGGCGTCAATGCCAGATTAATTGTTTTGCTGACTAAGCCGGCTTAGTGACGTAATTTCTAATCCTTGACATTGCTTTTTTGCCAAGCATGAATCGGTCCTCGGTTCACTTGTCTGTAAACTCAGTACCAAGATTTTTTGCAAGATGGTATTACTTAATGAAAACAACTTTTTTTCTGCGATATCTTTAAAGGGCCTATTGGTTCTTTCTTTTCCACTAAAAAAGCATAAGAACACCATTTAAATTAGTAATGTTGGCATCCATGACGATATTTAAGTAAAACATTCGCTTTAATTAAAAAAAGAGGGGTGCCCACACCCGAACCAATTCGGGGCCCGCACTCGACCACTTTGAAAAGCAATAAGCATATTGTGTTGTGTGAACATTTTGGTTGCTTTCGGTATTGAATCACAAAATATAATAAATTTACTTCATAAATATAGATTGCATTCAGCTTTTCGATTGATTCACTTCGATTTATTGCACTTGGAAAATGATTGAAAAAAACTTTTGTATTGACTTTCACTTATACAAAAATTATTTTCTTCTCAGCACAAAGCAAATGCTTCTGTTTGCTCCGGTAAATGCACAAAACTTCGTGCTGTCATAACATGCGCTTAACATTTGTCAGAACAGCCGAATTTGTTTTCTGTCAAAAGTTACGAACCATGCTCACTGGTGGCACTCTTTCTCTACATATAGCCTTAAGTAGACCTCAAAACAGTGATTTTTCCACTTTGCAGAGGAGATAAAAAATCCATCTCAGAGTCGTAATTAGGAGGTCGCTATGAGTTTATTATAATTATTTTAAAAAAGTTTTGTGAAACTTTATAGCTATTTAACTTCAAAGTAGTTTAACTTAGACCGAAGCTATTTTCATCAGCTTAGGACTTCTATATCGTTGCATTATAACATCAAGCCTATGTCTCTTTTAGAAAACGTCAGAAATATTGAGATATACCATTTCAAAGCCAGATTTGACCTTTTTTAGATACAAAATTAGATCAACACAAAATTTTGGCCCATTTTGTATAACCGCCCAAAAAAAATTTTTTTTTTTCATCCATGGGGGGACATAAGCGAATCCTGGATCCACCACTGTCTATTTGTATAGACTGATATATTTACTATACACGTGCACAATTTGAGTATGGATACATGTACTTGTACAATTAAAGAGTGGGCCATTAGCAGGTTTCTTTCTAAGACAACTCTTTTCAATATTTTTCATTGTCATGTTAGTAGATTCAGTTGTTCATCTCAAGAGGAGTGCCTCACAGAAAAAGACAAACAATATCTACAAAGAGAGGTTCAATTAAACATATTTCATTTAAGATGAAAACAGCAAACAGCCCATCCTTTATATGTACAGAATATTTTCATAAGCATCGTTAAGAAAAAATGAAAGAATATTTAGATTTCATGGTACTACTTTTTACATAAATTATGCGTTTACTTGAATAAAATAACATTCTTTATATTCATTTTATTGCTATTTGTTTCAAAAAAAAAAAAAAAAAAACAAAACCAACTAGTGTGGGTTCATTCTTTGGAAAGAACAAAAGAATTTAATACCCTACGTTCTGTCTTTATCCAATGTCTTTTCTTTAAAAACCATTATTTCTTCATAAAAATCACTTTACCTATAAGTGATTGTTATTTTTCTGTTTAGAACACAATTATCAGGGCATGACTCAAAGTATGTACCTTAGGCCGTGTCAAATTTTTTAGCGGCAAAGAGTATAGCAACAAAAAAATCCTCGAAAAATTCTAAAAAACTTTGCCGAACAAACCATGGGTCAAAAATCAATATCAATATGTATGAAATAAACATAAAAAGATTTGAATTTTTTCTTTTTTGTATTGTATTTTGAAGTACTACATCAAAACTTCATCGCAATTTACGGCGGCTCGATATTGATTTTAGACCCATGGTTTCTTAAGCAAAGTTTTTTAGAAATTTTTCATAGATTTTTTTGCGGCTATACTCTTTGCCAATTGTTTGCTACCCGAACAAATGGACCCGGCCTAATGTACCTGTATAAAAAATTAATATCTCTTTCTTAATAACAGCTACAAATTGTTCTTTTAGCTAAAATCCTCAAAAGTAACATATTTTTGAAATTGTACCCTTCGGTAAATCTCTAAAACTACATTTTGGATAAAACTTCTTGTCTTAACATCATAATAAAATCACACATTTGAACCCTTTACATCTTGTTGTTATGAGTCTTTTTTACCCCATTTCACATTATTCTACAAAAATATTCTGCTAATAAGTGTTATCACTATTGAAATAAATAAGAGGTTAAGCCACTTCCAAGCCATAGTTCAACTTGGACAACTGTCCCCTTAAACTGATGACTTTAAGTAATTTCGAGTACGTTTGAACTGATTTTTCTTGCTAAGTTATGAAATTTATAAAATTGGAGTAATTGTAATAATAATATTATTATGCCAAATAGTTTCAGAGACATGGCAAATTTGTTTCTTATTTAGAATGAGGGGGTGTGGCCCATCCCATTTTTTATTGAACATTTTTTTACAGTACCAATTAAATATATACCAAATCTCATTTATCTGAGTCAAATATTTCCAGAGATACGACAAATTTTGAGTGGAGGGGGCGAGGTGCTGCCCATGTTTTTACTGGAAACTTTTCATTTATCCTCATATGTAAAATAGTTACAATGATAGGATTGATTGTTTTGATAAAAGCCACTTATTTTCATATAAATAGCGATTTTCCGACCTTCAATGGCCTCGGGGCACGGTTAAATGTTTTCCGATCAGGACCAACATTTCTATGCTTGATACTCATACCAATAGGAAACTTTATAGCCCTTGGGAGCAAGGTATTTCATATTTTTAACTTTTGCGATAGGTCTAATGGGTAACGTATCTACCCATTAAAAAAAAAAGTCATGAAAATCGGATGAATGGTTCTAATGATGTAGAGTTTTATAAATTTTCCGTTTTCGATTTTTCGGGTTTGAGCCCCAAGAAACGATTTTTTTTTTAAAGCGTTAGCTTATATTTTTTCCTGTTGAATTACTTATAAATCCCCATCATTGAAGTCTTTCCACAATGCGTCTGCAAGCGGGCAAACATTTTTGATATAAAAAAAACAATTTGGTACTACTTTGTAGCGCCTATAAATGATTAGCAATATATGAAGACATACAATTTACCATTTAAGAGTTATTCAATATCAATCCTTCAATTTATTGGAATAACTCTTTAACGCTAAATTGTATGTGTACATATTTTGTTTATCATTTAAAGGCGCCATTTTTCCAATGTGGTGGCGTGATAGACAAAGAAAGTTGAAATCGGAAAAAGCACATCGAAATCTATGTATAAAAATTTCCTATTTTCAAAATTCCCGGAAACTTTGCAGCTATCCTTTTTTTTAACAAAATAACTGTGCTATAAGGCAAAACTTATTCTGCAATACCTTTCCAATAAGCCCACACCCTATACACGAGGGGAAGGCAGGTATAAAAAAGTAAATATATATGTTCTTGATCAGTGCCACTTCCTGAGTCCATGTAGTCTTGCTTCTCTGTCCGATGCATGATATTTCGATGTTGGTGTTTTTGTTGTGTAGAAATTATTAAGACGGCGTGTGGCGCTACTGCAGTTAAATTTGGATCTAGTCTCAAAGAGTGACTATTTCGGCAACTGTTCAAAAAGGTACTAGCGTTGTTTTAGTTCAGATCGTTAGTTGAAAGAAAAAATACAAAGCTTTCATGTTTTTTTGTTGTCTCTATTTGCTCTTTTATTAACTGAGAAGTGCCGTTTTTTGGTGTTCCGTTTTTTTAATAAATTTTCGTGGAAATACTCTACTTTAAAGAAAAAAATTGTTTTGATATCATTACTGGTTTATGTATTGTTTTAATCGGCTTTTTGATTGGAACTTATTAAAAATGCTGAGAAATTGTGAAATTGTGTTAATTTTTGGATTATTCGACATTTAAATTGTGCATTTGTTAATCCGTCATTGTTCGCTCATTGTGCTTCTAATTACACCTCTCAATTTTAAGATACTCGTTCGCTCAATTTTTAGATACTCGAAATCGAGTCTCAAAGCTCTCAAAATTTTCAATTGTCTCTCGACTTGTGAAAAGGTAATGCAGATGGAGACAGTTGTGTCTCGACTAGCGAAAAGGTAATGCAGAAGGTGACAATTGACGATTCGTAGGACATCAACATTGAAAAATCGTCAGTCCATTATATGAAAATTCGTTAGTTGTGGAACTATCACTAGTCCTGTTTGGAAGTAGTCAAAGACTACTGCAGGGGCACGATACCATCACAACCGCGTGAAAAAGCTTTGACTTGGAGAGGAAATCCTGTAAAACTTGCACCTGAATGGTATAACATTGTATTGTTAAAAATGAGGGTTCTTGCTACCTAAACTGGACTTAGCGCTATCCGAATTATTTTTTGATCTATGCACGATAGAGCAAAGAAATTTTTTCCTAAACTGAGTAATATTTAATGTTTTTGGTATTCTAATCATATTTCGAAGCACTGTTCGGGTTTGACATAAAAAAGATGTTTTTTATTTTATTTTAATCAAAGTAAGCATGAATGCACGCTCAGTAATCGGTGTAATTTTCATGTTAAATTCGAAATAAGTTGTGTCGTGGGGTGTGTAGGGTACAGAACAACAATCATTGATCACTCGCACACATTGCAAAAAAGCATTGTTAACAATGAACACTCAATTAAACAAAATATATAAAAAAAACATATACATACATATAAACATTTTATTTCCCTTTATGAAACAATTTAATGTTTATTTAATTGCCTGCGAAATGTAATTTTTCCTGCTTGATAAAATTTGCATAAGTTAATGAGTTGTTGTGACATTTGTAAGGTTTTGACGCTGAAATTTTTTTAACAAATGAGTTCACTCATAATTCTTTTAATTTCATATAAAAAATGCAAAGCCGGTTGCTATTTACACAAATTGCTATATATCATGTGACATTTTTTGGTTTTTTTAACTGCAATTTTATTATCCCTTTTATTTCTCTTGATTTTCTTGAGCACTTACTCCTTCAATGCTTTTTTGGCTTTTCAAGAGACATGACATGCTCATTACTCATGTCAGCCTCATTTAATTCACAAGTCTTAAGTCATTTCTTTTTTCTGCTTTTCGACAGAATTTCAAAAATTCTCATGTTATGTTTCTCATTTTCCTGTTCTTTCCTTTTACTTGAAAAATTTTTATAAATTTCTTTTTTTTTTTTGTTTGTTGTGGGATTTTTAATTTGGTCCAAAAAATTTTTATTGCAAAATAACAGAAAGAAAGAACCAAGTACTTAAAATTTCTTGGCTGCTACTGCTAGCGATTGTCATCTTTCGCATGAAAAGATTTGCTGTAAATAATAGCAGTGACTACGGGGCATCAAGGATTCTTTTAATGTCTTTCAAAAAAAAAGATACGAGTGATAAAAAAGATGAAATTGCACCAAATTATTTTTATCATCTCTTTTTTTTTTGTTGTGTTTTTCATATTTTTGGTGATATATTTTTGATGGAAATGTGTTGAAAATCTGAGCTAAAAACAGACGAATTCATGCTTACATGAATTATTAACGTGACAAAAGAAATATTTTTATGAAAAACATTAAAAGCAGTAAAAAATGTACATTAATACGCATACACATGTGTTCATATGTATGTGCATTCTATTAAATTAAGGAGTATTTTTCATTAATGTTTTTGGGTTTGCTGATTTATGAATATGTTTTAAGGAGATGCATGAGTTTGCAATAAAATCATAGGGAATTAATATCCGAATGATTTTTATTCGATATGTTCAATATGTAAACTGTGCTTAAAAATTTAAAAAAATTAATATGGAAAGTTCGGAAACATGTGTCCAATAGTTTTAACATAGCTATTCAATGATACCAATCTTGACCCCCCACGTCATCGCCGGGTAAAGGGGCAACTGTAAAATTTTAGAGGGCAACCCCAATTTTTATTGCGGAAACATTTTTTCTCGTTCGCTATAGATGGCGCTGTAATCGACAAAAATAAAATTTCAAAAAGAATACCTTTGTGCTATAAACTTCGTGAGAAAAGCTTTTAAGCAAATAACAAAATACACTTGTGTAATATTCTTAAGATAATTTTGCAACTATGACAATCTTGATCACTCTTCAGCCTCATGTCTAACTCTGAAAACATCTCCTGGATACCCATCTGTAATGTGACTGTAATTTATGTTATATTTAGTAGTTAACCCTTTCGGAACATTTTCTTTCCTTTTGACTTTATAAATCGTTACTGTCCATTTTCTTACTACTAAGAGCCATCTGAACAATAATTGACAATAATTTTTAAAAATTTTTGTTTCAAAAGTGGTTTTTGGGAGTTATGCCATATGGCATGAAATTTACTCAAAGGTAATAAAAGTACCAAAATTTACATTTAAATTTTTAATATAATTCTAATGATTTTGTGCTTAAATATCATATCAAATCATATCATGCTAAGGATTTTCTAGTAAAAAAATTTTAAAAAGCTGTTTTGCCGTATTATAGGTCGAGGCCGAATAAGAAATACCCTACACTTAATCCTAGAAGAGCAAACAATTTGGATTTTTTTGATTATTTTGAGGATGGAGCGCTCTATGGTTTCTATATTCATTACATATTAATCGAACTTTAAAGGGTTTTTTGAAATTATGAGTGTGCAACCTCATTCCGATCCAATAATTTATCTTTTGCACCTAAATTTTCCCCAGATAAATCGTTATGAGCATCCAAATTGATTACTATTATTTTAGAGGCTATGAATTTCATCACGATCTAAAAAAATATTTTGTACATCCTCCTTACCAATCAGAACAGCTCTAGCTTGTTTATAGATTTCGTCTTTGCAGTGGAATTAGAAACCCGGAACATGGGTACTTAATTCTGCGTCTGACCACTGCAGGGTAAGTGCACAGCATATGCTCTGCTTCTTCCAAGTCTTCTTAACATCGTTGTTTATCGAGTCCATCTTTTTAGGTAGTAAATAAGTACCAAGTGTCCTGACATTTAGGGCATTGCTTAAAACGTGTAAAAGCCTCGTAAACTCGTAAAACTGTCAAAGTTCGTATTAATTTTTACAACTATTACGAGTTTGCGGGGTTCTCGAGGCTTTTACACATTTTAAGGGATACCTTCATCATTTCAGTGTAGATTTTTGTATTTTTTCTACTGATGTTTAAAATTGCTTCCATCATACTAAAGTCTTTTCGTCTGCTGCAGGCAAGAACTTTTCTTGGGGCCCTCACTAGTTGATAAGGCTTTTTTCCTCCCATTTCCGAATTAAGTTATTTTTAAAGGTGTTGTTCACTTCGCAGAAGGCTTCTGGGAGTATATTATGCCCCTATCTTGGCTGAAGTAAGGTTAGGTTAGGGTGGCAGCAATAATGCTACATATATATCACAGGGATCCATAGTGATACCACTAACTCTCTTATTAAAGTCTATTCATAAACTCTGGTCATAACGATTAGGTGTTTCACCAAAATGATGGATCTTGTCAGTACAGCAAATCTTTTAATGTCACATGGTGAATTTTTGTTCTTTTAAGGAACTGAAGAACGGCCCAATGCATTTCAGTCTAGTTCTTGCCAAAGCGGGGCAAGACCTGAGTTTTCATTGCCTTTATAAGCCTTGTGTCTTGGTTTCCAGATTAGAGTCATATAATTTCCCCTGAATAAGGTTTGGATAAATTCAAATGACTCTCAGACAAGCCTTGAATAAATTTAAAACATTATTGAGGAAATGCATATGTATACCGGAACCGGAAGTGCGCGCACATAGACAATTTCTAACGCATAACTCTAAAGCAAGGTCCTTTGCTTAAAAAACAGAAGTTATTTCCAACGTCCGGATTAATTAACTTTTCGAAAATTGTAATTATTTGAATTAGAAACCAAATTTGTGAATAAAAACACCTTCAAACCAATGCAGTTCTTCCCATCCAAATGCACCTTTGGGTAAAATCTATGCCATATGACATAGTGCGTCATAGAAAAAATCGTACAGCATTATTGAATCATGTTATAGATCTAAATTTTTTACACTTGTTAAATCAATATTCAGCTTCTTGGTGACATACATAAAATTTTCAATTATTACTATTTGTTTAATAAAAATAATAAAAATATGAAAGTGATCTTTTTTTGCAAAATACGTCATTGGATATTGTTGTTCATTCTTTTTGGTCATGCAGTTTCCGCGTCCACCAATCGATATAATTCTTTTTTTATCTTCTACTCAAAACATTTGAGAAAAATAAGAAAAATTAAAATAAATTAACTTTTAAGTTTTCATGACTTTAAACAGACCTTGAAAAGCGACTATACCATATGGAATAGAATAACTGAAAGGGTTAAAACAGAAGCGTTACCTCTTACGAAAACCATATCAAGATTAAATATATAAAATGAAAAAAAATGTTACGGACTTGAAACTTGGCACAGTTGCTTATTAGACTATATTTCCTTTACAAAAAAAAAAAGTCTACCACTCAATGGAATGTCAAACCCATTTTTTGCGGGTTCAAAGATCAAAATCATTACTTTTTGAAAAATTACTTAAAAATTAGTCGTCAAACAAAAACAAAACCCATTAATAAATTTTAGCTGATGTAATTCCGCACATTTTCGTTTTCAAAACATCCTTCTAGCATCCTTCTGAGACAAGAATTTTTTAAGTGAGAGTCTTTTTATACTCTACACCCAGGGCATATTCACATTGTCCTTCCGCTTGTAATGCAGAGAAGGAGGCGTGGCAGGTATAGAAAAGTATATATATTCTTGATCAACGGCACCTCCCGAGTCGATATAGCTGTGTCCATCTGTCTGGCTGGCTGACTGTGCGTTTCTGTCTGTTTGTGCGTGGAAATACAACCGTCCAAGTATAATTCAATGAAATTTGCTACACTTTCTCCGTCGTCAAAGTTAGCTCGCGGAATCGAAAATGAGCAAAATCAGTCAACGGACACGCCTACCACCCATACAAAAATTATACTTAAAGCGCAATACTTAGACCATTATTTGCGATATGCCAACTAAAATACACTTAATTACTAGGGATAGTAAGTACAAGCTCTGAGAAAAAAAACTATGCAAATTTATACAAGAGGGCGTGGCATCTCCCATATAAGTAAAAGTTTAAATATGCTACACGCAAAAAAATGATCCCGAAAAATTGATATTGAAATAGCACAAAGTGATAATAATCTCATCAAGAATTACTGTTTGTTCAAGTAATTCAATTACTTTACTGAAATTTCATGAAAAAGTAATGGCACGAACGTTAAATACGTAGGGTACTATTTATATTTCGGGAACTGGCCACACTAATGTCAATATCTAAAATCTTTAGCATAAACGTACTCACAACGTTTTGATGTACAGGTGCTATTTGTTTTGTTTGCTGTGAGTTAAGAAAATCAATTTGTCCAAAAAATGGAAATTTCAAGAGAAGGTTTTCGTTGATTTAATTTTCACAATTTTCGACGTGGATTATCTCAACAAGAATATGTCGATGGACCCATACCACAAGATCTCATACAAATATGACCAAACGTGGTTGATAAACACCTCATAGTCCGTCAGCCGAAAGGTAAATATCGTCGATGCCAGTTGAAATTCGCCCTCTTTCCCCGTATGCGACGGTAGTGTGAAGTAGAAGAAGAAGAAATTTCTCTCAGATAATAAAAACAGTAAATACAGCCTCCTAGCAAAATTGCACAAGAGGGCGTTACACCTCAGATGTAAAAAAAAAGTTTCAAAATTCTATACTGAAAAAGTGTTTTGAGATAATGCAATTAAGTTTCACTTAAAAACTAAGAACTATAAATGCACGCTGTGTACAAAAACTGGATGAACTCGGACAAATGCGCATAGCACCTCCCATATAAGTAAAAACTTCAAAATGCCATACTTAAAGTTGTTTTTGAAATAATCCAACTAAATTTCACTCAGATACTGAAAACAGTAAATACAGGCTTCCAGCAAAAATAGGGTAAAATCGCACAAGACGGCGTGGTACCTCCCATATAAACAAAAGTTTAAAAATGCTATACTATAAGTATAAAAGTTTTTTGAGATAAAGCAACTAAATTTCACCCAAACACTAAGGGCTTTTAATGTAAGCTCTACGCAAAAACTGGATGAGCTTGGAGACACCTTCTCGTGACACCTTCCATATGAGCAAAATTTTCAAAATTCTGCAGGGTATTTAATGTTTGGCTAGGTCAAAGGTAATACCCTTACTAGTTTTTGTTAAGTTACTATAGTCTAATAAACCACTGTGCCGAATTTCAAGACAGTAGCAATTTTAAACTTTTTCCAGTAATGTTTAACCCTTATTCTACCGACAACTTTTAAAACTTTCAACTTTTCTTTGAAATAAAAACTTTTTATAAAAAAGCCGTAGATGGTACTCGCAAATGCAGAAGAAGTGTAACCCAAAATAAAATTTATGATACAATATCCCAATCGACAGAATCCGAAAGCATATGGGTAAGTCTATAAGACTTGGCCAACTAACTTTTCATTTCGCTAGTTCAGAAAGTGTCAAGATACAAATGAGAATTTTACCGAAAGAAGCTGCAAAAAACTCGATATAATTGAGAATCCTGTACTAGTGTTTGAACTGAAGCTTCTTTTTGGGCGCTAGAGGTAAAATTCCTGACAGATTTCGTTATATCTTATCACATCTCGCTGAGTACAAGCTATTCAGTAAAAAGGTGTCAATTATGATTGTCATAAACAAGTCAAAAGTGGGCGTGGACAAATGAATGCCACTCCCACTTTTCAATAAAAAGATTGTCTTTTTACATGTGCACAGTGTTGCCACATTATGCAGTTTTTTTCTCATAAAATCTACATAAAAAGTTTAAAGGTACAGGTGTACCTTTTCTGTAGTTTACGAATGTATATTAGACTGATTCAAAAAAACCGAAGGTTTTCAAAACCTCGATTTTACAATCTAAATGTCTTCATTAAGCCGAAAAATGAGGCCCCAAAAAATTTCAGCTCGATCTAAGCATTTTAACTGGTCGCTCAACGAGCATTTTGATTTTACATTTGAATAAAATTGAAAAATTCATTGATTTTACTTATTAACTAGTGTAGGTCACTACACAGAGATTTAAATGTTATGAGACTACGTGTTTTTATGCAAATTTTTATTACCTTTCAGAATCCGGCGTCAGAATTAAGATTGGTGGCTTATTTCGGGAGCTGTGAGCAAATTAGTGTCGAAAAACGTGGTTTTTGCGTAAATCGTAAATCATATTTACATACATACAATCAAAATGCTCGTTGAGCGACCAGTTAAAATGCTTAGATCGAGCTGAAATTTTTTGGGGCTTCATTTTTCGGCTTAATGAAGACATTTAGATTGTAAAATCGAGGTTTCGAAAACCTTCGATTTTTTTGAATCAGTCTAATGTATATATTCTGGAACCGATTCTTGAATCCCCAGTTTATTACTGACATCAAATTTTTGTCTTAACATTCACTGCCTGAGTAAGTTTGAGCAATCTCGAAACCACAGGTTAAAAAGTTAAGTTTAACTCATAATAATAATGATTTCAAATCGCAAAAGATATATGTGTAACTATTCAGTAGACTAATGCTAAGCTAGTCTTATTGTACTATAAGAGAAGCATAACCTGGGAATCGCCAAAACTGAGTTTGGAAAAGTAAACGGGTAATCTAGAAAATAGTGAAAATCACGTTAAGCTGACATATGACCGTAAGTGTGGCCAAGAATTGGGATGATTTCAGCGGTTTTATGACAAAACTCTGGCCTTTAATAAAATAAAATAATCATGTATCCACCACTTCAAGAAACAGGTTCTTGATAATCTGTCTTTAGATGCGAAAAGTTCATTATGTCTCGCTTGTATTCATTTTATTTACAGAGCCGTTCTAAATTTTAATTTTGTTAACTAACTTTGCGCAGATTACCAGCTAAAGGCATAAAACTTACACATCAATCAACAAAAAAAGTGTCAAAAGTGTTCATTTTAAGCAAAAAGCGCTGTCAATAACAAAACCACCAAAATGCCAGAGCAGCTCTAAAGCTTTAAAGTTATCCAAGCCCATAGAGGTAGAAAGAAGCAGCAACAGCGTTCACTTCACTTGACAGAGTTGTGACACCCAATGTCGCAAGTTAAAGCTGTCAACTTATTGCCAAAATGTTTTAAAAATCATGCTGCTTTCAAATTGAAACTAAAGCATTCTTTTGCCGTGAAAAAAATGGAAAAATAACAAGCACAGTGATAGATTTTCATCATTCTAGAGAACTTCGCTATGTATGTTGTAAAGGTGTTAAACGACTTTTTGCGTGTAGCTAAATTCAGCACTGTCAAAAAAACTCAGCGAAATGTTGACTCAAAAGTAGATGCCTTTAGGTTAGAAATCGCGCAACACAAACATCACCAACATCGTAGTCGTCGTCATCATCAGATTTGGTGACAGGTGCGTGTGTATTTTTAACACCAACACGCAAACACTAGCAGTCATCCCAAGAGGAAAAATTTCTAGCGCTTCTGATCCAAGCACTTCAAAAGTGTTTGTCTCCATAGAAATTTAGAAGCACTATCACAATGATTTTTTATAAGGCTGCAGTAAGAACAACGTGAGTTCGAACCCAGCCCGGGAGATTTTTTTTTTTTACTTTTTTTTTACTTTTTTTGCTTTATTTTTTTTTTTAATTAAATATTTTTTATTCAACATCTTTTATTTCACTTTTCTATTTTCCTTTCTCTTATTAATTTACTTTTGTTTAACCGAATTGAAATAGATTACACAATGATTCCATATAAGGCTGCAGTAAGAACAACGTGAGTTCGAATCCAGCCCGGGTGATTTTTTTTTCCGTTTTTTTATTTGTTTTTGCTTTATTTATTTTTTTTATTAAAATATTTTTTGTTCAACCTTTTCTATTTCACTTTTCTATTTTAATTTCTCATTTTTATTTACTTTTGCTTACTTGAATTGAAACTGATTGCACAATGATTCTATGTAATGCTGCAGTACAACATTTGCTTAATATACAAATTTAATACCTCTACATATCATCGGGCGTTGGTGGAGTGGTCTAAAGGGTTGGTAAATGTGAGAAAAAATATCTAGCACGCGGAGGGTCGTGGTTTCAAATCCTGGCGCGGCCAGTTTTTTTTTTTTTTTTTTTTTTATTAATTTTATTGAAAAAACGCTTACCGCAGAATTACAAATAAGCGCTTTAGAACTCTTTTTTGGTAAGGCTGCGGTAAGATTTTGCTCGCTTACATCCTATGACATGCAATGTTAAAAAGAAAGTATTGTTCTTACGGAGCTGAAGCGCTTATTGGTGAAAAGGATGCACTTCAGAAGGGTTTTTGAAGCACTTCTTTTCCCCTTGGGATGAGCGAGGCGCGCACATCGTCAGTCACACAGTTACAATTTTGTTGACAAATGTCAGGCCGCAATTGCAAAGGATGTTGTTTTTTTTTCTTTCAAAGGATTTTTCGATTTTTTAAATTTTTTTAAAAATTTTTATTTTTATTTTTACACGTGCAACGATTTAATAAATAATTCAATAGAAATTGCAATTCAATTCAATTGCACGAAAGAGATAGTTAGATATACCTAGTGTGAGACAGCGCGATAAAAAACAGAGTTGTTGTCTGCTTTAGTTTATCTTAGGAAGGGAGGCTTGAGTTTTTATCACTTTGCTGCGCATTTTTTTGTACCTTTCGGCATTTGCAATTGATGCTCGAAGCATCTACGCGTAATGTGTTGTTGCAAACATCGATATGCGAATGCGTTAAATGCAAACTTTTTATACGAATGTGTGTGCGAGTTATTCCATAAACAGCGAGTGATGCTGTTTTATCGACAATCTCTTCACTAAAAAATTTAGTGTCAATTTTTGACTGAATAATATTAATCAGTTACTGCAACTTATTCCAGATCGCCCTGAATTTTTTTTTTTTTTTTGTAATTTACCAATTTGTTTTTATATTTCGTTTATAAGAGGTTGTTTGACAATGAATTTGCTGATTTTCGATTTTTTTTTCGATTCGGTGACGTCACAAATAGACATTCTTCCAGAAGAACGTCAGTGTAAAATGCAAAATTAATTTTTATCATTTTTGTTCATATTTCTTTCATCGGTATCAGTATCTGTAATTTAATTTCCCATTTTATTGAGTCTATAAGGATAACAAAAACTAAATCTTTAGTAAAATTGACTCTTGAACGCTGAAAATGAAAGTTTAGCTTCACGCTTTTCGGTGTTTACAGAATGTCAGTTTTTTGACTTCTTCAATTCTTCTGTATTCTGAAGCGAACAGTTCTTATCAAATTCTCCCGAATATCTCTACCCCATGGCGTTATCAATTTGAAGAGTCCTAATCCGATAAGGAACAGCCACTTTGGTATGATTCCAACCTGGATATGAAGATGATCTTGAAGCTAAAATTTGTTCCCATACCTGATTGGCTTTCTTCTTGTAAATTTTTTGGTTCTATTACAATGATGGGACAATACTCTCAACGACTGAATGTTTTTAAAAGGCCAGTGTTAAACTATGACATCTCTAGTTCTGGAAGGAATTAAACTCGGCCATTGTTATTCAGGTTGTTATTTTGACAGATGTCTAGTTACTTATATTGCCTAACACGAATTGGTATCAATCCCCTGAGTACGGTCTCCATCGGCATTATTTGGTAGTTATAAAGCAAAATTGACCTATCTATATCCTATGGTATCATCCTTTCCCTACAAAACTTCAAAAATCTCCTAAATGAAAGTTTTCTGGGTAAGGAAAAGAAAATTTTATAGCTCGGAATCCATTGACGTCCTTCCAGAAGGATTGTTGAAATAACGGACGTTGCTGACTACGAAAGTGGCAATATTTTATGTTATTCTTTATTAACACTATCTAGAGAGTTGAGACAACAAGAAAATCAAGGCAATGCACAAAAAAACTTAACAGTTTATAAGCAAGGTAATCGCTGATGAGAAATAGGCATAACATATTATCGATACCTAAGAGTGCTATAGTCCTATCTCCACTTTTTGCGATTTTGAGATTTTTGCAGTTATGGCATCATTGTGGGCTTCTTTACCGTGTGGAAAACTGTGTGATGTTAAAATACCACTAAGATACCAAAATATTCGATAATTAAGAAAAATCCTATCTCCAAACTGTATTTTTTTCAAGAGCGCTACTGTCCTATCTCCAATGAATATTCAAGTCACATTTTAAAAAAAAAAATTTTCGTTTTTTCGCGTTTCATGACTTTTTGCGACATTTAAGTGAAGAAATTTGGTAACACCCAAGGCTCCACTCTTGTTTGTCGGAACCAAAAATTCAAAAAAAAAAAAAAAATTAAAATTTGTTTCTTTCGTGTTTCCTACGTCTTTTCTACGCGTTTCATGACTTTTTACGACATTTTAGTGGAAAAAATTAAAAAAATGTACTACATACGTCGTTTATTTCAATAGTAGTGGAATTCTATATAAGGGCAAAAGTAATGACATACTATAAATTGGCTGGGATTTCGTTAGAAATTAATAAACTTGGTTAGGAACATTAAATTATGTTAAAATATACTATAGGTAAAAATATTGCATGTATCGTTATATCAAAATAGCAGCCAATCCTAAATAACCACTGTTTGAAATCTTCTTTTTGCTTTTCCCAACAATTGGAAAAATGGAGATAGGACTATAGCGCTCTAAGGTATCGATATAATCCTCTGCTCACTTGTCAAACTTGTTTCTTTTCCGCTATGATCTTAACAGCAGTTAGAAATAAAATATGAGTCCACCGATAAGTTTTATTACGATGAAAACATCAAAATGGCGTTCAAAGTCACGAATCCTTCCAGATGGACGTCAGGACTATCTGGGTTATGTAAGGGCCAAATTCATAAGAACCCAGTGCGACAATCTCAATGGGATCCATATTCTATGTGATGTTCCACAGGAAAAAGGATCTTATCATCTAAGACATTATTTTATCGGAGAGCTTAAAATAAGAGAAAGAGAACATTTTCGGATTACGGTTGGACTCACTGCTTAAACAAGTTTTTGGCAGTTTTAAGTCGACAATTAAATTAGAAAAAAAATGATATAAAAGTGACCATGCAAGAGACCATGCTTTTAAACAATAAATCTGGGTCTTAGTTTTGATATTCCGTCCTGGTCTTGGCCTTGGGCATGAAATCTAAGTCTGGGTTTTGGTCATGAATATACTTTTGGTATTGGTTGGTCCTGAACTGTTGATTATGCAAAATATCTGAGCATAATTTTTTCAAAAAGATACCAAATTCAGTATTGAGAGAAAATTTAATGTTCGAAAAGGGGCGTGGCACCGAAGTCTCAAGTATAAAATTATATATTATTCATGTTATCTTTTCCACCCACTTTGTGGAAAGATCTTTGTTCGAAAAACCTAGCCAAAATTCTGAAGTTTGGTTTTTTGATAATGCTTATGATGAATCCGAACTCCACTTTTGAAAAAAACAAAATGATGGATCCACAAAGGTGGACAAAACTATGCTAAAATGGACATATTCTCACAAAAGTTGGTAATTAGGTTTTTTTGATGATGCTGATTACGCATTTGGTATTCATTTTCAGAAGAGCAAAATGGCGGATCCAAAATGGTGAACTAAATACTGCTAAACTGCATCCATTACCGCTGAAAACGGTACATGGGAGTATCTGATGTTGCTCAAAACGAATTTGAAATACATTTTTCGAAATAGAAAATGGCGGATCCACAATGACGAACCGCTTGGTGCAAAACTACATTAATCAATAGAAGCTAGTATTTTCGAGCTTGCGAGGTCCATGATTTCGAAACTGAAATTAATTTTTCTGCCAAAAAGAATCTTTTTTAAAAGACTGGTTTCTGGGATCATTTATTACTAATGTGAATCAAAAGTCCTAATAACTTTCTGAGGGATATCTCGGGGTAGCTAATTTTTTTTTTGTCTGTTAAAAAATGTAAGCTAAATAAGATGCATTTGTATACAGTCCGATGTTGATTTTTAAGAACTTTTTTTCATACGCTGATCACTAAATAAATAAAAAAGGATCTAAAAAATCAACGCTAACTATTTTCATTTGAAGTTTTAAACAAATTTTGCTGGTTTAAGTATATTTATGAACTATTTTGAAAGTCACTGTATGTATCATACTTTAAAATATATCGGTAAGAGCCAAAATTATGACGAAAAATGTTGATGAGTGATCCCTACGTTTGGTTAGTACAGAAAACATGTCTTTTTTCGAAAATGCCTTGCAAAAATGCAACGGATTCGATGGTGTATGGAGGACTTTTTTTTTCTGGTACGGTCTAATAGACAATTTTGTGAAGCAGTATTTGTTATTATTCGTCTGAAACAAAACCATGTCCTAAATTTTACCGAAATTTGAGATGGTGGAGCCAAATCTTATTACACTGTTCATGGAATGGCTGATATGAATTTTACTTGCCACTTTTTTATGGAATGCGTACCTTCAATATACATACGTACATACATATCAACAAATAGACACAAACAGTCAGTCAAATATTGAAGATGTAGCGGAGGAAAACTTTCTGTTTCATTTTTTTCTTTTTTTTTGTTTTTCTTTGGAAAAAAGTGAAAAATCGAGGAAATGCGAAATGCGCTTAAAACCGAACAACATTCCAGAGGGCGGTTTGTTGTTTGGGCGGTGGTTGTATGTAGTCTGTACGGGAGGATAGCAGGAATTCAAAAACTATTTGTCAGCGTGTGTGTATGTACGACAGGCTGACTGTCTATGTTTGTGTCTATGTATTCGTTTTGCTGACAATTCGAAAGGATTCAATGGGATTTACCTGAGCCAGTCAGGCGACAGGGGGCTGTAGCGACGTTGGAAGAATGAGAATTGATTTTTTTTCTAAATTTGATTTATTTGTGTTGGAAATTGAAAAATTGACAAAGTGAAATTGAAAATGCGTTGTGGAGCTTTTTTGATCACTGCTTGCATAATATTTAATTAAATTTTGTTGAATATTTCATAAAAAAAAGATGCTTTTGGAAAATAATTTTTAAATGAAGATAAGAAGAAGATAATAGATTTGCCGAATCATTTCTTAAAGCTCTTCAAAACACAATTAATCTTATGGTTACCTTATTACTTGTAAAGTTTCATATATCATATTTTTAAAGCTGATTTTTAGTAATAGGAAACAATCCATTGCACTTCAATTAACAATGCTACTTAAAGCATGTTGACAAAAACTCAAAAAAAAAAAAAAAAATTTGTTGGAAATAATCAAATAAATTAAAGTAGTAACTCCGAAAAAGCTCGCTCGCATTCTTTACATTTCGCTCCAAATTTATCTGTAAAATTCATTACTAAAGTGCGCATTTTACCGAAAATGTTAAAAACACTCTTTATCAACAAGTTTTACTCTTTACAATTACGCTCTTAAGTTGCGAAAGCTTTCGTCCAACACTCTCATCTCGTTTACCGAAAAGCTTTCGGAGTCACGTTGCCAAAAAATTGTTGTTCTTTTTATCACCGTTGGTTTGTTTTTGAGGCATCCATGTATAACTTGATGAAACTACTAACCTACTCAGAAAGGAAAATCGAATTGCGCGTTCAGGCACCACCACCAACCAACAGCAGCGGCAGTTTAGCGCAGTGTTACGGTCAAAGACCGATAACTGAGCTTTTGGTATTCGTCGTTTTGCAGTTACTTCCTGCTGCCTGTAGTAGCGCAGGAAAAAGCTCTTCAGCAGTTGAACAGTTAAAGCAGCAGATAGAAAACTTCATTATCAATCTGTGTAAACAGCGTTCTTCTTATCAGGTATCAAAATATGAGAAATTCTGCAAAAACTGGCGTTTTAATTGGTTTTGTGGATTGTCAATTCTGTAGGAATGAAGAGAAAAGTGCTAAGTAAACAAATAACTTTGCGAAATGAAATGTTCGCATTTTTCTTGCCATGAAAGAGGTAGTGGGTTACATAGATATTTTAAGTGTAGATATAGGTATGTACAATATGTACATAGAAGTTTCAAACCTTATTGTTGCCTATTATTGCCATTTGGAATAAGGCGTTGTTTTTCTTATTCTGTTTTAGTGCTGCTCTGTACCTTGAGTGAGATTGCTACGAGAGAGTTGGGATCATTAGTATTGCTTATCCGCTAAGCTGTAGTGGACTTTAAAGGTCATCCACTTTTATGCTGAACAACTTCGTAATGTTTAGTGTATGACCTTATACAGGATTTAAACTTAAAGTATAACCTTTTCTAAAACAAATTTGATAATTTTCCATTCAAATTAAACATTTTCCAAATCAAAATAAACCAATTCCGAATCGTTCTCGTAACGTGCCCTGGTATAGCTGGGGTTTGGATAAGTTGTGGCTAAAAGCTGGTCAACTCTTTAATATGGTTAAGTCCAATGAGAATTGGATAATAGACAGAACTACCCTAACAGTCTATAATAAGGAGTTGAGCAGGTCAAAAAGGGCATTATGGAGAGAGTACTGTGAGGGGGTTGAAATACTCGCAACGGCTACACAACTCCTTTTCAAAAGACCAATCAAGAGGCCTTAAAAAGGCCAATGGGTACTTTACGGAAAGCCTAGAAGAAACAGGACAGCTATTTCTGAACGCACACTTTCCAGGATGTTTTAGCAACGTGAAGCCTGGGGAACTAAATTCCTGATGGCAACCAGACGTAATCTCTTTTAAAAAAAAACTTCGAAAAAATCATCCCTTATTTAAAAGCTTACCTTGAGAGCATATAGGGAATTAAAAAAAAATTTTTTTTTTTTGGACCACTCTAAAAACAGCCATAATGGTCTTCTTTCCATAACTTCGGTAGGTGATGTCCGCTGTTCAAAAATAATAACTCGTTGTAAAGGGCTTAATTAGGCCTACATTTCTTGCTCAGAACTTTTGGACCTCCGTGTTCATATTCTGCTAGTGATACCCAAATTCTCTGGTTAGTATCCTTCTAAATGCAATTTTTCCTTATAAAATCAAAGTTTTTGAGAATATAATATATTATATAAGCCAAAGGTCAAGACGGAAAACATATGGCCTGCCGAAGTTATGGAAAAAATATCATTTTGGCTGATTTTAGAGTGGTCCAAAAAATTTTTTTTTAATTCTCTAGATGCTCTCAAGGTAAGCTTTTAAAAGGGGGTGGTTTTTTTCGAAGTTTTTTTTTTAAAAAGAGGTTTCGTCTGGTTGCCATTGGGTTCCCCAGGCTCCACGTTGCTAAAACAGCCTGCAAAGTGTGTGTGCAGAAATAGCTGTCCTGTTTCTTCTAGGCTTTCCGTAAAGTCCCCATTAGCCTCCCATTGGTCCAAAAAAAATAAAATTATTTTTTTGTTTCCTGGATACTCTCAAGGTAAGCTTTCAAATAGGTGTCGGTTTTTCCAATATTTTTTTCATCGACCCGGCCCATCGTCCAGTCTCCTCTACTAGCCTATTTAAATCTCCTGGGACAGACAACAATCAGCCTTGTCTATAACATTACAAATAAAGCCTTAAGGATAACATAAGCCTGCCAAATGCTAAATGGTAAAACACGGTGGTCAAAGTTAGACCCGGTAAAGGTTTCGAAGAAACTCAACAGGATCTTTAGAATAGCCTACTTGGGTGTCACAGGAGCACTAAGGACGTGCCCGACAGTAGCTTTAGGTATGCTTGCGAGACTCAGTCCTCTTCACCTTATGGTAATGAAAGAAGCAGCCTGTGTGGCCTTTAGATTTCCTCATTTACACCAACTTAATGAAGGCAATCTAACCGGACATGTCAAAATCCTGAATGTGTTCTGGGACACACCATGTCTTACAGTCTCCGATAAGATACGTAAAAAGTTTGCCTTCTCTCTAAAAAATTCAAAGTGGTCATCAATGATCGCGCTGAATGGACTAGGAACGATATAAATGTAAAACAGAGCTCACAGTTATGGTTCACTGAAGGGTCCAAGAATGGAAGATGGCAGTGCTGGAGCTGTATAGTCGTGTGACCAAGATTCCAAAAAGCTGTTGCCATGAAAAAAAAGCTTCCATTTGCCAAGCAGAGTTGTTGCCACGCTTTAGAGTTGTGCGTCAAAAAATGTCTGCAAAGGGGCACTTCCGGCACCACATAAGTATGCATATATTGATTCGGACAGTCAAGCAATTTTGACATCATTAATGGCTTTTTAAATACACTCAAAGCCTGTCTGGGAGTGTTTTGAACTTCTTAAAGTTTTATCCAAAAGGAAAGATGTTACTCTTATCTGGATACCAGTTCACGAGTGGCATGGGAAATTTTCTATCGATTGGTGTAGATTTTATGTGCCCTAAAATTATGCAACTTTTCAAAACTGGTTAGTCAAACTTTTAAAGCCCTATAGATCGTTAACCAGACCTAATTTACATAATATCCCGAAAAAGCCGCAAGGACTCATTTTGATATGTTGTTCAAGGACTAGTTCTCCATGGATTGGTGTAGGTTTTATGTACCTTGGAATTATTGGAAACATCATATATACAGCCAGTCTCTAATTTGATAGGTCTATTATTCTAAAGATTTAAGCATGTCCTGCCTTATGTGACCCGTAGTGAAATTTTTCATAGGATATTTTTGTAAAACACTTTAACCCATTATAAAAGAGTTTTTGAAAAGGGGTCAAAAAGACACTTACAAGCAATACATATTGAGTTAAGACGCTCTGAAAAATTTTCCCGGTACGATTTCATTTTGACCTTTAAACAACAATATCGTTTCAAATTGGATCCATGATTTCACTAAGGGTTACAGGAGAATACATACATTGATTTCAGAGCACATCGGTTAGCTAGATTTAGCCGTTCTGAAGTGGTTTTTGGAGCGCTAGCCGACATGTGCATATTTTATTCCACCGGATCCTTATAGTGCCCGACGTTTCTTTCAAGCTCAATAAGCAATAATTTATACCTCAAACCTGCGAAGAAATTTAACCAAATTGAAATTTTTATATATCTGCTGTATAAAAGAAAGGCCGTTTATGCCCTAAATCTCAAAGTCAGTTCCTTTCCAAGAGTAATGGAATTAATTATTCTTTGTATGAGCTGATCTGTGTTAGGGAAGATATGCATGCGATATTCAATCATTAACTTTTTTAAAACCATACAAATTAAAGACTCCAACTTAAGGACATTTATTAAATACAAATTTTAAAGGACAATATCCATTCATATAAATTACAAATCTCAGCATTCCAATCTTAAATACTTTACAATAATCATAGAGTTTAAGGGAACGTTTGTGATAAAAAAAGGAATAAAATAAAAAAAAAAGAAAGAAAAAAGCAAAACCAGCAAAACGAACTAAATGATTTTTCCATAACTTGGTCTAAATGCTGTCTGTCGGTTGTTATCCAAATCTTAAGCTCTAAACCAAAAACAGTCAGGCAGGAAGGATGAGACAGAGTATGGGATAATAGTATGGGAATATAGCGTTAACTTCAATTTGCTGGAACGGATGTTAACATTTGTGTTCAACAAAAACAACTACGACTACAAATAATACAGCAACAACTACATAACAACAATAACAAAAATCAGCATGACAGCAACAACAGAGACAACACGCAAATGAAAACTATGATGACGATGACGATGACGATGACCATGATGATGATGATGATGATGTTGACGAGAATGACGATGTCCTTTGCTTTACATGATGGCACAACCAAATCTGTCTGTTTGTCAGCTCTAAAGCTCTCTATCGGTCCGAATGTCGTTTAGTAGTTATTGTTGGTGCTGTTGTTGGTTTTTTTGTTGTTGTTATAATGAAAAAATTGACTCGTGCACGCTTCATTCAGGGATTTGCCAGATTTTCATCAATTGTTTATTTCCATCTATTATGGATTTTCTAAATGTTTCCCACTTACGATATTCAACAGAAAGAAATCGGACCAAATCTGCCTGTTGTGTTTGTTCGCTCACCTCCTACTTCCTTGAGAGTGAGAGGATGAGGTTTTTTCTAGCGAAAATAGTTAAAACAAATAATTTTTTTTTTCTTCGTTTTTTCCCACATTTTTTTTATTTTCCTTATTTTCCGTTTCGATTTTATTTTCATTTATTTAGCTGTTATTTTTGTTGTACTTTTTTACTATTGCTGTATTTATTCCTTGTTTTTGATTCAATTGTTTTTGGGTAAATTTTGTTGATTACGATTGCTTTCATTGAGCATTCGGCTATGTAGTGCCCAAGGCCTGTTACAAACTTTTTGAATTCGATATTTTATTTGATTCTTTTTGTTATGTCGCGATATTGGAAAAATATCAAAATGTGACAGACAATACTTTTTTTGCAATAATCCGGCAATCAAAAAATTGCAGTGATATTTCGATAGACATTATTTTAACGAAAAATTTAACTGAGGAGTATGGTTGTTCTACCATAAAAAACCTCAAACATCCGATCAATAAATTTCGATAGCAATTTTTAAATGTGTCAATGAAAACGAAAGTGGAATGAAGATGTAGGCGTGGGTAAGACCCCAGGAGGAAAAAATTCTAGCGCTTCTGATCCAAGCACCTTAACCCCTTGAGACCGAAGCCTAGACCATTGTAGATATCGGAAAATGAACTTCGGATTAAGTTTTCTAGCGTTTAAATTAAGAAAAAAAAGTAGGTCCGGAAAAGCCCCTTATAGCCGGAAATGGTGCAGTCATATTACACAGTGCAGCAAAAAACAATTACAAAATCTTTTTGAATACTATTCCTGAAAGCACATGATGTTACTAGTAAAACCCTATCTGTGTTTCGCTTGTTTGGCTCCAGGTCGAATTTTATAGTACTATAAAAATTGCTTCAAAACTGCTTTTTCAAAGTTGCCACGGCTATAAGTCGTTAACCGTTTGAGATTTTGTTCTTCTATTTTCAACGAAGTTATAGATATAGACTAAAGGAAAGAAATTGTTCAAAAAACTCACCCGAAAAAATTGGGTTTTGGGCCTAAAAATCACAAAAATGTCAAAAAATTTTACCATTTTTGGTCATAGCTACAAAACCGTTCCGTATTTTGCCAAACAATTAAAACAAAATTTTAGCCAAGACTTAACTGAACAACTCTCTAGAGCATGTCAATAGCATTCGAGTACTCCTTGATACTAATGTTAATTAAAACATTGATGTATCAAAAAATGCTTGGGGTCCTATGTGATCATCGGTCTCACGGGGTTAAAAGCGCTTGTCCCCTTAGAAATTTAGAAGCACATACACAATGATTTCTTGTAAGGCTGCAGTAAGAACAGCATGGGTTCGAACCCAGCCCGGTTGATTTTTTTTTACGTTTTTTTTATTTTGTTTTCGCTTTATTTTTTTTTATCAGATATGTTTTATTCAAAATTTTTTTATTTCACTTTTCTATTTTTCTTTCTTATTTTTTTACATTTATTTAATTGAATTGAAACTGATTACACAATGATTCTATGTAAGGCTGTAGGAGCATTCGTATGTTAAACTCTGTTTGGATAACATATGCTTACTATACAAATTTAATACCTCTTCATATCATCGGGCATTGGTGTAGCGGTCTAAGGAGTTGGTAAATGTAAGTAAAAATAATCTGTTTCTATCTATCACACGGACGGTCGTGGATTTAAATCCTGGTGCCTCCAGTTTTTTATTTTTTTTTTTTAATTTTATTGAAAAAACGCTTACCGCAGCATTGAAAATAAGCGCTTCAAAAGGCCTTTTGAAGTAAGGCTGAAATGATAAAAAGAAAGAATAGTTCTTACGGAGCGGAAAAACTTATTGGTGAAAAAAATGCACTTCAGAAGGGTTTTTAAAGTACTTCTGGTTAAAAAGTTATAGCGTTTAAATCAAAAGAAGTACGCAAAAACTCAAAAATTCCTAAAAAAAGTACCTTCAAGCTCGTTGCGGAAATGTTTTTTGGTTCCAAAGCACTTTTTGTAATCAGCAGGATTCAGAAAAGTTACGCGCACCTTGACTTTTTCACACTTTCGGATTTTGGACCACCCTAATGCATACATACGGAGGGCCTAACAAAAGTTCGCTCAGTAGGTGTCATGTTATAAATTTTTAGTAAATCAAAAAATTGCGTACTATTTGTTATAGTCTTACGATATATCATTTTAATTTTCAGAAAGATCGGTAAAAATAGAGAGAAGAAAACGTAAACTTTGTGAAACAATGTCACCAGATATTCCAAATGCCAACGCAGCAAGAGCTTTGGATTTCGGCATAAGCTCAAGCCTGTGGAAATATTTAGTGAATGCCAAATAGCATTTGAAGTTAATGCGCCATCCCTCGTGACTATTTCAAAGTGGTTTCGAAGATTTCAGACAGGTCATTTTTCTGCGGAGGACGAATCTCGAGAAGGCCGCCCAAAATCTTCGACTGATTATGCAATTGTAGCGCTGGTGAAGCCTCAAATTGACGAAGATCCAAGATTGACCCAGGCAATCATTGCTGAAGAACTGGGCTTGAATGCAATGGCTGTTTCGGGAATATTAAAAAATTATTTTGGATACAAGAAGAAATCTGCACGATGGGTTCCTAAAATTTTAAGTGATGCTCAAAAAGAGGCACCTGTGCGTTTTGCTAAGTGTTTTCTTGAAAATTCAAAAACGGAGAGTCTAACACTTTCAAAAAAATTGTAGCAGGTGATGAAGCATGGTTTTACAAGTACGACCCTAAAATCAAACAACAATCCATGCTATGCAGCCCAGAAGTTGCAAATCCAGCTGCTAAAGCAAAGCAACAAAAGTCAGCAACAAAAGTAATGATGTCAATTTACTTCACTAGAGAGAAAGTTGTAGCTGGTTTGGAAAAAAGTCAGACGGTTACTGATAAGTGGTATACTGAAACCTGCTTACCAAAAGTTTTCCAAAATTTATTGGGAAAACGCCAAAAAAGGTGCTCCGCCGCTACTTTCTACGTCACGATAATGCGCCAGCGCACACTGCTTAAACTTAAAATGTTTAAAAGCAAAACAACGATTTGTTTTTTTTAACATCAACTGAGGAGTGATTTTTCAAAAGGGCTTTTAACCAAAACGAAAGTAATGTCATACACATTATTTGCATAATAATCGATTTGATTTGATTTGACAAGTATGATTTTTTTAACATAATTCCATTAATTTCACCCCATCAGGTAAACTTTTTGTGAAAACAGAATCCATTTTTATTAATTTATAACAATGTATCAGGCAAATAATATTCTGACATTACTTTTGTTTCGTTTTGGTTATAAGCCTTTTTGAAAAATCACTCCTTAAATATCTCAAAACTTGAGAACTGACTTGAAGAGTGTGTCGAAAAAACTTTTACACGCTTAAAGTTAAATAAAACTTAAGCCGTTCGATTTAAAAACTCTAAAAATATATGAATTTATTAATATGTATATTATAGAAATTCACTAAACATTAAAATATTGGAATATTAATCGGAATTTATAAATCTATCCACCTTTTCCGGGAATCCTGTCATTAACGATTTTATAGTTGTTTCCGTTACCTTTTTCGAGGAGCCGGTCCATTTACAATTGAAGTCAGACATGTCCTGGGATAACTTTCCTGTGTTCTTCAATTCCCTTTTCACGAGTGTCCAATATCTCTCCACAGGCCGGAGTTCTGGACAGTTGGGTGGGTTTGCCTCCCGCGGTACAAAATTTACATTATTATTTGCATACCACTCAAGGGCCTATTTTCTATAGTGACATGATGCTAATTCTAGTCAGAAATACGTAGGCACTCTGTGCTGTTTTAGGAAAGGCAAAAGCCGTTTTTGAAGACACTTCTTAATATACATTTCTGTATATTAGGAGAGTCTAATGTCATCGGTTATCTTTAAAACCGCAGTTTCTCTGTCAAAACCCAGCTGGATATGCAGAAATGTGTTCGTTCTTGTTCACATGAGACGTAATTTGTTCAACCATTTCTTTTTCACTGTCTTTATAAACTTTCCAATCGCCAACTTCTATCCAATTTCAAGGACACTGTGAACATTGAATATGCAAGTTTACTTTAATGAAATTTCCGAAACAAGAAAGAAAAAATTTTATAGAATTAAATAGAATATAGAACATTCTAGTAAATACATTCGAGCAACTTTTTTGTGACAGTAATTAAGAAAAAAAAATTTCCGTTAAAAGATTTTTTTAGTGCTTGATTTCATTATGGAAAAACTGTGGATCAGCTTCGTGAAACAATAAATATAATTAAGTAGTAAGTAACTAAGTAATTTAAAAACACTGTGCATTGTTTGGTATATCTGATGTTAAATGCAATTGGTGCGTTTTGGTTTTCTTCGAATAACCCCCTGTGAAAAACTAAACAAAACCCATAAAACACCGGATAGAATACCAAAAAAATTGTTCAGAAGGATAACTTGTTTTGGAAATTTATCTCAACAAAGCTGTAAGCTTTAAACTGCATAAAAAAATATAATAAAAATGGTTGTTATATGTACTCATATTGTGACAAATTCATATAACCTCCAATTTCGACATCACTGACTTTCCACATTTAGCATTGTTTACCTCCAGCATGAAACATTCATTGCCTATTCGTTGTTCTTTTTTTCATCGTTAAGCCCCAGTCAATACATTCCGTGACTATTGATGATTTCAGTTAAAATTTCATAGATTTTATTGGTATAAATTTATTACAATTATTCATATTTGTAATACAAAATTATTATTGTGCAAAAAATTGGCTTTAATGGAATTTGCCTTGAAAGCGGAAAAACATGGAAATAAAACATTTCCGGTTTATGCAAATGCTTGTTGGAGAAAAAACCATAAATTATAATCACATCAACAACAATCATAAATGAAACATAAACAATAAAAAAAATTAAAACAATAAAATTTCATGACATAATACTATAAAAGCACAAAGGACAAAAAAAGAAGTCCTTTGCAACGATTTATATTTTTATGCAATGCATCACCATGGGGACAGTATTAAATTATTGATTGAATGTCAATTTTTGTTACATTTTTTTTGAGAAGCAAATGCCTGGCACTTTAATATGACGATGGTTTGGTAATTGATATATCTCTAAAGACATTAACTAGATCTGGGAATACGCTTATGTACATACATATGTACGTACAATACTATCAGATGACATTGTTATTACTACAGTTTTTTGTTAGTGTGACAGAATTGATCACATATACAATCTAAAAGCTCCCAAAGCGTAAAGTTGACTAAGGATTTGTGTTGTGTTAATAGCTTTGGTCTCATACTCCCATCATTTTCATCGTCGCAGTAACATTCAGTTTTTCATAGATCGTTTGAAAAATGTTGAAATTCAGAAATTATTATAGAAGAAGGCCTTAGAACAAAGACTGCATACTTGGTTTGGATCAAAACACCCGAAAAGATTTTTGTTTTTTCACAGTTTTTTTTTTGACTTATTTCAAAAACTACGAAATAGTAGCATTTATTTCAGCTCAAATCCTTGAAAAGGGTAAATTTTCTATGTTTCGAGATTTTTTTTACAGTTCTACCGTGATAAGTTTGCCCTAAAAAAAGTTTTTTTTTTTTTGTTATAACTCACGATGAAAAAGTCACACAAGTTTTTAGACCCCAATAAATATAGGAAGTCTGTTTTGCTACAGCTTTGCTTCCGAATCATTTTCCCACGACTTAACGTTTGGCCGCAATAGGGTGCCATTGGTTAAAAACAGTAGTATATCATGAAAAAACGTCCTTTTTATGTTTCAGTTTTAAAATATACCCAAAACTTTGACTAGAGACTTAAGTAGGAGTCAAGAGCTTTCAATTGATTCCAAATTGAAATCGGTTGAGATTTGAGCGAGATATGACAGTTTTCACATGCATATGTTGTATTTTTTGTAGTTTTTTGTTTTGAGTACTTCTGTTTCACAGTATATTTTGCGTCTAAAATATTAATTTGTTTTATGTGTCCTAACTACATTACGTTAAAGCGTGTTAAGTAAAGCAACTTTCAGGGACAAGAACATCAAAATCAAATTCTGTATTCCTTGGAAATTTCGGTCTGAAAGTTGGGGTATTTTAAAATGTTTGTCAAAAACGCCTTATTTGAGTACGAGAGACTATATACTTTAAAAACCAGAAGAAATTTACTCAGTTATACTCTAAAAACTGTAGAAACTATACCTACTCCGCAAAATTTTTTCCCAATAGTGTACTTTTCACAGCTACCAGTTTAATGATGAGCAATTCAAGATCAAGACCAAGACCATAGCAGTCTTTGCCTTGTTCTTGCACATTGGGTCTTGGTTTTGGTCTTTGTTTTTATATTGAGTCTTGGTCTTAATCTTGGTCATTAAATCATGGTCTTGGTCTTGAACAAATTTCTATAGATTATTGAGTATTCAACATTTCCAACCAATTGGGTTTCAAATTGAGATATAATTTTATGCTTAAAACTATAAATTCGCAAGACTAAAAAGCAGTTTTGGTCTTAATGATCTTCGTGAGCGCGACCATAGCAGTCTTGGTCTTGGTCATGTAATGTAATGATATCAACGTTTTGGTCTTGGTCTTGCAAAATTACCAACACCAAGAATCAAGTTCAAGACTAATTTTGCTCATCACTATAACAGTTTGCCCGCTAGACACCGACATTTATAAATAAATCGAATTTTCAGAAATTTTTATTCCTAAGCGACCTTTTTATGTTTTTTTATTTTCAAAATTCATCCAAAATTTTTATGATTAACTAAAGAAAAAATCAACAGCTTTTGAACATGGTTTTTAGAATAGAAATCTGGGGAGATATGACAGAATTGCTTCGTTCTGTCAATGTGACAGTGTACTTTTGTTCTTCTATGGACATTGTTCAAAACAATAATTATTCAGAACTATTCAGATAATGATGAGAATGTTGCTTTAAATGTGCATTATATTGGAAATATCAATCACTTGTCAGGCATAGCCTGTCATCTTTCAGTCATTAACGTTACAAAAAAATAGTTCGCACTACTTTATTTCTAGTAAATTTTACTAGAATTTCAATATACTGACAACTGCCCAATAAAATAAATTTTACCTTATTGTTTAATTAAATTCAGAAATTTCAAACAACCTTACAGTACCTATAGTAATTTTTTTTTTTGAAAAAAATTAAAAAAGTTTACTGTAAGGTTCTAACAAAATAAAAAAAAAATAAACAAACTGCACGCACTAGGATTTGAACCGAGTTCCGCCGTGTGATAGGTAGAAACATATTTTATTTACAATTCAAAACTTGTTAGACCTAAACAACACTGAAATTTATGATGTAAAGCTATAAAATTTGTATATAAAGCAAATGTCTGTCCAAAATATTTTGACTATAATTATGCAGCAAAAATGATTAATACTTTTCTGGCTGAAAGCATAATTTACCCTACATACTTTACTATTTAACTATATTTTATTTGTTTGTAAAAATTACATAATATATTTGAAATTTAGTGATAATTAATTTAATTTTTTACCAATCGAGTGGCGTAAAAATGATGACACTCATTTTTCTCCGTGTAGGTTTAAGAAGGATAAGCAGGTTGAACTGTATTTCAGATTCCACATTGACATTAACCAAAAATGGCTAAAAATTTAAAATAAAACACAGTTGAGGGCGATAAAAGTCCTCTTTTATTCAGGCTATGAATTAATAATGCCTATTAGTCTGTGTCCTAAGTAAAATCAAGCAGATACTCGCATATCATATTGTATGCATATTTGAGCTTAGAGTTTTCCATTTTTCTTTTTCCAAATCGTGTGTCCGCCTGTTTGTAGCTCCTTGCAAATGCCCAAAATTGTATACAATTAAAATTTTTGACTTTTGGTGTTTGCACTCATTGTTGTCCTTTGTCTATTGTTTTGCTTCGTTGCATTTGTTTCCTTGGCCTTAATTACTTCAACTTTATCTATCTAACTAATTCAGCATTTACTCATAGTTTATTATGCAAATATTTTTGGAGTGCAGACGCAGTGATTGAGGCGATAGTTTTGACGCACAGTAGAGTAAAGATTTTTGGAATTAAATTGATATCTGTGCTTAAGTCATACGAAATCCGCATTTGACTTTCATCTGAAATTGCGTGATTTATTTTTTCTTGCGTTATTCTTTGAATTCTAAATATTAACAAAATATTATGTGTATGTAACAGATATACGAAATCCAAAAAAGGTAAAGAGACTCGAGTGTCTCTACAGACATCTACGGTCATATTTCATTTGAAATTTTCTGGCATTAATTTTTGGTGATAGTTAATAGTTAATATTGCACTGAAAAAAATTCTTATTTTGGGTGGAAAAAAAGCTTTTTTTCTTTATAAACACGTTGAGTGCCATGTGTACCGCCGGCGGTACACACTTTACTTGTGGCGCTGTGCCACCATACAAATTCAATATGTATGAAAAAATGTCTACTTTTAATAACTGTTGAATATTGATCTATAGGGGTATATTTATAATGAGTTTGTGGAAAGAGATTTGTGCTTATAAGTGATATTTGTCCCATAAAATGGCGTGAAATTGAAAGTATTGAAGTTTAAGTGTGTACCGCCGGCGGTTCACGTGGCACCTCACGGAGGACATTTTGCTTGCATGGTGGCACTCAACGTGTTAAAGCAACTTTTTTATTTTTTTTTAAATATTTTAATTTAGAAGTAAATTTTATTGTTACAGTTTTCAAGTTATGAGTGTTTGAAATTGTTTGATGTTGTGTTTATCATGAATCGTTGGTGCACCTGCGCTACCGTATATGGCTGCCAACATCTGGACGGTATTTTTTTTTTTGCTGCCCGCAGGTTAAATTTTCCGTAGAATATTTAGAAAAAAAAAAACTTTTAACCCATTATAACCAAGTTTTTGGAAAAAGTGGTTAAAAAAATAATGGGTTAAGCTATTGATATAAAACGAAAAACTAAGCAAGAAATAATTTTCTGGAACATCGTAATCCATTATATCCTGTTTTAAAGGGTCCTTTTGCACCTTTTTCCAAAAACTTCGTTATAATGGGATAAAATGTTTGAAAAAAAATATTCTACGAAAGACTTCACTAGGGGCCACTGAAAAAAAATACAGTCCGGACGGTGGCAGCCCTATATGGTAGCGCAGATGCACCAAATTTAAAGGAAATAACTGCTAGAATAATTGTCATTCCATTTCTAGCGTAACAAGATTTGCCACACTCCTTCCGATTTCGCTGAAATTTGGAACATGGCTTCGTTTAATGCCTAATCTGATAGAAATGGCAAAAAAAAAAAATTTTGCGATTTTTTTTACGTGGCTTGTGGAAGGGTGCAAAAAGTGGAAAAACGGGTAAATTGTGACAAACTCTGCTCACATAATTTTCAATAACCGATTTCCACGTTTAGACCATTTCAGTCCGTTTTTTTTTTGGCTTGAATTTTACAGTAAGGTAAATTAATACCTACTTAAATTTTTATAAAAAAAATTACACTACTGTAAGGTTATACGATAATTCTGAATTTACAAAAACAGCAAGGTAAAATTTATTTAATGTGGAAGTTGCCTGGAACAAACGAAGCCTTACGCTTTTGCTTATTCACCATGATGTTCAATGCACAAGCCCACTTAAGCAGAATTTTGTATACCAAATTTTATAAGCTAAAATCCTGTAAGCCTTCCACAGTGCAGTGCAGCGTTGTTTGTTAGTGTTGTCAAAGCGTGTCCTTATTTGGTTTTTTTACCAAATTTTAACACACAAAAATTACAGGGCTTACGCTTTCGCTATGACTACACTGCCGAAAACTTTCACTCTCTCCTGTGCATTAGGCAATTTACTCCAACTGTCCCACTAGTACTTTCTATTTCTCTCTCTCTCTCAGTATTTGAGTTTATTTGTCCTTTTCTGCGTAAGAACGTAGCACATTTGTTGAAATTTAAATTAAATTTTAGTATTTTAGTTATTCATGCGCTGCGTTTTAATTAAAATGGAGTAAATGTCGTATTCGTCGTTGGTTGTTGGTTCGAATTTAAACTTTAGTTTGTCATATAGTTTGTATTATTATTGTTGTTGCTATTTTTGTGCCTTACTGAAGTTTGTTTGCCTGAATACAATCTACATAGTACAGACTGTAGCCATCACAAATAACAACAAAAACAGCAACAGCTACAACAAAAACATAGCATCATTGTGTGCGTAAGCTGCACACTAAATAAATACCTAATTTAATTGTATGCGAGTTTATATGAGTGTGGACCTTGTAATTTATTAATTACTTCAAAGTTCCACGCAACGTTATTCAACTCAATTCAATTCAATTCAATTCAATTCAATTCAATTCAATTTAATTCAATTCAATTCAATTCAATTCAATTCAATTCAATTCAACTCAATTCAATTCAATTCAATTCAATTCAATTCAATTCAATTCAATTCAATTCAATTCAATTCAATTCAATTCAATTCAATTCAACTCAATTCAATTCAATTCAATTCAATTCAATTCAATTCAATTCAATTCAATTCAATTCAATTCAATTCAATTCAATTCAATTCAATTCAATTCAATTCAATTCAATTCAATTCAATTCAATTCAATTCAATTCAATTCAATTCAATTCAATTCAATTCAATTCAATTCAATTCAATTCAATTCAATTCAATTCAATTCAATTCAATTCAATTCAATTCAATTCAATTCAATTCAATTCAATTCAATTCAATTCAATTCAATTCAATTCAATTCAATTCAATTCAATTCAACTCAATTCAATTCAATTCAACTCAATTCAATTCAATTCAATTCAATTCAATTCAATTCAATTCAATTCAATTCAATTCAATTCAATTCAATTCAATTCAATTCAATTCAATTCAATTCAATTCAATTCAATTCAATTCAATTCAATTCAACTCAACTCAACTCAACTCAACTCAACTCAACTCAAGTAATTACTTCAAAGTTCCACGCAACGTTATTCAACTCAATTCAATTCAATTCAATTCAATTCAATTCAATTCAATTCAATTCAATTCAATTCAATTCAATTCAATTCAATTCAATTCAATTCAATTCAATTCAATTCAATTCAATTCAATTCAATTCAATTCAATTCAATTCAATTCAATTCAATTCAATTCAATTCAATTCAATTCAATTCAATTCAATTCAATTCAATTCAATTCAATTCAATTCAATTCAATTCAATTCAATTCAATTCAATTCAATTCAATTCAATTCAATTCAATTCAATTCAATTCAATTCAATTCAATTCAATTCAATTCAATTCAATTCAATTCAATTCAATTCAATTCAATTCAATTCAATTCAATTCAATTCAATTCAATTCAATTCAATTCAAATCAATTCAATTCAATTCAATTCAATTCAATTCAATTCAATTCAACTCAATTCAATTCAATTCAATTCAATTCAATTCAATTCAATTCAATTCAATTCAATTCAATTCAATTCAATTCAATTCAATTCAATTCAATTCAATTCAATTCAATTCAATTCAATTCAATTCAATTCAATTCAATTCAATTCAATTCAATTCAATTCAATTCAATTCAATTCAATTCAATTCAATTCAATGCAAATCAATTCAATTCAATTTAGTTCAATTCAATTCAATGCAATTCAATTCAATTCAATTCAATTCAATTCAATTCAATTCAATTCAATTCAATTCAATTCAATTCAATTCAATTCAATTCAATTCAATTCAATTCAATTCAATTCAATTCAATTCAATTCAATTCAATTCAATTCAACTCAACTCAACTCAACTCAACTCAACTCAACTCAACTCAACTCAACTCAACTCAACTCAACTCAACTCAACTCAACTCAACTCAACTCAACTCAACTCAACTCAACTCAACTCAACTCAACTCAACTCAACTCAACTCAACTCAACTGAACTGAACTGAACTGAACTGAACTGAACTGAACTGAACTGAACTGAACTCAACTCAACTCAACTCAACTCAACTCAACTCAACTCAACTCAACTCAACTCAACTCAACTCAACTCAACTCAACTCAACTCAACTCAACTCAACTCAACTCAACTCAACTCAACTCAACTCAACTCAACTCAACTCAACTCAACTCAACTCAACTCAACTCAACTCAACTCAACTCAACTCAACTCAACTCAACTCAACTCAACTCAACTCAACTCAACTCAACTCAACTCAACTCAACTCAACTCAACTCAACTCAACTCAACTCAACTCAACTCAACTCAACTCAACTCAACTCAACTCAACTCAACTCAACTCAACTCAACTCAACTCAACTCAACTCAACTCAACTCAACTCAACTCAACTCAACTCAACTCAACTCAACTCAACTCAACTCAACTCAACTCGACTCAACTCAACTCAACTCAACTCAACTCAACTCAACTCAACTCAACTCAACTCAACTCAACTCAACTCAACTCAACTCAACTCAACTCAACTAAACTCAACTCAACTCAACTCAACTGAACTGAACTCAACTCAACTCAACTCAACTCAACTCAACTCAACTCAACTAAACTCAACTCAATGGGAATTTTAAATATATGAACATTGCCATTGGGTAATTGGTTAACTTTCTCTTAATAAATTTAAAGATCCTTCCTTTTATTTTTAAGCTTTTCAATGTAAAAAAATGATTCATCAACTCCATCAAAGGCATAGCAATTCCTGCGAGCACTAGTCCCACCCTAAATTTACGTATGGAACTCTGTGGGCTTCATCTATTTGTCTGTGTTTTTGGGCGTAATTTTAATTGAAATGCAAAGCAACTTAAATGTCAACGTCAGCAGCAGCCAGCTATAGAAAAGTAAAGTAATATTTACATTACGCTACTACTGCATAATGTTACGGTTTCGTTACGGCCAAGTTACGCTACTAATTAAAATTATTTTGGGGCAAAACTTGTATTTAATTGTTTTATTTATATTTTTTCCCTTTACTTGGTTTTTCTACGAAAAACTCTCTTTGATGAAGTTGGTTTTGAAATACGCTGATTAAAGAATAAAAGTTCTTAGAATATTTATCGATGCCTTGGAGTTTAAAGAAAAGTACCTATTTTAATTGATGTCGCACACAATATTTGACTAAGTAGGTCATCAACTCAAACAAAAGTGAACAGTTCGTCAATTCGAAGGTGCCGTTTAAGTCCAAACTAAAAAAAAATACACTAAAATGTTGTTGTCATATTCCTTGGTGATCCCTTGGAGGGGAAAGATAGGGAAATATAGCGAGTTCTGAATTTCTGAATTTTATGTTGAAGTTTTTTATGGAATAGGTATTTACTTATAATTTTTCATCGTGGCATATTTTCCAGATTGATGAAAGAAATAGTTTTGAAAAATTTTGTCATATGGATAGATAAGATTGCGTCGAAAAAAACTTATACACGCTTAAAGATAAATAAAACTTAACTCTTTCAGGACCGTAAGGAATTGGGAGCTTATGCAACCATGCTAGCTATTTATAATGGTCTAATGGGCGTCCAGAAAACATATTTTAAAATAAAAATTCAAAAAATTTTAACGGTTTTTCTGGAATTTTCTGGGACATATGTGTCCCTATGGTCGTTAAGGGAGACTTTGTGCCCATACATTTTTAAATGGGGAAAAGATGCCCTTTTTTCAAAGGGTGATAACTCGGAAAGTAAGGGTCCAATTGAAAAAACTTGAAGGTATGGTTTGATAGGTAAAGTTAGGGCTATTTGATGCCATCAAAAAAATAAAAGTACACCAACTCCTCGAACTACACCGTAGGATTAAAAACAGCGCTTTCTCAGCTTCAAGCACGAATATCTCGAAATCCTGAAGTATATGAGCAATTCTGGCTTTGGATTCGAACTCAGTGTCAAAAAGTACGTTACAGTACATATGTCTACTAACAGGTACATCAAATTTTTTTATTTTAATTGCCTGTGAAATTGGTGAAATTGTAGTACAAAAGTGAGTTGAAAAGTTACCCTTTACGACCATAGGGACACCGGTGTCCCATTTTGAAATTTATGATTTATTAATATACTAAAGTTAAATAATGGTTCAATTAATGTATAAAACAACAATTTGCTTACCTGACAACAATCATTTCACATTATAATATGATTAAAAACAATATAACACCTATAAATTCTGCTGTAAAGTATAGCAATAGTGCTCCACACAAACTGTCACATTAGAATGATCATACAAAAATAACGGTTTTTCTGATGGTGTTGCCAGATTTAATAGAAATGAAGGAAGCCTTTAGAAACTGATAAATGTCAAAATTACATACATTGGTTTCTTAATTATTTAAATATAAATTTATTTTTGTCTTAGGACACATATGCCCCTACGGTCTTCAAAGAGTTAAACCGTTCAATTTAAAAATTTTCAAAAATATGTGAATTTATTATTATATATAATATAGAAATTCAATTAACATTAAAATATTGGAATATTAATCGGAATATATAAATCTTTGTAACTTTTGCGGGAATCCTGTCATTAACGATTTTATAGTTTTACCTTTTCGGAGGAGCCGTTCCATTTACGCTTGAAGTCAGGCATGTCCTGGGATAACTTTTTGTGTTCTTCAATTCCCTTTTTACGAGCGCCCAATATCTCTGCACAGGCCGGAGTTCTGGACAGTTGGTTGGGTTTGCCTTCCGTGGTACAAAATTTACATTATTGGTTGCATATCACTCAAGGGCCTTTTTTCCATAGTGGCAAGATGCTAAATCGAGCCAGAAATATGTAAGCACTCTGTGCTGTTTTAGAAAAGGCAAAAACCGTTTTTAAAGACACTCCTTAATGCATTTACATTTCTGGATTTATCGTTCATGATGTCACAAATGCTTGCTTCTTTTGCCACAACTGCAAATGGCTTGCCACACAAGAAACTTCTTAGGGAATTTTGTTTGCTTTTTTGTCTGGTATTGTTCCTGAATATTACCTCGTCCATCATTAAAATCTTAACCCGGAATTTGTGAAAAGTCTACCAGAACATTGGTTTCATCATCCATCACGCAGCACGTACATTTTTTGTATAAAATTAGACCTCAATTTTTTAGTTCGTTTTTTTTGCATCGAAATTCTTCACCACATTGCGATCTGGAACTTTCTGAACTTTATACGACTTCAACCCAGCATTAGCTTTGGTTCTGCATACAAAAGGATCAGAGCATTTAACTACACGAGCTGCTTTTCTGACAGAAGTGTTCGGAGCCTTACCAATATTTGTTGGACTTTTTTTCTTCGTGATCCAGGTTGTCGTGCAAGGTTTAAGTCTTCTTTATACTGTTTAATGGCTTTTGAAATAGTGTGACGATGAACTTTGAGATCTGTTGCTATTTTTTTGAAAGTCCATAATGGATTTTTTTGAAAAGTTTAAATTATTTTTTCACTTACTTTTAGTTCGCTGTCCATTTTGAAAGAAATAACAATTGATAATGAATAATTTGAATAGATATAATATCTTACATATTTTTAAAAGCTAAAATGATTAAAAAAAAAAAAAAAAAAAAAATTATTCGTTGGACACAGGATAAGTTATGGCTGGAAAAGTGTGTACAAGTTTTTTTCAACACACTTTTTATTTCATTTTTGGACAAAAACTTTCTTAGAAAGTAATGTTGGCCTAGTCATTATCTACAAAAGTTGTCTTTAAAACATCACGTAAAAATCAATTGTTTGGAAGTAACGGGCAGTCAAAGCGTTTTGCTTTTTTTTAGTCAATTTTTCAACCTTTGATTGAAAATCGGCTTCGTTTTTTCCACTACCGATTTCTAATTATTTTTTTTTTTTTTGAAATCTTACTTTTTTGACCTCTTCTTTCAGGAAATTGACGGGGAGCAAACAAATTCACAATTTCGCACGTATGAGCGCTCTACTGAACATAAATATAATCTTATTTAATTTTTCCCAATACTGAATTGTGGTAATTATGTGTACATAGACATTACAATTAATATTATTATGTGATATATGGGTGATTCTTAGATAACTGTGTTTTTTCGAGTTGTAAAATTGGCAGAAAATTTTTTTGGATTTTTGCAAGTTTCTTCATGCTATCTTATGTAAACACACTCTTAAAACTCACCTTTCAAGTAGATCAATTACAAGTGTGAATTTACGGCTTTGAGGTCGAAATTAAGAAATTTTGCTGCCACGTTTGTGACCAAATTGCCACGTTTGTGACATTTTAGCCACAGTATGGAAAAATTATGGTTTTGAAGCGTTTTGATGAGAGATATATTGCATATAATGACAAATTTACACTTCAAGACTAATTTTGCACCAGTGTCATGTCTCCAGTGGTCCATTTTTTTTAAACCCTATCGCCCTAAAGATCAACAATGGTTTCCTGTTCTCTGTTTTTATAGCCGTTTATGGTGGATTAGGATCTCCTAATTACGAATCTGATCTTGATTTTTTTCTATTACATCAGTATCCTTAGTTATCCTTGCTCAAAAGTGAAAAAATCACAGTTTTGACATCTACTTAATAAAAACAGCAACAAGTAAAATTAATTTTTGTCAATGAATTCAGACAGCCGAATTTATTATCAACAAGACATAATTTACCGTTTTTCAATTGGATTCCTAGTTTCCGAGTTATAAGCCTTTAAAAAAAGGATACCTCTCAATAACACACAAAGGATTTTCTGGACCGAAAAATTAACAAAAATGGTAAGTTTTATTATTTTTATCAAAAATATAATTAATCATAAAAATTTTAAGCCCTTGCAGACTAAAATCGGATGAAAAAGTAAGGCTCTATTGTAGATTTAGTGAATAAACAGATGAAATTTTGATTCTATTAATTTGCAAAGCAGTATTTTAGTACTGTCATTCACTAAATCTCGCAAAGAACTGTCATTTTTCATGCGATTATGGTCTGCAAGGTCACGAAATTTTTGTAATTAAATATGTTATTGATAAAAATAATAAAACTTGATTTTTTGTAACTTTTGGGTCTCGAAAAATCTTTTGTATGTTATCGAAAGATGTCCTTATTTTAAACGCTTATAACTCGAAAGCTGGGAATGCAATTGAAAAACGGTAAATTATGTCTTGTTGACAATAAATTGGGCTGTCTGAATCTATTGACAAAAATTAATTTTACTTGTTGTTGTTTTTGTTCTATAGCTTTAAGTAGATGTCAAAACAGTGATTTTTTCACTTTTGAGCAAGGATAACTCAGGATTCTGATGGTGTAGAAAAATTTTTGTGTTAAAAATATAATTAATAGCCTTCAACTAAACATCTCTATACTGAAACTTTATATCGAAATATGTTTTTAGCAGACTGATAAAAAGTGCCACGTTTGTGACATTTTTGATGCGCCACGTTTGTGACATTTTTGTAGTTTATCGCTCATTGTAAAGCACGCTTTTGAGTTCAAGATTTTTCCGAAAGAATTTGGGGTTATGTATGCAAATCCTACAAAAAAATTGTTTCATGCATAAAATAAAATGTACTACCTGGGAGTGCCGAGTGCCACGTTTGTGACCATAATTTTTTAAAAAAACTGCTTTTGTTTATAAACTGCCCTATAAAACGCAAACAGATTTCTTTTTGGACTCGTCTTGACATGATGACCTTTGGGTGATGGATAGTGATCAGAACTAATGCATATGTATTGCAATCTATTGACTGAAACAGTAGTACCATGCAGTAGTAGCATAATGCTTTCCAGAAATTTTTTTTTTCCAAAACTAGGGGACAGTTTTCAATTCGAAATTGTGCCCTCTAAAAATTATTTAAAACTGCAGATGAGCTCAGAATATTGTAGCCTTAAGTATTTACTTAATATGTGTAGTAACTTTTTTTCTATTCTATTTCCGTTTTTTGGTCGTTTTTCATCGTTTTGTGTATAAAAAGTAGGGGTAGGACATGCCACGTTTGTGACATTTGGGGTATATTTGCAAACTTTCAAAGTAGACCAATAAATATTTGGTGGTAAAATTGATACGCTCTATTAGAAAAGCATAGTTTCTAACTTATAGCGTAATTTTTTGTGAAAAAAAAGCCTACTGTATAGGTGAAATTGCCAGAGGACACAAAAAGTACAGTTATCTGAGAATCACCCATATATTTATATAAACATTTTCAAATCCCCTCAAGTAAGAATATCCAAATAAAAACCAATTTTCAAGGTAAAATTTAAATTGGCAAAATTTCCACGGTAACCATGGATGTAATTCAATTCTTTTTAATATATGAAATTCAAGCTTTCACATCGTGTACATCACTTTCTCTGGCTGTGTGACTTTTAGTTTTTTAGCGCAGTTGCATACAATGGAAAAGGCAGAAGAAAAATTCCACAATGAAATTTGAAACGTAAATCCGATTATACGCTTACAGCTCCGTCCGTGCATATGTATGCATGAATAAATGTATGTGTTAGAGTATATGTGTGTGTTAGTTAGTGTTTAACCATGGTATTTTTTTTTTTTTTTTTCTATTTCTATTTCACTTTTATTTTACTCGTATTTTTTTTTATTTTCAGCAAAAAATTGCAGTAAATTGGAATTAGCAGCCGCTACGCTAAGTTTTTTACTTTAACACCAAACGACTTGGATTTTTTCGTCTCTCGAATATTTTTCTTCATTTTTTCCAGTTATTTTCCTTGGCTTTTTTTATTTTTCATATTTACTCTTTACTTACTAAGCGGAAATAGTTTTACTCGCCGCTATTGTTATTCAACATTGTTAACTTTTCCATAGAAATAAACAAACATTTGTGCATTCACACACACATAAACACACAAACAAATACATACATACGTATGTTGGTGTATGTATACATAAATTCTGAAAAGAAAATATGAACTTAAATCCGTAAGTCGGTTGTCATTTTTGCCTTATTGTTTTTGTTGTTGCCACATTTTTCGCCGCATTGTTGTCATTGCCACAAGTATTTTGAATAGTTCACCGAACGACCGAGGCACAGTGTCCACTTTTGCAGAGAGTTAAGAAAATGTAAAAATTTATATAAAAAATAGTGTTCGAATCGCGGCATCAGTGAACGTAAGAGCAATCGTACGAAAAAAGATTTCATGATGCATCCATCAATCGAATGAACGGAATGGGATTGTGACTTGCGATTAGTTACGGAACGTAATTTGTGAAGTTTGTTTAAGATTTTGTAATAGATTTTGAAAAGTAAACGTCAAAAAAATTAAAACAAAATGCCAGCTAATGTATGTATGCATGTTAGTACATAAAGCTGAAATGTCTATAAGTTGCGCGAATCGATTACTGATTTTCGAAGTAAAATTTAGATAATTTTATAACGTTGTTCAAGTGTGAGTCTATCCATGATGATTTGCCGGAGTATACTGAAACGAAAAAATAACTAGTAAGGGTGTTACCTTTGTCCTTGTCAAAAAATATTACCACCTTGATCAAAAACTTCCCGGAATTTTCTTTTTAAATTAAAAATATAAGTTTATTCCTGTATATTGATGTGGTCCCCTTCAAAATAATTCCCATCGATACCAGCGCTTGATCCAGCTGTCAAAACATTTTTGATACTCAATTTTCGGTATGCCCATCAGTGCCGTTTTCAATTTTTGTATTAGCTCCGATCGGCTGCTAAAACGCGTTCCGCGTAGTGGTTTTTTCAGTCGATCCAACAAAAAAAAGTCACAGCAAGCTAAATCTGGCGAATTTGATGGTTGCGAAATTGTATTAGTTGAGTTTTTGGTGAGAAACTCACGGATAACGATGGCATTGTGCGCCGGTGCATTGTCATGGTGTAAAATCCAAGAGCTGTTTTTCCAGAGATCCTTTCTTTTAGAGCAAATTGCTTCAAGCAGACGCCTCATTATACCTAAATAACACTCTTTGTTGACGGTCTGCTTTTGTGGCAAAAATTCGTGGTGTACAATACCGTTGTAATCCATGAAATGCGTGAGCATTACCTTCTTTTTCGACTGAAAACGACGTGGTTTTTTCGGCCTTGGCTCATCGGGGAGTCGCCATTCACTCGCCTGATGTCTGGATTGCGTGTCGTACTCATAAACCCACGTCTCGTCACCAGTAATGATTTTGCCATTGAATCCATTTTTAACACAAAATTTAATACACACTCGTTGTTGCAAAATTAAATCCATTGCAAAAATCGAAATTCGCAAAAAAACAGATGCACTCAAAATTGCGTTACATTTACAAATGTCAAGCTAGGAAGCTGAAATTCGCAGGGAATATTAAAAGAAACGAAAAAAAATTTCAATCGAACAACCACACGGTGATGATTCCGGGAACTTTTCGATCAAGGTTGTATACTCTGCACTGCAGTATTTTGAAAATTTGGCTTGTACGGGAGGTGCCACGCCTTCTTGACTGAATTCACTTAGTTTTTGCTTAGGTTTTGCAGTAACTATTCCAAGTGTCTGCACAAAATTTGGTTTCATTACCTTAAAAAACGCATTCAGTACAGCTTTTTGATACTGTTGCTTATATAGGAGGTGCCACGCCCTCTAATCCGTTTAGTTTTTGTTCAGAGCTTGAAATTAATGTTTTTAGTGTTTGGGTGAAATTTGGTTGCATTATCTTCAAAAAAGCCTTCAGTATAACATTTTGAAACTTTGGCTTATATGGGAGGTGCCACGCCCTCTTGTTCTAATTCGGCTTATGAGCAGCCTCTTTTCAACTGGCATTGACGAGATTTCCTTCCGCCTGACGGATTTTATGGTGGTCACCATCGTCTGGTCGTATTTGTATGGGATCTTGTTAATTTTGATTAATCGAACACTAACTTTGACTCATACCTGTACCTATCAAGTATTGACAAATGTTGATTTTTGAATTGCAAATGATAGTTCAAATTTTTGGCTATAAGACCTCATCAATTATTTTTTTTTATTGTCATATTTTTATATTTTAAATAGTTTTTTAAAAAGGGTGAATAAATATTGATAATGTTGCAAAAGCTTAAACTACATAGTCATAAATAAAAATGGTATTTTACTTGATTTTAAAATTTTATTAAAAAATTGGCGATGAAACACTTTGTGCCAATAAGTAAGTAGAAGTGTACAGTGTAAGTCTAACGAAAATATCAACGGACTGAACAAACGATTCGCTTCGCCTCTAAGCATGATATACTGAGTTACTAACTTCTGTTAGTAAATAGTGAACAGAGTTGTAAAATAAAATATATTGAGATTAATATGTGCTTACTTCCTCTTATCCAACATTGGAAATTCTCTTTAGAAATATGCTGAGGATAGCAGATTAACTTAAAGTTTAATCAACGCTCTGCACTAACAAACCAGCGAAACTTTTCCCAATAGTTTTAGTTTAGAATTTATGTTTCAATAATACAATGGACTTAATGGTTTTACACAAATATCTCATTAAATTGTTCGGCTACTTTTTAATGACGATCTTTCAATATCTGACCACAAAATTTAACATAAATTTCAAAATTATCAATTCATTTAATTACAGTTCTGCATTGAGTTAAGGTATTCCCAGTGAATTTGGTCACGTTGACATTTAGAGACCTCCATTCAAAGTTTACAGCGCGCTTTGTGTCAGATTAGACATTATTTGTACAAGATAAATTGCACAATGGTCGGCGAGAAGAATGCGAGAAAAAGCTTGAAAGACCAAACAGATTTTTATACATCTTATGTTGCATTTTATAGAATGGGAAGTTCTACAAAAAAAAAAAATAAAAAATAAATAAAATAAAAACGTCAAATTACATTTAAAGGGTTTGATAAAAATGCAGAATGGTTCTGTCCTATGGCTCCTAAGGAGTGGTTAGCTGGAACAAATATTCTATAACTATTTGATTCCTGACTGCCTATTTTATTTTGTTTCATTTCGTCGCGAGATTCGACGTATCGTTTTCAAACATACGGCACTGCGATATTCTAGCCCTTAAAATGTTGAGTCTTTCTCTGAATTCCACAAAAAATAGCATTTTTGAAAGTCCCACTATCATGCCTTGCATCAAGGTATATATTTGTACGGCAGCCGGCTTTTTTGAGCTTTGAGTTTGTTTGAGCTACAGTTGAGTTCTCTAAATCTAAGTACTATATATAAGTTTTACGAAGCGTGAGCTTTTGGTAGTTTAATTAATAAGCCCTTGAATCATTCCAAGTAGGATAAACTTAGTAGTCTGGTGCTTTATTTAGTTTCTGTTGTTTAAGTGATAAAAGCGCGCTATAGATTGGGGCTACTTCTCAGGGATTATTTGCTTGTGATGTCATGGTATTGGGTGTACAACTTAAAATCCGGAATTTGACGGTGGATGTCCGTACTAACAAATATCGTGAAAGCTCGAACTTTATATATATGTCATTTTGAAGGTACATTTGACAGCTGTCAAAATCAGTCAACAAAACAATTTTATCTTGTGTGCATCATTATTATTTTTCACGATGAATAACTTCGAAAATTGGAGAAAAAGACAGCATTTGCGGGAGGTTCTGTTGGGTCATTCTTTTGCAAAGAAAACTGCTGCGGCAAGTCATAGTTTGCTTGTAAAAGTTTATGGGGACTATGCTCCAGCTGAATCAAGCTGTCGTGAGTTGTTTCGACGGTTTAAAAGTGGTGATTTTGATGTCGAAGACAAAGAACGTCCTGGTCAGCCGAAAAAGTTTGAGGATGAAGAATTGTAGGCATTACTCGATCAAGATTCATGTCAAACGCAAGAAGAACTTGCAGAAGCATTGGGAGTTGATCGAGCAATAATTTTCAGACGTTTGAAAGCCTTGGGATTTTTTCAAAAGATGGGAAATTGGGTGCCATACGAGTTGAAGCCAAGGGACGTCGAACGCCGATTTTTGATGTCCGAAATGCTACTTGAACGCCACAAAAGGAAGGGTTTTTTGCATCCTATTGTCACTGGCGATGAGAAGTGGATCCATTACGATAATCCCAAGCGCAAAACAGTGTATGTCAAGAAAGGTGAGGCCGGCCCATCACAGCCGAAGCCAAATATTCACGCTTCGAAGGTTATGCTCTGTATTTGGTGGGACCAGCTAGGTGTGATCCATTATGAGCTGTTGCCAGGTGGCCAAACCATTAATACCCAACTCTATCGTCAACAATTGATCCGATTGAAGCAGAAAATCCAGGCAGAGCGGCCAACGTATGCGACCAGACACGAGTCAATCATTTTCCACGACGATAACGCTCGGCCACATATTGCTGCCCCAGTCAAAAATTACCTGGAAAACAACGGATGGGAAATCTATACAAATTTTGCCTCACTCGCCTTATAGCCCAGACATTGCACCATCAGACTACTATTTGTTCCGATCAATGCAGAATGCCCTATCAGGAATACGGTTCACTTAAGTTCAAGATATCGAAAATTGGCTCGATTCATTTTTGGCCGCCAAGCCGGCGCAAGTTTTTTGGGATGGAATTCATAAATTGCCTGAAAGATGGGGAAATGTTGTAGCTTCCAATGGACAATACTTTGAATAAAATATATTGTAACATTTTTCCACAATAAAGCATCAAATTTCGCTAAAAAATTCCGGTTTTTAAGTTGTACACCCAATAGTTTCTGATTAACTTTTATGGTTCGGGGTTAAGCGTGCGCGCTGAAGTGTCTATACCATTTGGATAGTTGTATTTGGATTGGACGCGTGGTGATTTCCCGAAATCTTTTTTGCAATGCTTTAGAGCTGCTATAAGTTGCAAGCAGCTTGCTCTTCTTCAAGGTAAATTGCAGAGGTCACTTGGTTTATTCTGACCTGGTATGAGGAATAATAAAGTGCCCTTAACCGAGTTCAAAAGAGTTATTTATCTTCGTAGTTTCTGTGATGTAAGAAAACGATATCTGATTAAATAAAGTCGATAAGACTTAATCTCCTGATATCTATACCTATTCACATAACTTTTTCTTTCTGAACCAACCACGGACTTACTAAATAAATGAGTTCCACGCCGTAAAAGCTAATATGTTTCATAATTACGTATGTATCTACATTAGTGCGTAGGCACATTTATACATAAATATTTATATAACTACTATACCGTAAGCATCTGTGACTTTGACCCGAAAAAACAGAGCATTTAAGTTTTAGAGCTTATATCCGTACTTTCAAAATTTTTAATAAAGCTTATGGTTTCATTGCTCTAATTTTAAAATACTATTTTTGTAAGTGGGCCATAGTCACTGCAAAACCCTTGTTTTCTAATATATTCTCATATAAAAGTACATTAAAAATACTTAGAGGCTAATAAGGACTGCCCCAGAAAAATTTGATACTTTTATTCCTTAAGGTTATGATTTACCTGATGATTGTGCAGGTCGAAATATGGGTGTTATTTTCTTTATATAAAATGAAGATTACAAAAATATATAACAAATGGTAAACAAACTTGAAACTTCAAACGATAAGGCTGCCTAGAAATCAAAACCAGAATTAAAATATTCAGCCATAGCTAAAAAAACAGGTGCATCAAAAATCACTGTCCAAAGGGTTATTTCGAATTATAGAATGGGTCAACTTATTACGCGGAAAAAGAATTCAGGTAGAAAAGCCGCTATAGACCAACAGTTGGTGGAAAAGCTGAAGCGCTTTTTTAAGCAGAATCCCAACACTTCAGAACGAGATCTGGTTGCCAGAGCAGGAACATCAAAATCTTGTATTAAAAGACTAAAAAAAAACTTAAGCTAAAGACCTACAGAGTTCAAAAAGTACAAGACCGTTCCGATGAAAAGCAGTTAGAGGCTCAAAAGCGAACTCGAAAGATGTATGTCAGTTACCTGACTGCTGCATAATGGACGATGAAACATACGGCATATTTTAAACAGCTAACAGGATTCGAATTTTAAACCTGTGCGGAGAAGGGACTAATTTAAAGAGAAGAAAATTACAAAATTTCCCAAGCAGTATATGGTTTGATAGGCCATATGCGCCATCAGTCTGAGAAGCAGTTTTTTTGCAACACAGGGCACAATTAACTCGAAAATTTATATTGATGAGTGCCTTAAAAACGTTTTTTGCCATTTATTCGTGAGCACGGGGGTACTGTAATGTTCTGACTTGATTTAGCAACCTCTCTTACTACTCTTGAGACACCATAGAATGGTACAATAGCAATAATGTAAATTTTGCTCCCAAAAATGCAAATCCACCTAATTGCCCAGAGCTTCGACCTATTGAGAAATATTGGGCTCTAATGAAATCAGACCTTCGGAAGAGTAAAAGCACTGCAAAAAAATGAAAAGATTTTAGAAATAAGTGGCAAAGGCGTTTCGGTACTGTCGACGAAACAATTGTACAAAACTAAATGAAGGGTCTTAAGAAAAAAGTAAAATAGAAAGGTTATTTATGTTCGTTGTACTACTCATTAATAAATAAAAAAACAAAATTTCAAAAAAAAAAATCATTACGAATTTTTTTATTGCTGAAAAACAAATTATCAAATTTTTCTGGGGCAGTCCTTATATCCATCAAAGTGGATTGATTAAGAAAAAAAATTTAATTATAATTCTAGTGATATCGTTTACCTTACGCCTGCAATAAATATTCAATAAGAAGTAATTTTCTTCTGAGCGTTAGAAACAGCGACTTAAGAAAACCTTTAAAAATTACAACGACATAATTGAAATTTCGTGCTCAAACCAAGTATTGAAAGCAAACGCTAGAATCCAGTACTTCAAAAATACTGACTGATCTTACAAAAATCGATAACTAGTCTTTGAGATGATAATATTTTGATTTTAATCTTATTTTCCCTGTAGAAGAAAGTCACCCCAGTTCACGGTACATTTAGTAACATTTATTGTTTTCTCGCACTATTTCTTCAGCATTTCACTTTCATTGGGTTGGTAGGTACTTCACTTTATATTACGACTTCATTTGACGAATATTTGCTTAGCTCTTAGTGAGTGGAAGCGTAATTAAATTTGTGTTTAACCAACAACAAAACAACCCACAACAAATTCATGTTTTTCCTTCAGCATAAACCTTGCGTGAAGTAAATTAATGAACGCAGCTGGATTTTCCGCAGATTTTCCAATATATTGAACATCTTCTTCCCCTTCCCAACAGCCATTGTGTTGTAGAAGATTCATTTTGATTTTATTAGAATGTTGAGAGATGGGCGCACGCATGTAAACATTTCTTCTACTTCAACGATCGCATCATCATCATCGTCATCATCGACAACATCAGCAGTAACACCACCAGTTTCATCATTACCATTAACATCAACCTGAACAACTGTCAATTTTAATTACTGTCAGTACTTTGACGTTATGCCAATAACTAAGTGCGCTTATGTACTTACGTTGATTCCCTGCGTTGTGTGTTGTATTATGTAGTCCGTATTATGCGGCGCTTATGTTCCTCAATGTCAAATTCAATATGGAAAAGACGTTGATTTACTAAAAAAAAAAAATTAAGTAATTTGTATTTGAAAAAATAATAAATTTTTATTTTTAAGGAGAAGTTTTAACAGAGGAAGAATATAAAGGAAAACATGCCAAGTGTTCCAGTTGAAAAAGTTTGATGTGGCGGACTGGGCAATGTTGTAGTAAAATTCGGGTATTAAAATTAACATTTTTTGTAATTTTCTTAAAAAAAGCTATTCATAGGTCATACCATTTTTTTGTAAATTGATAGTACTGTACGACAAAATCAAACCTTTTCTTGTAACCATGAGAAGTTCTCACATATTTCTAACATAAAATAAACGTTAAAAAATACCAGAATCTCGTCGTTTTTCTCCAGCACGATTTTAAATGTACTCATAACTCCCTCCCTTATTCCCTAAGAAATATTCTACATGCATTGCTTCTGGAAAAGGGCTTAAGAACACAAAAAATACTTTTGAATTAAAATCGAAAGTTTTCAATTTCAAAATAATTTTTTTGAATTTACAAACAGTTGTTTTGAATATGAATCAGAATTTTTTTTTTATTTGAAAGCATTTGTTTTTAATTTAAAAACCATTGCTTTTGATATGAAAATGATTGTATATTGGTTACCTTTTTATGCCACAAATTTTTCATACATTTATGTTTTTTAAAAATACCATCAATATCATCATGTTCCTTTTTTATCACCATTTTATGAAAAATGTTGTTCGCTGCTTTACAAAAAAAAAAAAAAAAAAAAAAAACACTTGCGGGTCATTAAAATACATCATTAAAACAAAACTATCAACGAAACAAAAATTTATGTTAATATTAGAGGTCTGCCAACCTCAAATATGAGGTTAAAGTTTTATGCGCAACAATCATATCATTGCAGCTACAAGTTACCAAGAAGTTGTTGCAAGCAAAAAAAAGGAAAAGATAATGTCATAACTGTCATTATTTTCCAACATGGAGGTCAATGCACTCCATATGATTTTAAAAAGAAAATAAATTTCTGCTTGCATTTTTTATGTCATGTACCTCATTTGTGAAACCAAAAATTCATTGAAATTTGTGATGTACATTAAAAAGCAATGAAATGCATGTTAAATTAAATAAAGGTGGACCTTAACATATTTTTTCAAAAATATGCTTACACTTTCTTTGAATTCGGAAAACATTTAAAATACGCACTGAGATTTGAACCCGTAACACAATGCTCAGAAATATATATTGTACATAATAGACTCTTTATTACTCTCGTCTATGTAACCTTTTGACGTTTTTATGTAAAATTTGTATTTATATTTTACAACTTTTTTGAAATATATAAATTAAATATAAAAACAAATTGGCTTTTTTCTATTTCGAATGTAATGCATACGAAGACAATTGAATCAGTCATTTTTAAAAGGGGATATGTGCCGCTCGACCGAAAAAATTTTAATTTCTTCATTTCATATTACTGATGTAGATACACCGTTTAAGGTTGAAAAATTGCAAATCTTTACTTTGGATATAGGTGTATTTGCTTGCAATAATTTTCGTTCAGGTTTAAAATGGGATATGTGAATCACATATCGCTTTTTAAAACTGAAAACTTGTAGCACATGAAACTTGTGTATCAATTAGTTATAAAATAGGTTAAATTTACACAATGGAACAATACATGGACTCAATAAAAAAAGTTCATTAGGAAGGTTCATCATAAAAAAAAAAAAAAAAAATTGAAAATATAAAAGACTTAGATATTGTGGCCAAAAAAGTACAAAAACATTGCATGGGACATTCCAAAAAAAGGAAATAAAAACAAAACTTCGTTCAAAATATCAAGCTATAAACATTGTGAATATAAGAATGATTGATCTGCAACTTTAACTTTCGCCGTTGCAGCCAGCAAACCATCACCTCTTCCAGGCAAAAGAGCTTAAGAAATAGGTCAGGTACCTACTTATTAATTTTAAAATCCTTCTTGATTTAAAATCTCTCGCCAACTATAAAAAACTTCGAAAGTAGCTTGGACATGATGCCAACAAAACCCTTCAAAGCGGGAAAACGAGTGAGATGAATAGCCATTTTAATGTTGGATGCCTTTAATAATATGTATTTTATCTTCTTAATTAAGTTTTAGTAGATAACGACTTTTGTTTAACTTTTTATTTCAAAGTCATTTTTAAAAGGGGACATGTGCAAAATTTCAATCCGCTGAGTCGTTGGCGCCAGTTGGTATATCTTGTTTCTAAGTACGCAGATTAATGCCTGATATCAATATTAGTTAGCCCTCATCAGCAAAATCGCTATTAAATAAAATTTACCAAACTTATGAAGTTTTTTTAATTTCCCACAAGTTTAAGTTTTGTCACATATCCCCTTTTAAAAATGACAGATTCAGTTGACCTTTTTCTGGTCCAAATGTTATGCATAAAGAGACAATTGGTTTCGCCAAATGACAAACAATATAAATGCGATGGGACCAGAATTTGGGCTAGTCGGTTTTCCCCATAGAGTATCTTGAAAACTAGTTTTGGAATAGTCCGTGTTCTTGCATGGTAGTGATGTAGAGGTCTATCAAATCAAACGCACGGTCCCCGGTTCGAATCATAGTGCGGTCAGTTCGTTTCTTTCTAGTTTCGTTTTGTTTTCTTTGAACAAAATCAAATTCATACCAGTGACAGCTCATTATATTGTTTACAAGCCGCCAAAAGCATTTGGGTCTAAAATTTATAAAACAAGTTGTCCGAAATGGATTTCAAACGTAATAGTGTGATCGCATTATATTTGGTTGGAAAATCACAACCTGCTATTGTTCGTGAGCTCAAACATCTCAAAGTGAATAAAATGTTTGTGTATCGTACCATAACTCTTTATAATGGTACTGGAAGCGTTGCAAAACGCTATGGTGGTCGACCAAAAAAAAGTACAACATCGCCTGAAATGGTGCGGAAAGTGAAGGCTCGACTTGAACGAAATCCACGGCGTAGTGGTAATCAAATGGCCAAAGAACTGAAAATATCCCAGCGAAGCATCAGATGCATATTGCGAAATGAGCGCAAGGTAAAGCCATACAAGTTCCAAAAGGCACACGATCTTACACTAAAGCAAAAAAAAAGTTAGACTCGAAAGACCAAAGGAGTTGTACCGCTTGCACGAACATGGTCAATTGCCAAACATTGTGTTCTTTGATGAGAAAAATTTCCCGATTAAGCAGTTCATAAACTCTCAAAATTATCGTGTTTACTTGACCGAACGCTCTTACGAGAATTTGAGCCTATGAATAGCCACCCGAAGTAATTTCCCATCTCAAGTGAAGGTATGGGCAGCTGTGACCGCCGATAGATGATCTCCAATCGTTTTTATTAAGTCTGGTGTCAAAGTCAATGTGACATATTATCGGGAAAATGTGTTGGAAGCTGCTATAGAGCCGTGGGCACGCAAACATTTCGGTCACAAACCATGGACGTTCCAACAAGATTCAGCACCATCTCATAAAGCTCGTGTGAACCAAGTATGGTTAAAAAACCGCGTTCCACACTTCATTTCGTCCACACAATGGCTCTAAAATTCGCCAGACGCAAATCCGATGGACTTTCCATCTGAGCCATCTTAGAAAGCAAGGTGAGGACTACAAAATATGCATTTATTGATGCGCCAAAAAACCGGAAGATCACATTCGTGCAGTATGCAACTCGTTTTTTGACCGTTTGAAGGACATAGTCAAGGTAAAAGGTGGCCATATCGAGCTAAAGTAGCCGGGTTCTAGTTTTTTGATTATTTCCACACATTTTTGTTATTTGAATCAATAAAAAATAATTTCACACAAAAAGTTATGATCATTTGATTAGGTAACAGTTCATGCGCCTAACCCTGTACTGAAATGGTACGGTAACATTTTGTTTTATTGCGGAGTTGTCACTATATTGACTTGAAATTCTAGGAAAATTTACTCAAAGTAAAGTAGTATGAACTATTTCTCCATGTACTGCACTCTTTCTTCTCCCTCTTCAAAGCGGTACGTCAAGAAAAATAATGAATGTCAGAAAGTACATTCTCGCTCTTTTTCATTCGATTTTGCTTCTGCTCTCCCCCTTCCTGAGGTTTATTATAGATCTATTAGTGTTTGATTTGATCAACCCTTGATACATTACACATAAATTTTGCGTGTTGCTTTCGGATAGCAGAATCAATATATTGGATTGCTTTAATTTCGGCATCTACATCAACATTTTTTGGTAACTGGACTAGCAAACCTTTTTTTTATATTTTAATAATACTATGTCAGCTCCTCGGAAGCTGAGGATGTTTAGAGAATTAATTAACAGCATACCTTATAGTCGACACTTCCTGACAAGCATTTTTGATTCCAGATTCTGTAAAGCAGAGGATGAGCAACTTCATTGATGCAACTGAACAAGTTTTTAGAAAGCTAACTATTATTTGTCGCCTGTTTTTGCTCATAAGATATTTCAAATATTGAAATCTAAAATCCAGATGATCAGTGATGTTAAAAATACAGGCCTATAAGGCTATTAGGAACATTTTAGCGGCATCTCTTTTGTTTCCAAAATCAAAATTAATAATACAACACACCCTGCCATGTAAGGACACACGCACACACAGCTCTTACGCATTATTTGAATTGTTAACATTTTTTTGATGAGATCGTAAATTTCTAGTCATCAACAACCAGCAGCAACAGCAACAGCTTTTTACAACATACAACGGTTTAGTAACAAACTCTGGAATAGAAAAAAAAAAACAAATTTATCAGGGCATTGGTTTGGCCCGTTAGTAATCGTATATGTTTGAATTATGATTTTTTCTCCAATTTCATTTCTAAGCGAAATTTGTGTTGCTCCCTTTTTTTTATTTTTATTTGAAATGCGCCACCTCATGCCATTTTTTTATGTGATAAAAACGCATGGGTCTATGTGTTGGTGATGATGTATTTATGATACATGACATGACCATGTTTCATGCTGCGGTATGTTGTTGTATTTACTTTTATCATAGACTTGAGTTTTTATATTTTCCTTTCATTTTTATTTTTCTTTTCTTTTCCATGTGTGTCCTCGTTGTAATAAAATTGGTGCTTTTTATTTTGGCATACATTTTTCATCTTTTGTTGTGCGCGCGTTTTTTATTATTTTTTATTTACTTACATACATAAACCCTTATACATTTGTCTTCATACATCTACATATGCATATTTTGCTATCTACTTGTATTTGTTCAGCAAAATGCAAAATATCGTCGAACAATGGAATCATTCTACTTATAAGAATATTGGATATATAATAAACCAGGTACCTGGCACTACAGAACTGTAGTCTATGCTAAAAATTTGAGGAGTCCCACAGTTATTCTCTTTAGTTGATTTTTTGAAAAATTCCATGAGGTTACGCCAAAATAATTTTCTAATTTTCATATTTTTCCCTTGAAGCTTTACAAAGCCGTTAACTAGAAGTCTCTTGCATATTTCTTTCAAAATTTCTACGAATTTTTCACAAATTTTAGCAAAACCTTTCGTAAACGTGGAAAAATAAAATCGATCGGACTTGGCGTTTTTCAAATAAAAAAAGGAAAAAACCTGGATCTAAAAACTTAGATTCGTGGTTTTGTTTTGGAACAGATTTTTTAAAAGTTTTCTTGATTGTTGCCTCAAAAGTTTTTTGCAAAATGTGTATTAAATAATTTTGGTACTTTTTGGACAGTTTTAGCACTTTTTTTGCTAATTGGTACAAAATAGAAAAGCTGGTACAATGACAAATGTGAAACAAAAAACATAAGGTCAGTGTCAGCCAGTTTTTGTCTTTTTCTTTGTGCTGTTTCCTCTTTTCAGCTCTGCGTGAACGCATATTTTGTCGTTGTTAATATTTAAAAATTTGCATTTAATTTGACCTGGTTTAATGGCAAAATATTAAAATAATTTTAACTTTGTGCACATTTTCACATAAATACCTTTGTAATGGTGTATAACTCAAAGTCGTGCTCGTTTCTAACATAGTAAAAGAGGTATGACAAATTTTTCACTTCCTTATCAATATATAGATTCAAGTAGGGGGAGTATGCCGGCTGATAATAGGACGCTTTGGTTTTATAATCCACTGTTTTACAACCCTCGCAGTGTGAATAACTGCCGCAATTATCACGTCTATGAACGTCTATGAAACAGGAAAATATTAGAGAAGTGTGGAAATGCTGTTTACTGTAGGTACACCTCTGTAGCTTATTGCATTCATATTTGAGGTCAAAAATTGAAATTTGCAATCTATAGTTAGAAATAGCTCTCCAAGTCTTGAAAGTAATAGGCATGCTTATCCATATGGTCATTCCTTTTTCCAAAAACCTGAAGGCGTATTTCATTGCAAGCGATATTAAGTAGTGGTTTTTTTCTTCAACTATGAAATAGAGAGCTTAATTAAAAATGTAGTTGGGCAAACTTAAAATCAGGCCAAAGATCAAAATTTATTTATTTACGGTAGCGTTCTTTCAATTAAAAAAAAAAAAAAAACAGAGACGAACTGACGTCACTAGGATTTGAACCGAGGACATGTTATTGCATTGTATTTACAAACCTGTTAGACCTCTAGACCACTTATATACACGTGGAGGAATAAAATTTGTATATTATGAAAATTTTGAAACAAAAATGTCTCTCGAAATAGAAAGTCATTTTGTACTCAATTTCAATTCAATACCAAAAACAAAAGTTGGAAAATAGGAAAATAAAAAGGAAAAAAAAAATAAAGGCAAAAAAGAATGCTTGCTTCTGGTGGAAATCAAACCCATAATCATGGTGAACTTGCGTAAAGTACACGACGTTCGAAGATTGGTGTATGGCGTAGTAAAGATGCATGCCTTCAGATTTTATTTGAAGAAAAAATACTATGCATGCGTTTTTTGGCTCAGTGTACATATAACATGCTTAAAAGTGGCTAAACTAGCCAACTTTTTCTTTTATTATTGACGCTGAGTAACTTTCTTTAACTCAAAAATCTTGCACTTACAAAATGCTGCTCACTTATTTGCTTGTTGTCTTAAGCAAAATTTTATAAGAACCCGGTTGGAATTGAATACAGTAGACTTCGCTTAATTGACCCCCTTTTAATTGACTTTCCCGGATAATTGAACTAAAAAAGCCTAGTGAAATTATCCTCATTGGAAAAGGCACCCAAATCCCCTGATAATTGATCCCCGCTTAATTGGTTTCCCCGGTTAATTGATAGAAAGAAAATGGTTTCCAAATGAAAAATATATGTAAAATACCCCTTTTAAAAGATCAACAACATTAAAAGTAACAATAATGAAAAATCCTCAGAAAACGCAAAAGGTGCAAATGATTTCAATAACTTAGTTCTTCCCGGATTATTAAGGGGCTTTGATCAAGCTGTAATTTTTAACGCTGACGAAAGTGTATTGTGCTTTACATACTATGTCCAGAAGAGGTGATGGCCTTAAAGGTTTTATATAGTCAAAATCACGTCTTTTGCTATTTTTATTTCTAATGCCTCTGTAAATTATAAAAAAATTTAAAAATTTGACCCTGATTAACTTTTTATCACACAATTACAAAATTGTGCCAACATTTTTTTATAGCAGTAACCGTTAGCGAAATATTTGCAAAAAAAAAAAAACTGATTTTCGCAACCTTTTCAGGCCGGTCATGTGCTTAGGAATCCGATTCAGCACGGCAGACTGATGAACTCGTAGTAAACATATCCTAAGCTACCGATTCCCATATACATTTCCATTACACCTAGTTTTTCCAAATTTTTATGATCATCTCTAATTCTACTACGCACATACCCGTTTTTGTATTCATTTTCTTTATTTTATTTTAAGGTGAATTGAAGTTCCCTTTCTGTACCTATGTAATGCATTTTTTAATGTACAATATACATTCATTCTTTGGTATTCGTTATCTCTTTATGGAGCTTATGACTTAAAGAAATTCATAATATTCTTCTTAATTTTCTATTACAGTTTTTGATTTCGTTTTTGGATTTACACTTTTCTTTTTGATTTCAATTCATTTTAACTTTTAGATTCACATTTCTTTTCTTTTACTCTAATTTCTACTTTCGCGTTTCAACTGTTCGCTGGTCCGTCTGCAACTGTCTGTTGTTCGTTTTATTTGCACGAATGCTACCCACGCTTCGTCGAGTCATTTTTCGTTCAGTGTTTTGTTGTTTCAAATGTTGACGGTCTGATTTTTAAGTGTTGTCCTTTGTCTTCTGTCAAATCCCCTTTTAGTGTTTACGTCCATTTCGTAACTGTCTTCTTCCGTTCTGCCCCAATCCTACACGTATGTCTCCATTTATTTTTCAAAACATACTTATATCGTGTCATAATTTCGGAAATTTTTCCCACTGTACGTTGTTTCCTATTTTTAAATGTAAAATCTATGGCGAGTGTCGCGACACTTGACATGCGTTTAGCGGCAAAATGTCACACAATATACTGTGCTCTTTTGTTTGCCATGTGAACGTGTGTTTATTGTGTCTATGTGTGTTGGTCTAAAATATGAGTTAGCGTTTGTATTGTTTTATTTGTCCTATTTGCAACGACTCCTTTTTTTTGATTACGCTGATAGTGTGGTGTATTTGTTTTCATCTTTTTCAGGACTAAATGTTTTCTTTGTTGTGTTGTGTGTCAGTGTGAGTTTTTTATTTGTTTGAAGAAAAAATGCTTAACAAACTGTCACAATTTTGTCAGAATTTTCCTTCCATTTTTGTTATAGTTTGGAAGTATCCTTCAACTCTTATGCCGCCACCACTTATGCAAAATTGTGTCTGCCGTTTTACGAGTTATACGACGCGGCATTTTCATGACTTTGCTGCATTAAAATTTATATTGTCGAGTAAGGGCAAACAAAAAAAAAAAAAGAAAAAACAACAAAAATATCCGTTAGAGTCAAAAGCGGAAATCAATAAAAAAAGTGATCAGAATAAAAAATGGCGATTATGTTGCAAGTGTTAATATGAATGCATTTGAGGGTAATGCGACATTGCAACATTGCAAGTTGGCAACAGAGTTAACTTGTTAACTGATAAGGTACAAAGTAAGTACACAATGTCACAATTCTCTTGTTTACACAGAGAAAAATTATCAATTTATATGAGCGCACAATTTACTTACATATATGCATAATTTTATCATCATCTTCAAGTTAATGACTTTTGAAATATTCGAAACCTCAATTATCCTTACACAAGCAACGCCCATTTCTCGTTCAGTTCGTCAATGATCCAAGCAATTTATTTAGAAATTCCAACTAACAATGGCCCCAATCTTTTGCTATACATAAATTTATTTACTTAAGTAGAGTGGTTTACACATACACTTAACTTTAAAAGGAGCATTTATCATATAAATTAGGCATCGTTTTACGCAAAAAAAAACCCAATAGTTTAGAGTCAACAACTTTGGTCAAAAAGTTTACAATTCCATATCTTCTTTATTGGCCTACACAACTTTCATCAAAGAAGTGTGGTAGAAGAAAAGGTCAAATGGAATTAGAACAACAACAACAACAACAACAACAACAACAACAAAAACAACAACTAAAAAACATAAAATATTATTTTAGTTAGGCATTTAGAGATCATATAGAAAGAATCTTAGCAACTGCTGTCCACATCGTCATACAAACATAGACATATAAACTAGTCTCATACACATTCAAATTCATGCATACAGCTACATATTGACAGTAATTTAGAAACAAAACTACAACAGTAAAGCAATACTTAATATCTGGAAATTGTTAGTTTAAAGTTTTTTTTTTCTTTGTTTGTTTTGGAAACCCATGAGACATCAACAGCGTAGTATAAAATTTAGACACACAACATTATATGTGATGCTCTACAAGAAAAAGGACCTTATCTTTACAAGATAACATTTTCTAAATTTTCATATTTTTTTATTTAAAATTACACCTTTTCAAAAACCTTTTCAAAAAATGACTGAGTTGAATTATTTTGAGATCATAAACTTAAAAACTCAAGTTTGCACTTGTGAGGAGGAAAGTTGGCGGAGCCGCGTTTTCCTCCTACAAATCATCGCTTCGTTTAAAATGCTTATTATTATGTATCATATTTTTATTTATATATAATAAACTAGTCATTTCGCCAAGAACAATAAGCGTAATTTAGTTTAGTTTACATCACTAAAATTGATATAAGCGGCAACACTGCACAACACCTGTTTCTGATACACAGCTGTCGTTCGATTTGTTCAATGACAAGGAATCATAGCATAAATTTAGACACACAGCAGTGGATCGAGACAGTCTTTGCGTGGCCGGCGACTGGCAAACAACAGCAGCAGCAGTAAGCAGAAGTAGCAGACAAGGCGAAAAGCAGTAACCGAGAAGAAAACCAGGTATTTGCCGAGTTTAAGTAGTTGTAGTAGTAGCGTAGAGACCGCGGCGATAAAACACGTAGTGAGGGGTCATACAAACGAGTAGCCCGATAATACATAGTTATTCGTGGGTGCGATCTAGTCTCAAATGGGGTCGGATATGCGAGCGGAATAAGGGGAATTAAGTCATGTACAGAAGAGCATTATGGTCAATAGCGTTCGCGTAGTACAGGGGGATAGTGCTCGGTGGCGTTAGGTATGAGCAGCCCGATACGATATCAGCTACCCACGACTAAAGAGTACGCGTTCAAAAGAATACCATTGCGTTAGTTGTAAGCAGCCCAATACGATATCAGCTACTCGCAGTTAGAGAGTACGCGTTCAAGAGAATGCCATTGCGTTGGGTGAGAGCGAGGCAACTAACTACTACTACACTCAACTAGATCACGGCTGGAGGCGGAGAGAGCGACGCACAGGAGCAGAGAGTGGTGGGGAGTAGCGAGATGTGTATTATTTATTATGTTATTGTATAAATATATTGAGAGAAACTGAGTAAAGAAATAAAGTAAATTAATAAAACCCAACCCGTGTCCTTTTCTCTTATAAATTTTTGTAGCCGAACCCATGGCCACCGCCGAGCAAAACCACTGGCAGAAAAGTTCGTTACATACTTATCGAAAATACAAAGTTTGACAATTTTTACAGAGTTTTCCTGAAACATAAGAAGCCAGTTAAAAAACGAAATGCCCATTTTCTAATACAAGTTTTAGTTTTCAAAGCTGAATAATGGAAAAATGTTTAAATTTTAATTTTGAACGAAGGCGTGTCTCTTATCCAGTGACGCCCGTTTTTTGTCTTTCGTATGTTATTTATGCTCGGCATCTGCATACCAAATTTCATCAAAACAGTTTGCCCTGCTTAAGAGCAATATCGTGTTAAAATATTCAATCGTTAAAAACTGGGCATGAAACTTATCTGCTTACGCCTACTGTTTGAGCAGTGGATATAATTTGTGTTCAGCACATTCCAACAAAATTTTATGAAAATATCTAGTAAAGCTCGCGAGATATAACTTGTTAAAATGTTTAATCGTTAAAAAGTGGGAGTGGCACTTACTTTATAACGCGAACTGTTCGAACATTTCATGGCATTTAAGTTTGGCGCCTACCTACCAAATTTCATAGAAATATCTTAGATATAACGAGATATAACATATTTATATGCCTAAAATGTATGGTGAAAGATAATATCATTTTCTCTGATAGAGTTAAGGTTGGGTAAGACCTCTCTCATTTGTATTTGTAATTTGATTATCGATCTGAGGCTGATTGCAAAATGATCGGAACATGTCTAAGCACTGAATCCCAACATATTCTGAAAACGCATAGAATATACCATATCTTTTATTTTTAGCTGCGCTGTAAAATTTTGTAAGTGAAGGTAAGGTCCAATTTCTTATAGAGCATCACAAATTCTGAATTAGTCATAGCCCTACAGGAAATGAATTAATGAAATGTAATTAATATCACTTCTTTACATTCGTATGAGTACTAGACCTATCATATGGTATATGACAAAAATTAAAAATGAGAAAAACTTTGCTCCCAGGAGGTAAAAAGTTTCCTATTGGTATAAGTATCAATCATAAAAATTTTGGTTCCGATCGGAAAATATTTAAACATGCCCCCAAGCCCTTGAAGGTCAGCAAAACGCTATTTAAAGAAAAAATGGTACTTTAATTGAAAAAACCAGTAATATCTTTGAAACTGTTTGACATAAGTGAATGAGATTTGGTGTTTATATGAAAAGTGCTTTAGTAAATTGCATCCAATAAAAAAATGGACGATACCACGCCCCCTCCACGCGAAATATTGGACTCAGGGGAATGAGATTCGGTATATAATATTATTGGCCATAGGAAAAAAATGTACATGTATCAGAGAGGGACTTAGGCATTCACATGTCACAGATAGTCAGGCATGACGTGAAATACAATTGATTTCAATCACTTTCCATTTGGGAGGCTTTTTGATGAAAACGGTGAGTCGAACGATAAAAAGTATAAGTATCTCTTTTGTGGAGAATAACAGGTTCTACAAATAGTATTGATTTGCATTAGGAAATATTCTTAAAAAACCACAAAAAGTCGAAAAATTTGATTTTATCGAATATTTTCTAAAATTTTACTTTTACGTAAATGCAAATCAATACTTTTTGTAGAACCTGTTTTTCTCCACAAAAGAAATTCTTATACTTTTTATCGTTCGACTCACCGTTTTCATCAAAAAGCCTCCCAAATGAAAAGTGATTGAAATCAATCGGATTTCATGACATGCCTGAGTATGTTAAACGTTAACCCGTCAAAGACTGAACTAATATTTTTTCATCACCAAAACCAATATCGCACTCTTCAGCCGAACCAAATTCTTTGAAATTTAGAACTGGCAAACACTTAACAGAAGTCTGTTGTCAATCATTAGGGTGACCCCCGATTAGAGTGAAACCCTGAAAGTACCAATAAAATCTGTCACCCGAAAACATCTTAAAAACGAGCATTTAATGATAAATGCGTAGATTGTGTATATTTTGGAGAGAATTGAAGGCATTATGAAGATGTTTTGAGAATGTCTGCAGTTATTCCATTCACTTGCTTAAAGTCAGAATAAAAACAGAAAGCCACAAATGCTTTGTATCTCATTCGAAAGACAATTCCAAAGGTAAAAATTTACTTCTTTCAAGAGTTTAAATAACATTGCTATGACCAAATCATTTTACATCTGATATATCGTCATCACTGAAGTATTTTGTACTTTCCTATAGGGTCAAATGAAAAATCTTTTGCTTCCTTACATACAATGAAAATCACACATATATACACACACACACACACACATAAGTGTATGCAAATATCCACATACAAACAAAATAGTGTAACTCTAGTTGCCTGCTACGGCAATTTCTCTCTTTGAGAAATTATGTGTGAAAACTTTTGTCTATCTGTAATTGTAAGGGTGTGCGTGTGCGATACATAAGAAAAATTTAAAGATCCTTTCACTTCCTTTTTTTTCCCAGCTGCTTCTTATCATACGTGTGGGAAGTTTCTTTTATTTTTTCCCCTGTTGTTCTTTTCTGTTGCATCTAAAGTAATAAGTGTAATTTTATGTTTATAAGTCCTTTGGGTGAAATTTTGACAAGTGACACACACACAAGCGCAGGCACACACACACACACATACAAATGCTCGAGTATTTGTAGTTTTATTCTTAAGTAGATTTGTGCCATAATTTTTAAATGTATTCATTAAGTTTTGCTTGTCAACAGAAAACTTTTCACCCAAAATTCAAAACATCTTGCCGTTCCTCCCACTCCCAACATCTCGAAAATGTTTGGAAGTTCTGTGTCATTTCTGTTTCTGTTTTGTTGGGGCTTGAGTTTGTGCCACAAAATACATGTTGTTTCCCAATTGTGTGCATGTGTGTTTGTGTATGTTTTCTTCTTTCGGTAGGTTCTGCATGAAAATTTGTTGTAATTTTGAAACTTTACACATTAAAATTAAGAAGTTCTTTTGATAATGAGTTGGGTTTGGGGAACGTTTCTCTCTTAAGAACGTTGATATAGAGATGTTGGGTAGCAAAAGCAAAAAGTTTACCAAGGAAGGAAGCAATTGATAGAAAAATTTGATTAAATATATGCATTTGACGTGGTAGGTACCCGAATACTTTCATTATGAATTTTTAAATAATTTTTACTTAGAACACATTACTTATTTAATTTGAAAAATTTGTTGCATATTTCGCAGAGCGTTTTCTTTTAATGTGTGTTTTAAATTTGTTAGTATTATAATAAATATTCGGGAATTGTAGAAAATTCGAATAAAGAAGAAACTGCGGAATAGCTGGAAAATGTTGTTGAAGGCGAAAAATTGTGGAAGTGTTGAGAAGTTCTTTAAGACTTTTTAATATACTGAAAGGTGCCGAATAAGTTTATAGATTGAAAAGTGTAAAAAAAGGTGTAAAATTTTTGGAAAAGTTAACAAATGTCGCAAAATGTTGGAATAGCCGAGAAGTGCTGGAGAAGCCGAATAATTTTGAAAAATTCGAGTGTTAAAAAAGTCGAAAAAAATTTAAAACTACTAGAAATACTGAAAATATCGAAAAATATTCAATTAGTTAAAAATTATTAGAAATATGTTGAAAATGTCGAGAAACGGGGTGGTGTAATCGAGATTTGCTGGAAAAGTCGAACAATTTTGAAGATGCCGAGAAACGTTGGAAAATTTGAAAATTGATTATAGCCTCTATTCCCAATTTTTTTTTTTTTTTTTTTTATACTTAAACCAACGCTCAGGGGATAGCCCCTATAAATGCAATGCATCGTGTTGATTTGCAGAAAAGGAAATGGGTTAGAGGGATGGAGAAAAGAGGAGTAGTGTCCATGAACATTTTCCTTGAATCTACCGATGTCACAGCTGCCGGGAAAAACGCTCGCAGGGAGATTATTCCACAACTTGATCGTGCGACCAAAGAACGAATTATCACGATAGTGCGATGTTCTGTTAAACACCGTTGCAACGCAATAGGAATGGGCCTGATGAGAAGCCCGAGTGCTGCGAGACAATATGTATACGAACTGACGGAACCAGCCCATAAATTTCACTTGAGCACATCCCATGATAATATCTATAAAAAAGGGTAACACACCCAACGTTACGACGGTGTTCAAGAGAGTCAACAGAGGATACAACAACCGCATCCCCAATCAACTTCATCGCACGACGTTGAACTCTGTCTAGCAGCTCCAAAGTAGTTTTTGGAGCCCCGGCCCAAATGTGTGAATTCTACTCTAGCTTAGGTGTAATATAGGCGAAATAGATAGTCCGAAGATCAACAGGAGTGAAGTATTTCTTACACCGTTTAAGATAACCTAAGCACTTGGCCGCTTCCTTCGACACATCGAATACATGATCTGTCCACCTCAGATCAGCTTGAATCGATATGCCCAGAACGTCAAGAGTTGTTGATCTCAGAATATCTACGCCGGCCATATTGAGAGGTAGAGGGGGACAATCCACTCGTCTGTGAGACAACAGACAGCATTGGGTTTTGCTAGCGTTGAATTCGACCCGATTAGCTCGATTGTTTTGAGGTCATTTGTGAGTGTGTCATTCATATACCGCCTTTTTCTCTCAATCTCCTCAGAGCTTGGACGCTTTTTGAAGCAATATGAATGACAAATACTGCTGTCATCTGCAAAGGAGTGGATTAGATTAATGGTCGATGACAGAAGGGCATCGATGAAAACAAGAAAACGAGACGGGGATAGTACCGAACCCTGGGGAACTCCAGCGTTAATGGAGTATTCATTAGATGTGAAACCGTCTACGACAACACGTATAGAACGGCCACTGCAAAAGCTCGTTATCCATCGAGCGAAGGAATCACCGACGCCATACGCAATAAGTTTTGTTACGAGGGCACTATGCCACACACGATCAAAAGCCTTAGAAATATCCAGAGCAACAACCATACTTTCACCAAGAAAGTGGGCACATTGGTTTCACCTTTCAGTGACGAACGCCATTAAGTCACCAGTAGAGCGAGCTCTCCTGAAGCCATATTAGCCGAGTTTTTTTTGACGCGCATATACAATTGTGGATATTTTCAAATTGCGATAACTCATGAACAGTGAGTCGCAAAATAAAACTATAAGGAATTTTTTAATGAAGAATCATGTTCTCTACAAAAACTTTTCATTTTATTTTTAAAAAAATTTATCTTTTAGGAGTTATTCTATAAAAACTGGTTAAGCGCCGATAAACGGCAAAAAATCACCTTTTTTAAAATAACTTCCAAATAACTATTTTTTTTTTACAAAAAATTAAAATTATTTGTAGAACATGTGGTTCACAATGAAAAAGACCACAGGACTTTTGATCGTACAACTCACCGTTCATAAGTTATCGCAATTTGAAAATTACCACAATTGTATATACGCGTAAAAAAAAACAGGCCCATTGGCGATCATTAAGTAATTCGTTGCGCTCCAGATAATTGATAAAGTGAAAGTTTATAACACTTTCCATAACTTTGGAAAGCGCTGAGCATATTGCAATGGGCCGATAATTATTGTCAATTCTGAGGCGTTTGAGTCGTTCCGTTTCTAAAATTGGAGTCTAGAAATATATTGGATCAATGATGAGTATTTGTAGAGGGGTTAGGAAAACGAAGCAGTCACACTTATCATCGTTTTCCAGACCCCTCAATAACCACCCGTTGTCATTCCAATATACTTAGTTCAATACTTTTCAACATATGCTTCGTGTTCCTGATCGCTCGATAAACACTCCTCGTCGTTTCTATATATTTCCAGACTCCAAATTTAGAAACAAGACTACGATTAAAACTAAAATTCCTCAGAAACGAAATAGATAGGCCAATTGGGAATGGGGGTGAATATTGAAAACTGTTGAAAATGTTTGGAAATATTGCTATATTTGAAAATTGTTGGGAAAGTGGAAAAATTTTAAAAATGTCGAAAAATGTTGGAAAAGTCGAAAAATTTTGCAAAAGCTGAGAAATTGCAAAATTCCTAATTGAAATTGTAGAATCGTTAGAGAAGTTAGAGAAGAATGTTAAAAATGTTGAGAATTGTTAGAAACATATCGAAAATGTAAAAGTCGAGAATTATTGAAAAATTTTAAAAATGTGTCGGGAAATTTTCTGATTGTCAAAAATTAGTGGAAAAGTCGAAAAATGTTGAAAATGATAATAATTCGAATATTTGTAAAATGTTGAAAAAGTTGAGAAGTAGTAAAAATGTCAAATTTATATTTGAAAAGTAAGCGTCTGATTACGCCCATGGTACAAATTTCATCAAAATAGCTTTTGTAGCTTGCGAGATAAAACGTACTCGCTCTCACTGTCCACTTCGCTAGGTATATGGTTGTTGCTGTTCTGTCATTTGCTACAACTTATCCGAAGAAACATTATTTTTCACACATCTCAGTGATCGAAATTACAATTCCATGTGTCAATATATCTTTGGGTGTACCAGAAATTATTTAATTAAGACTTGTTGATACTCCACCATATATGTTTTCCCTCTTGTATATTTAGATTTCCTTCGTGCTGACTATGAAGACTTCGGGTGTCCCAGAAAACGAATCATATAAAGCTTGTTGAAGCTTGACAATGAAGCCTTCGGGTGAGATTTGGCAACCTTCGAGTGTGTCAGGAAATGCATCAATTAAGCTTGTTGACAGTCCGCCATAAATGTTTTCCCTCTAGTACTCTCAGTTATTCTTTGTTTTGACTTCGAAGCCTTCTGGTGACCTTTGGGAACCTTCAAGTGCCCGAGGGAATGAACCAATTGGAGCTTGTTGATTGTCCACCATACATGCTCTCCCTCTAGTACACCCAGATATTCCCCGTTTTGACAGTAAATGGGTGACCTTCGGAAGCCTTCGGATGTCCGCGAATTATGTTCTCCCTTTAGTGTATTCTTCGTTTTGACTATGAAGCCTTCGGGTGACTTACGGAAACCTACGAGTATCCCAGAAAACTATCTATATAGTATTCGCGATCTACACCTATCTAGGAAATTTCATCACAATAGCTTGTATAGAATGCAAGATAAATCCAGATATAACGAAAAGTGTCGCCAAAAAGTTGTCGATACAAAATGTTCGCGGCCTTGAAAATTTTCACATGATGTTTCACTTCAAAAAGTAAATTCGATTTCGTAAAAGTTCTGCAAAATTAACAATTTCAAAAAAGTCGTTGATTGGTAATGAAAGTTGCGATGAATTTTAAGTGCTTACGATGCAATATTGCTACTGAAAGTTGCTTACCTATTTAAAGAACAAAAATTTGTTAAAACGTTAACTCTTCTTCATTGTAACCACATTTCATCACTTACCTAATACCCAGAGGACAACTTTAATTTAATTTTATTGAACAGCATCCGTTTCGATAAATTCGTTTCATTTATAGCTAACAACCAACACCAATTGACTGACAACAATTCAATTAGAAAACTTAAACTTGTTGGCTCAAATCATTTTAGGGTTTCCAAAGTGCAAAACATTTAATTTCAAATAATGTCACACACAATCCATTTCTATCATCTACAATATGCTACGAAAGTACTTTATATGTGATAAGTTAATCCTATATATGAACATGCTTAGTATAAGGTTATAAGATATACATAGATAGTCGTATATGTAGGAGTATTGTACATCCTTGTATGATTGTTATAAAGCATTTATTCTTCAGCATTGACTGAGCTACAACCTACCATCAAAGCAACAAGTAGCATTTGCGCTGACAATTTAATTCCCAAGAAAATAAGAAATCATAACAATATATTTTTAACTAGCTACCAACAAATCACGTGTCAAGTGGTTCTGTGGTGTGAGCTTACTGTTCTATGTTTTTGAGTAAAAACAACAACATTACAAAAACAAGGCAAAATGCATAGGTAAAAAAACCAAAAAATTTTTGTTGGTAGGTTGGTTTTCGATACGTTTCACCCATAACCATATGGGATCTTTAGTTTTTCTTGAAAATTAAAAAAAAAGATTGTAAAAATGATAAAAATAAATGCCAGCATTATTATATTGCAAACAGTGGGCTTTTGAATCAATATAGCAAATTGCTACAGTTTAATATTACATTACATTATATAACATTATATCTGTGCTCAGATGGCAATACCTGGCTGGTATGGCATGTTTTCGTTATTTTTCAGCAGAGCAAATTTAAATTATGAAAATATCACAATATGCGCTTTGTTCAAGTTGTTTTTGCAAGGAACTACAATTCCTTAAGCAAATCTGGCTTTGTACGGTTGTAGATCTCACCGAGAATAATACCATGGACTACATTCAGTTTACTTAAATAGTTTGAAGTGTAATTACTTTATTTTCTTAAACCCTAAATACTCTTTGTTGTTTGAACCTAAATACTTAAGTATGTATTTCCGAAATACAAATTTTGTAACGAGACTTATCCCACTGATATAAGACTTTCTGATCAAAAATCATACATGAAGGTTTTTCTTGGAATTGCATTATTTTGGTGTTTTGAAATAAATGTTAAAAATCGGTAACGAGATTATTACTGCAAAAAAAGCTATTAAGGCTCTCAGGCAGTGAAATCTAATGCCAATGCCCGCGAGCACTTGAGCTTTTGTGCTTAACCCTTTAACGACTAAAGGCAAGTATGTTTGCCAGAACCCCATTTGCTTGAATGATAGTTTAATTAAGCCCCATTACTTCGATTTTGTCGTATTTTTATTTTGAAATTCTTTCGCGTATTTAGACCTGGTCGTTAAAGGGTTAAAAGCTTTCCGTATACGTATTCACTCACAGATAAGCGTTTAACTGCGTCACTTACTTGCAGTTTATGCAAAATATAAAAGCTTTCAATGATCTTTTATACATTGACAACATAAGCTGGAATTGAGTTCGGATATCACTGATTTTAGGGCAAGAAAATCTGTTGTTTGCTTATATATTGCTAACGTCGACTTCTATAGTTCAGGAAGCTAAGTCTTCTTTTAAAATGCCTCAAGTAAGTAAAATGCCTAAGCACTGCGTTTCTCTCATCAGGAGCACGGAGTCAAGGGTTCGAGTGTGGCTTCTGACAAGAATTTACTAAAACTGATCTGATGAGGCTATATACTCGTACATGTTTATTAGGCCGGGTCAAATTTTTTGCCGCAAGGAGTATATCAACAAAACAATCTATGAAAAATTCTAAAAAACTTTGCCCAAGAAACCATGGGACAAATATCAATATCGAGCCGCCGTAAATTGCGTTGAAGTTTTGATGTAGACCTTTAAAATTCAATAAAAAAAAAACAAAAATTTTAAATACTTTGAATAATTTTATATGAAACAAGTAAAAAATAATTTGAATTTTTTCTTTTTCTTATTGTATTTTAAAGTAGTACATCAAAACTTCAGCTCAATTTACGGCGGCTCGATATTGATTTTAGACCCATGGTTTCTTGGGCAAAGTTTTTTTAGAATTTTCCATAGATTTTTTTGTTGCTATACTCTTTTCCAATTTTTTGCCTCCCGAACAAATTGACCCGGTCTAATTTTTATATATGAAAATATATAAATAAGTATGTATGTTGGAAATAGCCGAAACATATGTAATCAATTTTCATGTTAACACTTGTTTTGACGTCTGTTGGTGAAAAATCACAAAAAATGACTATTTAATTAGTTCATTACAAATTTATCATATTTCAATTGAAAAAGAGCGTTGGTACTTTCATTAGTAAGGGAACTGATGCTATTGTGGTATAGCTCATGTTTAGCTGAAATTTGAAAGAGAACCGTTAGATCAATTTCAGCCAACTTTTTTTATGCTAATCATTGGCTACAGAATATATTTCAATAAAATGTGTGCGATTCCGTTAAAAAAAGTTATTGAACAAAATCTGAAAAAAGTCAAAAAAGCTGTTTTCAAAAAGTTGGCAGGTAATGTGGTATATATGGTGGCACAATGTGGTATATATACTGATCAGTACTTGTAAAGTGGGCTGGTAATGTGGTACATATAAGTAGGTTAATGTGGTATACTTAACCATACAACCAAATATAAAGTTTGAAAGGTATGAAATAAGTTCATAATAACATTTGCATTGGTTCTCAAACTCATAGTTTTTATAAAAAAATAAACAGGAATTAAATAATGTTAAGAATAACAAGAAATATTCATATACCACATTAGCGAATTCCGGCTATACCACTACACTGGCCAATTTTTAGAAATTATAAAATTCTAAAAATAAAATGGGAAACTTTGTGAACTTACACAGTCAAACATTTATTTCGCAATAACTAGCACTTACCTTTATTGAACTTCACCAAAAAGCAACTTTTTGTTAACAAAATTTTTTTGCAAAAAATCCGAAAAAAAAATCAGCCACTCTCGACTTAAGTTTCGTTCAACTGACACCGGAAAAATTTTGTTAGGTGCATGACAGCAACACATCCCTGGTTTTTCATGTTTTCTGATAGGATAAAAGCAGTGACGTTCGCAGGTTCTTTCCCAATTCGGAGATATGCGATCATACCACATTGAAAAAGTATACCACAATAGCATCAGTTCCCCTACTATACAAGCAAAAACACTCAACAAATTTACTTCTAAAATATTTATGTTTGGACAGACATTTGCTTAATACACACATTTTAAAACCTCTTCATCATATATGTCAGTAGTGTAGAGGTCTAACAAGTTTGTAATTGTAAGTAAAAATAATATTTTTCTATTTATAGCACGGATGGACCCCAGTTCGAATCATAGTGCGGTCAGCTATTTCTTTTTTTTTTGTTTTGTTTGAACTTTACTTTAAGGTTATTATCACTTCAATTTTTTAAGGTAATTTATAAGGTTTTTCAAAAATTCTCAGTTTACTAAAACAGTGAGGTCACATTTATTTTATTGAGAAATTGTCACTATTTCGACTTGAAATTCTAGTAAAATTTAATAGAAATAAAGTAGTACAAACTATTTGTTTTCTCCGTTTGCTATTTTTTGATAAAGTTTGACTTTTACCATCAAAACGTACTACTGAAACTGTTTCCGACACCTTTGCGCTATCTTTTTTGTTTGATGTTGTTGTCACATTATTTATATTGCGCTTAAAAGCCCTGTGTCTATCTAGAATCTTACTATTAGAAACATTTGCCGAAATTTTAAATGTGTCATTTGCACTTATTCTCAGTCTTCTACCGATAGGATAATCAAGCTCTTTGAATTTTTTTGCTTGCGCCATTTTAAATAACACCCCCAGATAACTCGATATGTAATTTTCTTTTAAAATGACCAAAATTTCCACTGTTCCGCCACACCTTTAATTATTCTTTTAACATTATTTACCTTGTATCTTCCATCTTATTCGGGGCTTCGCCTTTGTTTCTTTTATTCACTTCTGTTGACAGTCAATTAAAGTATGAAATTGAGAAATATGTCAAAATCAAGAAAATGGCTTTTTAATTGCCTGTTTCTCGCACTCTTGTATCTCACTAGAGCCCACAACGAGTACCAAGTATCATTGAAACAAGCAACAACAACAACAATAAAAAGCAACACAAAAAGGAAAAGCAACAAAAGCGAAAACACAGACAAGTTGAATAGACGGAAAAAAGAACGAAAAGATAGACAGTGAAAGGCTGGGCAGACAAGCTATCATCGTCTTTTTGACCATCATCATCTTCATGGTAGAGCAAACTAAAAAATGAAAATGAAAAAAAAAAATAAAAATAAAAAACCCAAAAAAATAAAATAAAAACAGCAACTTAAAGTTAACTTAAATAAGCTAATGGGAAAATGGAAAAGCCAACGGAATCTATAGAGAAGACCAATAAAAAATCGATAACAGACGCTTAAAAAGTTGCTAAATAAAATACGAGTGCTTAACAAGATGTCGGCCACAGACACAAAACTAAAAAACAACAACACCGAGAAAGACCGAGAGAAAATAAAAAAAAATTTAACACAAAAAACTAAAAATCCAAGTCAATAGAGAGTGGAGTTTGTTGCCGGTTCGGCCTTTAAGCAAAGGCCTACATTCAAAAAAATCTCACATATTTTATTTGCACTTACTAATGTATTTTCAAATGTTATCGTGTTTAAGGCATTTCCTGTTGAAGAAGATGATGGTAATAATGACCTCGTAAACTACAGTGACCTTAAGAAATATCTGAATCAGAGTGAGTGGCTGGTTAGGTTAAGTTACTTAGATCTGGGAGATGACCATGTTGTCATCTTTAACTTAGATCCCATATGGATTTAAGCAAGACACACTTCAGATAGTGAATCAATCGATTCAAAATTTAAATAACCAATGTTTCTTCCATATCAAGGTCTTTGCAACTGCTATAAATACCGGCAAACACGCGCCGTACCCGAAAACCTATATATATAAATTTTCACGGTGATCGGTCCAGCTGTTTGGGAGTCTATAAGGAACATACATAAAGGGTGTTTTTTTTAGAGGTACAGAACTTCAAATTGAAATAAAACACAAGAAAATCGTTTTAATGTCCATCAATTTAGCTTTATTGGAATGATAATTTTATGCCATTAATGTTTAAATATGACTTCGGGCATGTGGCCGCCGCGGCTGGCTCGAATAAAGCCAATTCTACAGGTCCAATTTTCAACCACTTTTTCGAGCATATGGGGCCGTATGTCGGCAATAACGCCACGAATGTTGGCTTCCAAGTCCCCTAACGTTTCTGGTTTGTTGGCGTAGACGAGCGACTTCACATATCCCCAAAGAAAATAATCCAATGGTGTCAAATCACACGATCTTGGTGGCCAATTGACAGGTCCATTCCGCGAAATTATGCGCTCATCGAATGTTGCCTTCAATAAATCGATTGTGACGTGCGCTGTGTGGCATGTAGCGCCGTCTTGTTGGAACCACAACTCATCCACATTCATGCCATCCAATTCGGGAACAAAATAGTCGGTTATCATGGCTCTATACCGGTCTCCATTAACGGTAACTGACTCTCCAGCATTATTTCGGAAGAAGTATGGCCAAATGACTCCACCAGCCCATAGAGCACACCAAACAGTCAGTTTTTGTGGATGTAATGGCGTCTCAAGGGTCTCATGTGGATTCTCTTCACTCCAAATGCGGCAATTTTGCTTGTTGACGTAGCCATTCAACCAAAAATGAGCCTCATCACTGAACAAAATTTTGCGATGAAAATCAGCATCGAGATCAATCTCATTTTCGGCCTATACACCAAAGTTGATGGACAAAGCTCCAATTGCTGTGCACGGTGGCGAATCGATTCATTCGGGTCCTCTTCAACATTTTGCTCTTCAGCGGAAATTGTTTCTTCGGTGCGCACTGTTCGACGTCTCTGCGGATGCGTATTATCACATAGAGTAAACATAGTGCGAAAACAATCCATGGTTAACCGAATTAATTGCTCTGATGGACGATTATGTCGACCATAAAATGGACGGAGCTTGCGGTAAACTTCGCGAACTGAACCATTATTTTCGAAATAAATTTGCACGATTTGCAAGCGTTGATCTTTTGTCAACCTGTTCATAATGAAATGGCAAACCAAACTGAATATAAATGACATTAGAGTTGCCAGATTTGACCACAAAATGCCAGTTTTATCTCTATTCGAAAAACAAACCTCTAAAAAAACACCCTTTACAAACACCTTCTCTTGTACAAAGGGCGGGGCATCTCTAATTAAATTATACCAAAGAATGTTAATTGTCTCACTAAGTATGTGGGTTAAATATGTAGTTTCAGAGATATTACATTTTTTTAAGGGCAAGGTACCGCCCATTTTACTCTTGGACATTATTTGTTCCGAAACTTCTAATACATATACCAAATCTCCATTTAAGCTTAATATTTTCAACGAAATGATATGATTTTGTTGGAAACACGAAAAAAAACGATTTATCCAAGAGGGGATCCTTGGGTGAAAAAAATTTGTTTCAAGTAAAATGTCGTAAAAAATAACGAAACGCTTAGAAAATACGAATGTTTTTTTTTTAATTTTCGGTGACTCTTGGGTGAAAAAATTTTTTCCCACTTATTTGTTGTAAAAAGTCATGAAAAAAAAACCGAATAAACGAATTTTGCAAAATATATGGCTTATGTTAGTTTTTGAGATATTTGACTTAAAACTATTTGATGTTGAAAATATGAGCTTTGACCTTGACAAAAATGCAAATTTTTTTAAACATTTTGATGCCTTTGATGTGATTTTTCTTTTTAAGAAATATGTAATTGTTTGCCAAGTTACAGCCTTTCACTGTCAGTCACTTTAACAGTTTTTTAATACTTTTTTCAAAATTAAGGACCCTATATTTTGAGAAACACTTCGGTTTCGAATCCAAAATTTTGCACGAGCATTAGTTTGATGTTACTCAATAACTATACCAACATTCAGGCAATTCGGAGATGGTAAGGGCATAAAATAAAAATTTTTTTGGGTAATTTGATATGGATCTTCCCTATTTACTATAAAGATAGATTAGGTACAATTCTTACTATATGATGGCGAAATTGATCTAATATGCTTGAAACTTTGCAGATTCGACAACCTGGAATTGGCAAAGTGAATACCTTTTTTTCTCCTTAATTATGCTAATGGGTTTACTTATTGAAAGGTCAGCCAAAAGTGCGGCCTGGTTTGATCTTTTCCTAGCTAGTTCATCAACTTTCTTTCCTACAGCTTAATACAAGGTTTGACTTGAAAACATATGCATTGTTGGGATTGTTTTGATGGCCGCCTGGCTATCAATGTCAATAATAACGCTTTCAAGAAATGGGGACTACAGTTGTTTGGCTGTTTGTAAAATTCTACTAAGTCTAAAGACTTCGAATAAATATTTGATGCAGTACCTGTATCCAATTTCTATCCATCCGTGTATATTTCAAAGCATGCGTTTAAAGGAGTCCAATTATCACTTTTAGGTATTACCTCCTGGAAGGTGGTTGGGAAGTGGAGGTATGGTAAGAGGTAGTCGGTAATAATAAATACATCAAAATCCATAAATTGGGGGTAAAATGCTATTCTGACCACATGGTTTTGATTTCGAATAATCCAATTCTTTAAGTATAATAGCACTTTTTGCGGCAATACTCCTGACTAAAAGTAGCACTTTAGACAAGCTATCCCCTGAACCATCATATCTAAATAACTTAGTTTATGTACAAAGTTCCACTATATCAAATTTTCGTAGGTGAGAAGTGGTCTGATGATAACCTTATACATCCAAAAATTTATTTTCGATTTAAGGCCCCATCACTTACCAAATAAGCGTTCACATGAATAAAAAGCAATGTATATTTTCCTAATTCTATTATCGACATTCCACTTCCGCTTAAGTTTACGGTCCAGAGCAATACCCAGGAAAGTGAAGCTTTCCTTTATGGGAAGACTAATGCCATCCAAAATAAGATTCCTGAAGTTAGGCATTTGATGTTTATTTGTGCGAATGGCTATAAAAGAAGCTTTTATCCCAGGTTATGAGCGACCAATATAAAAGAGCATCTCTGTTCACCAAAAGTTTTGATACTTACCAGTTCCTTCCGTGGAGTTACGAATTATAACATAATATCGCAAGACTTTTTTCCCAACATTAATGAAAGTAAACCAACTGAAGAAAATATTTTTTCAAGGGGTATTGAAGTATATCCACTTATCTTAGCAGTACAAATATAGGAATTGAAGACTCACTTGATGGAAATCGCAGTAAATCTTTATCAAAACAGAAATAATAACATGTGAATTTCACCTAATTATTGAGAAACAGACCAGAGACCCGACATGCTTCCTGAAAACTAAAGTAACTAGGACAATAAAGTACCTTAGAAGCAGTCGATTGTGAAGGTCATCTAAAATACATAAAAAAAACATAATAGGTATAAAAAACAAGAAGTAAAGATACCCACCAAAAGAATTTGATCGACTCAGTTGTTTCAAAAGAATTAAATGAAATAATATTTTTTTTTTTTCTGTGTACCAACTATAAGTTTCGAATATACTGCAGCATAGAATCATTTCAAAATAAGACATTTCAACAGTTTTTAGTTTCATCTTCTTATCCTTGATGGTTTTTTTTGAAGACTCAACTGAAACTTTAGCGCCCAAATTGTCTGCCACACGTACTGCCCAGGAATGGCGTTGTTGGCAGCGGCAACGGCAGCGGCATAAATAGACCATATCGTTTTGGTCAATTTCCAAGTCAGTGACCATATCTTAAGCGGTTTTTTTTTCTTTCGGTACATCATTGCTGCTTTTCATGTTACTTTCTTGTGTTCATTTCTTCTTGCGACATGGCATCACTGTAAGTTTTGCCTTGTAGCAAATGTAGTACATATAGTTGGGTAGTAAAAAACCAAAAGATAAGTTATATGTTTTTGCTAGTTAATTTTTATGTGTTTATTGCGTGCACGTGTGTGTGAGCTTTTTTCATTGAATCTACAATCTACTCGTGCATGTGTGAGGCACTCGTACTTTTTCGCCATATTGTCATTATGGCCAAAATAAACTTAAATAAATCATTTTTCAATTAATCTTAAGTTTTGCTGCAGCGTTACTTTTGTCCTTTTCTGCTTTTTTTGGCTCCTTTAAGTTTGGTTTTCTTATGTTTTCCCTTTTATTTTGCACTATCGATTTAGACCTTAAAAATACAAGACTTTGCTCAATTTTCTACTTAAATTGAGTTATTACTTCATTTTTTTATTTTTGATTTTATGCCATAAATTTTAACATTTTCTACACAAAGTTGCGCCACAAATTTATGGCACGTATAAACATAGTATGTGTGCTTTTAACATATACACATGTACAATTTATGCTTTCTATTACTGTAAATAGCAAAACTGATTGGGTTTTATGTGTGAATTCCATGATTTTTATGCGGCACTAAAAGATTTGAGTACGACAGCAATTTTTATGGAAAAAGTAAAGATAATGAGCATAACTATCAGTATCAAATTATATGTGAATTTAATGCTTATGTTCCAGCAGGAAATATCGTAATGAACCACAGTTTTTTAACCATTTGTTGGAAGAAATCGTAACAAGAATTGCCATACGCGCAACTTTATTATATGATGCACTGGACAAAAAAAAAAAATACGACAATTTGCAGAAAAATGATATAGGCAAACTGATAGGAAATAATTCTGTTATCAGGAGAAGAGACTAAAAGCTTCATTATCATCGTATCACCACATCGTTAACACCAGGAACATCCATTAGCGGACACAGCCGTCATAACGTTCTTCACCAACAGACATCCACAAAATATTTGAGTTTAAACAACTAAAGCGACAGAAAGATTTTTGTTTTTTAAATACTGAAAGCCACGCCTACAACTTCCTTCAATCAGAATCATTAACTACAATGACTGCAGTTGCTCGCAGTAGTAATCGAACCCAAGTACAGCCGCTTACAACCGATGAAATGGTGAAAGCAATCCAAGGCCTGAAAAACAACAAAGCCGCCGGAATCGATCAAATAGCAACTGAACCGCTTAAAGTATGCCCAATAACAACAGCTAAAATTCTCCATCCTTTGCTCTCAAGAATCTATAGCGAAGAACGTTTTCCGGAATATTGGCTACATGCTATACTAGTCTCATTGCCAAAAAAAGGTGACTTTACCGAGTGCCAAAATTACAGAGGCATAACTTGGCTTTCAGTACCATCATAAGTTCTGACAAAAGTGTTTCAAAATAGAGTATGCGAAAAACTTGATTTGTCTATTTGGAAGCAATTAGCAGGATGGATCTGATGATGCGTGAAAAATCATGCGAGTGTGTTCCGAGAAAGCATATGTTCACTGAAGGGAGGAGGGTGCCTAACGTGGCTTGTTACCGAGCACAAGATGCAAGTACTCGTCAACAAGCGCTTAAGGCGCTTACTACGGGCTTGGTGGGCTCGTACTTTAGCAAATGCCGAACTACACCATAGCCAACAAGATCAAACTACTCAAGTTTGGATAGGTCGATCACACCCTCTGGAAACTACACAGCAAAGTTTGTCCACTGGTCTTTGCGTGGAATCCACAAGGAAGTAAAGGACGTGGTAGACCGAGAACCACCTGGAAAATTTTGCTATGAACAAGGATGTATAAGATGACATTGTTGGTTTAACTTCCTGTTTAGTGTGTTTTAGTAAAAACACCAATAAAGTTACAAAAAAGAGGCAAACTGCAAAAAAAAAAAAAAAAAAACAAAACTAGTAAGGGTGTAACGTTTGGCCTGGATAAACATTAAATACAATACACTGCAGTATATTAAAAATTTTGCTTATAAAGGAGGTGCCACACTCTTCTGTCCAAATTCACCCAGTTTTTGCTCAGGGCTTGCATTTATAGTACTTAGTAAATATTTGAGTGAAATTTAGTAGGATTATCTCAAAAAACGCTTTCAGTATAGCATTTTGAAACTTTTGCTTATGTGGGAGGTGCCACGCCCTCTTTTCCGATTTCTTTCAATTTTAATTGAGAGCTTGCATTTATAGTTCTTAGCATCTGAGTAAAATTTATTTTGATTATCTCAAAAAACGCTTTCAGTAAAGCGTTGTGAAGCTTTTGTTTATATGGGAGGTGCCACGCCTTCTTGTCTGAATTTTCCCAGATTTTGCTCACAGCTTGCGCTTATAATTCGTAGTATTTCTGTATATTTTGGTTGCATTGTCGTGAAAAATACTCCTAAAGTTGCATTTTGAATATATTTTTTGTATGGGCGGTAGGCGTGTTCGTTGACCGATTTTTCTCATTCTTAATCCCACGAACTTACTTTGACCACAGAGGCAGTGTACCAATTTTTCCAATTTTTATTGAAATATCTTACTCAGTTTTCCCAAAAAATGTATTTCCACGCACACCCAGCCAGCCACCCAGACAGATACATATGGCTATATCGACTCATGAGGTGACCCTGATCAAAAATATATGCACTTTTCTATATCTGCCACGCCTCCTTCTCTGCGTTGCAAACGAAAGGATAATGTGAATGTACCCTGAGTGTAGGGTATAAAAATTTATTAGAAGGCTGGTTTTCGTTACGTTTCTATTATCAACACATTCATATCGTCAGACGAATTTGCCGACATCCAGAAGGATTAACAAGCATACTATATTTAACCTTTAGCATAGATTTGTAGATTTGTTTGCACAGCAAAAATTAAATGTGACGTTGCGTGAAAAAATGCCCTTAGTAGACGTAGGGCTCTTTAAAGAATATTACTATACCATTTAGAAGCTTTAAGTAGCTGATTCGAAGTGTTAACAATTCAAAAGACTATATTTTTAGTTTCCATGCACAGATTTTATTGATCAAACGCTATAATTGTTGGGAAATGTTCAAATTTTAAGAATCTACTTGAGATTTTTGATATGGCCACCTTCGGCCTTAACTATGGCCCGTAGACGGTCGAAGAACGAGTCGCATGCTGCACGAATTTGATTTTGTGGAAGTTTGCGCCATTCTCGTTGAAGGGCCACTTTTAGCGCATCAACGCTCTGGCATTTTTTAGTCAAGACCTTCCTGTCCAACATACCCTAGATTGAGAAATCCAGCGGATTCGCATCAGGCGAATTTGAGAGCCATTGTTGAGCAGAAATGAAGCTAGGAACGATTTTTTCTAACCATTCTTGATTCACACGAGCTTTGTGTGACGGTGCCGAGTCTTGTTGGAATGTCCATGGCTTGCAACCGAAATGTTTGCGTGCCCACGGTAGTAAAACACCCTCCAACACTGATTCACGATACACCTGGGCGTTTACTTTGACACCAGCGGCCAAAAAACGAGTGGTGAGCGCCCATCAGCAGTCGCTGCAGCCCAAACCATCACATGCGGTGGTGCCTGCGTCCTGGTGGCCAAACGAACTTTCAAATTTTCGTAGGACCTCTCTGTCAAGTTAACCCGATCATTTTGTTTGTTTACATATTGCTGGATACAGTAATTTTTCTCATCAGAGAAGACAATTTGTGACAGATTTCCGGCGGCGTGCAAGCGCAACAACTCCTTGGCTCTATCGAGCCTAACTTTTTTTTGAGCAGGAGTGAGATCATGCTCCTTTTGGAACTTGAGGGCCTTTAGTCCGAGCTTGTTTGACAATATGTGTTGCATTCGTTCACGCGATATTTTCAGCTCGGCAGCCATTTGTCTGCCACTGCGTCTCGGATTTCGCTCAATTCTGGCCTTCACTTTTCGAACCATTTCTGGTGATGTTGCAGTTATTTTCCGACCACCACCATGTCGTTTGGCAACGCTGCCGGTACCATTGTAACGTGTTATGGTCCGATACACAAACATTTTATTCACTTTTAAATGTTTCAGCTCACGAACAATTGCTGGTTGCGATTTTCCAGCCAAATAAAGAGCAATCACACTATTACGTTTGAATTCCATTTCGAAAATTTTTTATTTTCAATAAAGTGACGCGCAAATGCTTTTGGTTACTTGTTGACAGTAGAATGAACTAACATCATGCCAATTTTTAGACAGCTGTCATGTTCCATCTGTCAGATAAGTCTATCTGAAGTTGGTAACAGTTCGAATCAGCCACCCTGTACAACGAAATTAAAGGAAATGTCATTTTACGACTTAGGATACTATCCAGCAAAATCTTGAGAAAGGGACTTATACCCTCCTAATGAAAAATATCACTCATAACAACGATCTTAAAATTGGGAAAATATATGTAAAACATTTGCAACTTCATGTGCATAAACCCATAAATATAATAAAACAAGACTTTATATGCTTCAGCCAAATAAACCTATACGGGAGAATATTACAAAATTAATATATGCTAACTTGGTTTTTGTACAAAACTGAAAAAATTTGAAATTTGATTTGAATGCACGTCAAAGGGTTATTTAGTTGAGTGCTTAGTGAAATCATTAAAACCGTATCAACATCATCCAAATCAACAGTGTTGCATCAACATCAAAATCAACGTTTACTTTAACTCTAAAGCAACCATATATTAAAACAAACAATACATACATACGTATGTGTGATAAACATGGTGTCGTTGATGATAATGATGAGGTAATGTTGGTCAACGCAAGGACAAATATATAAATTTAATATATCATATTTACATTTGTACAATCATTATGAATATAAGCGTTTGTATTTGTAGTTATGAGCATCCCGATAGGCAAAAACGTTATCAATGAACGATTTTATAATGCCTTATTTTTTGAGAAGCTGTGTTCTTTTTATCCAATTGCTAAATTATATGCCTTAACCCTTTCAACACGGATTTTTTTTTTCTTTAAAGATTTAAATTATTTTTTGATGTGAATTGGTTGATTATGGCCCAAATAACGTACTTTAGGTGGGATTTAGGAAAAGGATCACTAGATACAAAAAATGTCCTGGGACACGGTTGTCCCATCAGAAACCGTACGTGGGTCATATATGTCCCAATAGTACTATAATAACATGCTGTTGGGATATATTTGTCCCAATAGTAATACCAAACATTACATATGCACCCACTGTACTAATATGTGTTCAAATGTATATCATTACTAGAGCTTTTTTATACACGAGCCCAAGAAATATCGAAACCAAAACATGCGTTAATTATCACATTGAATGTTAAAAACTGATTGGATGAAAATATGTAACAATAGATATGAATATCAGTGTTCGTTAAAGGAGAACACTCAATGGGACATATATGTCAGTGTTGAAAAGGTTAAGATATATTTTCAAATAAAAACTAGCAAAAATAAAAAAATTAAAATAAAATTTTTATGGTTTATATTAAAAACATTTTTGAACTGAATTTCTTAAAATACGTCGTCTCTGATTCCTTTTATTTTTTGTGTTAAAAAGAACTACGAAGGTAACTTACAACTTCTCCAATTTTTTGAGTTGAACCGCCAATGGTTCTTCAGAAAAACAATAAAACACAGCATCGTCTGCACTTTTTCCGTACATTTTTTGTCATTGAAAATTCTTATTAAATAAAATCGAATTTTCGTTTAAAAAGAAAATTCAATAAAAATGGTACTGAAAAAATGCGAAAGATGCTGCGTCTAATAGTGTTCCTGGAGAACCACTGGCGATCCCTTTAAAAAATTTGACAACTTATATGTTGCATGGGTTGTATCCAATAATGATTCAAAAATGTTTCAGGAAAATCGGACCAATTACACAGGCTCACAAAAAAAAAAGTACCATGCGCGAAAGATCAGACCACCTGAACTTTATGTTTTCGGGGTCGCTGAATCCCAATATGGTGCCAGAACAGCAAAGTTGGTTCGCGTTTTTTCAGAAATCAGCAATTATGCTGAAAAATTTGAGACCAAAATGGGGATTATGACCGAAAAATTTTCGGATATTACCCCCATTTACGAAGTGGGGATTATGTCCGGTAACCGTCAAATGTATTGGAGTCAATTCCTTGAATGACAAAAATTAAAAAAAAAAAGAGCTGTAGCTTTCTGATTTTCGTGAGGATTTTAAGGATTAACCACGAAGACTATATATCAATAAGCGATTACGCTTGCTAAATATTCTCCCTTAACTCCTAAGAAGAGCTAGGCCTTAACTAATTACCTACTGGGGGTATATTTTTGTAAATACATTCATGGAGTGTTTCAACATTTCAACATCAAATTGAATTACAATTCGGTTGACTGCGTGAATATGAAATGTGATGCGTTTCAATGAATGTCAATTGCAAGGCTTGGCCTCATCATCCTGCTGTTCGTCATCTTTGTTGGTTCGCTGTGAAAACTGTTGAAAGTGAAGGTGAATGTTAATATCATATTGTACGAGTATCTATGTACCTTATGCCCATTCTAATGTGTAACTATATAAGTGTTTGCTTATATGTGAGTTTGTGCATTTATGCGTGAAGAGCATCAGATCAGTGGACACTAGCAGTTGCCAAGGATTGCACATATGCTACACAAACTATGTAGGTACAATAGCAAAGAGAAGAACATCAGCTCGTCATCCAGTTAATCAGGCAGCATCAGAAACAGCAGTTATTTCCCTTTTATGCTTTTAACAGTGCTTTCGTTGACGCCATACAGTGGGCTAGTGTACAGAATTTAGATTTCTAGCGGGATTTCAATAAAAAAATTAAGCTTAAATTTTGAATTTTCAGTTTCTTACTATTCTCTCGTTCCCAATGGAATGATGATACTGCCTTGATAAAGACAGATATCTAAGATTTAGAAATTATTAATAGTAGAGTTAATAGCGATCTCAGGTCTGAATGTGTTTCAAATTTTTTGTATTTGTAGAATTGGTTTTAAATCCTTGAGCTGAGTCTTCAGCGTTGTCTTGAGTTAACAAAAAGTTTATTCAAACTTAAATGATACATTTTTTTATTTCGTCCAATTTCAATGCTCTAGATTTACTACAAAGTAAGTAATATGAATTTACAGTAATTTAGTTTTGTGCTTTTCAAGGAGAATAAACAAACGAGAGATTGAAATGAAGTCCAAGGTGCGAGTTGGCATATCCACTTTCACGAAAGTAAAAATTATTACGTGATTTTTTTGCTCAACAAAAATAGAAAAAATGTGCACAAGAATTAAGACAGTTATTTATTTTTCCGATTTTAGCTAAGAAATTTTAAAAAATATAGTACAACAATTTTTGCGCCCACAGTGCAACATATTAAATTTCAGAATTATGCAATATTAACATTCGAATTCATTTCCTGCGATGATTGCTTGATTTACTCTGGCATTTCATGATACAGGTGAATAAACAAATAAATGGCAATCACACAAGCATAATGAAATTGTCAATTGAAATGAAAATTATGTTGCATAATGATCTTGAAATAAACTTTTTAAAACTTTTAAATTTTCAACTTATTGGAATAAAAGTTATAGTTAACTTAAAACTTTTTTTTTATTAGAAAGTAAAAGTTTTTTTAAGTTTTTTCCTACATTTATATTTAACTTCTCAACATTTTAAAGTTTACTCAAAATTCGTTTAAAACAAAACCTTAAGAACCACATTATTAACACTTAATATTTCTATAGGAATTTGGAGATTATTTTGTAAAAAAAAAGCTTTTGAAAATTAATCGGCAAATATTAAAAAGGCAGTTTCCCAAGTAAACTTTCGGGAAACTGAAAAAAACGGTCCTATTGCTTTAGTTTTGTGTCTAATGGAGAATTTTATGTCTTAAAATTTTGGAGATATCCTAATGGCCCAAACGAACTAATTTTTTATAAATTTTTCATTCTCTTGTGAGTGTTATTAGCGTTAAAACACTGCTGACAAGAAACCAATATTTCAAGAGGCTGTACAGTAGATAAGGACCGTGCCATTATTTATGAGTACAGTAAAAATGCGTTATATTTTAATAGTAATAAATTATAATTTTTATTTACACGAATACTCTGATACATCAGATTTTTATGTCAACTTTCATTAAGATATTTAATTAAATTTGCTCCCCTGAACCCATTTTTCAAACCTTTTTCTTTACGTCCTTCATTAAATTTTTTACCAACCTTTCTCCACGCTTCTTGACCACACGGTTCCAGTTGTATTTGAACTTTTTTACTGAAACCACGGAAGATGCATAGTGACACGAAGCAAGGTCAGGCCAAAAAAGTGGCTTATTAGAGTGTTCTTTAATAAGCGGAAGAAGTCTCTTCTTAAGACACTCCTTGAGGTATATTTCTTGGTTCATTGTTTTGTTTGTGACGAAAGGAGAAGAAACCTTACCGCACTGACAAATTGCTTGCCAAACCATGAGTTTTTTCCCAAATTTTTCGCATTAACTGTAAAAAATTGGGGGCCTGGTAGGGTTTTGTAGTCCAATTTGACGTAAGTTTCATCATCCATTACAATGCATTCAAATTTTTTGTTTAAAATATGGCGATACAACTTACGGGCTCGTTGTTTTGCTCTTGCACTTTGAACTTTGCTTCTTTTTGGACATTTCTGCTTTTTATAGGTTCTAAAGTTGTTCCTCACCTTAACACGTTGGGCAGTTGAAGGCGAGGTACCACATTTTTTAGCGCAATCATGAACAGATTTCTTTTTCTTTTGTAAAAACACTTATTATTCTTTGGTCCATTTTTGATAATATTTTAGCTTTTTTTCGGCCTCTTCCAGGTAAATCATCAAGAGTATAATGCTTTGTAAACCGCTTTATAGTTTTCTGAACCGCCCATACGCTAACGCCTTCTTCTTTGGCAATTTTTCTGTAAGAAATTATTTTCTTACACCATTTGCAAAGAATTGCCTCGCGTTGTTTTGGATTAAGTCCCTTCATTGCTAACGCCTTTGAAAAATTTTCCAAACTAAATTAATTTTTCGAAACAACATAAATGTCATATTTTATTGACATAAGTTGCTAAGACATTGCACAATCCACGCCTGCTTTATAAGGTGTTTAAAATGTACTCATAAATAATGACACGGTCCTTAGTATCGATTCCCATACAAAAAAAAAAAAAAAAGTTCGAATGACCACCCCCAGTTTGAAAGCTAATATTGAAAGAATTTTAAGGAAAAAACATTTTTTTTTTCGGCCTCTAAATTCGATGCGGCATTGTTTTTTTCTTATATCTCCGCCATTTGACATTCATCTCTGTGAAGTTTCCTCAAAGCTCAGTACAAAATATAAAAAAAAACAGGATATTTCGAAAACTAATATCGCCCCCTAAGACTATTCAATATTTTTTTTTTTAACATTTGACATTTCAAACAGTATGCAAGTGAATAAAAAAAGAATCTTGCATAGTTTTTGAGGGTGATTTTTGTTCTTGAAACATCCTGTTTTTCATAAATTGCACTGAGGTTTTAGATTCGCTACTACATCTTCTTCAATTTCAACATTTTTGAATTTAAATTAAATTTTTTTTTAAAATAAAGCATAATTTATAAGCTTTAAAATGATGTATGACACAAGATGGGATTCGGTCGCTAAATGAGAGTTTTTGGCTTTTGAATTGAACGCCCGCGGAAGGCAAAACTCGTTGTTAACTGAAGAAAAAGGCATCTTACGAAAAAAGTGTACAAGGCATAAAATGCTAAGAATCGTTCAAGAAATACGTGTGAATTTTTTTGAAATTTTTCTAAACTTTTTTTTTTGAATAATTTTTTTTTAAACTTTTTCAAAAATTATTCAAAAAAAAAAAAAAATTTGATTTAACTTTCCAAAAAATTCCCTAAAATTTCACACTTATTTCTTGGACAATTCTAAGCCTCTTATGTCCAGTACACTTTTTTCGTGAGATGCCTTCCCCTTGAGTAAACAAATAGTTTTGCCAGCCGCGGGTTTTCAAATGCCAAAAACACTCATTTAGCGACCGAATTCCAACGTGAGTCATACATCATTTTAAAGCTTATAAATTATGTTTTAATTAAAAGTAGAGTAGAACGGGGCAATGTCGTGTATTCAACTTTGACATGCTCGTAAAGCCGTACATCTCAAGCGAATGCAACGAGTAAGCATCCGATCGAAAGATAATTTCGTTGGTTACATCCAAGTGTAACAACATTTGTGTAGCGAGAAATTGTGTTTGTGTAAGTGAAGAAAAAAAAAATGTGCACGACACTACCCCCCCTCAAAATTTGTGGGGTTATGTCGTACATTGTTTTCCGAGTATAGTAAAGGTACCAAAATGTGTGAGAAATGATAGGTAGTGGTTCTATAAGTGGAGATTTAGCATTATCGTGTATTTATTCATTATTATACAAGTGTGAAGTACATAATATGTTGTGTAGAGTAGAACGGGGCAATGTCGTGCACTCAACTTTGACATGCTCGTAAAGCCGTACATCTCAAGCGAATGCAACGAGTAAGCATCCGATCGAAAGATAATTTCATTGGTTACATCCAAGTGTAACAACATTTGTGTAGCGAGAAATTGTGTTTGTATAAGTGAATGTGCACGACATTACCCCAATGGTCGTTTTAAAGGTCAACTTCGATAACTCGGTGAAGCCCAAAATTTTTTTGGCAGGATATTTCGTTTCAGAAAACACTTACCTGGTATATTTTCCCGCAAGGAAAATTATTTTTCTGACCCGATGAAAAAACACTTTTATCGTCCCGAAAGCGTACTTTTTGAAAAAAAGGTTACTCTGTAGAGACGAACTGGTGAAAATTGCTAGTATTATGTGCATAAGCTCAGTAGGTCAGCAGGTCCCTACCTTACGAACAGTTGGTAAATCATTCAATTCCTTGGGCTAAAACAGCCAGTGCACGACATTACCCCCTGCACGACATTACCCCGTTCTACTCTACTTTTGAAAAATATGTAAGGGGGGATTTTTAAAAAAAAAAATCAAAAGTTTTTTTGTGTAAAAAATTTTGGTGAAAAAAATCTTTTTTCACCAAATTATATTTTTTTGTAAAAAGAACACTTAAAAATGAAAGGAACTAGTTACTTATATATATCAATTTATAAAGTTTGGTGTAAGGTGTAAATTTTTGAAAAAACACCTTTTCGTGAAAATGACTAAAACCACCAACTTCAACACCCTGTACACGTATTTTAACAACAAATGGGTCTAGGACCACATCCTCTCGGATTATTGTTTTTGCACACCGAAACTACCATATTGCCAAATTTTAGCGAAATCGGAGACAAAAAAATTTAAGCCTAGTACACTTGGCAAGTTTTGCTTCATATAGAGAACGCAAGAAATTATTTTGCTCTTTTGTACTAGATGCATCGCTTTCTACTTTTCTTTTTCTTCAAAATGAGCTATGAATTGTTCTTCTAAGATTTCTTCTCGAAAAGTGATGACCATATACTAATAAGACCATTGATTTAAAAATCATATGAATTCCACATATGATTTTTAACTTTTATGAAACATTTTAAACAGTTTATAACTTTTTAAGGAAGAGTCATACAAGATCAACTCATAGCTTATTCTGTAGACATAGAATATTACTATGCAATGCATATGGTAGAAGAGAGTAAAACAATTTGTTAGGTCCTCTATATAACCTCAAAATCCATGTTTTTTAACATTAAGGTTAGAATATCCCAAAAACCATTCGTGATAGAGAAATTTTGGATTTGGATTTGGATTTAGCACCGCCAAGCAAATCGAAAATAAAAGTTTCGATTTTGGTTTGTTGTGCTTAATACCCGAATTTTAAATCACTAACAAAAAGTACTTCGGTAACACTAAACACTCTTATTCAATAGACGGATTTACGTATACTAGAGGCTGACTATTAGATGACATTATTGTAGAAGTCGGTTTTCGAACTTCCCTAGTAATTTTTCTGTGTAGATTGTATATTTAACTAAATTAATTACTTTAATATACACCGAGAAAACAGTATGATTATAAACATCAAAATTTGATAGTTTGTTAATAATTACCAAATATATAATGAATTGAAAGACCTTTATTGTTTTTTATTTAGAATTTTATTATCATTAATCTTTTTATTAATTAATGTTGGGATCAAACTCATTCCTCCAGGGCATTTTGCTCTTTATTAGATGGTGCCATATATGTATTTACCAGCTACATTTGTAACCTCGATTCATTGCAAACGTAAGAGGGAATCCATGTATACCGAATTGGAACTATACCGCGTGTATTGAATTCTTTTAATCTCTGGATGCAATGACCGTATGTAAATTACTGAATCTTATAGCTTAAAAGTCAGAACTACATATATTAAAACTAAAGATATTCTACATATACCAATTGAAATACGAAAGAGTTATAATGAATCACAAAGTCAATCATAGTAAATCTAATAAAATAATTAATTTAAAAAAAAGCTTATTTGTCTGGGATTCAAATATACCCTCCAAGTTATAAGTCAAACGTCTTATATATTCAGCTTACTCTTTCTACATTTGTATTGATTGTTATTTTTATATAATTTTAAACAAAAAATTGAACAAGTATTGATTGTTTTTTATTACTTATTTAAAAAGTTGTTTTGAAAATATTGTCAGTATGTTTCTGATGTTTTTCAATACTTTTTGTATTTTTTGTATGTATTTTTTGTTTAAAATTAATGTAGATAGAGTTAGCGGAATATATAAGACGTTTGACTGATAACCTGGGGGAGTATGTTCGAATCCCAGAAAAGAAAGTTTTTTTTTTAATAATTTTATTTTTTTAGTACCTTAGTGCATTCTAATCCCAGCCAAGGTTTTTTTTTTTAAGTTATAGCAAATATTTGACTCACACATTCGTATACCATTAAACAGACATAATTTTAAGGTTCGATTAAAGGCATATTAATATATATCAAAATTTGTTAATTATTTATAAATATTTTCTAGAATGTTCAATCAAATATATTTCTGTGAGGGAAACATATTCTTTTCTTTATATACTTTAACAACTGAATATATAATTTAATAAATTAACATCAATTCAGATAAAATTAAACAAAATCATGAAACGCATTAACAATTTTTATTAAAACCTTGAATTAGAAATTTAATTCTTTAAGTACGAAATTATGTATAATTGATTTAAATGCTTTCCTTTTAAATGCGAGTATCTTGAGTAGACAAAAATCATATAAGTATATTAGTGTTTTTCAGATAAATTTACCTACACAATGATTTATTAATTTGCTTTTTATTTTACGTTTACTTCTCAGTAAATCAGCGAATTTCAACTTTCCCATTGTCTGCAATAGAAAATTCGTCCTGGCGGAAATGTTCCCATACTACTTACTTACGAGGACTTGTGTTCATACGTTTGCTGTGTTTTGTCTTTTACGTTTTTCCTAAAGAATCAGCTTTAGAAACTCAATTTTATTCATTGACATTTTCTAAGAATTCACTGGTAATAACAATTTTGAGTTATTTATCCTTGAGTTAAGCTGTGTTGTCTGCCTTCCGAAGGAAGTTTTTTATTTCCTATTTTATTTTTTTGTTTTTTTCTATGCGCTGTACCCTTAAATTATTGACAATTGATTTTTCAGCTTTTTCTACAAAATAATATTCCTTTCGTACTGATACTTTCAAAAACTTTTGCATTTTTAAGTAGAGCTTTAAACACGCTCTTGTAGCTTGTACCTTTGGCGATGATAATGCGCGTACATTCAATTGATTTCAATTTTATTTTTCTTCATAATTTAAATTTATCTACTGATGTTTGTATTTGTGTAGACTTTTTCTCTGGAATGAGAAAAATATTACAGCGAAAATATTTAGTAGATTTTTGTTTTTTCTTTGGAACACTTTGACTTTCTTGAGAAATTGCCAATTTGGCATGAATTGTCGCATTGTTACCGCTGAGATATTTACAGGATTTAATTTTATTTTGCATTTATTTTGGGATTTCAATTATTTTTTTTTTCTTGTTTTATCATAATTTCCATGCTCTAGTGACGCATTTGCATTTGCGTAGGTAGAAGTTTTTGAATTATTTATGCTGTAAGTTATTTATTGGGACTTGAATATACGTATATCATTTGACTTGTGTACATAGGTTCAATAGTTAGCGTTATAAGATTTGCTTTGACCATCTTGATTTTGACTGACTTAGTACTATATGGTTTTGTTTCAGGCCAAAAGTTTTTGACTTTTTTTTTAGTTTATCTCTTATATGGGTAATTCTATTCTAACGCGTCAAATCATGTAATCGTCCACTAAAACACCAATATGAGGTTCTAAAATTATAGCAAAATTTTTTTTATATACATTTAAATAGCCTTTATAAGATCCACCACTTAGTATATCGCTTATTTTACATAGCTCTCGTGGAAAACCAAAAATATGAGTAAAAAAGTAACTCCCCTGGCTGTAATCATAAACAATTTTACTAACTTAACGTATATAAGACAAAATATAAATAGAATTTGCACTTATAAATGACCAAAATTTACCTTTCAGTATGCCTGAACACATTTCAGAAAAAAATTAAAAAAAAAAAATGTAATTAACTTTATGTAGCTACTCAAAAGTTGGTACTTTTTTTCAATACAAAAAGCAATCAAATTATGAAGGCCTATATCTCGATTTTATTAGGATATAAAAATTTCCTATCATACCTAATTTCTTTTATTGTATGCTAACTTCAATAAAACATTGATATATTCACAACCCAATACATGTTTTTTACGTTTAAACATCATTTTTATCAGGAAAGAAAACGTACCTTTTCTTAAGTAACTCCCCTGGCGACAAACATTTAGTTGTACCAACAAGATGAAAACCAATATTCAAATAAATAACATACGTTTGAGTTGTAAGTAATATAGGGCTACTATAATATCCTTGTATATTAATAATAAAGATTGTTTACTACCTGGAAATCGCACTCAAACGCCATAGTAACCTCCCCTGTCAAAGTAACTCCCCTGGCATTTTTATGATGAATATACATATAAAAATGTATGTATATATATAAAAATGTATGGACAGCTTGCCCACTTTAAAATATTACTTTATGAGGTACAACAATAAGAAAACGTATGTAAAACTTCGAGTATTAATAACTTTATTTTTTTTCATTTCGAAATTTGAATTTGACGCGTTAGAATAGAATTACCCATATACAGGGTGTCCGGAAAGCTTTTACAAATATCTAAATATGCAATCGCTAATGGCAAGAGCAAAAATGCAATCAGAGGGCTATAGCAAATGAGGTCAAGCTGTGCAAATGGGGTTGGATTGGTCACACTCTTCGGAAACCACACAGCGAATTTTGTCGCCAGGCTCTTGAGTGGAATCCACAAGGCAGTAGAGCACGTGGTAGACCCAAAACCAACTGGAAAAGGTCGCTAGAAAAGTAAATTCAAGAATCGGGAAAGTCGTGGCAAGAGATCAAAGTCATCGCAAGGGATCGCAACGAATGGAGATGTTTCATATTGGCCCTATGCTCCTCCTTGGAGTTAAAGGAGAATACATACATACATACAATGACAAGAGCTGTATTTTTTGTTTGTGCATCACTTGTCTAAGTGGTGCCTTTATTGAGTTATAACACCTTGAAAAAAATTTTATTTGAAATGAATTTTTAAATATTCTAAAAACTAATTTCATTTTTCAAATAATTTCATTTGAAAAACTTTTATTTTTTATTTAATTTTTAAAAGTTCATTTTAAGAATAATTCCTTCTCTTATTCTAAAAGTTTTGTCTTAAAGTTTTTCTGAACTTTACAGAATAAGTGGGAAAGGAGCTAAACGGACGACTTGGCAACACTGACAAAATGAACGAGACTTGAACGAAACAAACATGACGAAAAGATTTGAATAAACGAACAAACGACAGTTGAACTGAGTAGTAGTTCATTTTGTGAGTTGAAGAAGACGGTTATCTGCGGACATGTCAGAAGTGAAATAATAGAGAAAGAAAAGAATAGAATTGATATTTAAAAGTTGTTAAGGAGAAACTAAAATTGAAAGAAGATGTATAATATAACTGTAAAATAGAATATTTACAAATTAACAAAAAGAAATGTGTAAATAGAAATTAAAAAGTGCAGTGTCTTGTGTTGTTTTATTTTACAAGAAGAAAGAAGGCCTACAATTCCTTAATTCCTACATGTAAAAAAACTTTTTTAGTCTCAAACTTTTATCAACATTAATAAAAACAAGTTAGGGTGTAAAATTTGGCCTGGCCAAACATTAAATTAGCTACACTGCAGTATTTTTAAAAGTTTGCCTTTATGGGAGATGCTACGCTCTCTCGTCCGAATTCACCCAGTTTTTGTCCAGAGCTTGCATTTATAGTTTTTAGTGTCTGAGTGAAAAATGTTTTCAGTATAGCGTTTTGAAGCTTTTACTTATATAGGAGGTGCCACTCCCTCTTGTCCGAGTTCTTCTAGTTTTAGCTTAGAGCGTGCATTTATAGTCTTTAGTATTTGAGTGAAGTTTGGTTGGATTATCTCAAAAAACTCTTTCAGTATAACATTTTGAAACTTTTACTTATATGGGAGGTGCCACGCCCTCTTCTCCAATTTCACCTCATTTTAGCTGAGAGCTTTCATTTATGATTTTTAGTGTCTGAGTTGAATTTGGTTCGAATATCTCAAAAAACGCTTTCAGTATAGCGTTTTATAGCTTTTGTTTATATGAGAGGTGCCACGCCCTCTTGTCCGAATTTGTACAGTTTTTTCTCAGAGCTTGCGCTTACAATTTTTAGTATTTATGCGTATTTTGGTTGCATTGTCGTGAAAAATGCTCCTAAAATTGCATTTTGAACATATTTTTTGTATGGGCGGTGGGCGTATCCGTTGACCGATTTCGCTCATTTTCAATCCCCCGAGCTATCTTTAACGACGGAGGCATTGTACCAAATTTCATTGAATTATCTTGCTCAGTTTTCCCAAAAAGTGTATTTCAACACACAGCCAGCCAGCCACCCAGCTAGCCAGCCACCCAACCAGCCAGCCAGCCAGACAGACGGACATGGCTATATCGACTCAAGAGGTGACGCTGATCAAGAATTTATATGCTTTTCTATATCTGCCACGCCTCCTTCTCTGCGTTACTTTTACTTGAAAAACATTTAGAATAAAAGTTTCAAAGTAAATCTTCAATATTGGCTTTCGAAGCTTCCAAGGACATTAAAATTTGATGTCTTTTGCAAAAATTATGGTACATTTACATTATAAAGTTAAGTACTTAAAATTTTGTATTAACCAATATGCTAACCTGAGCCTGATTTTTACCAAAAACACTGTGCAACACAAAAATCTGTCTGAGATCTCAATAACTAACTTTTTCTGGTATCTGTTTTTTTCCATACAGTGTGAGATCGTCGGAAATGAGGTATCTTGACCCATATTTTGGAGTGAAATTGATTTTCCCAAAAATCTTTTAAAATCAATTTATGCATTTTTGACGATTAACAGAATGTTAGGCGCTCTGAAAGAATATTACTCAAAAACGGCTCCAATAAAAACTCGTAAAAGGGCGCGGCACCGCCCACAAAATTTTAAAACGCTATGAAAAGAAAACTAATAAAGAGATCTTTCTGAAGTTAATAATATGGAGTCTACTTGTCATAAGGAACTCTCCAATTAAAAGTGGGCAAAATAATACCAGTGGGCGTGTCACGTTTAACGTTACATCTCGCAAACTGTTGTAGATATTTTAATAAAATTTGTAAAGCAAGTTTTGTTCATTGCTCACATGTACTAGGCAAGACAATATTTAAGTAATTTTAAACTACTGAAACGATTTTGACAAGTGCGGTGTCATTTGATACGGACTTACTTAAACTTATTCTTTTGCTTATATCCCTGAAACGAGATAAATATATTCGTATCACTATTGCTGTTTAGGTGGATTTCCATTGTCAACTCATACTTTTGAATAGTAATTGACACCTGCATACAGCTTTTTTTTAATACTTTTCGATTTTTTTTTTTTTATGCCATTCCTATGTTTGAAATTTTTAGGCGAAAAGATTCGAAGTGTACCACATGAAAAAGGTGTAAGTAAAAACTATCGACTCAAAATAATCAGATCATATTATACACAGCGCAGAGATCGGTCTCCAGGTACTTATTTAATAAATGACAAAAAAATTTGGCCCTTTCTTCCATTTACTTTTGGCTCGAAAAAAGTTTTTAGTGCCTTTTTGAAAGTGAAGATCTGCATTGTTGCATATCAAAAGACGAATATTTTGTCCCAGCTGAAATCAGAAATAATTTAAGAATTCTTGCTTATAAAATCTTTAAAGAGCAATGAACATTTTTCCTCACTAGATATCCACATGTCAAGAATTGTACTTGGAATGCATGTAAAATTCAAAATTTAATTAAAATTGAATTTTGCAAATATGCAGCTGCGCATAGTACTAACACACCCATACATGTGCAAACTAACTTACACATACACATGCCAGCAGCATTTTACAATTAGTTGCATACCATTATTTAATTTAAATTCATTTTATTTCTTTTTGCAGTTCGTGCGATTCCTTGCAGCAGCAGCATCTTTTAATTGCTGTGCAAAGTTAAGCAAAGACACCATTAAACAAACAACAACAACAACAACAAAAGGAACAACCGCAGCAGCAACAACAACTGTAATAGCAATACCAATGCATTTACAAATACATATGTAACTTAGGGTTAACCTTTTTAAGCTGCAGTAAACGACATATTTGGTGTTAAGAAAAGAATTCAATTATTTTATGGACTTGATGTAAATGTTCATTTCAGTTGCGTAACAATTTGAGAAATGAAAACTTATAGAATCCATGCTAACTTCAGACAATTTGATACAATACCTATCTAAGTACTCCTCAAGATCTTTAAAATTATGCTTAATTAAAGAGAAATACGCAAGGCTTTGAATGCAAGACCGAGCACTAAAGTCTCTAACTTGATTTCAGAAAGTAGAAACTGCATAAAAACTTCAAATTCCTCGAAGGAAAACAATCACAAAAACTTTTTTTTGTTGTTTTTTTTTTTTGGTGGGTCGCTTATAGCAACAATAATATTTCAATATATTTCTGTGATTGTTGTACTTCTGGGAAATTTGCAAAATATTGAAATATTCTTGTTTTGTAGGCGAGCCAAAATTGGCTCACTTTTGTTCTACGTTGACACCCTTGATTAGAGCCAACATTGAATCTACAAAAAGGTTTTTTATGTGGTCAAGGTAGTCAATCTTAACAACACGTTCTACGTCGAAGTTTATATGGCCTCTTTATGACGCTCTCTCTTGAAGTTATCGCTCAAAAGAATCACAAATCCATTTTGGAGTTTATAAAAATTTCAAAATGGTTTTTGTAAATTGACAACGAAGTCATGATCCATTTATACAATTGGTTCAACTGCGGCCTTAGTTGGCATCTGTTCCGTGCTGACTTGACCTAACGTTACCTGGATTTTCATCTACAGCAAGGGTGTCAGCGTAGAAGAAAAGTGAGCCAATTTTGGCTCGACCCAACAACATCAATATTTCTGTACAACAATCCCAACAACATCAATATTTCTGTACAACATTCTCAGAAATAATTTTTGTTGTTTTTTTTCACGCTCGTCAAAATTTCGCGTTTTTGTTGCTTTTTTGCGTACACACAAAATCGAACTCGAACCAACATAAAACAACAACAAAGACTACGTCGCATCAAAAACAACAAACAATATGGGTATTAATGCGTTGATGCGCAGTAGCGAAAATGCAAGTCTTTTACGCACTAACGCCTGAACGATCAATGTGAATATTTCCATCTCGAAAAATTGCAAAAGTAATGCGAAATTTTCGGCAATATTTTTGTTATTTTACTAATATCAAACTTTAGCAAATTGCACTTTCGCAAAGACGCAAGGGCATTGCGCATCAACGCGTAAGTTCCCCTAATTTTTGTGTGTCCTTGTTCTTAGAAATTTTGAAAATTATTGAAGTATTATTGTTGTTGTAAACGAGGCATGAAAAAACAACAAAAAATTGTTTTTTTGTTTGTTGTTACTCCAATTTAAAGTTGTTGTAAAAGCAACGCTGACTGTGCTGCATGCGTTTGGCTCAGTGATTTGAAAACGCTGACACCCTTGATCTACAGCACCATTTTCCAAATGATGGGGCTTGCCGTGAAACTTCGTTGGACAGTTTCCAGAGAATATGTCGTAGCATGATCCCGTTTACTATATTTATTGGTGTAGGTCGTTTTAAATATTTCTTTCAACACTATTAATAGACATAGTTCAAACACACACAATCAGATCGATTTAACATTTGAATTAAAAATGTGTAACTACTTTCGAAAATCACGTATTGTTCAATCAGATTTCTGCTTTTACATTGAACAAATTAGAATTTTTCTGCGAAAAAATTCCAAGTGGATATTTATCACCGGAATTGTCTTTATTTCTGCATGATGTGAAAAGTCCCTTCCGAAGTCGTGTGCGCATAAAAAGTTTTTCGGGCTCAAAGGTCCATTTAGCTAACGCTTAATTCTACAGAAAATGTTGTAATCGCACATGGTCTAAAAAAAATAAGCAAAATTTATAAGCATAAAAGGTATCGTTTAGAACATATTAGCAAAAATAGGTGTATATTTTTTGTAGATCTTATAATTCTCAACAAAACAGGTCCTGGTTCTTTTTATCGTACGACTCACCGTTTCGGAGATATTCTTCAAAAACCAGTTTTTGAGACTTATTTGGTTTTTGAAAAAAAAAAAAAATAATTCTAAACCATGACTTATACGGAAAAAAACAAAATATACAGTTTGTAGAGAATACAATTTTCTATAAAAAAGTTCGTTCATATATTTGTTTACGATTGCTCGTTTAAGAGTTATTGTTACTTAAAAAGTGAAATTTGTTGATATATGAATCAAAACACGCCAAGTGTACTAGCTCAAAATTTGTTTGTCTCCGATTTCGCTGAAATTTGGCAATATGGTAGGTCCAGTGTGCAAGAACAACAATCCGGGAAGATTTGGTCCTAGTACCATTTGTTGTTAAAATACAGGGTGGTGAAGTTCGCATTTTTAGTCATTTTCATGAAAAGGGTGTTTTTTCAAAAATTTATAGCTTACACCAAAGTTTGTAAATTGATATATCTAAGTAACTGGTCCCATTAATTTTTAAGATGCATGACTCAAGATGAAATTCGGTCGCTAGATGAGTGTTTTTGGCTTTTGAACGTCCGCGGCAGGCAAAATTCTTTGTTTACTCAAGAGGAAGGCATCTTACGAAAAAAGTGTACTAGGCAACAAATGCTAAGAATCGTTCAAGAAATACGTGTTGGGTTCTCATATTTTTACAAAAAGATTTGCAATTTTTTTGATTCTTGTAGCATTTTAAAACTTACTTTGGTTTCCATTTTTAAATTTTAAAGGGTGGATGGGAAACATTCGTTTTTCAAAAGATTTCCATAGAAAATGCTAGAGAATCAAAAATGCTACAAGAATCCGAAAACAGAAATTAAAAAAATTTATTTTTGACAAAATGGCGGAACTTTTAAAAAAAAATTCCATCGATTTTTCGCAAAAACACTACTTTGACACTCTGAAATTCTATGCTCATAACTTGAAAAAAAAAAGTTTTTTTCAGCAAAACTAATAATGAGAGGTCTTTATACTAAGCTAAGCTCTGCAAATTTTTGTAAAAATCTGAGAAACCAACTGCAAATTTCGAAAAATTTGAGATGGAATTGCTCAAGAAGTAATGTTTCGCACCCAAATAACAAAATTGATTTCACATTTGATCTAAAAATGTGTACTTTCTTTTTGGTGGAAATATTCTGGACCTTTTTTGGTGAATGGATATTCCTTAAATACATATTTCAAGGATTAAACTTTCCTTAAAATGTGACTTACTTAGCTCTAACGATTTAAGTATTGCTTGTGCTTTTTAAATAAAATATCCACTCTGGCGCACATTTCTTAAGAACTCATATGGATATGATGTGGCTTAAGTGTTGCGCTCCTGATGCTGTTGCTATTACCTTACAACAACTCGACAACCTTCAAGATCTTACGCATTAAAAGAAGGATTTCATGCAAAGTTTACTTGTGTTGCATAGTAAAATCTTTAGTTTTCACCAAGATGTGCAACCACAAATGCACCGATTGTTGCACATATTTTTGTACAACCTCCCTAACTACTTGTGGAAAATGGAAAATGTGCGGATTTCAAAACTAAGTAAGTAGTTCAATTGCAACAACAGGAGTAACAACAACAAATACGATAGGTTATACCTTGAAAGTGCAACGCCACTTAAAGTTGCAATTCAGCAGCTCAAATTTTCTGCTGCTTCTTTTGGTTGCTGTATGAAGTTGAAGTTTCCCATGATATATCCGTACGTATGCAAACTTTTGTATTTCCTTAAATCCATAAAAGCTGTCTGGTTTACTAGAGTACTAAATTTCACATCTTATTTACCTGGTTATCTGCATGTGTGTGTGAGTGTGTGTTTGTATGTGCCTTATGTCGATGCGTACATGTCTTAAGATCTGCATAAAATTTATTGAGTTGCAACAACTTCTACCGCAACTGCGATTCTAAGTGGAGCAAAACTGAAAGCTTCTAATTTAAGCCAATTATGCTACGTGTAATGTTTCTTTGTGATATCTTTCTGTCTGTTGGAGCCATTAAGTTGTCATCCTTTATCAAAATTAAAGACTCAGTGGCAGTTAGATTTTTGATGGTATTTGCTTTCTTTTCGAAGAACCGATAACAAAAGTGTCGCTGCGCTTTTCTTCGAATTGATATAATCAATATGTAATTGGTTTAGTTTCGTAGAAATCACAAACATCATTAAAATCACCACTACCACCACCAACAATACATGCGATAAAAGCAGCAGCATTAATTTTAACAATAATGCCATCAATAAGTGCAGACATAATAGAAAATGCCAAAAGTCATCTTTACGACAAAAACAAAATTTAAATTGATGTAGATGATGAAGAAGTCATCTCGTACGTATACCAACATTAAAATCAACTAAATATCACACGTACAAAGATAGATAGCAGCAACACAAACCACATACACATAGCCATGCATACCCACTATGCAGATAGTGTGTTATTGTGTGAACATTGATTCTTCCCCAGCAAACATTTTCAATCGCGGAAGAATCGCATTTGCGGCTCTCTTCAAGCGAAGGCGGGTTTTCTAAAATGGATCCACCCAAATTTAACGTGGGTTGTTTCGAATTTGTCTTCAGATATCAGATCTGCAATTCGGAAAGTCGTACCTGATGCGCTTTTTTAAAAAAAACCTGTATACATGAAGCAAAACACGCCAAGCGTACCAGCTGTAAATTTTTTTGTCTCCGATTTCGCTCAAATTTGACAATATGGTGGATTCGGTATGCAAAAACAATAATCCGGGAAGATTTGGTTCTAGTGCTATTTATTGCTAAAATACAGGGTGTTGAAGTTGGCGTTTTTAGTTATTTTCATGAAAAGGGTGTTTTTTCAAAAATTTATAGCTTACACCAAAGTTTGTAAATTGATATATCTAATTAACTGATCCCATTCACTTTTAAGTGTTCTCTTTATAAAAAAATAGTACTTGGTCAAAACATTTTTTTTTCACCAAAATTTTTTAAGCTTAAAAAATCTTTATATTTTTTAAAAAAAAAACAACTTAAATTTTTTTAAAAGTACTTTGAATTAAAGCATAATTTATAAGCTTTAAAATGATGTGTGACTCAAGATGGGTTTCGGTCGCTAGATGAGAGTTTTTGGCTTTTGAACGCCCGCGGCAGTCAAAACTCGTTGTGTACTCAAGAGGAAGGCATCTTACGAAAAGAGTGTACTATGCATAAAATGCTGAGAATCATCCAAGAAATACGTGTGATATTTTTGGCAATTTTTTGGAAAGTTAGAAACATTTTTTTTTCTCTTGTAATAATTTTTGGAAAAATTTAAAAAAAAAAATTTTCAAAAATTATTTAAAAAAAAAAGTTTGAAAAAACTCCAAAAAAATTTACCCCTATTTCTTGAACGATTCTAAGCATTTTATGCCTAGAACACTTAAAAGTGAATTGGACCAGTTACTAACATATATCAATTTACAAACTTTGGTGTACGCTATAAATTTTTTAAAAAAAAACCCTTTTCATGAAAATGACTAAAAACGCAAATTTCCCTGTATTTTTACAACAAATGATATTAGGAACAAATCCTCCCGGATTATTATTACCATATTGCCAAATTTGAGCGAAATCGGAGACAAAAAAAATGTTCGGCTGGCATGCTTGGCGTGTTTTGCTTCATATAAAAAAAAATAAAAATTTTTTCCGTGCCACGTGGGTAGGCTAGAAAGAGCTTTTTTGGAACTTTTTTTGAAAATAAGTCAAAAATATTAAAATTAATCAAAACTACCTTCCCACAGCAATTATTTATATGGCAGGCTGCTGGGTGAGCAATATATAGCTCTAAGAAGGTGATCCACTCACGAATCAATGGCCACTCCCTTAGGTAACATTTTATGTTACTACAAAGAAAAATATTTTTTAAAAATTTTAATTTTTTGAGTAGGTAAGCTGGCGCCGAATGTTTAAAACTTCTATTTTTTCTAATTTTTGTGGCACTTTCTATTGCGAACTTTACGCCATTGTCCAAACGCTAAAAATCCAAAGCCGAACCGCAGTGGGTTGCATGCACGAACGCATCATATGATTTGGAGTAGTGATGAACAAACCCTCATAACAGTCTTGGTCAAAGTTCAGTAGAAAAATGGGCGGTTCCAAGCCCTAAAACAATATTCTGTCATGCTCGATGGATGAAATTTTTGCATATATAAACGGTACCTACCTACCCCTCCTTCAATCCCCCTTAACTTTTTGCGAGTTGTTTGGTAGACACAATATAAATTTACTAACCAAGTTTTATAACGATAGCTATTATATATGCGGGCATATAGCCTTTTGTGTGTTTTTTGTATAGAAGGGAGTTTATATAACAAATATGAGGTCATTAGTTCAAGTTACTCTTGCTGTAAAGTGTTAATGACTGCATTAAATTTGTATGGAGTTGACATACCATCCCAATAACTCGGAAAGCAATGATCCAGTGTGAAAAGGTAAAAGGCATAAAGCCAGATTTGGAATCAAAAATTTTCCAAATATTTACTGGGTTAGGTTGATATGAACAGAGTATACGAGTGCGAGTACGCCATATTTCAAAGGAAGGTATATGTGCTGCGTGCTAAAAGTTGGAATATGACAACGAAGGATAAGAATCCAATCATTTGCGATACATTTGAAAGTCATGTGCTGGGCTTAGGTCTTCTGCTAGCTACATTCTACGTAGGTATTCGATGTGTACTGACATAGCTCCTTTCAGTTGGACTGTGAATGAGTGCTGCTTAAATTGACGCAAAATCAATGTTGCACGTCAATAATACCTGTTGTCCGTGCTATGTAGTTTTTGAGGGATAATAGTTTATTACAACCCCCAAGGAAGCGACGTCATGAGTGTCAGCATAGGTAGCAGTTATTACTTTAAGGTGTTTGCAACATAATTTACAACACAATAGTGGTATTCAGTGTGAATGTTGCATAGTCGCATGCGTGAGATAAAAAATCACACGTAGTGAGCACACTTTTTGAATGACATTCCACACACCGTAACAAAATTATTTTAATTTCGTGTTATTGAAATCAATCTTCGGTTTTTACCTAAGTTAACGCAAAAAGAATGATAGAGTACAAACAAAATAAAATCCATCATACGCGAAACTCTGTCAAAGTCTTTGATGTAAATTTGGTTCATGTACAAGCTTTTTACTCTGGAATACTGCTTGTTGCTTTCGGCCGGCCAAATCAACTTTCCTACAGGGTTTTTGGTGGCATGGATAGTGTTACGATGCTTCTATAGATTAAGCACTCGGTAAGTTCAACATTTTTGTCAGCTTCAGTAGCACATCTTTTAGACGATTCTCCAACGAAGACTCTTTATCCAAAGCTACTTTTTCGAAGTGCATGCTTTTAAAAGTTCCGGTATAATTTGATCGACAGAAGCTTTCTTTTCCTTCAAAGCCTGGATTCAATTCACTAATTGGCGATAGATGTGAGACGTCTACTACTACGATAGGGTCACAAACCATCCAGGATTTTGCAGGACAGTCCTGGATTTTGCCCTCTCGAACCGGATTCAAAAACGTCCTGAAAATGTCCCGGATATGTTTATTCAAGTGTGTCCCAGACTTAAGACAGATGAATATTGTAATGAGTAATTTATTTTGTTTTATTCTACAACAATTTTAGTTTATGGACCAGATCATAGATCAAAAAATATGAACCATAAAACTTTAATTATTGACTATAGACTATCGATAATGGACCATTGACTATAAAAAAAAGATCATAGACCAAATATTATAGACTATAGACCATAAAGAACAGATCATAGATCATATATTATAAGCCAGATACCATAAGACGCAGATCATAGACCAAAGACTATAAAAGAGAGATCATAGACCATATATTTGGACCATATACTATACGAGTAAAGGATAAAACATAGATCATATATTATGGACCATATACCATAAAGGGCATATCATAGACCATTGGGCAACAGACCATAAAGGACAGAACATAGATTATATATTATGGGCTATAGACCATAAAGGAGAGACCATATGTTTGGACCGCAGACTATATAGAAAAGATCATAGACCAAATATGATAGACCATAGAGAATAGATATGTCATATATTACAGACCAGATACCATAAAGGGCAGATCATAGACCATAGACCATAAAGGATTTGGAACATATACTTTAAAGGATAAAACGATTATTATATACGAATAGTATGGTTTATATACCATAAAGGGCATATCATAGACCATAAAAAAGAGATCATAGACCATATATTTGTACCGCAGACTGTAAAAAAAAGATCATAGACCAAATATTATAGACCATAGGCTATAAAGAACAGATCATATGTCATATATTATAGACCAGATACCATAAAAGGCAGATCATAGACCATATATTTGGACTATAAGTATAATTTTTTTTTTAAATGAATGGTTTAGGCAAAACTAATAGAAAAAAAATAAAGATGGAGGCTTACTAAACGGAGAAAGATGAAATGTTGCGAAAAATGAGAGAGAATGATTGAACGGAGAATGACGAAATGTTCCAAAAACAGTTACATTTTCTGGCGAATCACCCATGTATATATTATAGTTTGTTATATTTTAATTTTGTAATGTTGAGAAACTTTTATAAAGCGTTTTTTAAAAAATATTTGTGAATGTGAAATTTTAAAAAAATTTCGTAATTAGTTTTTGGATTTGCTTGACGCTAGTGTAATAGCGCTTATTACTACTTAAAAACGTACCTTTGTATATAGAATTAAATTTCTGTAACCAAAATTTTTGCTGCAAGAGCTTTAATTGTTGCCCACCCACTATTAATGCATAATAAACAAAAATAACAAATTGAAATATGTAATTTGTACAATATGTAGTTTAGATCCACCGCTGCATATATGCGTAAAAAACATACATGCAAGCGTATGCACCCAGCAGACATTTGGAAGTTCTTTGAATTTTCCAACGCTTTTGGGATATATGTATGTACAACTCTTCCTTGCGAGTTTTGCGCTACGAAACCTTAGCGCAAATCATTAAAAGTTAAATTTCTTCGCAATAAAAAATTTGTTATACTGTTTTATATATTATGACCTCTTTGATATCAAATTATATAAATAGGAGCGCTGGCTGTAGGTTAGTAAAAAAATACAAGTATAATAAATTTTTATTCTAAAGCCAATATTTCTGAGGTCTGGTATTTTTGTTGAAGCAAATTGCTAATTTTGTCAATATACTTATGTTTAACGGCACATACATTCTGACTGATAGTTGCACAAAAAAATACAATTTCTTATGAAATTACTTTCATTTCACCATCTTATATTTACATATATTGATTATGTCCCTTTTTTTAAATCTAGTTAAATTGTAAAAATAAAAATGTAAAAATACTGCGAAGATTATTTTTGCTTTGAAATTCATCATAGGGGCTCGTTTGCGGGCCTTTCTGGGAATCATTTTCGGATTTTTTCTAATTGACTCAAAACTTCCGGACAGTTTCTCCCAAACAAACCATCGGAAAAACGATCTCGCAAGGCATTCATATGATTACCTCTGCGACTAAAATGCAATCCTTCTAAGATTAAAAATGTTTGCTGGGTATGTTTGTACACTTCAAAATCATACTGTTTATTTGGTTGGTATGTTGGTCAAGTGCATTCATTAGAAAACCGATATTGATTTCCAGCAATGCATAGAATTATAAACGGTACCTGTACCGCTGTTTGGTAATAGTATTAGTAGTGTTTCTATTGCACATTCACTTATGTTGTTTGCACCAAATACAATTCATTCGCGTTTAAAAACGACTTAAATTACATATGTATGTACTCGTATTTATGTTGGTTGTAAATTTCGCTCTCATTACACATATTGCTGCAAAAACAATTTTCAATTTATTTTGTTTTTTTAATATTTTGCATGCATGGTCTGTAATGGTGGATATGCAATAGATTTTCGCGTGAGTTTTTGTAACGTTAAGTTGATAACACTGTTCAATGGTAACAAAATATCTGGGTTCGGACTATGTAAATATTATTTCTTGCTATGGGCATAATAAGAACGCATTTACAAAATTTTTCCTCGACGTCTCTGTTTTTAGATAAAATAACAAATCCAAAATAACGATTTAAATCCACCCTATCCCTATCCCTATCCCTATCCCTATCCCTATCCCTATCCCTATCCCTATCCCTATCCCTATCCCTATCCCTATCCCTATCCCTATCCCTATCCCTATCCCTATCCCTATCCCTATCCCTATCCCTATCCCTATCCCTATCCCTATCCCTATCCCTATCCCTATCCCTATCCCTATCCCTATCCCTATCCCTATCCCTATCCCTATCCCTATCCCTATCCCTATCCCTATCCCTATCCCTATCCCTATCCCTATCCCTATCCCTATCCCTATCCCTATCCCTATCCCTATCCCTATCCCTATCCCTATCCCTATCCCTATCCCTATCCCTATCCCTATCCCTATCCCTATCCCTATCCCTATCCCTATCCCTATCCCTATCCCTATCCCTATCCCTATCCCTATCCCTATCCCTATCCCTATCCCTATCCCTATCCCTATCCCTATCCCTATCCCTATCCCTATCCCTATCCCTATCCCTATCCCTATCCCTATCCCTATCCCTATCCCTATCCCTATCCCTATCCCTATCCCTATCCCTATCCCTATCCCTATCCCTATCCCTATCCCTATCCCTATCCCTATCCCTATCCCTATCCCTATCCCTATCCCTATCCCTATCCCTATCCCTATCCCTATCCCTATCCCTATCCCTATCCCTATCCCTATCCCTATCCCTATCCCTATCCCTATCCCTATCCCTATCCCTATCCCTATCCCTATCCCTATCCCTATCCCTATCCCTATCCCTATCCCTATCCCTATCCCTATCCCTATCCCTATCCCTATCCCTATCCCTATCCCTATCCCTATCCCTATCCCTATCCCTATCCCTATCCCTATCCCTATCCCTATCCCTATCCCTATCCCTATCCCTATCCCTATCCCTATCCCTATCCCTATCCCTATCCCTATCCCTATCCCTATCCCTATCCCTATCCCTATCCCTATCCCTATCCCTATCCCTATCCCTATCCCTATCCCTATCCCTATCCCTATCCCTATCCCTATCCCTATCCCTATCCCTATCCCTATCCCTATCCCTATCCCTATCCCTATCCCTATCCCTATCCCTATCCCTATCCCTATCCCTATCCCTATCCCTATCCCTATCCCTATCCCTATCCCTATCCCTATCCCTATCCCTATCCCTATCCCTATCCCTATCCCTATCCCTATCCCTATCCCTATCCCTATCCCTATCCCTATCCCTATCCCTATCCCTATCCCTATCCCTATCCCTATCCACATTCAAGAAATTTATTTCTTGTGTTACAGAACAAAAATTTCAAGTCTGGCTACTTTAATCGACAAAAACTACAATGGGAATACCATGAATGGATCATTTCTCGATGACATGTAACTCAATGGGAATATCGAGAATAAAACTGATTTTTGATTTCAATTTTCATTAAAATGCTGTTGCCATTGAATTGTTTCTAAAATATTGGTGTTGCTGTACAATAAAACAATACAATAACAACAAAAAATTTCAATTTCTGAATTGAATTGGAAATTTTTGAAGGTTGCGCCACACAACAGCGCAGTGCTCATTGCTGCGGTCGACCGCACAATGGGATAATACTTAGCAATTGCGTGGCTTAAAATTGTTTTCAAAAACACATAACAAGGGCACTCAAAAAAAAAAAAAATGTAATGAATTTCCTTATATTCCTTATATACAGTCTTATGTACTTTTTGACGCGGAATCAGTCTGCATTCTCAGAATTAATTATAGGATTTCGAGATAGCCTTGCTTGAAGTTAGAGAAAACGAAAGAGTAAAATTTTTTTATCTCAGAATCTGCTTCTGATTGGCACTAACACATTTCATTTCATGCAGAAGATTTTAATTCGTTTCGAGAGTTTTTTCCATAAATCGGTTTTTCGATACAATGTAATATAATTTCGTCATTTGTATGGGTGCTGAAGTACCTTCTCTTCAAAGGATCATAACTCGGAAAGTAAGAGTTGTATTTTAAAAGTTCTAGTATATTTTGATAAAGAAGAGTGTAGCTATTCGATCACTTTTAAAAAAAAGAATTTCATGAAAAAAAGCGTTTTCCACAATTTCTCAAAATTTTGAGTGTATGTTGACAATTCTAAGTATGTAGTCGGAATCAGTTTCAAAAAGCATATAAAACTGTTTATCTATTGTATATGTTAATACGCAAGACAAAAATTTGTCCCACCTTTTTTACTTTGTTAGAAATGAAGTACGGCTTTAAATTATACCATATTAAAAAGGTATTTGTGTGTAAATGTGCACAAAGTTTCAATTATTTTAATAATTTGCCAATAAGCCAGGTAAAATTTAATGCAAATTTTTCAGTACTAACAACGACAAAATACGCGGTCACACAGAGCTGAAAAGAGGATACAGCACAAAGAGTAAGACAAATAGCTGACTGACTTCATGTTTATTTTTTCTTTTTGTTTCACATTTGTCATTGTACCTGGGATGTTAAATGAGCTTTTCTATTTTGTACCAAATAGCAAAAAAGTACTAAAACTTTCCAAAAATTACCAAAAATATTTAACACATTTGTGGTAAAATTTTGACCATTGGGCGATTCTAGTAAGGAAATAAACATTCATTTAATTTTTAATTTTTTTGATGCCTGTGTAATATTTCATTAGAGTAAAATTGCAATTTTATAGCTAGAAATTTGCTTAATTTGAAATTGAATTTGATTTGTACCGATCAATGCAGATCCGAATGTCTGCATCTTCTTTAAATAGAAGAAAAAAGATAAGTACACAACCATTTAATTTGAGTCATAAAATATGATATTTTAAAATAAGTATAGTCCTTTAGCTTTTAAGCCCACTTAAAACTTTATCTGAATCTATTGTTTTTCTGCATTATCAAATCCTATGAAGATAGTAAAGTGCAAGTTTGTTTTTTTTGCCATTTTTGAGCATCTATACGAAGCGAATGAAAATTTCCTGTTTTTTTTTTTCTACTAACTAATTCATTCAGTGCCATAATAACATAATAAGGGATCAATTGGAAAATTTCAAAGGTAAAGTTTGATGAAGGAGATTTTGTCAATCAAATATGACAATAAGCACGCTGAATACTTGGTGGTGTTTCTAGTATTGTTTCTTTTTTTTCACTCTTCCAGATGCAATTTTTAATAATTTTTTCTTTCTGAAACTTATCTTCCCTACGTAGAATCATACAAAATTAAAATGTTTACAGTACCCACTTACTGCAATACATTGCATAAAGATTAACAGTCATAACTATAACTGATAAAATTATTTCAGTAGGGAATATATCGACTGCATTAATTTAGTTTTTAAACTTCAATAATTTTGCATTCAAATTTGATGAAAAAGCCCCAGTGTGCACCGCTGCTTCTACTGCTGCAGTTCATCAGCTGTTAATTGAATTGTTTCTCAGTACGCTGCACTGCGCACCAGTGTTGCTGTTGCAATTTTTAATGAAATGTCAATTGCAGATGCATTATTTTGTGACTGAATACGAATGGTTGATTGGTTGGTGAGTGCGTGCGCGCAACGTGTGGTGATTGCACTAACAAAAATTGATTTTTGATGGGTAATAGAATGCTCGCGCTCTGAGGTTTCTAATCAAGCAATTTTCCCATTGTCGCTGGTTTTAAAATTTTAAAGTTTTTTTATGACTGATATTAAATTTAGGCAATTTTGCTGTGCGATATTTATGGCCAATGATAATAAAAGAGAAAAACAAAATATAAAAAAACTAATGGCAATTTAATAAACACAGGGTGGCACAAGTGCCATAATAATTTCTTCATTCAAACATTTAATAAAAAAAATATAAAATTTTATTTCACAAATCACTACTCAATTGTTTTGATGCATGAGATTTGGTAAATATGTAAAAAGCACCAACCAAATAATGAGTACTGGGGAAAATGGGGGTATCACGCCCACACTAAAAATCACTTGATCATAATAAAATATTTAACGCACATAAATGAGATTTGATACATGTGTATAGAGCGTTAGGACAAATAATGTTCACTGGGGAAAAGGGCGATACCACGCCCCTAAAAAATGCATAATTTATGCGATTTGGTACAGATGTAAAATGGATAGAGACAATGACTGGGAAATCCTGGTTTTTTGAAAGATTTTCAGTTTAAAATTTGTATGGTGCATATGTCCATACATCAAATTTGAACTTAAAACATGGTTTTGAACCACGGGACATTGAATGGTGCAATTGTCGGAGAATCACTCATTTGTAAAAACATTTCTCATTCAAAAGTTCTACACACAAAATACAACAAAATAAAATATAGTCTTAATTTAAAAAAGTTGTAAGTAAAGCGATCATTTTGCGCCACCCTGTAGAACTAAAACTAAAACTTTTTTCAAATAGCTAAAGGGGATATTTTGTATTTACATTTATTTACTGGCATTATGTCCAGCAATGAAAGCAACCTAGATAATAAACATCAAAGAGGCGTGGCTTGTTCGTTTAGCTAAAATACAAAATGTGATAACACTGAGGGGTTTTGTTTTTGTATCTACAGCAAAATGTTATTCTTTTTTTCAACTCTCGTATGTTCTTATTTTACCTTAAAATTGAAACAACTTTAACAAAATACCATTAATAGACTTTTTGCATTATACCAAATATAAAAAAACGTAAATTTAAAGAAAATAGATTACGCAATCAAATCCACTTTTCCCACAGACAATTCCCCGAGTCTCATGGCACAAAGAATAAATTAAGCGAAACCCAGTCAAACAAAGAAAATCACTTTTATTTGTGAACGTGACCTACGCTACCGGCTGACAAGCAAATTCCAAATGGTCTGCTCTTAATACTTCCTGCACTTGGAGGAGTATCTCTTCGTTTCTCTGCATTTGTATCCAACTGCTGCGTTTAATATCCTTAGGATCATAAACCAATGATTGGTTTTGTTGTGCAAAGTCCGAGTCGTCGACGAAAGAATGCTCGCGCACGTGCTGCAGGTGAAAAGTTTAAGTGTGAAGACAAAGAGATGAAGAAAAAGAAAACGAAATTGGAAAAGAAAAGGATTAAAGTTCAAGTTTTGTGTAACCGTTGCTCAAATATTAGCTCAGGTTCAACGGAAATAATAGTAACAGCCATTGCATGGGAACACACACACACTGACAATGGCCAAGGAAGGCAAGGCATTTAAGACACTTACGGATTGTGGAACATAGATACAGGTGGTGGCAGACTACAAGCGAACAAAGGCGAATGTAAGAGAGCATGCGACGAACGAGTGAATAAAACTGAAATAACACGTGCGATTTAATTAAAAACAACTTTAGTTGGAATGAAACACCAATATGCAATTTGATTCCTTTAAATGTGCGCTATGTGTGTAAGAAAGAGATAAAGTTAAGGTCATTGTTTCGATCGACTGCATTTAATTTGAGGAATAGCGCTTACAACTTCAAGACGATAAGTGCGTCACATGGTAAAATTTTTTGTCAGAATTGAATTTAAATTTGAACATTAAAGAGCAACCATCGCACAGTGTGAGATTTTGTCAATCAAGAACGTCAAAATGAAAAAAAAACAATGTGCTTCAAAATCGATCATATTTTGTAATTTGTTAGAAAATACTCCAATTGTTAATCATTGGCATGATAACAGCTATCAAACACGTACTATTGAACAGCATGCAAAAACAAATTTTCAAGCTTGCAAGGATAACAAAACTTTGAGCGATCAAATTGAAGTTGTGCGCGTTTGTTCTTTGACAAAAAGATTTTTGCATTAAATGCCAATACTTTCACTAAAAATTTTAGCTACACACAACCCTTACATTTGCACTTAAGTATTTTAATCAAATTATTTTATAATCAGTTAAAAGGTAAGACAAATTTCAAATATCTTGAATCTTTCATAGACTATAACTTACAAGTTGGGCGTGGTTAGGCTATGACAAAGCATACAGTATGTGCACGCATACTCATAGAATAGATTTAAAAAATAAAATCTTGCCCATTTTTTGCCCAAAGGCTACTTTTTTTACAATGACTGAAGTGTTATAATGAACATTTGTACTGAAATTATGAAAAAAAAAATGTTTTTTATTTCTTTTAATCACTTCTATTTTTTGACAGTAGTATTCAGTTACCACTGAAATGGTAAATACAAATTTTCAAGTTGATATCTTCATTACAGCCAATTTTTTTCAATTTTCTTTTACAAAAAAAAAAGGCACATTTGTATAGGAGATGTAAGTAGATTTAGTCCGATTTTGTTCATCTCTGAACCAAACTTCCGCATAAAGAATTAAAGCACATATGGGCTAATCCTGCGTTGCGAACGTTACATTTGTACGCATATTTTTAAATCCTGAAGGCGCTCTGAATGTTTAATTCTTAATTTACCTGCAGTGGTATGTTACCCTTTGAGAGTACTTTCAGAAGGCATTTAAAAATATTTCCTAGCTTGTATCAGTTACAATATAATCGTGCATAAAGTGCTGTTCACACGTTACAAAAAACAGAAGTCGTTGTGGAGATCAATGTACATTTTCAAAGTTTTTTGCGAAGTTTCCAGTATAAACGAAAAAAGCAAAATCCTCCAAAGAAAGAAGAATATTTGAGCATATCGAAACTGCTTCTGAGGGAATCAAAGAGTCCTTCGTTCGTACAAAAATTTAACTTTTGTGTGTTGCGCATGTTACGTTGCGAACGTTACAATTTTTATTTTATATATATACATAGGCTATCGAAAATTGATGCAGCCCCTTTCCAACTAATTTAAACACATTACATACGCTTGATTTATTTGTGGAAAAGGTTGTAAAGAAGTGCAGTGCACACAAAAGTAAAATTTTTTCTTGGCACCGCATCTCACGGTAAAAATACACCGTTTCAGCTCAACCACTGCATCGATTTATATGAAATTTGGAATGCAACGTTATTAAAGACTTTTTGTTATGTAGCTGCTCGTGCGAGGCCCTTAAAGGCGAAATGCATTTCCGTGGCTTAACCGGTGGACCAATTTTAAAGAAACTCGGAATGGGGAATAAACCCTTAGAAAGCATATTAAAAACCTTTAGTTATTTAGTGGGCAATACCACTCACCTACTAGGTGTACAAATATGAAACCGGTAATTTTTATTTAAAAAAAACACGTTTATTTTGCGCAAATGGTTCCAAATTTAATCTTCAAAGTACTTCCCCTCGCTAGCTACACATCTTTCCCATCTTTCAGGCAATTTATGGATTCCTCGCCAAAAAAATTTTTCGTTTTTTGAGGCTATCCATTCATCGGGCCATTTTTGCACTTCCTCGTAAGAATTGAAGTGCGAATCGTTGAGTGCGTGTCCCATCGATGAAAACAAATAGTAATCGGACGGCGCCAGGTCCGGTGAGTACAGCGGGTGGGGCAGGGGCTCCCAGTTGTACGATTCTACCAAGTTTTTATTGACCGCTGCTCGATGTGGCAATGCGTTGTCATCTTGGAATACAATTTTGTCATGGCGAAGTTGAAATTCGGGCCTCTTCTGACGTATAGCACGGTTCAAAGCGATCAATTGTTGATTGTAGCGTGCACCAGTAACTGATTCACCTGGTTTTAGTAGCTCATACCAAATAACACCACGCTGATCCCAGAAAATACACAGCATTGTCTTTCGGCCGAAGCGATTTGGTCTTGGCGTTGATTTGGGCCGTTGGCCGGGGCTCAAATATAATTTTTTTCATTTGGGATTGTTGAAATAAATCCACTTTTCATCGTCAGTGATGATTCGATGGAGAAAACCTTTTCTGTTTTTTAAATGGAAACAGAAAATCAATGCTTCCCGCAAATGAGAGTTTTCAGGCACAAAATTCGACATCTTTACGAGCGGAAAAAATGCGTTGTTGTATGAAATTTGACAAATTGTGAACTGAATATTGTTGACAGATGACAGAATGAACAATTAAGATATTTGGTACGGTTCGGAAGCTTATACATATACGGCTATCGACCGCTAGATGTCATTACCGGTTTCATATTTGTACACCTAGTAGTGGCAGAATTCGCTTTTACGGCAACTTTATAATTTTTCTCTTGGTTGACCTTTTTTCGGATATGCCCATATACAAAATTTCAAATTTCTCGATACCTTTGAAACTACGGCTAAAATTGAATTTTGACGTCCTAGATTGGCTAAATCTCACACTGTGCATCGCAATGAGTTGTTATATTGATGAAAAAGACGGGATAAGTTATTAAAACATAAAAGAAAAAAATCTCAACATATCTTATACTCTAAGATAAAAACGTTGCCTTATACACTTACATATCCTCTTGAATTTGTTTCGGGTTATTTGCCTAACACCAGTCAAGATTTTGAAAGTAGTGGATAATGTTTTCATTGGAGCTTTTAACTCTACATATAAGGACTATTTATAAACCTTCGGCGAGCGCTAAGAAGATTTTCCATACTAAGACGTTAAAATGGCCTTATACCATATTAAACATAAAATGCAACCAGTTGCTCATAGCAAACCAAACCATTAGGCTGAGCAAGTGAGGGTCAATTGAGGAGTAGACGTACCATTGGTGCTAAGTACCTTTAAGAGACAAAAGGAATGTCATAACATGAATTGGTCGACATTATGTGAGAAGTGATTAAAATTGTTTTCTGTTTTCGTGAAAAGTTTACCTGATCGTATGGAAATAATGGGATTATGTTGAAAAAATGACATAATATACATGAAATTAATTTTGCCACGTAGTGGTACTTAGTGCCTTTGATACGTCCACTCCTCTATTGGTTAAATTTTCTGGAGATCATCTGTACAACACTTTTTAGACTAAAAATAATCCAGAAAAGATCATTGAAAAGAAAATCCATAAATCAGGAAAGTCGTGAAAGGATTTAGTTAGTCCAAAGCATCCTCTATGAGTTGTAGCACAACACAATAACATATGATAAGTAGAATCAGCAAAGCGAAAGAAACATTCACTTACCTAAGGAGTGTGTTGAAAAAAACTTATACACGCTTAAGTTAGAGTAATTTAGGGTAATGTGGTTACCTTTTCCTTTTTTACCCATTTCTACCAAAGTAATGGTAGTAGGTAAGCTTGTTCAATTTATTTGTATTAGTTATTCTATTGTTTTTACTATTTGATAATTTGTATACTTAAATATTAACATTTTCAAGCGTGAGGCCAGTTAAATTGAAGGTACCTAAAAATAGCTGAAAAAGAAAAGTGTCGGGTAATGTGGCTCACCCTGCCCATTTCCTAAAGAAGAACCGTTATTCGCAAATTTTGTTGACTAAAAGTCGAGTAGAAATTTTTAAGATTATATTTGCTATGAAATAGCTTTATATTCTTATTAAATAATATTTTCTGGTAAGATAAATCAAATTCATACTAACATGTGAATAAGTAAGAAGGGTTATCGAATCATACGTAAAATAGTACTCCACATTACTCAAACTCGGGTATCCTACAAATGCAATTAGCTTTTTAAGGTGTAATAGTACTCAAAATTGATATACGGTATATAATATGGGGTAGTCCACATTACCCGAATACATCACGTTTTTGAAATAATCATAATCAATGAAATGTAAAAATCAGACTTGCTGATGCATTTTTTCGTTGAATAATAGATCCACAACTGCATTAGAGTTATTTGAATTTTAGAAAACTGAGTTCTGAGGAAGTAACTTAGTTATTCACCCAGTACTACAAATAAGTCAACTTGACCTCACAGCATATGCTAAGAATTCCACACGAATAATTAGCATTATAGAAAAGCCAAAGAGCGTAAAGAATATGTTTTTCGCTTTTTATTGTGCACAAATAACCAGAATTGTTGTGCAGTCTTTAATATGAGAAATAAAAGGGTTCACCACATTACCCGCATAGTCAACATTACCCTAAATTACTCTAAATAAAACTTAAACCGTTCAATTTATAGATTCTTAAAAATATTTGAATAAATTAATATGTTATAGAAATTCATTAAACATTAAAATTAATCGAAATTTATAAATCTATCCATCTTTTCCGGGAATCCTGTCAATAATGATTTTATAGTTGTTTCCGTTACCTTTTTGGAGGAGCCGGTCCATTTTCGCTTGATGTCAGGCATGTCCTGGGATAACTTTCCTGTGTTCTTCAATTCTCTTTTCACGAGCTCCAAATATCTCCCCACAGGCCGGAGCTCTGAAAAGTTGGGTGGGTTTGCCTCCCGTGGTACAAAATTTACAGTATTATTTGCATACCACTCAAGCGCCTGTTTTCCATAGTGGCATGATTCTAAATCGGGCCAGTAATATGTAGGCACTCTGTGCTGTTTAAGGAAAGGCAAAAGCCGTTTTTGAAGACACTCCTTAATACACATTTCTGTATTTATCCTTCCTGATGTCACAAATGCTTGGCTTCTTTTGCCACAACTGCAAATGGCTTGCCACACAAGAAACTTCTTAGGGAATTTTGTTTGCTTTTTTGTCTGTTATTGTTCCTGAATATTACCTCGTCCTACAGCCACATAAAAATCTTGACCCGGAAGTTGTGAAAAGTCTACCAGTACATAGGTGTCATCATCCATCACACAGCATGGACATTGTGTTATAAAATTAGACCTACATTTTTTAGCTCGTTTTTTTGCTTCTAAGTTCTTTACCGCATTGCGATCTTAAACTTTCTGAAATTTATACGACTTTCGCCTAGAATTAGCTTTGGTTCTGCTTACAAAAAAATCAGAGCAATTAACTACACGAGCTGCTTTTCTGACAGAAGTTTTCGGAGCTCTTCGAAAGAGTTGTTCGATATCTTTTGCCTTACCAATATTTGTTGGACCTTTTTTTCTTTCTGATCCAGGTTTTCGTGCAATGTTTAAGTCTTCTTTATACTGTTTAAATCTGTTCGTTGGTTACAGGATAAGTTATGGCTGAAACAGTGTGGATAAGTTTTTTTCGACACACATTTTAGTTCGGTAATTTTATATTTCTAAATTCAAGACCTAGACTTATTGCGCAAGAACAAGTCTCAATAAAAAAACCAAAACCAAGTCTCAATGTTCAAGACCGAGACTGCTTATTCTATCCCATCACTAGTTGGTTTTTTGGTGCCGAATGCCGTATTTTCCGAAAAGAACGTGCTAACAACTATTGACCAAGGCCAATTATTTTTATCTTAGTTTTTGTATTGTGCACTAAGTATGGGTCTTGATCTTGAACTTATAGTATAGTTTGGGTCATGGTCTCGCAAAATTACCAAATTTTACAAAGCATAAGTCAAACAAACATACCTGTCTTCTACAGCGATATTCTTCAGGCCAAGTGAGCACTAAAAATTTTCTTTGATGAAATCTGAAATTTTTTATGGCCCAGAACCATGACTATAGTAATGTCAATAAGTACAAGTACGATCAAAACATAGCGATGGAAATGAATTGGCCTGGAATTGGAGTCTTCCGTTAGAATTGAGTCCTTAAGGTAGCAGGAAATGCGGACATACTAAGACGCAATGGAAAATGTCGCAGGAATAATTTTGAATATTAATAAAACTAACGAGCTAGTCACCTTGTAAGTAACATGAAGGTCGCTGTCAGCTATCCATTCTAAATTATCTAATGAAGCCGGTAAGTGTTCGCTCAAATGTTTTTTTTTAATTTAATTTAATAACTTTTCTTATATTTTTCTTGAATGCAACGGAGCATTAAAATTTTTCGCACGCACAATAAAAGTTTTCCTTATAAAGCTGCAATTTCTTCAACATGAAGAGTCCTTATTGAGGATATTGTGTCATTTATGTCATGAATAAAGCTCCATATTCTTTCAACATCCAAACATAATTACAATTTGCAAAACATTTTCAAGGATTGCAAGAGAAAACTTTTCGAAACGAATGCGTGATATTAAAATGTATCTAGCAGGTGTTGCATTACAAACGCTTCTAAGAGTGGAAAGTGATAGAGAACAAAAAAAGAAAAACGAAAGGGTAAGAAAGGAATAAAACATAGCAATTTTATTTGGTTTTTACTATTTGACCTTAGAGCATCCTCATATGATGGGTGTTGTTAATGCACGCCCATCTGCACTTTCAATTTTCCTTCGTGTCTTTTACATTTGCGAAGGTTTTAGTCCTTGCTCGCAGCATATCATTTTATTTCAAATGTCGGTGTCATTGCCTGTAATCGTAGCTTTACGATGTCCATTAGCGTGACAGCGTTAAAACTGCGTGCACCTTTGACAGGATCTAAGTGCAATGTTTTCAATGTCCTTTAGCACAACATGCATGCATTTTTATTATGAAAGTGTTAAGGATTTGATTGTGTTGTCTTCATTTTTGTTGAGTTGAGAATTTTATCATGAATGTTGAATTTAAGTGATATTCGCTATAGAATGACTGAAAAAATATCTTGTTTTCTTTCTGCGGTGACATTTTCCTCCCCTTTGCCGTTTCAGTTACTTCTTTTGTAATTTTATATGAAGCAGGGATTGCATTGGGAGTTGGAAGTGTGTGGTGTATTTTTAAGGGATTCTGTACCTCTACCGCACATCTGTAGTTCATTGTAGTTTGGGAAATTTAAAATATTATTTTTTTGATATGCAAGAAAAGTACAATAGCTTTATATTTTTCCTTTGTGATTCTAAACTAATCTATGCTAAAGGGTAAATATAGAATGGTTGTGAATTCTTCTCGCTGTTGGCAAATACGTCTGATGATAGACCTGTGCATGGAGGAAAATCAGTCTCATCAATTTTTCTTCACTCGGGTAGTAACAAAATTGCAGTTCTTAACACTTAATTTCAAACATTAATTGCTTTACGTATGATCTATTTGGTGGTTCCGTAAAGTAATATTAACAAATAAAATATAGCGAAAGTAATATTTACTCTAATTTGCCTAAATTTTCCTACTCATAGAGTAAATTATGCTTTTAGCCAGAGAAACACATAAACATTTTTACTTTATAATTCTAGTAAAAATGATTTTAATTTTTTTCATTAACTAGCTCACGCCTAGGCAACACTAATATTCATAGCTAAAACGCCATAATAAAGTTTGACATTTTTTAGCATAAACGTACTCACAACGTTTTGATGTACAAGTCCTATTTGCTTTGTTTACAGTGAGTTAAGAAAATTAATTTTTCCATCGACAATTTAAGCGATTGATAAATTATGGGGCTTCCAACGAGAACAAATGTTTTTTACAACTAAGTGCTCATGCAAAATCGAATGCCCAAATATGCTTCTATCTCACGGTATGTCACATGACGATCTTGCATTATCAGTTCACGCACGGCATCAATGTTCTCTGGCACAACGGCTATTTTTGAACGACCTTCAAGGAATTCGTCTTTGAGCGAGCGTCGGCCATTAAATAATTTTTTCACAGTGCTATAGGATGGTGCTTCATCGCCATACAAAGTTTTAAGTTCATCGATGCACTCTTGTCGTGATAATCCACGTCGAAGTTTGTGAAAAATGATCGCACGAAAATGTTCACGAGTTAATTCCATTTTTTTGCTGTAAGCAACACAAATGATGGTCGTACGTCAAAATGTTGTGAGTATATGCTAAAAAATATCAAACTTTATTATGGTGTTGCCAGATTTTAGCCATTGACATTAGTGATACCCAGGCCAGAAATATGTATAGCAGCCTACGTACAACAGGAAACATAAGAGCGTTCCGATGCGATGCGACTTCCGATGCGTACTCAGGAAGCAAGAAGATGCTTCCAACGCTGATCTCACTGCATATATTTTTTAACACCGCATGCCATTGTGGGGATGTACATTTGCGGAAGCACGTGGAATTCAATGCCGTGGAAATTGAATGGAAGCGTACATAATTTTCTGAAATACTGAGAAAAACTCAAGAAATACTGGGATATTTTGGTCTCTAATGTTTGATTCCAAAACACCTTCCAAAACGTTTTCTTAAACAGTTCAGTAATTATTGGATTATCTTTTCATGAGTCCATTGTTCACATGGAAAATTCTTATACACACGTTTTTGAGTCTGTGGTCGCGCGGAAAAAGCAGGTAACTCCATTAAAAAAATCATGAAAATGGAATGTTTTTTTGATTTACAATCATTCTATCAGAGCGAAATTTTAATAATGCATATCATTGCCAAGTTATTAAGAAACCAAAAATTGCGTAAATGACACATTTTGGGAAATAACAAGGTAACTCCATACCGTTTGCGAAAAAACCAGGCAACTCCACAAATTTTTCAATTTATTTAGAAAATTCAACAGAAATCCAAATACAATTTCTGTATATCATTACATTGACAAATAGTAAGCTGAATATATGAACGTGCAATTTCGAAAAGGTCACATCTCCAAAACGAGGCAAAAGTAATGTCATATAAATTATGTGCCATAATGATCGGTTATTTGATCGATATCATTTTTTCAACTTAATTCTACATCAAATAAATTTTTCGTGATCATCAAGTAAATTTTTCGTGAAAACAGAGATCAATTTTATTCATTCCTAACAAAATGTCAGCCAATTAATGTTATGACATTATTTTTGCTTTGTTTTGGAGTTGTGACCTTTTCGAAATTGCACACTCATATCATGAAAATAAAAAATTGCATGTTTGATTAATTCCAAATAAATGGTGTTTTTTTTAGGGGTTTGTTTTTCGAATAGAGATAAAACTAGCATTTTGTGGTCAAATCTGGCAACTCTGATGTCATTTATGTTCAGTTTGGTTTGCCATTTCATCATGAACAAGTTGACAAAAGAACAACGCTTGCAAATCGTGCAAATTTATTTCGAAAATAATGGTTCAGTTCGCGAAGTTTACCGCAAGCTCCGTCCATTTTATGGTCGACATAATCGTCCATCAGAGCAATTAATTCGGTTAACCATGGATTGTTTTCGCACTACGTTTACTCTATGTAATAATACGCATCCGCAGAGACGTCGAACAGTGCGCACCGAAGAAACAATTGCCGCTGTAGAGCAAAATGTTGAAGAGGACCCGAATGAATCGATTCGCCACCGTGCACAGCAATTGAAGCTTTGTCCATCAACTTTATGGAAGATTTTGCGCAAAGATCTTAGCTTGCGACCTTACAAGATCCAGCTTGTGCAAGAATTAAAGCCGCGAGACCATGCAATGTGTCGTGATTTTGGTGTATGGGCCGAAAATGAGATTGATCTCGATGCTGATTTTCATCGCAAAGTTTTGTTCAGTGATGAGGCTCATTTTTGGTTGAATGGCTACGTCAACAAGCAAAATTGCCGCATTTGGAGTGAAGAGAACCCACATGAGACCCTTGAGACGCCATTACATCCACAAAAACTGACTGTTTGGTGTGCTCTATGGGCTGGTGGAGTCATTGGGCCATACTTCTTCCGAAATAATGCTGGAGAGTCAGTTACCGTTAATGGAGACTGGTATAGAGCCATGATAACCGACTATTTTGTTCCCGAATTGGATGGCATGAATGTGGATGAGTTGTGGTTCCAACAAGACGGCGCTACATGCCACACAGCGCACGTCACAATCGATTTATTGAAGGAAACATTCGATGAGCGCATAATTTCGCGGAATGGACCTGTCAATTGGCCACCAAGATCGTGTGATTTGACACCATTGGATTATTTTCTTTGGGGATATGTGAAGTCGCTCGTCTACGCCAACAAACCAGAAACGTTAGGGGACTTGGAAGCCAACATTCGTGGCGTTATTGCCGACATACGGCCCCATATGCTCGAAAAAGTGGTTGAAAATTGGACCTGTAGAATTGGCTTTATTCGAGCCAGCCGCGGCGGCCACATGCCCGAAATCATATTTAAACATTAATGGCATAAAATTATCCTTCCAATAAAGCTAAATTGATGGACATTAAAATGATTTTCTTGTGTTTTATTTCAATTTGAAGTTTTATACCTCTAAAAAAAACACCCTTTACTTGAATGGTACCTTACAGCAAAAGTTATTTTCTCGCACTCACTCTCATTGAAAGGATAAAACGCCTGAGGAAAAATGCAACAATTAATTTGTTTAATGAAATAATTGTTTTTGGATTTTTTTATTAATAAATAAATAAACAATTTTTACGCTACTTGTTATGTGGTTGTGTTTTTTTGTTGTTGCACTTTTGGCTGCAGCTGTTGCATTAATTTATTGGATGTATACGCGCATAATTTTCAAAGGCAGTATCTGTGGTGAATTTTATTGTAAGCCAACAATACCAGTAATTGGCTGAAATATTCTTTTTACAATAATTTAATTAGCGTGTTAAATTAAATATTATTTACTTTTTATTTGTTTATGTATATGTATGTACATAAGTATTAAAATATATGATATATTTAATAAAGTATTCACTTACATACGTATACACTAGGGTGACCATTATATGCAAGGTCATGATGGATGGTGGTCAATCGGCCTCAAATGGCGCATAAAATTTTAATGATTTTTCAAATTTTTATATTGAGTTTCTACGGGCCGTGAGGAGCCCTAATTGGCTCTAAGTTAAATTGGTCCAACTGTTTGTTAAAATTATGATAATGGCCAAATGGATAAAGCTGCGTGGGAAAAAAATAGTACGTACCACTATTAGGATTTGAACCATGATCCATCCGTGTGATAGAAACATATCATTTGCACTACTGGCCTATATGATGAAGAGGTAAAAAATTTGTATATTAAGCAAAAGTCTGTCCAAACATAAATATTTTGACTATAATTTATAGTTAAAATATGTACTAAATTCAAAACTCTTGCACAAATGTTTTTCAACAATATAGAAGAACTATCGGAGGTCAATGTTAAATTACTCAAAGACTTCGCAATGGCTTCCGGAGTCTTTTCACTCAAGCCAATTGAGAACTAAAAACTATGTACAGTAAAACAAAATATTCATCAGCGTGACGAATATTGCCAGATGTTTGTGGTATTGCTATTGAAAAATGCCTCCAACTAATCTAACCTATATATTTTTTTTGATATTAATCTTTCTGTAAAGTTGAAACACTCCATCGTAGTCTGATTATGACTGAAAATGGGTATGAGCCGTTAACTTTCCTGCCGTCCTAGCAAAATGTTAAAATGGACGATTAAGATAATGAACATTTTATATGATTTCGCTGTGACTTTTTTTTTTGGATGAAAGCCATGGAGAAATCTTCTTGCTTTTGTTTTATTTTATGTGGTCATAATTCGCACCATTATATTGTATTTCATTCTGTAAGAATAAATTGATAGTAAAGATGATTCATATAAAAAATTAAAATGACTTACACAGTTTCTTTCTTAAATGTCTCAATCCTGCCGTCATTCTAATTACAAACAGAAAATAAAACGACTACCTTCGGAAGTGGAGCAATCGTTGGATGATCCGAAAAGTAGTGAAAAAACGAACTGCTCCTTTTCGTATTGAATAAAAAGCTTATAAAACGATGTACACAATGTTTTCGTTTGATTTCGGGCTCATTTCAGTAACCGACTACGCTCGTATTTTTATTTTCATTTCATAATTTTTCCAATCAAACACACTAAAAAATGATAGTTTACTTTTCTTACTTTTGATTTCCTCTAATATTGATTTTAAACTTTTTTGGTATTAAATTCCGATTTTTTTCCAAAAGAGTATGAAATTTATTCCCTAAAATAGTTCAAAATTAATACTTTTTTGGCATTGTTATGCATAAAAACTATTTGGTTTTAAAATTAAACTAAAATTTTTACTGGGAAGGCATAAAATGATGTTCTGATTGCGCTTCCCAACCGAAGGCGTAAAATTATGTTCTGTTCAGGTCGGACCTTCCAATCGATGGCATAAAAAAATGTTTTGTTCATATTGCGGCTTCCAAACGAAGACATAAAATTATGTTTTATAGCAAAGAAATTTTAAGACACGCATTCGTTTTCCATAGCCAAAAAGAAGAAACCCGATCCCCGACTATTCCGATTACACCTTCTTGTAGAAGGCAACAAAGAAATGATACGATGAGTGGCCAGTGCTGAACGAAAGGAGCGCATTTCTGATGTGGCAATGAAATGATTCAAAAAATGAAAAGAATGTACCAAAGAGCTATGTTTGGATGATCAAACTTTCTGCTGGGATTCATTCATATTCCATATAGAAATGATGCGAAAATCTTTTTAAAATTTTAAGATTTTTTACGGCGATTTATCTATGGAAAATTCATATTGTTTTCTATTTTTAATAGGAAATCATACTCAAATAGGTTAATACGACAATCTCCTTGTATTTAGGGGTAAGTTTTTACTCTGTGTGTACATACTTAAAGTATTTTTTGAGGTAATCCAACCAAATTCCTCAGACTGTTTTTGGTTCAACCATGCATGCGATTTCACAAAAATCATGATAATCAAATTAGTATTTTTAATAATTTTTACAACAGTTATTGATGCTAGACGTCTTTTTATGACCAGCATGAAATTTTAAAAATATTATTATACTAATATACCTACATAGTTTTCTCAAATTTGTTTAACAAACATTTCATTTTGTAATCATTAAATATGCATCACCATTGCATGAGGCTTATCATGTGCCTACTTAAAACTTTGGTATCCTTGAATTACCCTCTTCAGCCTGAATTTATGGGTTTAAATAAATACGCTGGTTGTTATATCCATCTGCAGTTAAATGCATAACCGGATATGCATATGCATATCTGAATGTTATGCGTATATGTATGCTTTAAAGTGTTTGTGAGTGAGTGTGAATGGTTGACAGCAGACTTCCAAGGACTATGACAATGATGACACGATGATTCTGATGGCTTTTTCCATATAATTAAAGTATTACTCGCAAGTTGCATGTTGTGCGCGGCAACCCAAAAAGAACGTTGCGTTTTACACGGATATGCGTAAATTGTTGAACAACAGCAAGAGATGAATTCACATAAAGAAAACGAAGAAGAGAAAGGCCATAAAAAGTGAAATAAAATAACCAAACAGATTTAACTTCGTTAAAAGTTGATGTCTGTATTAAGTGTAAATAAGTGCATGCCTATTAGGAAATGTTGATAAAGTGACTTCTGTCTTGTAGGGAAAATGCAAGAACGATACAATTTGAAGCTATAATTGAAAACACCATTTTTTTTCTACAATATAAAAAAAGTTAGTATGTTAAAATTTGCGACAGCTATCGAAGTTGAGAAGAAATGGCAAGGATTATTCTTGATTTTTATTAAAATAAGCCATGCGTCTTCTTTGGGCATGAAATTATATTCATGCTTGTGGAATCAGTCTGTTGAAAGTATTTCAAAGCAAACTAAGTATGCATTACTTTAAACTTAATTTTGGGGTTTCAAAAATTCAAATGAATATACTCATCATTTATGTCCGTTTGATCCTGATAACACATTTTGAATAGATTTCTAGCAATGACTTTGACTATCCTCCGCGATGTTTGATTTTGTTTTTCAATTACCTTTTTCAAGTAATATGGCGGCGCGGGCAAATACGATTCGTGGTTGAAAAGTTGAAATTCTGAAAAAAATCCCTGAAAAATTTCCAGATAACATCATTTTATTATACCAAATGATTGTACTATTAAAATATTTAAAGTTTTTCATTAAAAATATGTTTTTGTTGTTTCAGGTATTCAGCTGCCCGAAGGGAGCCCTTATAGAGCTTGGTTTTTATCGTATGGAGTCTTTTACCCTTCCTAAAAAGGCTCCTCTTGTCTGAATGGATTGCTCCTCCTAAAAGAAGACTCAAATATTATTTCAGGACGACCCCTCAAGCCTTACTGCACTGTTTGTCGGTCAAATCCGTACCTGTCCTCTATAAAGCATTGTCGCTTGGCTTCTACTTTCATTCTCTTCTGCCACGCCTAGTAGCTCGGAGTTGGTTGGTGTTTGGCACCATTTTGGACACTGTAAGAGACTCTACGAAAGATTTTTTGCAACTCTAACTCTCACAGAAATTTGGACAATTCAACCAAACTTGTAGGGTATATTACACTTTTTCAGTTCAGTCAGGATAAAAGAGGTCTTCTTCATTCTTAAAACGAGATATTTTTTTGAAACATCCTTTTCCATTAAGCAATTGTGTTAGCTAAAAGTCAGCATCTACATATTGATGGCTTATTCAGGCACCAATATTTTTGGTAAGAACGAAATTCCATTGGTTCTTTTCCGATGATTTCCATTTTTACTGCTTCTCTTGAATGCTGCGTCTTCATTGAGCAGAGTGACATAATTTTTACTCCACTCGAATAGTAAAACAGTTAAAGTAATTAATAGTAAATTTCAAACATAAATAAACTCCTTGATAGTTTCGTTAAGTTATGCTTACAAACGAAATATAGTGAAATAACTAAATACATTGACTTACGAAATTGATCACGCTTTGGCTATGAATGCAAACAACCAATAAAAAGTCAGAAATGGGTTTGTATTTTTAATGTGCCTTTATTATGGTAAAACTGCATTAAGTAAAGGAAAATAAACGAGGGACAAATTCCATGAAAACTCTTTCTTAAATAAAAAATAATAAAACAAAATCAAAAATACTCAGCGTGATCAATTTTGTGGCTTCGCATTATGAACCTTGGAAACTAATGTTAATATTTTGTATAACCTCCTAGTGCATCAATAACTGCTTTTATTCTTCTGGGCATACTATCTATGTAGAAGAGTTTCACAAATTTCTGGTGCAATAGCATCTCAAGCATTTTGAGCCTTAGGCCAAAATTCATTAAGAGTACCAATTTAACCTTCCATCGATTTTCTCAATATGCCCCATAGGTACTCAAAAGGATTGAAGTCTGGAGATTACGAGGGACATTTTATTGTTGTAATTCCATTATCTGAAAGCCATTTTTGTGTCCTCTTTGCAGTGTGTTTTGGACTATTGTCCTGCTGAAATACAATAATCGAAGCATTTACTTTCAAATCTTGTAAAGTACCAAGCAAATGACTTCGTAGAATTTCACTGTTAGACTCTGCTGTTATTCGACCTTCAATTTTGGTAACTCTACCAACACCTCTAGTGGTCATTCATACCAACACCATTATTGAGCCTTCTCCAAACTGAAGTGTGGGCTTAACGTAGTATGGCTGAAGTCTCGAACCCTTACTCCTCCAAACCCACTCACTGATTTCCGATCCTAATTGGTTTATTTTGGTCTTACTTAACCATATAACCTTCTCCCAATCGTAAGCGCTCCAGTCTTTGTAACATTTGACAAGCTCCCAACGCAACTTTCTGTGCCTCAATGGCTTTTAACTTTTGCACGCCCTTTGAGTCAACAAAGTTTGAGTTTAGAGGAGGCTCAATAATGATGTGGGTATGTTTGACCACTAGAGGTGTTGGTAGAGTTACCAAAATTGAAGGTCGAATAACAGCAGAGTCTTACAGTGAAATTCTATGAAGTCATTTACTTGGTATTTTACAAGACTTGGAAGTAAATGCTTTGATTATTGTCTTTTAGCAGGACAATAATCCAAAACACACTGCAAAGAGGACACAAAAATGGCTTGGAGATAATGGAATTACAACAATAAAAAGGCCCCCGTAATCTCTAGACCTCAATCCTATCGAGCACTTATGGGGCATATTGAGAAAATCGATGGAAGGTTAAATTGGTACTCTTAATGAATTTTGGCCTAAGGCTCAAAATGCTTGAGATGCTATTGCACCAGAAATTTGTGAAACTCTTCTAAAAAGTATGCCCAGAAGAATAAAAGCAGTTATTGATGCACTAGGAGGCTATATAAAATATTTACATTAGTTTCCAAGGTTCATAATGCGAAGTCACAAAATTGATCACGCTGAGTATTTTTGATTTTGTTTTATTATTTTTTATTTAAGAAAGAGTTTTCATGGAATTTGTCCCTCGTTTATTTTCCTTTACTTAATGCAGTTTTACCAAAATAAAGACACATTAAAAATACAAACCCATTTCAGACTTTTTATTGGTTGTTTGCATTCATGGCCAAAGCGTGATCAATTTAGTGAGTCACTGTATGTATTTATTCTAAATTGCCTTTATGATCCTATACGTATAGTAAATTATGCTTTACGCCAGAAAGCCATTACCATAATCATTTTTACTTATTAATTCTTGTAAAAATATTTGTGTTTAGACAGACATTTGCTTATCTTACAAATTTTATACCTCTTCATCATATAAGTCAGTGGTGCAGAGGCCTAGCAAGATTGCAAGTGTAAGTACTATAAAAATAATATTTTTTCATCAATTGCACGGATGGAGCCCGGTTCGAATCCTTACGCTTTAATTTTTTCCAAAAAAATTATTGTACTCTTAGATTATTCGAAAATTCTAAATTTACTAAAACTGTAAGGTAAAATATATATTATTTTGGAGCTTACGCTATACATATTGACTTAAATTTCTAGTAAAATTTACTAGAAACAAAGCAGTGCGAACCATTTTTTTCTCAGTGTATTAGTACAATTGGCTCAATAATACCGGTAGCGTAATTCGATACAGTCCATATTTGTTTCGATGGAGTCAAAGCTTCAGTCGAGTCTATCTAAAGAATTCAGCTTAAATTGTTTACTTTTTCCGATTGGGTTGCAAATGAGTCCTTTGCGAATTTCTTTTAAACAATGCAGACTGACAGATCGACAAACCAAACCAATAGCGTTTTTTTTGTTTTCCATACGTCCATATTTACATACATATGTCCAATGTATATAAACATTCGTATGTAAACATAATAAGCAATTGTTTTGTTTTTGTTTTTGCTGTTCTACTTTTATATATTATCAGTTTCATTTGCAGTGCCACGTTTTTTCTACTGCCTGTGAAAGTTTACCAAGAAGCATCATATCAAATCCTTTACCATTTATTACCACTACATACGTATAGACCATATACCGCAACATAACATATATTATGGCGTGCAGTATTTTGCTGTGTGCGTATGTAGTGTAAAGGTATTTCATATATTTTTACATATTTAATGTGCAAGGATTAAATGTAATGCATGCCTATACGCAGACACATGTTACGAGTCCTTGATTTTGTATTTTTTTCATTTTTAAGCCTGTAAAATAATGAGTATATACTTATATGTATGTATGCGTGTTTGAATGCGTATCTCTTCTACATACAATATATGTGGCGTAAATAATATTCATAATTATTTTCAAGTCATAAATTCTGTTGCTTAATGAAATAGGAACTTTGATGTGTTTCTATAAATCTGGATAAAATTTTAGAAAGTTTTGGTGAAATAAAAAAAACAACACGATACTTTCTATGGCTGATTCTACTTACGTGGGAATATTCTGCGGCTCATTTTATTTTGTTTATTTTTTGTAAATGATTTGTCTTTTTGCGTTGGCATCTCCCAATTTATCGAAAGCTTTTGAAAAATTAGTAGTTGGTCGTATTCAACGCTGAACTAATTTTCTTTTATACCACAATACCGAAGTTCCTTTTGACCACAATAGTACAGTACTACAGAACTGCTTTTGATAGCATCAACCAAGTTAGTTCGTACTTTCCACTGTGAAATTTTGAACAGATTTGCAAGATGAAAATTTTAGTAAAAAAATTAATATTCCTAATACGTGTCATTACATTGCCATTGTCATCCAAGAAGGCAAATGAGATCGTTTTAGCGAATAACGTTTTACTGTTTTGTTATAAGGAAAGCGATAACGAGTAAGATTTTTAAACTGCTAAATATTAAAAGACCTTGTGGTTTTATGCTTTGTGTACCCACAACCCCTTCCCCCCTAGCTTTATAAATGAATAAGCAGTAAGAACAATAACAACAACAAAAAATAAGCAACAAAAAGAATAGCAACAATAATGGCAGCAAACATCAACATCACTCACTACGTTTGCGTAAACGTCTTTTAAAATATCGTAAACACCCTATGACATGACGTTATTTACAAATTATTCTTCCACGTTGTTGGTGTTTTTTTTTTTTTTTTCTTTAAATTCTCGCAAACATTATTCATAAAAGATGTTAAATACCAAAACAAAAACAACAAAAGCAACATTTTATGCATCTTTTTTTTAAGGTCATACTTATGTACGTTTCACGGGGCAATACCATTGCAGAAGGAAAGAAAGCGCAATGTTTAGTAAAGACGACTAAGTAAGAGAGTTTGAGAGTCTTTCAGCTCAGCTCGCTCTTAGTAAAAAAAAAACATTGCTCCAAAATCTGTTTATGTTCTACGTATCTCATTTAGTTTTATCAAAACCCGTGCATGTTCCAGTAATCCCTGACCAAGTGCTCAAATGGCCATATTGCGGACTTCAAAGCAAAATGCTCAAAATCCTGACGTGATATAACAAAACTGGTAACAGCATCGTCAAAAATCTTCACAATTCAGAATCAGAACATATATTGCTCACAAAATATGGCATCGCTTTTAAAAAACGTAAAAATTATTCGAAAAGTATATACACATTAGCCCAAGAGGTAGAAAACTACCCCAGCAAATTCGACACCGGATATCACAGACACGGCAATCCCGATTTAAATTATTTTCACATGCTGAAATTATCATCTTTTCTCAACATGAAACGAGTGCTGATATTATCGGATTAAATATTAAAATATTTTTAGTTTTTTTTTTTTTTTTTTAAATGGTCTCCTTGGAGACTTTCGGTTGATGTAAGGGGGCGGCTTGGGCGTGGTGAACTCAAGGTCTTCGTGATACATAAAAGATAGCCAACATTCCAAGAATCAGATATATATCAACAAATGATTTTTAGAATATCTAGTTCTATAGAAACCCTATTTTAGTTTAGGGGTAGAAAACTTCCCCTCTAAGCCAATATGGGTTAATGATTGCCATTTTGAGCGAAACATCATCTCTTCAGACTAATTGAAATTTCAAAGATTCCAGACTCGATAGTTTTCTGTAGAGAACGAGCTCGCCAAAGTAGACTTCTATGCAAGTTTACTTAAAGAAATGCTGGAAATGACGGGATCTGAGGTTTTCAAAGTTCTATGAAAAACGTCAGAAATATTTATTGTTTTGTCACATTTGCGAACGTGATGCAGTCTATCTAATTTAAAAATTTTATTCCGATACTCATCTACTTCTGTTCCAAAGTATCCTATCGGGAGTACTATATTTTGAATAATTTCCTTAGAATGTACAAGGACTTTGTGTCATCGGATACCAGGGATACTTTTTTTATGATATTTGCAGTCTCAAAACAAAATTTTTCAAAGTATTGCAAATTTAAGTAGTAGATATTGACATAATATACTAGTAGTTTTCCCCATTTTTCTTTCAAATGTTTGCAAAAGGCTTTAGACTTGTCACCTAAATATTCCGCAAACGAGTTCGATCTATCATCTTTATTCAAGAGATTTATCAAATGATTTAAAACTGCTAACTCTTTGTCTTCTTCGGCTCTCCAGATATCGAATAAGTCTGCATTTCGTATTGAGAAGTTGTCAGAGAAAAATGTCGACTATTAAAAAATCGCAAAAAAGCGCAAAAAAATTTTTTTACAGAAGAGCTCAAAATTGGTTGCTCTATATATTTATATAAGTTAGAAAGAGGTCTGGGCTGAGCTGTATTTTTCCGGGTTCACCAAAACTTAAATTTAAAAAAAAAATTTTACGATTTAAAGCTCACTGACGAAAACGTAAATTTCTTTAAAACCGCTATACGAAAAGACAAATATTTTTATATACAGAGTAACTACTTTCTATTAGTTCCCGTTTCCATTTGAAATATTTTTAATTAGCTTTGAATTAAGAGAAATATTCACCTTTTAATACATGCGAATTTTTTGAACGAGAACAACAAAATTTTTATTTTTTCAGAAGAAGAAACTTTGACACTTCTGCAGCTGAAGGATAAAAACTATAAGAAAAAATTAAGTATGGCGATTTTTTCTCGCAAGTATACACATTTGAATAGCATACCCAAATTTTATTTTTTAAGTGTGTAAAATTCGACTTTTGGCCAAAAAACAGGGCAAAATTTCCCACAGTGCAAAGATTCATGATTAACATTTAAATGCCAATATTGGTTAATTATCTTCTATACACGAAGAAATCTGCTCGATGGGTTCCATGAATTTTAATTAAGATCCAAAAAGAAGCTCGAGTACGGGCCCAATATTTCCTTAACAAATTCAAAAACGAACTAGTAACTTTAATGAAATCATAACAAGTAATGATGCTTAGTTTCATAAGTATGAACCGGAAACCAAACAACAGTCATTGGTATAGAGCCCGGAAGAAGCTAATATTTCTGGGATCAAAGAAATTCGCTCAGCAACATTTTCTCCAGATTTGGAGATAATTAATGCATGCATTGATCTATGGTCTAAAATAATGTATTGAAATGAATGGCGATTATGTAGAGAAGATATAAACAGATGAAAATTAGACAAAATTTATCGTATTTTCATTGTTAAGTCGGTGAATTCTGGAACTGCACCCGTACTCTTTTGGACACCACTATCTGTGAAAGAACCAACATAAATAAACACTTGCATAGTCATATATTATGTAGGTATGTACATATGTATACTTATATGTATATATTTTTAATGTATTTCATGTAAGTATACTAAAAAAAAAAAAAACAAATATTAACAAATATGGTGGTACCAGAAACAGCATTAGCGACATCAACAGCAGCAGCAGCAGCAACAACAGCAACGACAGCAGTAAAGAAAATATTCAACAGGATATTAAGGCTCATAATTCATCTATGGTGTGTTGAACGCGCACGTTTTGACGTGATATGAGAATTTTGGCATGGTATTGGTACGAGTAAGTAAGTGTTGATAAGAAGGCGTGGCGGCGTTTGCATACTCGTACATTGAAGCTTGTGATGATTTGGTATCGTTGCTGTTGCTGCTGCTATTCCCGCTGATGATGTTGATGTTATTGAAAGGATAACCAGCTGTGTTACAAAGAATTCGTTGTTATTTTACATTTTTCTTTTAAAATATTTTCAGCATTAGTTGTTGTTGTTGTTTTTGTTATTAAAATGGCATATAAAAACAACAACAACAATGTAACCTTTGACATTGTGTCTTTACACTGTAGTCGTCGTCGTCGTCGTTGTTGACAGCAACGCAATTTTAATAGCAGCAGCAGCAACAGCAGTCGCAACGTACTACAACGGATATGACAAGAAATAAGTCAAAAATGTTGGCGACAGCAACTACGAGAAAACAGGATGTTTGATGGGTACTTCCTTTCTTTCTTTTTGTTTGCTTGTATGCAAAACATGTCTGTCTGTATGGGAGGAATATACTTATGCATATGTAAGAGTAATTATGGTAATAACAACTAGTAAAGGTCTTTGGCCTTACCAAAATGCATATGCCCTACAACGTATTAACAGTAGAAGTTTTCGTGTCCAAATGACAGTGTCATAATCGGTGAGTTTATTGCATTCAGTGGGTCTAGGTGATGTGAAAACTGAAAACTTTCCATCGCAACGCGTTGTTGGTGCTAAATAATCTGTAATAATATTTTTAATATCATCTACATTGCTTTGTCCAAAAATTTGGTGTTTGAAATGATTCGATTCTCTCAGTCTAAAAGCATTTCTATACAACATGCTTTTGGCAAAAAGATCTATTGGTGGTAAATTTAGTATTATGTTAAGTGAATCTGCTGATGCTGTTTGAAATGCTCCTGTAATACCAATGCATAGCTGGACTTTTTCTAAGTTTTTCAAGATTCCCTAATTGTCTAGAGTTTTCCACCATATCATCACCCTATATAATAATATAGGTCTTACAATACGGGTGTAGATCCAGTGTGTCACTCTAGGGTTCAGACCCCAAGTGCAGCCAAACATTTTTTTGCTTGCATAAAAGGCATTACTAGATTTCTTTAAACGTTCCATGTCAATTTCTTATAGAAAACTATTCTCAGAAATTTGGCTTGATTAACCACTGGTTATTTAATATCTCATGTTGGATAGATATTTCCTAAGTAAATGGGAAATGTCACTTTAGAAATCCCACACGGAGAAAAATAAATATCACAATTTTTTCTCCACTCTGGTCGTAAAAAAATTAAAATAAATAACACTAAATTTCTAATATAAATAACTTTATCATATATAACCATTTTTACTTCATAATTCTAGTAAAAATATTTATGCTTGGACAGATTAATATACAAATTTTCGAACTCTTCCTCGTATAGCTCAGCAGCGTAGAGGTCTAATAAGTTTATAATTGTAAGCAAAAATTATATTTTTCTATTTATCACACGGACGGATCCCGGTTCAAATCCTAGTGCGGTCAGTTTTTGTTTGAACTTTTCAGTAAGTTAAATATTACAAAATTTGTTTTGTCAAAAAATACTATGCTGTACGTTTATTCGAAAATACTGATTTCACTAAGGTAAAATTTATTTTATTGTAGAGTTTTCAGTATTCTGACTTGAAATTCTAGCAAAATTTACTAGAAATAAAGTAGTACGCACCATTTTTCTTTTTTCTCTGAGCATAACAGCAAAAGTCACTATTTTGTTATTTGCTTGGAAACTTTTGGCATGAATGATTTATCTTAACTGTTGAAGAGGGTGTAATCCAAGCCTTCTTCAACTTTTCACTCCAGCCAGTTGTTTATGTTAAATTTCATACAACTTCAAGGTAGGTCGCAGAATGAGGCACGTCCAACTAGTTGTGTTGATGATCCGTTTCTAGTGAGCTCAACTGTAATTTCATTGTCCTTAATTCCACTATGTCCAGGTACTCAAATCAGGTAAACCTAACTTCGGGAGGACAGTTTGATGCTTTGCTCCCTCATTAGTTTTGAAACCGTCTGAGCACCACAGATGATAATCACCAACGAATTGAGATCGTTCCTTTTCCTAAGCATTCTTACTGGAGAATGTACATATCAATGGGAAGCTGTGCAGAAAGTTGTATTTGGGTATGAAGTAATTACTAATAGTGATGGCATGGTTGGTGTTAGTGATGTGAGCCATCCAACAAAATAAGTATCGCTAGGAATTTCAGCGCTTCCTTTCTTAGTACTAAATAAAACTTTACATTTTGCAGTTTTTATTGCTCCTGTAAGTGAAATTACAGAGTTTGACTTTTGTCAATTTTTGTTGCACCTTTTTATACCATAAAGTTTCACCATCGGTATCAATGACGATTGCTGTTTACGTTTGGGCTAAGTCCTCAGTTTATGCCAAGAAAGCTTCTACTGGTTCACAGAGTTGCTCTTGCCTTCTGTATTGAATTTTCTAGATGAGGATCCCAGGTGAGCTTCAAATCTAGAACAACACTAAGATATTTGATCTAGCTAGAAAAGGTTATAGTGTAGTGTAGCAACTCATGTGAACAATAACTACAACTTAAATTAGCACAAGTGTGTCATGACCCTGATGTTGAGTATAATTGGGTGACACACATTTCAGACGATATAATGCACTCAATCGCACTTTACTTCACTCAAAATAACAAGTCATGAAATAAGATTTATTTTAAGTTAAGTCGCACCCTTATGGTGTTATATGTAAAATAGAGTAAATTAGAATAAGATAAGTATATGAAATAACTTTTAGGCATTAAATTAAGAAATTTTATATAAACTAAAGGAAGTCACTGAATAAATCACTATTTGACTAAACATCAACCGGAAGTCATTTAATTAACTAAACCTTGCTTTTCTCAAAGGATATACAGCAAGGTCATTATGGCAGTTTACTGCTCGACCTGACAGCTAGTCTTCAGGTAGGATAAGGAGAAACTTCTTGTGGTCTAGATGATATTATGTCTTCATATTAACATCGAATTAGGATTGCAATATCATAAGCATATCATTGCACCTGTACAGGCTTACAGTTCTTAATCATGATCTTTGGTCGTGCGGAATCATCTGGTATCTAACATCGCCTGACCGAATGATCTGAAAAATGTACGATTGTACTGAAAATGCCATCAATATGGTCATCAGCTGACTGCAACCCAATAATGCCCAGTGAAAAATGGAGCGTAAGTTGCTTTTAATTAAAAGAATGAGAAGTTGGAAAGAGAGAGTCCGATTGGAAAAGCTTAATGTATAGTTCGATAAGGAAGAACATACCAATAAAAAAAAAGAATGGAACAAAACTTTCTCCTGGAAGTGACCTCGGGTTTGGGTTTATCGTTAAAAAGTAAGTAAGGGAGCATATGTCTAGTCAAAATCGATTCCAAATTCTAAACTTTGTGTGACATTTTCAAAGTAAAGTTGGTTTTGGGTGCAGTTTGGCAATAGTTCGTTAAGGTATGTACACTTATGTGTGGAGTTGAAGTGAATCGTGAGCATTAAGGAAACCACAAAAAGATTTCAACGATTCATAAACAAAAGAAACTAAATGCTACGTTATGAAAAGTTTAAAGAAATGAAGGTCATCCATCCTTTCTCGTAATACAAAAGCAAAGTATAATGCCGAATTTCCTTATGAACAATATAATTTTCAAATGAATTCCCTTCAATAAGACATTTAGATATAATAGGTCCTTAGTCTTATCCACAAATGCTTAGAATTAACATTACCGTACGAACAGAGCTTTCTAGAGGTTATTGACACTTGTTCCGCATTTGTGTGTTTTTTGTTTTATCGTTCAACCTTTCCACTTCAACTGCAACATTTTCCAAACTTTTTTCTTTCCCGCAGAGTATTTTGACACTTTGTGTGATTAATGTCAACCCAAAGGTTAAATAACCCAAAGAAAAGAGAAAAAAAAAAATTTAGAGAAAATTGAATGACATAAAAAAGCGCAACGTACAAAAGTCAAGTAATGGCGATTAATATGAAGAAGAATAAGCAATGAAATGTAAAGAGTTTTGCAAGATGAAGCACAAAGAATGCTGTGCTGTGTAGTTGCTGCTGTAGCCGTTGCCTCCGGAACAATGCTGAATTAAGCGAAAAATATAAATTCAACACTTGTGTGTGAGTTGGCTGCACTGATTTTTTTCTCACACATTTAAAAAGTTTTTATTTTTTGTGTAGAATAAATGTAGAAAAAACTACGCACAGGGCTACTAAATTGAAAATACGCTTCAAAATTAGAAATTTTCTTTCAAGTTAATGTACCCAAAAAATTTAACTTAATATTGCACGGAGAAAAAAAATAGTACCTGCTACTTTATTTCTTATAAATTTTACCAGATTTTCAAGTCAGAATAGTGACAACTTTACACCGAAGTAAGATTCACCTTACTGTTTTAGTCAATTCAGATTGTTCGAATGACCTCACAGTCTAGTAATTTTATTGAAAAAATTGGCGTGATATTTACCTTACTGTATAGTTCAAACAACAAAAAAAAAAAAAAAAAATGAACTGACCGGCGCCGGGATACGAACCTTGGCCCTTCCGAATGGTAGTCAGATACATATCCACTGAGCTGCTTCCGCATATGATGTAGAAGCAAAAAAATTTGTATATGAAGAAAATGTCTGTCCAAAAATATAAACTGTTACTAAAATTATAAAAGTCAAAATGACTCTATATTTTGGTGGTACTTACCTTACTCGCGTAAGGTGAAAATTATGATACTCATTTTTGTGCGTGAAAAAAATTGAAGTTATTTTGACTAGAATTATAAATTCAAATTGACCACACATTTTTTTTCTGAAAGTGCAAATTACCTTACATATAGTCAAATGTAGGAAATTTGTAGTAAATATTCCTTTATTATTTAACTACATTTTATTTGTAGATATGACTTTACGGACCCATCAAATACTTCATACGTAAGGTAATTTATACTTGAAATTTAGTGTTGATTACTTTAATTTTTCGACTAGCCAATATAGTAAAAATTATTATACGTATTTTTCTCCGTGTAGGCCTTATCATGAATAAACATCCTCCAAATTTTTAACTTAGATCTCGAAGTGCGAATAGTTAAAAGGGGTTTTCACACGTGACGTTGTTATTTGTTATTCGTTAAATTTTTTAATCGTTAATATATTTTCAACACTGCTGATATTGCAAGTAAGACTATAAAAATTATGCACAAAAAGAATAAAATGCCTTAAAAAAGTGCGGAATCTAAAATAATTAAACATCTGATTGAAAAAAGGGTTCAACGAATTACTGATTACTGTTTCACCAAGAAATGAGTAATAATAACGGTAAAGTGTTATTCGTTAAGTCGGCATTTTGTTGAATTTACAAAAACAAAATACGTGTAAGGCTTTACCGAATAACTAATAACAAATACAAACGTTGCCTGTGAAAACCCCTAATGTATGACAAATTAAAAACTTTTATACGACAATTTTATAGCTTACTAGTATTGCTTAGGCCAGGATTCACAGTCATTAGTTACCCAAGAAGATAATTAAAATTATGACAATAGTTTAACTAATGTTTCATATTCACAGTGTTTTGCTTACTATAAAAATGAACAAAATAAATTAGTAGGGGAACTGATGCTATCGTGGTATAGTTTAACAATGTGGTATGGTCGCATATCTCCGATTTGGGAAAGAACCTGTGAACGTCACTGCTTTCATCCTATCAGAAAACATGAAAAACTAGGGATGTGTTTCTGTCATGCACCAAACAAAATTTTTCCGGTGTCAGCTGAACAAAAGTTAAAACGTGTGTGTTGATTTTTTTTTCCGGATCTTTTGCAAAAAAATTTTGTGAATAAAAAGTTGCTTTTTGGTGAAGTTTTATTTATATAAGTGTTTAACTGTGTAAATTCACAAAGTTTCCCATTTTATTTTTAGAAATTTGTAATTTCTAAAGATTGGCCAGTGTGGTATAGTCGGGCTTCGCTAATGTGGTATATGAATATTTCTTGTTATTCTTAACATTATTTGTTTGCTGTTTATTTTTTTATAAAAACTATGACTTTGTGAACTAATGTAAATGTTATTATGAACTTATTTCATGCCTTTCAAACTTTATATTTGGTTATATGGTTAAGTATACCACATTACCCTACTAATATGTACCACATTACCAGCCCACTTTACAAGTACTGATAAGTATAGATACCACATTGTGCCACCATATATACCACATTACCTCCCAACTTTTTGAAAACAGCTTTTTTGACTTTTTCCAGATTTTGCTCAGTAACGTTTTTTAATGAAATTGCACACTTTTTATTGAAACATTTTCTATAGCCAATACTTCAATGATTAGCATAACAAAATTTGGCTGTAGGTGATCTAACGGTTCTCTTCCAATTTCCACCTACACATTAGCTATACCACAATAGCATCAGTTACCCTATGGGTACGGTGACCAACCGTACTGTATTATACAGAACAGTTCTGTATTTGAGGCCTCTGTTCTGCATAATTTTTTAAACGTTGAAATGTTCTGTATTTCAGAAAATGTTCTGTATTTGTTCTGTGTTTCGCAAAATTGTTTTGTAAAGCGGTTTCCACCAAAAAATTAAATAAAGAAAAACTAGCAAAATCGAAATATTCTTGCCAACGTGTATATAAATATTGCATACAAACACTAATTTGAAATGAAAAAAGAGATGTTTACTCTAATGATAATTTGCTCTAATGATCTCAAATTTACATAAGTGTGGGCCAAATTGTTCGGGTGGAAAAGATATGACCAAGCGTTTACCGGAAAAGTAATCTGCGGAAAATTCCAAGAAAATTTGGCCAATAAAACATTGGTCTAAAACAGTGATCGGCATTCCATTGCACAATTGTGCACTCAAAATTCTATCTATTTCTGTCTATCCCTTTCTTTATTCTAACTATCTTCACTCAAACTTAAATTTTCTCTCTTTAATTTGCCGACCGCTGGCCTAAAATGAATATCGAGCCCCCGATTTTTAACGTGAAGATTGTTCTACGACATTTTTATATTAAAAAGATACCTTCTTTAGAAAAACACTTTTGTATCATAAATTTATAATGACCTAATTAAACCATATTTGCAATTTTTAACAACAGACGCAAGCAAGTGTTAACATGGAAATTGATTACATATGTTTCGGCTATTTAGAAAATATTACTACCAAAATGTTTTCTTACCAAATAAAAAATTAAGAAGATTTCCAAAACAAATATTCCGCCTTTTGAAAGTTGGAAAAAATCAATTTATAGAAAAAAAGTCATGAAAATTTTCTTAAAAAATTTAAATTTTTGTACCAAAACAGCAACAAATTTAGTTTTTGGACCAAAACTTTCTAAAAAAATAAAGTTGACCTAGTTATCCTCTACAAAAGTTGTCTTGAAAACATCACAAAAAAATTAATATGTAGTTTCCTAGTAACGGGCAGTCAAAGCGTCTCGCATTTTTGTAGTCAATTTTTCGACCTTTGATCGAAAAGGGGCTGGGGTTTTTCCACTACCGATTCCTAATTTTCAGGAAATGGACAGGGAAAAAACAAATGCATAGCTTTGCACATTTCATTTATCTTGTGGCGCTCTAATAAACATGCATGTAGCCTCATCAGATCAGTTTTAGTTAAATCTTGTTAGAAACAGTACTCGAACCCGTGACTCCGGTTTTCTAATGACAAAAATTTTAAAAAATTAATATCATTAGTTTTGTCAACTTTCTGAATCTATTTTTGTCTTGAATGAATTGTGAAGGTTTTTTTTTTTTCTTGAAAAATGATAATAAAATTAGAGACAGCAATTTTTTGATTGGAATTTTTTTTGGTGTTTTATAACAAATGTCAAAAATCATCATCCATAGCATTTCCGCATTAAAAATGCTTTTTTGCAAATATCCTCGTGAACTTTGAGCCTGAACAACTTTTTATGCGGCAGTGATCTCGATAAAGATTTTTGACTTGGTTTTTAAACACCAAAATAAAGCGATTTTAATTTAATAGCTTTCATTTTTTGATCAGAAAGTCTTTTTTTAACAAAAGTTTTCAGGATATTTTCAAGAAAACCTGTTCAAAACTCGGCCTGCATATTAAAAATCTTTCATGATACATAAAAATAGATTCAGAAAGTTGACAAAACCAATGATATTAATTTTTTCATTAGAAAACCGGAGTCACGGGTTCGAGTACAAAAAACTTCTCGTTAAAAGCGGGAGCTTGATACTGATCTTAGACCCATGGTTTATTGGAAAAATTTTTTGTAGATTACGTTTCCGGTAGACGGTTGGTCGAGGGAAAATTTGGCTCACACTAATGTACACATTGAAATACGATAAAAAATAAATACAAATTGTATTCCTTTTTTTTTAGTGTTCTGTATTTCAGTTTCAAACAAATGGTCACCGTACCTATGGGTGTAAACTTTGGCCTGGCCAAACACTAAATTCCCTACACTGCAGTATTTTTAAATTTGGCGTATATGGGAGGTGCCACGCCCTCTTTTCCAATCTCACCCATTTTTTGTTGAGAGCTTGCATTTATAGTTCTTAGCGTCTGAGAAAAATTTAGTTCGATTATCACAAAAAAAGCTTGCAGTATAGCGTTTTGAAGCTTTTGCTCATATTGGAGTTGCCACGCCCTCTTGTTCGACTTCACCCAGTTTTTATTCAGAGCTTGCATTTATAGTTCTTAGTGTCTGAGTGAAAAATACTCCTAAAGTTGCATTTTGAAAACAATTTTTGTATGGGCGGTATGCGTGTCGGTTGACCTTTTCGCTAATTTTCAATCCCACGAGCTTACTTTGACGACGAAGGCAGTGTACTAAATTCCATTGAATAATCTAGGTCAGTTTTTCCAGAAAATGTATTTCCACGCACACCCAGCCAGCCAGATAGACGAACATGGCTATATCGATTCAAGAGGTGGCTAGCTGGCTGGCTGGATAGGTGTGCGTGAAAATACATTTTTGGGGAAAACTGAGCAAGATAATTCAATGCCTCCGTGATCAAAGTTAGCTCGTGGTATTGAAAATGAGTGAAATCGTTCAACGGACATACCTTTCGCCCATACAAAAAATGTATTCAAAATTCAACCTTAATAGTATTTTTCACGATAATGCAACCAAATTTCACTCAGACACTAAGAGCACTATAAAAGCAACAAGAGGGTGTGGCACCTTCCATATAAGCAAAATTTTCAAAATACTGCAGTTTACGATATTTAATGTTTGGCCAGGCCAAAGGTAACACCCTTACTAGTTTTTTCTTCGCTCTGTGTAAGTTCGCCAGTTCTTATCCTTTCAATATTTAGACAAGTAAATGTAAACTCAAATTAAATTTGGTACCCCTGGTAAGCTGACTAAGCATGCATTGTCCTACCAATTTTGTATTTTCTTCTCTCTTTTTTTTTTTTTTTGTACACGCAAAGGCTAAGGGACAAAACAATGAAAATGCAGCACAAAACACACAAAAATCGCAAGAGTGCAATACAAAAAAACAAAAAAAAAACACAATCGAGAAAAATTAAAAAGCACAAACTATAGAAGAATACAAGTTAAATGATGCATTTTCTGAAAGGATTTTGCTGACTCAGCTTGCTTGACTTAACTCAACTTGGCCAAAGGCAAAAGTTTAAAAGTCAGAGCTAAAAAAAAGGCGAAACAATGAAAAACAACAGTAAGCGTGAATGAAAAAATGCAGCTAACTTTATATAGTATATGTAGTATATGAAGTATTTATTGTGAATTTAGTGCAGCACAAGGACCTTCTTGTTTCCTGCTGCTTCTGCTGTCGCTGTCGGTGTTTTGTAGCTGGTGTTGACGATGTCCTGCTGGTAGCATATTTTCTTAATGTGATTCACTCACTTTGTTTTGTGCCTCTGGCCATTTTGGCATTTTCGTTGACTTGATGACGCGTTAAATGAATTTTTTTTTTTTTGGGTACGCATCATTCGCTGTTCATTTCATCATCGCGAACATTTTTGTGCACAGTATTTAGGTATGTACATAAGTACATACACTTCGATAAAATAATTGAAGAACTCATTGCATAAATAAACGGTTTCATATTCATATGTTGGTGTATAATTCCAATGCACATTCAATTTCATTTGATGATGGAGTATTCTCGGAAAAAAGTGCGCACAATATGACATCAAAGTAGCTGGATTTTAATTCTCGCAGCTATGGCTCTGCAGGGCATGTCGAAAAGTGATGAGCAAAACCAAAAAATTAACATGGCCACGACTGATTTTGATCATCACTTATTATTAAACAATCTACTTCTATGAAACAGGAAACTATAAAAATGATTTTTTGAAACGCATTTAATCTTTGGAATGTATGCTATCATTTATGTATTACACTCATCTGTGCTCTACCACGCACCTGCTTCCTCTTCCCAATAGCTAAAAGTCTCAAAAACAACATTTTTTGTTTGTTTTTGAAAAAAATTTAAATTATTTAATTTGTTAAAATGATAACATCAGAATTGCTGTAAAATTCAAACAAAAGAAAGAAAAAAAAAAAAAACGAACTGACCGCACTAGGATTTGAACCTGGGACTATCCTTGTGATTAATAGAAAAATATCATTTTACTTACAATTACAAACTTGTTAGATATCTGCACCACTGACTTGTATGATAAAGAGGTATAAAATTCAATAAAGGTCTGTCGAAATATAGATATTTCTACTAGAATTATAAAGTAAAAATGGCAATACACTTTTCTGGAAGAAAGCATAATTTAGTTAAGTTTAGTTTAGTTTGGGTCAATCTTTGTGTAATCGATTAAGATTTGACACCTCCGATTTTTTTAAAAATTGCCAAACTATTAGTAGGGTAGATGGGAGAGGTTTCGACACATGGGAGGCTTCGTCAGTGCCCGCGTGTAATACAAAAATTCTTACTCCGAATGTTACGCAGTTGTCATAAAAATTTCTCTGCGCAATTCAGCTAGTGTGTTTAGCTAGTCGTGATTTTGTGTTTTTATAGCAAGTTGATGATTGATGCTTTTTGTGCACTGAGAAAACAGTATGATTATATAAATCAAAATTTGGTAATAATTAACAAATAATATATTTGATATAGGCGAATCGAATATTTGATATCATTTAATGAGTGACATATTTGAGCAATTTTATTGGTTCAATCGTATATTTGTTAATAATTACCAAATATATGTTTGCATATAAAGACATTTATTGTTTTGAATTTAGACCTTTATTATTATTAATCTTTTTATTAATTAGAAACTAATATGACAATATTTGCTAGGATCACGGCGACATCATAAAATATAATATTTGTTATAAATTAAAAATAAAACTCTTCTCTGAAATTTGAATGCACTCGTCAAGTTGCAAAAAAAAAACAAAAAAAAAAAAACAAAAAAAAAACACAAAAAAAAATCATATCTGGGTGGGGATTGAACTCATACCCCCGGGGCATTTTTTGTTCTTTGTTAGATGCTACCATATATTTACCAGCTACATTTGTAACCTTGGTTCATTGCAATCGTAAGAGGGAATCCATGTATAGCGAATTGGAACTATGCCGCGCGTATTGAATTCTTTAAACCTCAGGACGCAATGACCGAATGTAAATTACTGAATCTTACAGCTTAACAATCAGAACTATATTATAACTATAGATGTTCTACATATACAAATTGAAATACGAAAAAGTTATATCAAATATAATTCTTTCATGGAAACATACTCTTTTCTCAGTGTGTGATACTCGGTCAATATAATATAACATTTCCGTTTTTTTTTTTTTTTGAGCAGATAGAGTAGAACGGGGCAATGTCGTGCACTCAACTTTGACATGCTCGCAAAGCCGTACATCTCAAGCGAATGCAACGAGTAAGCATCCGATCGAAAGATAATTTCATTGGTTACATCCATGTGTAACAACATTTGTATAGCGAGAAATTGTGTTTGTGTAAGTGAAGAAAAAAAATGTGCACGACATTACCCCAATGGTCGTTTTAAAGGTCAACTTCGATAACTCGGTGAAGCCCAAATTTTTTTTCGAAAACCAAATACTTCTGTTCTTTGGCAGGATATTTCGTTTCAGAAAACACTTACCTGGTATATTTTCCCACAAGGAAAATTATTTTTCTAACCCGATGAAAAAATACTTTTGTCGTCCCGAAAGCGTGCGTTTTGAAAAAAAGGTTACTCTGTAGAGACGAACTGGTGAAAATTGCTAGTATTATATGCATAAGCTCAGTAGGTCAGCAGGTCCCTACCTTAGGGACAGTTGGTAAATCATTCAATTCTTTGGGCTAAAACAGCCAGTGCACGACATTACCCCCTGCACGACATTACCCTGTTCTACTCTACTTAAATATATTATTACTGTTAATACTACATTAGGGATTTGCAAAATGAATAAAAGATATCTGAGAAATTTTGGAAACAAATGGATAAGGGAGGATTCGTCAAGTGTAAATGGGAGGATTCAGCAATTGAAATTTATAAATATGATTTAATTATTTTCCTTGAATCTGATTTTTAATAAAATATGGAGTTTGGTACTAATGCCGATATACAAATGGTTATAGGAATCAGCGTGAATCATATCTCGAACTCGTTCAAGGCTCTGACCTTCCTGATCCGAATGATTTGCTGGATATGGCCCAGATTGAAGACGACATCCCTGATTTTCGTTCTCCCATTGTATCACCGGAAGCAGTTCGTCTTTTACCATCTACATTCAAAAGGTTGACGGTTTCAAAAAATCAAGGGAATCAAGAATTTATATGACTGACGAAGCCTCCCCAAAAGTGGGAGGTTTCGTCATTTATTTTAACTATGGTTTTTTGTTACAGTTCCGAAAATAGCGAACATATCGAATTTTTGATAATTTACAAAAGAAGCACACATACTCGTGCATAGTCTACACACTGCTCCTGAACAAACGATAGGTTGCATGAAAATGACACCAAAAACGAACAATGCCCCTTTATTCGTAATCATTCACTGAGTAAAAATCAACTTTATTTGAAATCTTAGCTGCTCCTTTTTTGAAAATATCTCGATTTTTCCAATTGGGGCATTTTCCCATACAGAAAGAAAAAAAAAATTTTTAACTACATTAAACTAAAATTAAAATAATCACAATCGATGTGTTTTGCGATGCTAAACGCGAATCCAACCTCAGAATTGCTCTATCGTGTATAGTTTATGAGATATTGTAACCTAAAGACCAAAATAAGTCGTTTTTTGCCATTTTTTGAAGCTATATAACTATGTTACATATCATTTATTCGTCAAATGTGGCTTAAATACTGAAAAGCCCCAATTTTTTCCTTTAAAACATAATTTAGATCCACGCATGATCGATTTCGCCGGAATCCCGCTTGCTGCTTTCGAATAGCTGAATCAAGTTTTTTGCTTACCCTATTCAGAAGCACTTTCATCAATACTTTTGATGGTACTGAGAGCAAGGTAATGCTTCTATAGTTTCGGTACTCACTTAGATCACCTTTTCTTTTCCAAAAACTTTGTTATGTTCGGTTCAAATATTCTAAAAAAAACTTCACTGGCATATAAAAATGTTTTTGAAGTGAAACGTCTCGATCTTATCCGACCCCTTTGCTATGATTTTGATTTTAATTTACGACTTTCGCGATTCGTAGATTTCTTTTTCCAGGAAAATATTTTTCAATACTCTATTCTGGAAAATAATGATTGTTCAGAAGATGTAAGCCATTAATGGAAAACCAATTAAAAAAAGATCACAAAATGTCCTAAAGGTAGCAAAAGGGTTAACTTTTTCTGTACCCTGCTCTTCTTTCGTTTTTTGACTCCTTGGCTATAACTTATTTTGTCATGTTGTTGCATCACTCACCGTTATTGTTGTTAATGTTGCTATCGCTGTTGCTGTTGCAAAGATCTCTCTATACGGGATATGGTATGATGGCATAAATTTTTAAATAAACTTTTAACACTTTGGCGTTGAAATTTTTCTTTTTCGGTTTTTGTATTTAGTCGTTTTTTGCTGTTGCTCTTTTTTTATGCATGACAAACATATTTTTTTGCTCTCTTTTGTTATATGTTGTTCTCATTCATCCTGTATCTTCTTTTTTCTCACATTTTGTATCCATGCATCAAGTGCGAATGACGATGAGATGTTGACAACAATTGCGCGTATATTGTATGCACTGCACAACACTGGCAATAATGGCAGCAACAGCAGCGGCAGCAACAGCGACAGTAGGAGCAACAACAATTAATTAAGCAAATTGCAATTACGTGACATATTCAAAAACGCCAAAGAATAAAACAAGAATGTGGACAACAACAACAGCAAAAAAACATCATGAAATATCCTTTTTAATATAGCTGTTGTTGTATAACATTGTTGTTGTTGTTGTTGGTATTGCTACCAAGTGATATTTCTCTTAGGCTCAGCTCAGTCCAATGCTTTGTGAAGTTTGCGAGGCTTTTAACTTTTTATATGCGACGCGTCGTTATTTGGCAACTTTTGTCACATCTGTGAATTATTTTTATGCGCTGTATGTGAGAGGATTTTTTCTGCGATTCTGGTTTTTTGTTTCTTAACAATTTTCTCATAAGGATTAAATATTTATCAATTTTTTTTTTTTGTTTTTTTGGTAAAAAGTGTCACTCGCTTAAAGTCCTACTTTCTGACTGAGACATATCAACATTTTCATTTAAGTGAAATGTAACATGTTCTCTTTTCGAATTTTTTCAAATCTTGGGACTTAAGAAAAATTTTCGTAGATTTGTCGTATATAGAGAAGAACTATTACCATGCAAAAGCTCAATGGAGAACGTGATAACACTAAATTTCGTAAAAATATATATGGGTAAATCTGCGAGAAGTGTACCAAACAAGCAGTTTAAAAGCTAATATTGAAAGAATTTTAAGGAAAAAAAACATTTTTTTGTTTTCGGGCTCTAAATTCGATTCAGTTTTATTTTTTTCTTATATCGCCGCCATTTGGCGTCCGATCAACAAGTATAGTATACGTATATTGTTGTAAATTTCTTAACATGGGCTACATTTCATTCAAAGAAGACATTTATCTCAGATTTTTTATTCGACTAGTTGTACTCATTATCTCAGTTTGTAACACCCTAAGGTGCCCAGGATACCATATAGAATTGAAGGCCACAAAAAATCATAAAATTCATTTTAACAAAGTTTCCTCAAATTGTTGAAATTGAAGAAGTTATAGCGTATCCAAAAGCTCAGTATAAAATATGAAAAACAGGATGTTTCAAAAACGAATATCGCCCTAAGTCTATGCAATATTTTTTTTTTATTTATTTGCATGCTGTTTGAAACGTTAAATGTTAAAAAAATAAATAAATGAAACTAACAAAAAACTAGTAAGGGTGTAAAATTTGGCCTGGCCAAACATAAAATACCCTACACTGCAGTATTTTTAAAATTTTGCTCACATGGGAGGTGCTACGCTCTCTTGTCCGAGTTTACCCAGTTTTTGTCCACGGCTTGGATTTATAGTTTTTAGTGTCTGAGTGAAAAACGTTTTCAGTATAGCGTTTTGAAGCTTTTGCTTATATAGGAGGTGCCACGCCCTCTAATCGGAGCTCGTCTAGTTTTATCTTAGAGCATGCATTTATAGTCTTTAGTATTTGAGTGCAGTTTAATTGGATTATCTCAAAAAACTCTTTCAGTATAGCATTTTGAAACTTTTGCTTATATGGGAGGTGCCACGCCCCCTTGTCCGATTTCACCCAATTTTCGTTGAGAGCTTTCATTTATGATTCTTAGTGTCTGAGTCAAATTTGGTCCGAATATCTCAAAAAGCGCTTTGAGTATAGCGTTTTGAAGCTTTTGTTTATATGGGAAGTACCACGCCCTATTGTCCGAATTTTCTCAGTTTTTCTCAGGGCTTTCGCTTACAATTCTTAGATTCTATGAGTATTTTGGTTGCATTGACGTGAAAAATACTCCTGAAATTGCATTTTGAATATATTTTTTGTATGGGCGGTAGGCGTGTCCGTTGACCGACTTCGCTCATTTTCAATCCCCCGAGCTAACTTTGACGACGAAGGCAGAGTACCAAATTTCATTGAAATATATTGCTCCGTTTTCCCAAAAAGTGTATTTCAACACACAGCCAGCCACCCAGCCAGCCAGCCAGACAGACGGACATGGCTATATCGACTCAGGAGGTGACGCTGATCAGGAATATATACTTTTCTACATCTGCCACGCCTCCTTCTCCGCGTTACAAACGGAAGGACAAAGTGAATATGCCCTGGGTGTAGGGTATAAAAATAAGGTTGACAACACCTAAAGTTACTAAATGGAGAATGATGAAATGTTGCAAGAAGAACGGAGAATGACTAAACGAAGAATGACGAAATGTTGCAAAAACAGTAATATCACAACGAAAATAGCATTGATTTAATTATATAAAGATAAAATAATATGTTTAGTATTATAAACAAAACTTACGCGGAGAATGATGCATACTTACGTTCTTTACACTATCGAAAATCCAAATCTGACTGAGCTGAAAAAACACTGAATTCCCTCTTTCTTCTCACTTTCAGTTTCTTTTTACTCAATATTTAAAAAATGTACAGTTAGAGTAAGAAAAACTTAGCGGAGATAGTCAAAAATGAGGGACCAACTTCTATGTATGTCAAAGTTTTTCGATGAGTTAACACAGAAAAACAGTAGCTGAAATATACATACATATATACACACAATGTCGTATTAGTTTTTTTAGAAAATAATATGCGAAACGGGCAAATTCAGTGCACTAAGAAACGGGTAGGGAAAGAAGGAGAATGAGCTTTTAGCACTTTATGTTATAAATTTCATAAAATAATATTAAAAATTTTTTTTTTTTCTAAGCTATTCGTATAGAAGCCCTGGTTAAGTATCTATATTAAGTAGTTAAAATATAAAATTATAATTTTGAACATGGTTTTTACCCCTGGAACTTTGAGTGGTACATTTTTCGGAGAATCACCCATATAGTGCTTTAGCTTTAGGTACTGGCATAAAGTTGGAACATGAATAAAGGTAAATCCTATGTATGAAATGGGAAATAACCGTATGGTCCAAAATATCCGCGTAGTCCATATTAACCTCGCTTACCCTACTAGCAACTATGCTCAGGTTACACAGTACTCTGCATAAGTAATTCAAAAAGTTGCAGGCACTTTTAGGAGATCTGGTAAATATTGTAGGTCTTGCCATAGAAAAATCATAAATCGATTAAAAAATAACTGATCAATAAATTTTCAAGTGCGTAAAGTCGAAAAAAACTGTTTTTAAAGGGCAACTTAAATTTTTAGGGTTTTTTTTTGCAATTTCTAAGGATAGGAAAAAGAAGTACTCAATGAGACCTACAGCATTTTCTGCGTCTAATGCAAAGTGTAACATCACTATGGCACTGTGTTATCATATCGGAGACCACAAATAACGAGAATCTTAATAATGTATATATAAGCTCAGAAAAAAATTGTAATTCCAACAACTTTTGTACTTGATTTAAATACAAAATTGTTATCTATACTATTTATATAAAATTGCTTATGCGAAAACCCTATGTAACGATTTGGTGCAAAATATACCGAACCGATTTTAATAATTTTTTTTTAAAACGTTCTACGTGTGGTAAGGAACAGGATTGTATACTTATTTTTTTTTTTTTGGTTTTTATAAGATACACCTTTTTTTTTAGTATGAAGTTGTTGAAAAAAAAAATTCAATGCTTGCATAAAAATGATCGTTTGCATTTCAGTCGCTATAGCTTGCTGCGCCATTAGTTATTTGTTGTTGTTGTCTTTTCCGTCTCTTTCATTTATTGTTTTTTTTTTATTCTTGATGTTGTGTTGTTGATGAGAGCAAAAATGAGAGTGATTTCGTCAGTGATGCCAACTCAATAATTTCAAAATTTTTGGACTTTTAACGATGTTTTACATGTTTTTCATAATTTTTAAATTCTTTTTGACTTTTTCGATATTTTGGATGTTTTCGAAACACTTGGACTTTGACCGATTTCTTCGATGTATTTATTTCACTATTTTCGAAACTTTTCATTTTGTTTCGATATATTGGTTGTTTTGGTTTTAGACTTTTACCGATTTCTTCAATGTGTTTCAATATTTTTCAAAACTTTTAGGATTTTACCGATGTTTTTCGATTTCTTTTTTGCAATTTTACCGATATTTTGGATGTTTTTCTATAAACTTAGACTTTTGCCGATTTCTTCGATGTGTTTCAATATTTTTCAAAACTTTCGGACTTTTACCGATATATAGGATGTTTTTCGACATTTTTGGACTTTAACCGTTATTTGGATGTTTTTCTATAAACTTTGACTTTACCGATTTCTTCGTTGTGTTTCAATATTTTCCGAAACTTTTGGACCCCTTTCGATGTATTGAATATTTTTCGATATTTTCAATTTTTTCCAATAATTTTGGGCTTTTACCGATATGTAGGATGTTTTTCGACATTTTTGGAGTTTTACCGATGTATTGTACGTTTTTCGAAAAATTATTTTTTCTCACTATTTTTCGAAACTTTTGAACTTCTTTCGATATATGTATTGGATGTTTTTCGATATATGTATTTGAACTGTTACCGATTTATAGGATGTTTTTTGATAAACTTTGACTTTATCCGATTTCTTCGATGTGTTTCTATGTTTTTCGATATTTTTGGACCTTTTTCGATATATTGGATCTTTTTCGCTTTATTTTGACTTTTACTGATTTTTTTATTGATTTGAATCGTTCGCATAGAAGAACTTAGTCTTTAACATATATTCATAATAATAACAATCAAGTATTATTATTTCTTCGATGTTTTCCAATACTTTTGGACTTTTACCGATTTTATGATGTTTTTCGACATTTTTAGACCTTTACCGATATTTTAGATGTTCTTCAATATTTTTCGAAACTTTTGGACTTTTATCGATATTTTGGATATTTTTCGTTATATTTGAACTTTTACCTATACTTTCGATGTTCTTCTATACTTTTAGACTTTTGCCGATATTTTAGATGTTTTTCGATACATTTGGGCTTTTACCGATTTCTTCGGTGTATTTCGATACTTTTGGATATTAACTGATATTTTGGACGTTTTTCCATAAACTTGGACTCTTACCGATTTCTTCAATGTATATTTTAATATTTTGCGATACTTTTGGAATTTTACCGATAAAATAAATATATCGGAGCATCTGTTTGTGGCACATTGTTTTAAAAAATAAAAAAAAGTTTTCGTTACAAGATTTTTATTGCAATCTGGCTTTTTATTAAAACCCGTGCAACGCCGGCTAAAACAGCTAGCTTATTAAATAAATCGAAAATTGTTGAAACAAGTAAAAAGTTGCTAAAAACTTAAGAATGAAAATTAATGTATCAAAAGCAAATCTGTCATCAATTTTTAAGGATAAAGTGTTGAATGAAGTGAAAATTGTTGAAATGTTTTTCGTTATATAAATGCCAGTTGTATAAACTGGAAATTGTTGAATTTTTCAAGATTTTTTTTTTTTTATAATTTCAAAAATTTATTTATAATACCGACAAAAAAAAAGAAAGAAACCGAACGACGATAAAGTTAACAAATTAAGTTTTTACCCAACGCTTCCTGGTGCAACGCTGCATCGTCATTACAACAAACTCATTACAATTACAATTGCGTTTTGTCGCCGGAAATGCATAGAACGAAAAAAAAGCTAAGAAAAAAAAGAAGCAAAGCTGGTGAAAAGAATACAAAAAATGGAAAGAAAAATTATAGAAAAACCAAAGGAAAAACCAAGTTAACTTGTGAAAAAAATTTTTCATTGCTCACCAGACGCAGACTTTTTGCAACAAACTACGCTGACTTTAATTTTTACTAGCACTTTTTTCACTACTTTTTCTACTACTATTTTCATTACGCTTTTTTGTTGGAGAATGTTTTTTTTTTTTGCTTAGATTTTTATACCAAAATCGGTGATAAGCACAAAAGTTTAAGAGTAATGAAAAATAATGAAAAACGCCAAAAACGGAAGTAGTTAAAAATAGAAAATTAAATGAGAAAAAAGAAAAAAAAATTTCCAAGAACTAGGAAACAATGGGAATGTAAAAATGAAAACTTCATGCAATGTTGCTCATTGTAGTGTATTTTTTATATTCACTTATTTTTTTATGTATGTGTCATGACATATCATTTAATCTTTTTTTTTGATTATATTAGTAATTTACATTGGATTGATTAAAAAAAAATATATATATTTTTGGGAATTCCGCGATTAACCCTAAGAATCTGAAATAGGGTGTCAAAGAATTTTTTTAAATTTTTTAAAGGTCTCTAATCCCATATCGGCCCTGTATGCGATCCCATTGAATTTTTTTTTTTGTGAATTTTAGAACACATGCTAATTTGGGCGTTATCATGAAAAATCTGTTGAAATTTTTTGGATATCTCGAGCTAAGCTTGGGGTATTTTCCCACTTTTTGTTCCAATACATACACACAATTCGGAACAAAACTGGTTTTCGTTAAGTTTTTGCACGTTTATTTGAAAAAAACAGTAAAGTTTCATTGATGTCATTTTAAATGTTAATCCATGATTAATAGAACCCACTTACCTGATAACCACTCAGTTCAGTTAGTGCACATTCATATTCCAGTGGCCAGTGACCACGCCACCAAGGGGTCACGTTGGGTCATTAGTATAAAAAGTCCTTGTTTTCAAAAATAAAATTCTGGTTTTATCATGAAGACACTACAGCCGATATATTGTTTCAAACACTATTTTATGCTCTATGGATTTCATTTGGCTTCATTCATATTCCAGCGGTCCATTACAAAGTGATAAAGTGGCCATATTGGGTTCTTAGTATGAAAAGTACACATTTCCAAAGACAAAATTCTGGTATTAGGAAAAAGAAACTACATTATACAGTTACACTGTTTTAAACACTGTTTTTTCTGGAGATTTCATGTGATTTCATCGAGATCCATTCAGGTTCCAATGATGCATGGCCAGTTGACCAAGTGGCCATATTGGGTTTTCAACTTTTTTTAAACTTTTATCGGTTCCAAATACTTACGAAAGTTTCGAACAACTCGTAACATTCACTCGATATGCTAACGAAAAACTATCTCTGACTCGTCATGTATCGAAAAAATGTACTCTTAAATGTCAATCGTTGCAATGGACAATAAAATCATTTATCCATCATAATGTCAATTAACTAAAGGACATTTTTTCTTTTCGTTGAACTTTTACAAAACAAGTGGCACAAATTAATTCTTAGTCAATTGATGGATTTTCGTAGTTAACAAAAAAGCTGCCAGAAAGTCCATTAGAAATTGTGTATAGTACGAGTAGATACATTGTAGTAAAGTACTTTTTTGGAAACAGCAAAAATTTGCCGTTGTCATATTAATGTTTCAAGAAAGTTTCCATTGTTTGGGAAAAATTTGTTTTTTTTTTTCTTTTTTTTTTTTTTTTGTAGTGAATGCAGAATGTCTATATTCTCCCTTAAACAAAACGAAAATTAGTATCTTTAGATGTGCTCCATAAGAAATTGAAGAAAATATAAAGAAAATGCATAGACATATACTCAGAAAAATAGAAAAGTTTAAATTAAAATGATGATAGTGAGCATATTGATTGAATAGTACCTACATAAATCAAACAGTTTTACGAGAAATACGATTAATTTAATTAGAAGACGAGATATTGTTCCAATTGTACAATGGAATTGTTCTGTTGATTGTATATATTTCTCTACAGGTCCAATTAACATATAAAACCTTATCGTAATAAGTACTTAGTACATACAATTGAGTTGTTGGTAAGTCCTATAAATACAATTATTTATATAGGTACTATTCTGCCCAATATAATTAAGGTGGCCGGAAATTTTTTTGTAGGTCTCATAGGCTGTAATTATTCCATTGGGCTTGGAACTAAAAAAAAAAGTTTCATGCCAATTGTGAAACTTAAGAGTCCGCTCACGAGCCAATATTGTGCATGCTCCTCGTCCATTGTTTTTTATACCCTACACCCAGGGTATATTCGCTTTGTCCTTCCGTTTGTAACGCAGAGAAGGAGGCGTGGCAGATATAGAAAAGTATATATATTCTTGATCAGCATCACCTCCTGAGTCGATATAGTCATGTCCGTCTGTCTGGCTGGCTGGCTGGCTGGCTGGCTGGCTGGCTGGCTGGCTGGCTGGCTGGCTGTGTGTTGAAATCCACTTTTTGGGAAAACTAAGCATGAAATGAAATTTGGTACACTGCCTCCGTCGTCAAAGATAACTCGGGGGATTGAAAATAAGCGAAATCGGTCAACGGACACGCCTACCGCCCATACAAAAAATATATTCAAAATGCAATTTAAGGAGTATTTTTCACGACAATGCAACCAAAATACGCATAAAAACTAAAAACTATAAGCGCAAGCTCAGAAAAACAACTGAACAAATTCGGACAAGAGGGCGTGGCACCTTCCATATAAGCAAAAGCTTCAAAACGCCATACTGAAAGCGTTTTTTGAGATATTCGAACCAAATTCGACTCAGACACTAAGAATCATAAATGAAAGCTCTCAACAAAAATTGGGTGAAATCGGACAAGGAAGCGTGGCACCTCCCATATGAGCAAAAGTTTCAAAATGCTATTACTGGAAGAATTTTTTGAGATAATCCAACCAAACTTCACTCAAATACTAAAGACTATAAATACAGGCTTTAAGTTAAAACTAGACGAACTCGGACAAGAGGGCGTGGCACCTCCTATATAAGCAAAAGCTTCAAAACGCTATACTGAAAACGTTTTTCACTCAGACACTAAAAACTATAAATCCAAACTCTGGACAAAAACGGTTACCGGACATAATCCCAACGGACATAATCCCCATTTCGTAAATGGGGATTATGTCCGAAAATTTTTCGGTCATAATCCCCATTTTGGCCATGGGGGTTATGTCCGCAAATTTTTCGGACATAATCCCAATGGGGGTTATGTCCGAAAAATTTAATTAAGATTGAACAAAATTTTTGCAATAATCCATTTAAAAAATTTATATAGTGTTGGATGTTATAGACTGATCCGCGGCCGAGGCCGAAGGCCGCCGCGAAGCCGGTGTTGGATTTTTGGGAGTTTTAAATCCTGAGCTGCGGCCGCAGGCCGCCCACTTACCCCTACCCTTATGTAAAATTACTGTGGAATTTTTGGGAGTTGTAAATCCTGAGCTGCTTCTGTGGTCAATAACAAAATATCGTTATGGGGACTATGTCCGTTTTTTCCTGGGGATTATGTCCGAAATACTTGCGGACATAATCCCCATTGAAAAAATGGGGATTATGTCCGAATAACTTGCGGACATAATCCCCATATCGTGAATGGGGATTATGTCCGTGGGGATTATGTCACGGCACCGACAAAAACTGGGTGAACTCGGACAAGAGAGCGTAGCACCTCCCATATGAGCAAAATTTTAAAAATACTGCAGTGTAGGGTATTTAATGTTTGGCCAGGCCAAATTTTACACCCTTACTAGTTGTTGTTTATTATGTACCTTGTTGTGCTTCTTCTACATGAGCTTTGAATTTTCATTTTTAAAATTTATGTTCGCAATACCTAGTGCTAATTGTTTGGTAGCTTGGAAAATTGATTTATATTCAAGCGTACACTTCGGCCAATCAAAAAAAAAAAACAAAAAAAAAAATAAAAAAACACTCATAATTTGGCTAATAAAATTTTATACGTTTTTTAGAAAATTTTTTCTTTTCCAATTCTGACACACATTCTTTTCTACTCACCCCATCATAGCCCAGGAAAATTTGAATATTTCTGCGAAAAAATTCCAAGTGAATTTTTTTCACCGGAATCGTATTTATTTATGCATGTTCAATAATGCGTAAAAAGTCCATTGAAGCCCATTGTGCGCATAAAAAGTTATTCAGGCTCAAAGGTCGCTAAAATCAGTTTTTTGAAAATATCTCGCTAACGCAAACTTTTACAGAAAAACTTTTCCCCACAATTTTGTAATACAGGAAATTTCCTATGTAAAGATGCAAAAAATGTATTCGTGTGGCTTTTAGTTTAGGAGATAAACCCAATTTAAAAAGTTGTGCACAGTTTTTATATGTAAATGCTACGTATAAGTTCATATTAAAATATTTTACATTGAAAATTGCGAATACTCTTTAACGAGGAGTCGTACAAAAAAAAATTTAAAAACCGTTCAAAAGATAATTGGATTCTGTATACACCATATTAAAATTTTTTTTTTTGGAGCGACTCATCTTTACACAGGATATTTCCTGTGTTACAAAACTGTGGAGACAAATTTTTCTGTAAAAGTTTGCGTTAGCGAGATATTTGCAAAAAACTGATTTTAGCGACCTTTGAGCCTGAATAACTTTTTATGCGCACAATGAACTTCAATAGACTTTCTTCTCTTTAATAAAGACAATTCCGGTGAAAAAATTTCACTTGGAATTATTTCGCACAGCAGCTCTTTTTTCGTCTAATTTTCTTGGGCTATCAATAGTGTCAATAGATTTTTTTTCCAGTTTATTTAGAAATAAAAAAATAAAATCGGATTATTATGCGGATTATTGTTGTTTTGCTTTTGTACACAATTTAAATTTTAATATTTAATAAAACATTTATAAAGAGTATTACGTAAATAGAGAGTAATCCTTTTGCATAGCTTGTTTTTTTTTTTCCTTTTTTTTGGAAAAATATTAATTTTTATATTTTTATTAAAATAAATCGCATGAATGAAACTCGTTTAATATTTTCAAATATTTTTATCTTTTATCTATTTAGTTTAAAAAATTGTAAATTTTTGATAATGTCAATTGGAAATTGAATTGATAGTTGTAATCATATTGCCAAGTTTGTATACCAGGTCTTTTATAGCAAATCAAACTACTATGGGTTTTAGTTTTGGCCTGGCCCAAAACTTACACCTACACCAGTTACAATAAAAGTTTCGAATAACTCTGTCAGTATATCATTTTAATGCTTATGTTTACATACGACTTCTCTTGTTAGGGGGCGCCACGCTCTTCTCTCCGAATCCATCAAGGCTATGTTTACAACTAGCTATGAGGATTTCAGGTATTATTCAGAGCAATTGGGGCCACAAAAGGGGCTAAAAATGGGCTTTAGTGTTTTATAAGACTTTTGGTCGCAGAAAGTTCACCCCGGTCGTGGGCACTACGCCACTGGTTATTGTGTATGATTATTTTCATATAGTGTTTTTAATGTGCTTTGAAAGTCTGCTGCATTTAAACTAAACAAGGGTGTAGTCTATATGAATCTATATGAGAAGCGGAATGATCAGCATCTTTACGATATCAACCGCAGATTATCTGACAAAAATTTCAACAAAATCGCCCTATTAAAGACAAAAACTGAAATCTCTTAACATCCGCGGATGATCAACTAAATCGGTGGAAAGAGTATTTTTGTGATATACTGAACCCCACGACTACTACATCTCTTCAAGTAGTAGTAGACTGCAACTTCCGCATTGACTCAAAGTAGTAGTTGAACCCAATAACAGCGGTTCGTTTTTGTATAAAAAAAAAAATCATCCCAAAACCGACTTAAAAGATAGGACTCTAAGAAACGAAAGCTGCATTATTTTTTTTTTTTTCGTTCGGAGAAAAACCAATAGAGCACTTTTGATTTCACTGAAAGCCCATTTTGGCTAAAAAAACATGTTTTTTTCTCATAACTTTTATTCATTAAAAAATCGATATCCAATGTGGTGCTTTAAAAATAAAGACTATGTTCTTACAAAAATTTTGGCGCTTAAAAATTATAAAATTTGGCAGTAGGTATTTACTCATATAATATTTGCGTCCCAAAATTGATTTTTCTTTACGTTTTTCAGGCATCTAACGAAAAAAGTATATATGGCAAAAAATACTTGAAATTGTTCAAAAAATACGTGTGTTTTTTTCAGTCTTTTTTGAGATACCTTAAATCTGCAAATTTTAATAGGGTATGCTATTCTACGTGGAAAAATGTAAATTTTCACCATTACAGTTTTTTATTGTGTTTTCTTTTTGAAGGGCCAAGGTCCAACGATAACAATTGCAAATCAAGAACGCAGAAAAAGATCTGCAGAAACTTATTTTCGGAGAGTATTGTACAGAGCAATATGTACGCGTGGTCGACTACGAACGTGTTTTGAGCTATCTATCTTGACATATTGCCGAAAGATAGTACATAGTGTCTCACGATTTCCCACTTTCCCCTACTTAATTATAATTTTCACTACTTAATTTAACTAATAATACTAAGTTATAAACAAAATTGGATTAAAACTAAGCGGCTGCAGTATTATTATTTGGAACCTCCCCACATATTGTACATACATACAAAAAATATCTTTAGTAGAAATTGAATGTGAATCCATACCTGTATCATTTTCCGGGTGATTTAGCTTTTGTGTAGTAAGCCTTGGTGTTGGACTACTGGTATCTACCCAAGAGGAAAAATTTCTTGGACTTCTGATCCAAGCACTTAAAAAGTGCTTGTCCCCATAGAAATTTAGAAGCACTACCTCAATGATTTTTTATAAGGCTGCAGTAAGAACAACGTGAGTTCGAACCCAGCCCGGGTGATTTTTTTTCCTATTTTTTATTTGTTTTTGTTTTATATCAATTTTCAAATTATAAATGTCATTAAGTAGCACACTTAAAAATTCTTAAAATTTTTTTTTTTATTAAATATTTTTTTTTTCTTTTTTATTTACTTTTGCTTACTTGAATTGAAACTGATTGCACAATGATTCTATGTAATGCTGCAGGAGCATTTGTATGTCACATTCTGTTTGGACAACATTTGCTTAATATACAAATTTAATACCTCTTCATATCATCGGGCTTGGTGTAGCGGTCTAAAGGGTTGGTAAATGAGAGAAAAAATATCTAGCACGTGGACGGTCGTGAATTCAAATCCTGGAACGGCCAGTTTTTTTTTTCTTTTTTTTCTTTCAGCATTACAAATAAGCGCTTCAGAAACTCTTTTTTGGTAAGGCTGCGGTAAGCTTTTGCTCGCTTACATCCTATGACATGCAATGTTAAAAATAAAGTATTGTTCTTACGGAGCGAAAGCGCTTATTGGTGAAAAGGATGCACTTCAGAAGGGTTTTTGAAGCACTTCTTTTCCCCTTGGGTACTTACATCAAATGTCTGATCTAAAAGTGTTAAATTTTTTCAGAGGTAACTCGAACACTGGTGTCCGTAGTTATTTTTTCTTATAAAAGAAATCAGCAAATATATTTTTCCACCAAAGCATATAGTCTATTTGACGTTTATTTCAACTGTCATTCAACTCCTCCACCACCACTACAACTTACTCTCGTCCACACAATTGACATTTACGAGCAACGGAAGAAAAGAAAAAACCCCAAAAATTAGAGCAAAAGCAACGTTCATTTGTTCGCTTCTACCAACGTAAAATTATTCATTGTGTGGTCAAGTTTAACAAGTTTAAGTGTTACTACAGCGCACACCCAGCAGCAGACATACACACATACACACATACACACTACATCAAACATACACATTGAGAAAACCAAACGAATGAATGAATGTTGGTGTTTCTTTTGTCTGATGTGGCCAATTTCGGGTTGTTGCTTCGAAAATCCTTTTTTAATACTTGAGCTTAACTTAAATTTTCATGGCGTTGCGGTGATTTATTGCCAAACATTTTGACATTTGACTCTTTTTGGTTCGAGGTTTTGCTACCATCATCTTAGCCATTCAGTTGCATCTTTTGTATGCGTATTGAATGTTGTGTGTTGAGGTTTTTGTGGCATTTCCGGATCATTTATTTAGATTGCATTTACTTTTTGAACTGATAGTTGGGGTGTATGGGGTTAAATGTTTTAAAAACTGAGATCAAAATATTTATTTTTAGACTCAAATTGAATTTATTAAGCTTAGGTAGGTATATACATAAATACGATGCGGTCTGCAAATTTATGCTTAACATATTAGAGATCAAAATTGAGCTTTGATCCTAATAACACTGGTTCAAAATTCCTTAAAGCTGGACAAAAGTCGAAATTTTTTTTTTTTTCATTTAATAACTTTACTTTACTTCTTACTGATGTTCATAAGCTTCAAAAAATTGATAAAAAATATTCCGGTATTCCTACAACACTCTTGGGATCTCTTCAAAAGTACGCTCTCAGACGTAACATTCTGAGAGTTCATAATAAAAATAAAGTGTTAAATGCATATATTGTGTGGCTACTGTAAAACTCAACCGATTTGAATGTTGAATATGGAATCATAATGCTTGACAAGTGTCAATATGTTTTGTTTACCGAAAATGATCAAATTTTTACTGTATTATACAGCTAGTACTCCTAGACAAAGGTATCTAAGTCTCATTTTTGTATACATCTATTAACCGTTGGACACAAGTCTGTCAAACTTGTCTCGTTTTTAAGAAAAATCTAATATCAGATTCGCAATTTTGAACCAGCGTGCTACTGTGTAAATTACACTGTACAATTATTTCAACTATTTTCCAAAACAGCAAGACTGCTATGGTAACAACATATTTTTAATTGAAGAATTCCAAAAATACTTATTAAAAGGTATTTTTAGTATAACTTTATGACGGGATCTGATAGGATTTTGCTAAAAACAGATTCTGAATTAGCAAAAAACAAGAAATTTTTTCATCGAAACCGATTTTAGCGACACTTTAATACAAATAATTTTCTTCCGTATCACCGTGTGTTACCTAATCATAACTTTTTTTGTGAAATTATTTCTTGTTGATTTAAATGACAAAAATGTGTGAAAATAATCAAAAAACTAGGATCCGACTGCTTTAGCTTTATATGGCCACCTTTTGCCTTGACTTTGGCCTTCAAACGGTAAAAAAACGATTTGCATGCTGCACGAATGTTATTTTCCAGTATTTTGGCCCATTCCCGTAAAATGGCTTTCTCTAGCGCATCCATACTGGCATATTTTTTAGCCCTCATCTTGCTCTCTAAGATGGTTTAAATAGAATAGTCCATCAGATTTGCATCTGGCGAGTTTGAGAGCCAATGTGTGGATGAAAAGAAGTGTGGAACGTGGTTTTTTAACCATTCGTGGTTCACACGAGTTTTATGAGATGGTGCTGAATCTTGTAGGAACGTCCATGGTCTGCGACCAAAATGTTTGCTTGCCCATGGCTCTAAAGCAGCTTCCAACACATTTTCTCGATAATATGTCGCATTTACTTTGACACCAGACTCGATAAAAACGACTGGAGAGCATCCATCGGTGATCACAGCTGCCCACACCATTACTTGAGATGGGAAATAACTTCGGGTGGCTGTCCTTTAGCTCAAATTCTCGTTGGAGCGTTTGGTCAAGTAAACACAATCATTTTGAGAGTTTATGAACTGCTTAATCGGGAAATTTTTCTCATCAAAGAACACAATGTTAGGCAATTGACCATGTTCGTGCAAGCGGTACAACTCCTTTGCTCTTTCGAGTGCTTTGGTGTAAGATCGTGTGCCTTTTGGAACTTGTAAGGCTTTACCTTAGGCTCATTTTGCGATATGCGTCTGATGCTTCGCTGGAATATTTTCAGTCCTTAGGCCATTTGATTACCACTACGACGTAGATTTCGTTCAAGTCGAGCCTTCATTTTCCGCAGCATTTCAGTCAATGTTGCATTTTTTTTTTAGTCCACCACCATAGCGTTTGGCAACGCTACCAGTAGAGTAGAACGGGGTAATGTCGTGCAGGGGGTAATGTCGTGCACTGGCTGTTTTAGCCCAAAAAATTGAATGATTTACCAACTGTTCGTAAGGTAGGGACCTGCTGACCTACTGAGCTTATGCATATAATACTAGCAATTTTCACCAGTTCGTCTCTACAGAGTAACCTTTTTTTCAAAACGCACGCTTTCGGGACGATAAAAGTGTTTTTTCATCGGGTCAGAAAAATAATTTTCGTTGCGGGAAAATATACCTGGTAAGTGTTTTCTAAAACGAAATATCCTGTCAAAGGAAAGAAGTATTTGGTTTTCGAAAAAAATTTTGGGCTTCACCGAGTTATCGAAGTTGACCTTTAAAACGACCATTGGGGTAATGTCGTGCACATTCACTTACACAAACACAATTTCTCGCTACACAAATGTTGTTACACATGGATGTAACCAATGAAATTATCTTTCGATCGGATGCTTACTCGTTGCATTCGCTTGAGATGTACGGCTTTACGAGCATGTCAAAGTTGAGTGCACGACATTGCCCCGTTCTACTCTACAGAACATATTATGTACTTCACACTTGTATAATAATGAATAAATACATGATAATGCTAAATCTCCTCTAATAGAACCGCTACCTATCATTTCTCACACATTTTGGTACCTTTACTATACTCGGAAAACAATGCACGACATTACCCCACAAATTTTGAGGGGATAATGTCGTACACATTTTTTTTTTCTTCACTTACACAAACACAATTTTTCGCTACACAAATGTTGTTACACATAGATGTAACCAACGAAATTATCTTTCGATCGAATGCTTACTCGTCGCATTCGCTTGAGATGTATGGCTTTACGAGCATGTCAAAGTTGAGTGCACGACATTGCCCCGTTCTACTCTACTATTATAACGAGTTATGGTACGATACACAAACATTTTATTCACTTTGAGATGTTTGAGCTCACGAACAATAGCTGGTTGTGATTTTCCAGCCAAATATAATGCAATCACACTACTATGTTTGAAATTCATTTCGGAAAACTTTTGTTTTATAAAACTTAGACACAAATGCTTTTGGCGGCTTATAAATAATATAATGAGCTATCACTGGTATGAATTTGGCACAGCTGTTTTTATCGGTTTACTAGATGTATCGGTGTGAAGTTGGTAACAGTTCATGCGCCTAACCCTGTATGTAGTATATTTTATTCTCACTTTCACTTCTATTTTCTTTATCTGATAACTATCTTTTGAGTGTTCATGTAACATGTTGGTTTTGAAAGCTCCAAAATTTATGCATTTAAAATATTAACAGAGCTTTCTTGATTACTTTGAAGTCACAACGCACAATTGCTTACGATAGTTCTTGAAAGGTTATTTAAAAATAGCCTTACTTAAAAGTAAAGGGACTAGTTTTGGGACATAGAAATTTTACTTATTTTCCTAGGATACGAAACCAAAATCAGATATTTTTTTTCAAATGTTTCAGTTAGTACAATCATTTGGGAGAATAAAATTATGTTACCTGGAATGTTTTGCGGGATTTTTGCAAATCAGTTATTTTATAGATTTCGATGTGCTCTTTCAGAATTTCAACTTTGCTACCTCGAGTCGTGTTCACTCGCGCCGCCATATTGGAAAAATGACGTCCAAAAAATAGAAAAATATTATGGCGCAATACTGTAGCTTATAAAATTTTCTATAAAAATGACCTCGAAACTGTTTTCGTACAATTTATAACTCAGGAGATATCTTAATTCAAAATTTGAAAAAAAAAAAAATAGTAAATTGTGCATGCCGCTTATGAGTAGGCACAGTGATGTGTTGAGCTTAAAATTACAATAACTCATGAACGGTGAGTCACACGTTGAAAATAAAAATATTTCTTTATAGGGAATTACTTTCAATGTAAGCTGCATTTTATTTATTTTTTTTTTCATATGATCTATTTACTGATTTTGGACGCCATTTTTCAAATATGGCGGTGCGAGCGAACACGACTCGAGGTAGCAAAGTTGAAATTCTGAAAGAGCACATCGAAATCTATAAAATAACTCATTTGCTAAAATCCCGCAAAACTTTCCAGGTAAAACTACCAAATGACTGTACTAAGTTGAAAGCGAAAGAAAAAAGATAAGCTCTAGCAAATTATGAAAAGAGCTCTTATGAATTAATGGATTTTCTGATTTGAAAGGCATAGTTCTAAGATAAGAAAGCTGCGTCAGAGTACAATTTTTAATTGCTTAGAAACTCTTTCAAACTGAAATGTGAAAGAGATGCTATGTCTAAATTGTTTTAAGGATACATTTTAGATTTCTTATCTAAATTCCAGAAATTCAAGTTTTTTCCTTTCTGCCACTTGTAAAGGAGCAGAAAAGACTTTACAGAGATTTCAAAAGAATTTCACTTAAACAGCAAATTTTCCTATCTGCTTTGTATTGCATTTCCTTTCGTAGTTTTCAGAGAAAATATACAAAGAAAATGCAGTGTTGCTATGGCATGAAAATAGTGCAATACTTGCACCGGAAGGGCATTGTGCAAGAAAAAATTGCAATTTGCACAAATTAAGTATAAGAAATAAAAGAACACAACGCTGTGACTTGATGCAGTTGATGAAAGCGAATTCTTGAAGGTGAATTCTAGAAATTGTTTTATCCTTTCGTGTTTTCTAGTTGCGATTGATGTAAGTGACTGCTGTTGTTGTAGAATTTCCATTACATTAATTTAGTGTCGTCATTAAGTAATTAAATTTAATTACAACGCAATTAAACAACATCAACGAGCGCAATTATTCTATTAAGAATGTTTTCGCTTTTTTCATTGGTTTTTCTTTTCCTTTTCCTTTTTTGTTTTATTTCTTTGTGCACCCTACATGGGAATTTCATTAATTTAATCTGTTCTCTTGACAACATATGTTGAGAAGTTTTAAAAAGTTTTAATATTTTAATACTTGAATTAACACATTATCCACCGCATTTAGAAGGTGTTGCGGAGCAAAAGTTTTTTCATCAAACTCCAGATGATTATTAGATTTAGTCTTTTTGAGAAAATTATAAAATTTCAGATTTCTCGTTTCTTGGAAAAATTGGTCCCAATCGTCCGAAAAGCTGGTCAAAAATTGCAAAATCGATTTGCGATTTCGATTATTATATCAGTCTAGTTTTGTAAGGAGGGCACTTATCCCTGTTTTGGCGATAGTAACATTATGCAATATCGAGTTCCTTCCCTGTTACCTCATTGCACAGCTGGTTTTTCTTCTTTCTTTGAACATTTTCATTGGGTAATATGGAGCGCATCCCCCCAGATACGTAAATAATGATTTACAATCGAACATCTGAAAATGATACGGATTTTTGCATACATGATGTGAGGTAAGCCGCGAGAGATACGTATCAAGCCATCAAGCTTCACAAAATCTTCCACCTACTGCCGCTCTGGTTGCAGCAGGGTTTTTTTGTCAACTATATAGATTTGCTAATAGTTGGTAAAAAATTAGGTGCTCGTAAGAGCTCCTTCGCCTTCTATGCTCGCCAGTTAGAAAACAGTAATGCCATATTTTTTAATATTTGCCCGGGCATAAGGGTGCCGAACCACGTCTTTTTCACATGTAATCATTCACATTTTATGAAGCTTGTGACATTTCATAATTACACAGTGCGACACAAAAAATGTCCCTAAGGTTTCATAAAGTTTTTCTGATAGGTTATGAATAATAAAAAGACACGTGTTTTACCGAATTTGTGTATCAGTGATTTTTTTCATTTAATGGCTCCTCAAAGTTTAAAGTGCGCATTTTATATGAAATTTTGAGATTTTATGAAAAAACCATTTTAGTATGAAATGTTGCTCATGTCTTTATCTTAAATTAAGATATAGCACTTGATATAGCACTCCTAAATTTTCATTAAAATTCTCGTCGTTTTCGAGTAATGTTGAATCAAAATTTTTAAGGGTCAAAAAGTGGGCGTGGCACTTCTTCGATCCCGTCTACTTTTCGTTTGTTTCAAGGTATTATTAAACACTATCAGCCCACCAAATTTTATTCACATAACTTGTATGGTTTGCGAGTTATGATCAAATCAAATTTAAAATTTAGAGCGGTGCCACGCCTCCTCATGAATATTTGCAGAGTTAAAATCATCTCGTTCTTCATTTAATGTCAATATCTATTACAATTTCAAGTTTCATTAATATGGCTACAGCCGTTTTCGAGAAAAATATTTGGCCACAGATAACCGTATAAACATATAAATATACAATTTTATCTCATATACAAAGAAAAGAAAAAGCTTGGCAAAGGTGTAAGCTCAATTTTTTTTATTACTTAAACTAATGCTTAGAGGATAGCCCCTACAGCACCGTGTTGATTTGTAGAAAGGAAATACGTTAGAGGGAACCTTGTGGCCCTGCCAATATTAATCTATCTACCACTGTAAGACGACTGTTTTAAGATAAACTGTCGCTTAGTTAAGTTTATGGTCTTTGCGAAGATATTTCTCCGCTGAAGGAAAACCCAAACATTTTCTCGGAAAACACTTTCGAAAGTTAACTTTAACTTGTTCAAAAACTATTCGCAAAGTGTTAATGGTCACCTTTGCCAAATTTAATCAATGTCAATGACAACCACTGTTTGATATACTGCATATGGTCTTCATGGAAAATCTCACCCTTGTAACGGAGCCCAAATGTTTTTTCAAAGGGCGTTGTTGTATTTCTAAGAAAAGGAGTTTAAGTGTCTTGTGTCACTCGCATAGTCTTACTTTTTTGGATTTTATCTGCAAATGACTGATTTCTACGAAATCATACTTGTCGCATTCGGATAGCTGAATCATGGCTTTCACCAATAACTTTTGTCAACACTTTTGGCACTCATCCCTTATCGATAGATTGAATCACATCTTGTAGCTAAACCTTCTACATATGGACACGGCCACCGTTGGCAACGTTATGTTTGCACGCACATTTTTGCCCATATCTCTTTGAAAAATAATCAAACATCATGATATCTTAAGTGCATGTAATAAGGCTCCCTAAGGCCAATATTTCACAGGAACACAGTTTTTGTCTATCGCTTATAGCTTTGGAGTTATAAAAGTTTAAGTGCCGTTGGAAACGTTATTTTTTTTTGCAAGCGATTTTTGAGGTCAGTGCAGATTTTCTAAAAAGTCTGCGAAACTAGTAATGTATTTTCCCGAACATCTTCTATAATTTGAAGGTAAAGGATGAAAGTTATGATTGAACTTAAAATTGTGCACAAAAAAATTATTTTTGGTGGATCTATAGACGTTAAAGCAACGTTGGTTACGTTATGCAAAAGTGTTGGTAACGTTATGCGTACGAATTTCCATAAATAAATTGAGGGCAAATACAGCCAAACAGTCCAAACATCCACAAAGATGAAAATATGTGAATATTTAATTCCTTGGAAGGTTCCCATTTACACTACATTACAAATTTTTTGCTCCAAGACCTCGATACATATTTTTTTTTCGAAATTACGATTTTTCCCAAAAGGAAAAAGCTATCTACATGAAACTTGGTACAGATTATACTGAGAGCCATTTTCTGCTCAGGAAAATGAGCATGATCGGTTAATGTTCACGCCTACCTCTCATATTGGCTAGTTAAAACATTGTATGGGAAGTAAGCGTGAAGATTGACCGATCACGTCCAATTTTAGTCTCAGGCAGCTTAGTGGTATTGTCGTTATATGTACCAAGTTTCATGCATTTACCTAAATTCGTATGGCCGCCAGTCTGGGTTCAACAAAAAAAAATGAAATCGAAAATAAATTTTTTTCTGGTTTTTCAGATATTTATGTTGAGCCCTGACTGGTGGCCGAACGGATTAAGCTAGATGCATGAAATTTAGTACATGTAACAAGAATATTACTGGGTTGTCTCGGAAGCTTCAAAAAGTCTGTAAGGAACGAAATTTTTGTGATATCCTATGCACTTGGATGGATCTCAAAATAGCAATTAGCGTGATTTATGCCCGTAACTTCCTCTTCAACCCCCAGTTCTTATTGGTTGATTGAAATTATTGTAAGGAATTTTTATCCCTTCCAACACAGCTCATCGCGTAGATATAAAAAAGAAATTTTAGTAGAAAAATATATCTTATGATTTTTGATTAAAAAATGTTGGTAACGTTATACATATTTAGAGGCTATGTTCACCATGGTAGATGTTTTATTTAGATAAATTTAAAATGGATTCAAAAACTAGACTCAAAATACTTGAAAAAAGTGAATGCATTTTAATACTTTACGTTATGTTTTTTTTTGCGGTACAATTCATCGCCAACAAATATGCATAAGAAACTGGTTTTCCTTCAAATACTTTCTCTCTGAGGGAATCAAAATTGCATTGGTACAATAAAAATAAATCAAATTTCGTTCAGAAAATTCGGTACGAATTCGCTCAGAAAATTCGGTACGAATTCGATCAGAAAATTCGGTGCGAATTCGTTCAGAAAATTCGTTACGAATTCGTTCAGAAAATTCGGTACGAATTCGTTCAGAAAATTCGGTGCGAATTCGTTCAGAAAATTCGTTACGAATTCGTTCAGAAAATTCGTTACGAATTCGTTTAGATATTTCGTTACGAATTCGTTCAGAAAATTCGGTACGAATTCGTTCAGAAAATTCGGTACGAATTCGTTCAGAAAATTCGGTACGAATTCGATCAGAAAATTCGGTACGAATTCGTTCAGAAAATTCGGTACGAATTCGTTCAGAAAATTCGTTACGAATTCGTTCAGAAAATTTGTTACGAATTCGTTCAGAAAATTCGGTACGAATTCGTTCAGAAAATTCGTTACGAATTCGTTCAGAAAATTCGGTACGAATTCGTTCAGAAAATTCGGTACGAATTCGTTCAGAAAATTCGGTACGAATTCGTTCAGAAAATTTGTTACGAATTCGTTCAGAAAATTCGGTACGAATTCGTTCAGAAAATTCGGTACGAATTCGTTCAGAAAATTTGTTACGAATTCGTTCAGAAAATTCGGTACGAATTCGTTCAGAAAATTCGGTACGAATTCGTTTAGAAAATTCGTTACGAATTCGTTCAGAAAATTCATTACGAATTTGTTCAGAAAATTCGTTACGAATTCGTTCAGAATTCGTTCAGAAATTTTGTTGCGAATTCGTTCAGAAAATTCGTTATGAATTCGTTCAGAAATTTCGTTACGAATTTTTAGAAAATTCGGTACGAATTCGTTCAGAAAATTCGGTACGAATTCGTTCAGAAAATTCGTTGCGATTTCGTTCAGAAAATTCGGTACGAATTCGTTCAGAAAATTCGGTACGAATTCGTTCAGAAAATTCGGTACGAATTCGTTCAGAAAATTCGGTACGAATTCGTTCAGGAAATTCGTTACGAATTCGTTCAGAAAATTCTGTACGAATTCGTTCAGAAAATTCGGTAGGAATTCGTTCAGAAAATATGTTATGAATTCGTTCAGAAATTTTGTTGCGAATTCGTTTAGAAAATTCGTTATGAATTCGTTCAGAAATTTCGTTACGAATTCGTTCAGAAAATTCGGTACGAATTCGTTCAGAAAATTCTCTTAATAATCACGTTATCATATATGAAACTGTAGGGGCATCCCATTCATAGAAAAATGAAAAATTACAATTTCTACTGCAATGCAAAAAACTAAAAAAAAATTGATGATAAAGAGAGCAGAGGATCTGTTCAAATGTGAAACTCAAAATAAAGTCCAATATGACAGCAGAGTATTCGTATTTCTCAGTTGCCTAACAGAATAGCAGAATCTCGTCCGAATCCCTCGTGCTCGCAAAATACCAATTCAACGCGGCGAAATTTTAGGCCAACTGGACTTGTGCACAAGATAAAGTTGCTTCGCCGGAATGCCATTCTTTAGAATATATGTTTTTTGCTCATAATATAACAATGTATACAATTATGCGTTCAAGCCAATTACTTCTTTAAAAAAAATTCGTGAATTCGCTTTTGCATTGCAGTAGTTCCTTAGCCGTTCGACCAAGCCGATAACAACACGTCTCGTTGGTTCACATTGTTAGCTCAATTCCTTTATTATGCTCTTCCTGGAATTAGCTTTAATCAAAGCGTTATTTTTTCTTGAATTTGAAAGAATTTATTTTCATAAAAGATTGTTATCCTTGACTTTGTGAAAGCAAAACAAAAGTATTTCCACTCTTAAGAGTTTAATTGCGTCTGTGTGCAAAAAAAGCATATCCAAAAAATTAACTACAATCAAAATCATAGAATTATTTAAATTTGAATAAAGGTCCTGAATTAGACAAGAAGTAAAGATGTAAAATTGAAAAATTGTGAAAACGTGTTCGATTTGTAAGTATTAAAGCATTCTAAAGTCAAAGTTTTTTTGAAATACAGAAAAGAAAAATCAATTAAGAATGTTTGCTTACCAAAGCGTGTTTCGTCATCAAACCCCACGGGTTTTTTTTTTTTTTTTGCTGTTGTACAGTGTAATTATCATAATTATAAAATTTTATTTAGAAAAGATTTTCAGAAAACGAAAAGTATTTTTAACAACAATATAAATTTTATAAAAACTAGAATCGCCCATTTGTCAAAATTCGACCACAAATGTATTATATAATTTTGCTACATTTTGGACACTTTTAGTACTTTTTTCTTGCTATTTGGTACGAAATAGAAAAGTTCATTTATCACATCTGGTATAATTCAAGCGAAATATGTACACGCATTAAGTCAGTGCTACACGGAGAAAAAAAAATAGTACTTGCTATTTTATTTCTCATAAATTTTACCGAAATTTCAAATCAGAATAGTGACAACTTCACACCGAAGTAAGATTCACCTTACTGTTTTAGTCAATTCAGAATGTATGTTTCCTAGTAATTTTTATGAAAAAATTGGCGTGATATTTACCTTACTGTATAGTACAAACAACAAAAAAAAAACAAAAAAACAAATTAACTGACCGGCGCTGGGGTACGAACCCTGGCCCTACCGTATGATAGTTGGATACATATCCTCTAGGCTGCTTACGCATGTGATGTAGAAGCAAAAAAATTTGTGTATAAAGATAATGTCTGTCCAAAAATAGAAATTGTTACTAAAATTATAAAAGTCAAAATGATTCTATATTCTTATGATATTTACCTTACTCGAGTGGGGTGACAATTATGAGACTCATTTTTGTGCGTGAAAAAAATAAAGTTATTTTGACTAGAATTATAAATTCAAAATGGTCATACATTTTTTTTCTGAAAGTATAAATTACTTTACATAAAGTCAAATATAAGAAATTTGTAGTAAATATTCCTTTATTAGTTAACTACATTTTATTTGTAAATATGACGTTAGGGACCCATCAAATAGTTCTTAAGTAAGGTAAATTATACTTGAAATTTAGTGTTGATTACTTTAATTTTTCGACCAGCCGAGTGGAGTAAAAATTATGATGCGTATTTTTCTCCGTGTATGCTTTTAATATTTCTCTTTGTGCTTTATCCATTTTTCAGCTCTGTGTGATCGTGTATTTTGTTGTTGTTAATATTAAAATATTTGTATTTAACTTTAACTGGCTTAAAGTCAAAATATTAACATTGTTTTAACATTGTACACATCTATACACAAATACCTTTCTATTGGTGTATAATTTAAAGTCGTACTCCATTTTCAATATATTAAAAAAAGATGGACAAATTTTTGTCTTGCATATTAATATATAGATTTACAGAGCTGCTTTAACCCATTTTCTGCCACTGTTTGAGTTTTCGTACAGTAAATTTTGTCATTTTCATATGCATTTTTTTCCTTGTAGGGATTTAAGTTAAGTTTGATATTATATGCAATATTATAGCTTGTTAAATTAGTTTTCAAAAAATGTGATTTCGGTTAGCCCCCTTCCCCTTCTTGAACTTCAGCTGAATTTTAAAAAATAACTTATGGGTAGACTTGTGATACATTATTATAAATAACTCTTATCCAAAGGTACTTTTATACAGTAGATTAAGGTCGAAATTATCAAAAAAGAAAGTCAATTTGTGATTTTTACCAAAAGTAAGCATGAACCGTTCGAAAAGTCGTGGAAAAACAATCTATATACATAAAAATCTTTTGCTGACCCAGTGTGCCAGACGGTTCATATCTTCGCTTTTTTACCCGTTACGGATCCGTTACTGGTCCGTTTGCGGGAGAGATTCCCAAAACAAAAGTGAATCGTTCGAAAATTTTTAAAAGTTTCTTATTTAGTTCTGTTTGCCTCAATACTAAGTTGGTTTAGGAAAAAAAATTTTTAATTATGGTACATATATAGGGTGGCCGTCATACAAAAATATTTTTTAAATCGCATTTTCTCAAAGGCCGCTTAAGTGAATCATACGAAATTTACACATCATTTTTAAATTAAAAAGCGCTACGAAATCTCTATAAGTTTTATTTAAGGCGAATATTTAGTATGGCCTTCATACAAAAATAAATTTAAATATTAATTTCCATCGTTTTTTTTTTTTTTTTATTTGAGACTTTATTTAAAGAAAATGGTACAATGTATTTTATTCAAAGTATTGCCCATCGCTAATCATTACTTTTTCCCATCTCTCTGGCAATTTATGGATTCCATCCCAGAAAAACTGCGCCGGCTTGGCGGCCAAAAACGAATCGAGCCAATTTTCGATATCTTGAACTGAAGTGAAGCGTATTGCTGATAGGGCATTCTGCATCGATCGGAACAAATGGTAGTCTGATGGTGCAAGGTCTGGGCTATAAAGCGGGTGAGGCAAAATTTCCCATCCGTCTTTTTCCAGGTAATTTTTGACTGGGGCAGCAATATATGGCCGAGCGTTATAGTGGTGGAAAATGATTGACTCGTGTCTGGTCGCATACGTTGGCCGCTCTGCCTGGATTTTCTGCTTCAATCGGATCAATTGTTGACGATAGAGTTGAGCATTAATGGATTGGCCACCTGGCAACAGCTCATAATGGATCACATCTAGCTGGTCCCACCAAATACAGAGCATTACCATCGACATCAAAATCACCACTTTTAAACCGTCGAAACCACTCACGACAGCTTGATTCAGCTGGAGCATAGTCCCCATAAACTTCTACAAGAATGCGATGATTTTCGGCAGCTGTTTTCTTTGAAATATAGTAGTGAAGTATAACTTCCCCCGGACTCGGACATTTTGGAGCACAGTCAAATTTATGATGCGGATAAAAATTTTCAAATCTAATGATGCAGAGTTGTTGACAGATGCCTTAGCTTCAGATATGACGTTTCTGATCTAACATTCAAGTCACCATGTATTGATGGCGACATCTTTTGAAAAACGATGGAAATTAATGCATACACCCAATAGCATTATCTCGAAGGCCGCTTAAACGGTTCACAAGGAATTGACACCAAGTGACATCTGTGGATAAAGAGTGGGTTAAGTATGTTAGGGCAAAATGTTAAGAGTGAAAATACAAGTTATTCTTACATTCATCTCCACCAGAGGCACTCTGGAAGCGTGGAAAAAATTCAATAAAAATATTTTTACCCGAATATCCACAAATTTCAAAATTTTTTTTTTTTTGCAGAATTATGACATGTTTCGGTGACGTAATACACACAAACAAAACTGGCAATGGGTCGGCTTCGGGCAAGGATGGTAAAGAGGTCTAGCGACTGGCACTGCTTTGAGAGTTGTACCAACCGTGACGTGCTCGGTTCAACTCCAGCCCAGACCAAACACAAAAGTTTTTCAACTTGCAATTCTTCAATTATAATTAATTTAGTAAAATAAAAATTATTATAATTAAAACAAAAATAGTCTGATGAAAGATGAAACATATGTCACTATAGCCGTGTTTCTAATCCGTTTCTTAATTTCCCATAATTAAGTGTTAGAAAATGCATTGATAGATTTATATGAAAAACGATCTTCGCAAATATATGACGAAAATTTCAATTAAATTTATGATTTTTTTAGGGGCATAGCATCGCAAATTTTCCCAGTGAATATTATTTGCCCCGGTGCTCTGTATATACAGTCTGTTAAATAAGAGCGTGGTCATTGTTGTGAGAAAATGAAAATACCCATTGCGAAAATTCTTTTTAATATTGATTTATTTGATCGAAAACTTCAATGAAAATACATTAATAGCAGGTCCAATCACCCCCAGCATCAATTATAGCTTGACATCTTCGCGACATACTTTGCACAAGATTTTGCGCATACTCTTCTGAAAACGACCTCCAAATTTTGTGAATGCGTCGAACCAGCTGTTTCAAGTTGCAGGGTCGGTTTTTCCATGCATGCCTGATGATAGGAAAGGCCCAAAAAGAGGATTCATCAGTGAAGATAACGTTGCCCCAGTCACGATCCAAATTGTCTTTGGCCCATTCAAGACGTTTTTGGACATGTTTTTCACTGAGCATCGGTTTTTGCAAAGTACTTCGGTATTTCACACTATTTGCAATCAAATGATTACGAATAGTTCCGTGGGAGATATTCAAACCTTTTTGGGACAATTTCGAAGCACCTTCACGCAAAGTTAATGTTGGATTTTTCGAAAATAGAGCACAGATCAGTTTTTCCTGTTTTTCCGTCACTACACCGACAGACCCGCGATTTGGAAAGTCATCGACATTTTTTTCTTCTTTGAAGCGATTCACCCACTTACTCACAAACTGTTTCGACTTTTGCATATACTTCGCAGCCGCCGCTTGGGTCATTTTGGGACCTTTGGGGTGCAAACACAAAAAAACGGCTTCAAAGCGCGACGCGTACGCGGTACTCATTTTGGAAAAATGCTGAGAACGCATTGAAAAGAGTGGTCAGCTGATTCACTTTCACGAAGCATGAAGGACAATACTGCCCTCTGTGTGAGAAAAAAAAATTACAGCATTATACTTTACCGATCGCGAGTAATCGTGACCACGCTCTTATTTAACAGACTGTACTTATCAAATCTCATTCACGTGCTTTAAATATTTTCAGAAATATGATGTAGCGATTTTTATGGAGACGTGATGCCTCCATTTTTCCCAGCACACATTATTTGTCTTGGGGCGCTTTACATATGTACCTAATCTCATCCATGTTCAATAAATAGTTTCAGAGATATGATGTTTAGGTTTGTGACTCACAGAGGATGTTTTTGTGGATTTACCCATATAAAGTACAATTCTAAATAACACCTGATTCAAAAAATTTAAAAAATCAAAAGACATACTTAGTAGGCCACTTTAACAGGTCATTCAATAAGTCCGTAGGATGACACATAGATGGCGTTACTAGAATTTGTTCCATATGATTTTTATTTAGAACTAACCTTCAAACGATGCGTGTATAAATTTGACAGCAATCGGACTATTGATTCATAAGTTAAAGCATTTTGTGTGAAGCAACTTTTGTTAGTAAAAACAAAAGGAAAAAAGTGAATTTCGAGTTTTGATAAAGCATTGATTTTTGATGAAAAAAATACAGTGGAAACCAAACAATGGCTTGATAAACATTATTTGAACTCTGCTCCATCGATACAAATGGATTGCTGAATTTAAACATGGTCGTACCAGCACAAATGATGCAGAGCGCTGTGGATTCCAGAAAACCTTAAAATAATCCACAAATTGGTTATGAACGATTGCAAATTGTAGGTGCTCGAGCTAGCTGACATTGTAAAGATATCAGATGGTAGTGTTTTTACCATTTTGCACGAACATTTGGGTATGCGAAAGCTCTGTGCAAAGTAGGTGCCACGTGAGCTCACAGTTGACCAAAACAAAAACGAACTGTTGATTCCGAGGATGGTTTGGCGCTGTTAAACCGCAATAAAATCAAATTCTATCGTCGATATGTGACAATGGGTGAAACATGGCTTCACTCTTACACACCAAAATCCAAAAGACAGTTAGCTGAGGCCTATTTTAACGAAAAAGAGAAATTGTAATATAAAAGTAGTATCGAAAAGTTGGAAAATCGCTATACTCGTTGTTTCGCCCTCGAAGTCATCTATGTTGAATAATAAAATCGAGTTTTGTCAAAATTTCGTTTTTTTCTTACTTATCCTACGGACTTATTGAATGACCTGTTGAATATGAATATTTTGCGAAAGGGATTTGGTGACTAAATATTTGCAAAATTTTACTACTTATGCTGCTCGATATATTTCTGGCCTAGGCAACACCAAGTGTTGCCAGGTGCAATCTGACATTTCTATTGGAAAGTTTGATATTTTTTAGCATAAACGTGCTCAGAACGTTTTGACGACCAACCGTCATTTGTGTTGTTTACAGTGACTTGAAAAAATCAATTTGGCAAAAAAATGGAATTAACTCGTGAACATTTTCATGTGATCATTTTTCACAACTTTCGAGGTATATTATCACGACAAGAGTGCATCGATGAACTTAAATCTTTGTATAGCACCATCTTAAAGCACTGTGAAAAACTGGTTTAATGAATTCAATCGGGGCCGACGCTCGTCCAAAGACGAACTCCGTGAAGGTCGTCTAAAAACGCCTGTTGTGCCAGAGAACACTGATGCCGCGCGTGATCTAATAACTTGGGCATTAGTTCCACTCCAATACATTCGATTTTGCATGAACACTTAGTTGTAAAAAACATTTGTTCTCGTTGGAAACCCCATAATTTATCAATTGCTTAAATTTTCAATGGTAAAATTGATTTTTTCAAGTCACTGTAAACAAAACAAATAGCACTTATACATCAAAACGTTGTGAGTAAGTTTATGCTAAAAAATGTCAAGCTTTATTATAGCGTTGCTAGATTTTAGCTATTGACATTAGTGTTGCCTAGGCCAGAAATATATCGAGCAGCCCACGTAAATGAATAATGGCAAATATCCTTTCAAAGGTGCCCATACCCAGTGTTTTTGAATTAATCTAGTGTTTTAGTATCAAATTATCCAATGTGCATTTTATTAAGCCACAGCACTGTGAGACGTCTTAAATTATGGTTAATTGTGTTGTGGTAATAGGCTTTTTTATGTAAATTTAGTAAAAAATATTGAGCTTCAGTCGTGGTAATAAAAACAAAAGTTTATGTTTTTATGATTTTTTATTTTCAATATTTCGGCTTAATTTTAAAGCCATTATCAGGAAATCTAAGGAAAATACAGATATGTTTATATTTCGAACTTTAAACAAATAATAATGTTACATACATTTTAACATTTTTAATATTTCTTGTCAAGCAAGTTGTTCATCGTCCTTTGTTCAGCTATCGACTGAATTTATATCGGATCAGTCGCTTGTAAATGTGTGCGCAATCGTCAGTGTCTGTCTTAAAGTTAAGTCGGTGTATTAATGATGTGCAGCATTTCTATTGTGTATCGTCTCATATGTTCTGTTCCTGTTGCAATATTTTGGTGTTATCAAAAGCTGGTGTATGTCTTTCTTTTAAGCAATGTTGTGCAACAGCAGTTTTGTCTTCACTTTTTGACTTTAGGTCTGACTTATGTGACGATATTCTCGTCCTTAGTTTGGATTTTGTCGTAGCAACATAAAATCAGTCAATAGCTGAACAACGGACGGTGAAAAACTTTCTCGGCAAGAAATATTACATATGTAAAAATGTATGTAACATTATTATTTGTTTAAATTTCGAAATATAAACATATCTGTATTTTCCTTAGATTTCCTGATAATGGCTTAAAAATTAAGCCGAAATATTGAAAATAAAAAAAAAAAACATGAAAACATAAACTTTTGTTTTTATTACCACGGCTGAAGCTCAATATTTTTTACTGAATTATGATTAATTTTTATTTAAAATTTTAACATTTCTTAATAGTTTTTCTTCATCGTATTTTTTGGAGAAAACTATTTTTTTAAGTAGTCAGTTTTTTTAAATATCTCCAAAAATTATAGATTTTCTCACATTTAAAGAAGAATTTATCAAAATTATTTATGATATGTTTACTAAAAATCACTGCAAATTGTTTTTTAAATATGTATTAAGTTGAATTATGCAGAGTTATTTTTTGGCGTTTTTTCTACGCCAACTGCCACCTCCCCGGTGAGACGTAATCTTATAAACAATACAAAAACGAGATTTTCTCAGACTCCATAGAATCTGATTTATATTTTAACTTTGTCTTAAGATTTTCGAAAAATGTTAAAACGGAAACTTTTATTCAAAAGCAAAAATTTAATTAAAATTTATTTACAAAGCATAAAATTGTTTAACGCATATAAATACCCTCATAATGACTTTTTCGTCCTTATGTTTTGTTGCTTTTTTTTATAATTTTTATTTTTATATTTTGCTTTTTTTGTTTTTCATCTCGTAGACATTAATTCATTAATTGTAATTCCATGAGTATGGAAAATGGGATGGAAAAGTTAAATGTAAAGCAAAGAGGAAAAGTTAAAACGGAAAGAAGCGGCAGCAGCAGCAGCATCACACAGGCAATGCGCCAAGATGTATGCAAGGTAATTAGACTTTAATAAAAATTCCCAAATAGGATGAAACAGACACAAGCACACAACAACAACAACACCAACACCATGAAAGTGTATACCTACAGTTTTAGCATATAATAAACATAACAACAACAACAACAAAAACAACAAATATACTGGCAACATTAATTCAACACCTTGACACAGACACGCCGACAATTGTGCTACAATGAATATTTGTTGTTGTTGTTTCAATGCTGTTGCTGATATTTTAATACCGTTATATTTTGCAACACGACATAGCGTATAATTATTTGATGTTATTGTTGGCATTGCGTTTTATTGTTGTTGTTGCTGGTGATGGCTGTTGCTGAGTGGTTTAATCTTTGGTTGGCCTCAGCAACACCGATGTTGGATCCCTTTTTATCCTTTTGCGTCTATTTTTCTCACTTGTATCCTTGTTTGCATTAATTTTTTTCCATTTGTTTTGTTAATTTGTTATTTTTTGTTGTTGTTGTTGTTGTTGTTACATTTGTAATTGAAGAGTTGCTAGCACATACATAACATTGAGGTTGTTGTCCATTCGGCTACTTGTCCGTTTGCAAGGTGTTGTTGGCATCTCTACAAAGTGAGCAAATATATCGATAGATTTAGAAAGTTTTAATAAAATATATAAAAAATCCTGCTAATGTCTTGCATGCGTTGCAATGCCTTTTTTTCATAGTTTATGTCAAACATTGTTATTTAGGTTCATGACATCGCCCATTTTTCTAATGAGTTATATTTGGCGAGATACCCTTATAAAAATATGTATACTAAATGTCATCGCTTTGCGTCAAATAGTTCCTGAGATAGCTAACCTTGTACTTTCAGAGGCGTGGCACCGCCTATTTTTCTAACAGGTGGTACAGTTTCAGAGAAATGCATGCCAAATTTTGTTTTTGTAGGGGAATGACATCGCTCATTTTTCTATTGAGAGTTGTTTGGCTTGGTATCCGAGATATGTCGAATTTTGGTTTTATGGGCCCAGCTTCGATTATTTTTGTTATACGAGTGGCTTTAATCGAAAAAATCAGTCCTATCTTTGAAGATAGTCAAATTGAGTCAAATATTATCAGAGATATGACAAATGTCGGGTGGAAGGGGCGTGGCGCTGCTCATATTTTTATTGGATAGTATTTACTCAACTATTGTTCGTAAACGTACTAGATCTCATTCACTATATCAAATAGCTTCAAAGATAGGACTGATTCTTTCCATTAAAGCCCCATTTTTTCATATAAATAGCGTTTTTCCGAAATTCAACGGCCTGGGGGCATGGTCAATATTTTCCGATCGCGACCAAAATTTGGATGCTTGATGCCTACACCAATAGTAAACTTTTTAGCCCATGGGAGCAAGATTTTTCTCATTTTTAATTTTTCCCATATAACATAAGATAGGTCTAGTGCATATGTAGGGGAAGAGTACCACCAGCGGGCAGGGTTCAGGTGTGGGCACCCCCCCGTAACAGAAATCAAATGCGGCTGTTTTGACAAATGTTAAGCGCATGTTATGACAGCACGAAGTTTTTGTGCATTAACCAGAGCAAAGAGACGCATTTGCTTTGTGCTGAGAAGAAAATAGTTTTTGAATAAATGAAAGTCAACACAAAAGTTTCTCTCAATAATTTTCCAAGTGCGATAAATCAATGTGAATCAATCGAAAATGCAATCTATATTTATGCAGTAAATTTATTATATTTTGTGATTCAAAACCGAATGCAACCAAAATGTTCACACAACACAATTTGCTCATTGCTTTTCAAAGTGGCTATCAAAGTCGAGTATAGGCCCCAAAGTGTTCCGGGTGTGGGCACCCCTCTTTTTTTATTTAAAGCGTGTGTTTTACTAAAATATCGTAGTGGATGCCAACGTTTTACGCTTTTTTAGTGGAAAGGAAAGAACCAATAGGCTCTTTAAAGATATCGCAGAAAAAAAGTTATTTTCATTAAGTGTGGGTGTTAAGGTGCACAACACTTTGGAAAAAATTTTGGTATTGAGTTTCGAGACAAGTAGACCGGTAAGCAGATGGTGGGCATGGATTGGTACAAAAAATGCATGCTTGGCAAAAGGGCAATGTCAAAAAGAGCTAGAAATTACGTCACCTTGTTAGCTTTATCTGCAAAACAATTGATATGTCATCAGCCAAAGATAATCAAGTCTGGTTTTTGGGGCAACAAGCATGATGCCATTTGATCCAGACGTTTTCAGTGGCGCTGATTTTGTTAAAGCCGATGAGCAGAATTGGTTACATTTTTGTGAGTCAATGTTTCCCAAATAATTTTGCTTTCTTCGGCATTTGATGGCGTTTAATTTTTAGCCGATTTTCTAAGGGTGCCCACAACCGGACCAACAATTTTTTTTTGTCAAAAATTATCACTTCACTATTTTTTGATATAACATTTCCAACTTACGAAATCAATTTATTTTTTCCACCAATAATTAGCTAAAATTTGTAGCTTTCCATTGATACTTATATGTCTGCATAATATACATTTTTTCAAAAGTTATGAGTCGAAAACAAAAAGGTGCCCACACCCGGTTCTCTTCCCCTACATATTGTTATGCAGAACTAAAAAAAAGCAGTAAACCGTTCAAAAATAGTAATTTTCGAAGTAAAATTTAATGTATTGTATAATCTAAAATGGGTCAGAGAATAGCTCAATATAAAATCTGGTACTTACCGTTCTTTATTTTTTGGGCTTTATTTCATTGGACGTTTTTCGCAACATCGGGCTATTTATTTTTGGGCGTTATTTCATATTGTTCATTGTTTGGGCGATATTTAATTTCAATATTTGGGCGTTATTTCCTTTTTTATTTTTATTGGACGCTATTTTTCTGTTTTTATTTGGGCATTATTTCCTAACGCTATCTGTTTTGGGGAGCAACTGAAAGCTGAGTTGAAAGTTGTACATTTGACTAATTTAGGGCCGCTGATTCCGAAACTGGCAACCGTAATTTCCTATCACGTCTGAGATCCAAGTTATACTTGATTTAGAGTACAGAAAGCGATATTTTCAGATATCTGGCATACACACAGAAAGTAATGTAGTTAATTTTTATCAGCACAATTGAATAGCCCTGACCTTTTTCTTTAAAACACTTTATATTAACTTTTCCAGTTGGATCATTTGTGAGTTATCATTTTTTGAAGTGAAGGTATACAAAGTTAATATAGTCCTTTATAGGGACTTGCAATACATTTGCTTTACTAAATGATATCCCGGAAAGTAATGGTCCAATTAGAAAAGTTAAGCTTATGGTTTAAAGAAAAAGATCAGGGTTATTTAATGCCGTTGATAAAAAAAACTACAATAGTTTTTGGATGTACGCCATATGTCTAAAAGAAACGTTAATGCATTTGAAATCAAGTATAACTCAGATCCCAGACGTTATAGAAAAAAAAAAAACGGTTGCCAGATTCAAAATCAGAGACGTTTTTCGAGATCAAATTTAGATTTTTGTGACTTAGGTGGTATATTCAATAAACATTCAAAATCTCGAAAAAAATTTTGTTTGATACTTGTATCTAATAAATACAAAACATTGTAATATCCTATGTTACCATATCGGCTAACACTAGTTGCTTACTAGCACTAGTAGTAGTAGCTTAATTTGTATTATATCCTTTTACATAATTAAAGTGTAAATTTGTATCCTTGCTAATGTTTATTATCGCAAGTCCGCAACTTTTGCTGCTTGGAATAGTGGACCTTTTTGTTTTTTTTTTTTCATCTGATTTTTGCTTGATTCTATGCATTTTAAGCAACTCAAGGATTTCGTTGGAAAAAGGCTAAACTGGACGTTGTGCGGTTGTGTTGCTGGATGGTCCCTTGATCATAAGTATAGCGGCGAGTCACACGTAGTTGCTATAAACTTTGATATTCTACCTAGCACCTTTGTGTTTATTAGATGACAACAGCATTTTGGTGTTTATTTGTTGTTACTGTTGTTGTTTATATCTTTGTTGTTGTTGCTGTTGCTTTTATAAAGTATTAAAAGATGCGCAAATGCTCTCAAAAATTAAACCATTTATCTTTGGATTTAGAGTTTTTTTTTTTCTTGTTTGTTTGTTTCGGGCCATTTTTTTAACTTTTGTGTTTTCTTTTTAGTGTTTCTTGCAAGGAAACTTTCCGAGAATATAAAGCAACACATTCAACTTATAAATTTTAAGTTATACGGGTTGTTTTATTTCGGGAACATTGTGCAAGTTGGAGAAAAATAAGCAGAAATAACTTTATTTTGTGTTCAGGTTGTATGTGTGTGTTGCCTGAAATATTTTCCTTTTTGTCAGTTTCTAAATTATGTAAAGCTGCGCATTGGAATATTATTCAGCAGACACTGGTTCAAATATTATTAACAGAGTCGTGTTATATGCACTTCATAAGAAAAAAGTAAATATTACGACGGTCATTCTGTATTTTTATAGTTAACGTAAGATTAAAGTTATTAACTATATTATACACAAATTGATTAAAAAGGCAAGATAGAAAGATATTTGAAAAGCTTGAGATTAGGTTAGGTAAGATCCGGAAGATGACAATAAATTTAGACCTCAAAAATGGGCCATTGTGTACCCGACACTAACAGCTTTAGCAAAGAAAGTCTAAGAGAACCACTTATATGTACATACTACCTTGATCAAAAAGTTTCCGAAATCATCACCGTGTGGCGCCCCTGCTGTCTGATTCAAATTTTTTTCATTTCTGTAGATTGTCACACCTTTTAGCAATATTCCCTGCGAATTTCATTTGAAATTTGTAAATGTAACGCAATTTTGAGTGCATCTGTTTTTTGCGAATTTCGATTTTTGCAACAACTCTTGAATTTTGCACCATTTAGTTTGGGCATATCCGAAAATAATCTTCCTTTATTTGACCCAGGTTTTCAGAATTTTTCGTTTCATATCCGTATTTTATGTATAACCAAATGCAGTGGAACATATTTGTAGACGTGCTAAATAAAATTCCCAATAGGTGAACAAGAAAATTTCGACATCAGGTACTGTCTCGTATATTATCGGAAATCTCGATTTTCTCGAAATTTTCAGGTAAAACGACCTCCTGACAGCCCCTTGTGTCGAAGATTTCTTGTCCACCTTTTGGTAATTTCATTTTGCATGTCTAGAAATTTATTCCACCACATTTGGTCATAGAATATAACAAAAAAAATAAATTTCTGAAAACCCAGGTCAAATATATTCGGATATGACCATATGTATATACTTCAGTACTGATTTAAGACATACTCCATATAAAAGAGTCAAGCGATTCAAAATTGAAATGACCAAATGACACTCGCAAAAAAAAAAAAAATAAAGACTGTTTCTTCTATATCAGGGTCTTTACAACACTACAAAAGTTGCCAATGTTTGAAAAACCTAAGCAAGATGCTTGGATTTTCAAGGAACAATGCCCACTAAAAGTACCGATTAAGATGCGTAGGTTGTGTTTCTCCATTGCTATTAAAAATTTAGCACGATTTATGCTATATGATGGCCAATTTGATCTAAATTGCTTTCAAGTTTGAAGATTTGACCATCTTGAATTAGCAAGCTGAATACATTTATTTGCGAGTGTTCCCTGATTACGCTTATTGGAAGATCAGCCAAAAGGGTGTTTTTTTAGACAGTTCGTCAGCAATTTCATTGCCCTCGAAACTACTATGACCTGGAACTCAGCAATATGCTGAATTGTAGTCCTTGTAAATCTCGCAAGGGATGTTCCCACAGCTTAATACAAATTTTTACGTGATATAATTTGATGAGACTGCTTTAATGGCAACCTGGCCTGCTAAGTCTAAGGACTTAGAATAAATGCCTGATCCAGTACATGTGTCTATTATTATTATTATTATTATTATTATTTTCATTATTATTGGGAAATTTTCTTTAAATCAATGTCTATGAAATGAGTATTTAAGAAAGGCCTAAAATCATGCAATAAAAAGTTTCACATTATTGCGTCTGTAATGTGCATTAGAGCTGCCGTCTGTCTGGTACATAAGACTGTTTAGTTGAAAGATACATTCATTTTAATTTTAACATTTTTTAAGAGATTTTATAAAAAATTTACAATTTCTGAAATCATACAGTTTAAGACGCATGGTACTTGAAATATGTCAACTAGTAATTTTACCTAACATTTTTGCAACAATATTAATACTTTGGAAGCATATATTCTGCAGAAGTATGACCGGCTAGCGCTGCCTTATAGACCACTGTGTGCCGTGGGGTTTCGGAGTTAAGTTGGGGTAATCGTTGTCTACTGAATTTAAATGTGCATACAATTTTTTTCTTAAATCTGATCTCCAAACGGTTTCTTTTCAACTACCGCTCATGGTTTCTGAACGCAGTAAATCTATAGACTGGTCGTTCGTGCTAGCTTCGTAGAGCAAAGAGTTTCTGTTTATATAGCAAAATCCAATTAGTACCTACTGGACCTGGAGAGGCCCAGACGCTAAGTATGTGCAGGAAAATTACCAAAACATGTTGCTCGTGCCCCAGCTGAACTATTACCGAAGCAGAAAAAATGTGCCAACATATTAACATTAGCATTCGACCAAAGGTCAGTTTTTGACCAAATCCGAAGCCGATTGTTCGAAGATTCATTCCATTTTGAAAAATTATGAAGCACTAAACAAAAATAATCATACCAACTCTAACTGCCATACCTAAATTGGAGCGTCAGCGTTATTTTACTTTAAAAAATTTCTCATGTACATACAATTTGTATGGTGCATACTGAAATTGCCAACGCTCAACGCTCAGCTATTTGAATTTCCAATATTTACAAAGCGTTATGGAGTGAAGTTAGCGGCAGAAAAGTTAAAAAAAAAAACAACAATATGATTTTGACAAACAAATGACTTCAACGCAACGCTCTTTATTTCGGTATGGCGCTTGACGCTTTTGTGTAACGTTAAATAACGCAACGCCTGACGCACACTGCGTTGGCTTGTGGGCAAAAATCAAAATTTTTTGTGACTCGAAACCTAATAATATTGGTATCAATCGACAGGTAATTGTATCAATAAAATAAAAACAAAATATTTAGGGGAAAAACTCAGTTTTGGCTACGCTGTGACACTTCAAAGTTGAGATATTTTTCAAAAAAAAATCATGTTTTATTCACTTTGTTTTGGGTTCTCTTAAACAAATAATTATCAAAAATTTGTCTTTTGATTAAACTAAGCGAACTAAAGTTTTTTATTATAAATAATATTTGAGCAAATAAATAAAACTAAAAAATTTTGGAAAATATATAATTTGATGTATATTGTAGTGATTTTAATACACGATATTATCAAATGAAAAACTTCAGAAATTGACAAATTTCGATGAAAAAAAAAAAAAACAAATCTTATAAAAATAAGTGCCGTTTTTTTTCTTAATCTACTAGTTCAAATTCTATATAATTAAGAACTGCAAATAACTTTTCCTACTTCGTCCTACAAATATTTTGTTTCTTTTTTTAAAAAATGCTTAAAACGAAAAATTTGTATGAAATATAAAATTTATGTTGAAATTTTTTTTTTTGTTTTTATGAACACAAATGGTCTCACAAGTACAAAAAACATTATTTCTACTACGTAGATTTCATTTGTTAACATTAAACATTACTTTTTCATCATCGTCATATGTGGACCTTAAGAAAATCGTCCTAAATACCTGGTTTTTAGCAAAACTATAAAGTTTACAACAAATCTGAGATCATTTTTGAGCTCAGCGACCCCAAATTACTTATAGTACCAAATTTCATTGATATCCAACCACTCCTTCTATTTTTGACCATTGCTTGTATGGGCTCAACGCACTGTGTGACGCTCCAATTTAGGTATAGCAGTAACTCTGTTAAACTTCACCTTCCTATATTTCCAATTCGATCATTGCATTCCAAATTATATTTTGTTCCAAAAAAGTTATCTCAATTCCAAACAAATTTAATATGGACTTTTGTTCGGAGCTTAGATACCATTACATCAATTGATGATGATTCGGCAAGTTCCGATTGTACAAGTTGAGAAAGATAATGGCTATCTGATGTACATATTTGTGATTTATAGTAACTTCATATAAGCAACAAAATAGCAATTTTCACACTTTTATGGAAAACTACCTTGGAACCGAAGTCAACTCAAGCGAATAAAGCATACCCTTTGTACTTCAAAACTTTAGTGAATAAATAAGGATGCAGAGAAAATATTTTCTTTTTTTTCACCCTGTGCTTTATATTATTCGAAAAAAAAAAATAAATCTATCCATCAGTCTAAAAAGAAACTGCACATTAAGCCAACTGCACTATACGGTTAAGCCGTAACATCTTTAAGTACTAAAAAAAAATCCATTTGGTTGCATCAACTACCTACCTACGTCGCGTCGTTTTGTAAGTTTTTTTATTTTTTTTTGCAACATCCACATTATTTAAAACTTCTGGCACCGGTGCAAACAATTGAAAACATTTCATTGGTGCGAACACAATCGTTAATCTTCACATCTGCCTGCGTGCCGCATGTGCCTGCCTGCTCTGTTTGTGCGCGTCGAGTCAGTCAGACTTTCTTCGTTAACTGCCACGCGTTGGAGCGCGGCGCAACCATTAGCTGCCGGAATCAACGCTGCAAACATGACATTGCACAGCAGTGGCAACTCTAATCTGGCTGACAGTCGAGCTTAAAAGTTTCACATTGCAACAAAAGGAAGTTGCAGTAACAACAACAACAATCAACAGTCTGCTGCCTGCCACTGCCACGGTTGCTGTGTTGTCTGTCACTGTCGCTTACTAAATGGCACAGCTTTTAAAGCGTGGCAGCCACTGAAAAATGCGCTACTTGCGCTTTGTTTTCTTTCTTGTTTTTCAACCCCCTCCTCACCAAGCTCTTCTTTTTAAGCTGCAATCATTTGCTTATTCACTTCACACTCTGGTTCTGACTCTGAAAACATTTGGTTGTGCGTGTGAAAATGCGAATGTGGGGCCTATTCCGGAGAGGAAAAAACAGAAAAATTCAACACTGATGTTGAGCTGACATCTAGAAGTGAAGTTTAAGTAGGAGTGATAGTGATACGTATGTATCATATTCAGAGATGTAATACTTTACTCTTGGATTTATGTCGCTGATACCACACTTCAAAACAATGCCTCGAAACTGATGAAGTATCAGGCAAGACTTAGTAGTCTAATGAGTATCTAGAATTTTATATACTTTACCTAAATTTTAATGATATTTTCGAGTTGCTGTGTGTAAACCTAGTAAGGTTTTTGTCGAGATTGGTCTGAGAAATATCATAAACATTTTTTGCTTATATTCAAAGACTATCCAGCTAAATATTATGCTTTGACGCTAGGTATGATACATTATCTTTATTTAATTAATGCCTTGAAAGCTACCTAAAGTACACTTTATCTCCGAAGGCAGTGAGTTTTTTGATTAAATTTTGCAGAATACCTTCAGACTGCTACATTCCTTGCATACTATCGTTATCCTTAAAGCTGTAGCTTCTACTCAGCTTGGCGCAAAATGAAGCACTGTCAGCATCGTTTTCACTTATTTAGCACTGAATCAACTGTATCAAGGAAATGCTGTAGCAACAACAACAGCAACAACAATAAAAACGTAACAAATGCACTGCTGGAAGTAAATCCTTACAAGCGCGCCATTGCAAAGTATTGTTAGGGAAAAATAATACGATTTTAACACAAACTGAAGTCAGAAGAAAACCAACTCATAGAATAAATGAAGGCAACAGAGCCAGTCATCAGAATTAATGATTTCTTCCATGTGAGTTTGTCGCTGTTGTACGGATATAACGTAGGCAATACATTAAAAGAAGGCGTGCAGTACCTACCCGTACGTAGGTACATTCGTAATGCAAAAACAGTTGGAAGGCATTAAAGTTTGAAATTTATGCTAAAACTAAATGCCTTCTCTCGCTAAGTTTGAATTTTAATTTATTAAATGTAAAGTTAAGTTTAAATTCATACTTTTGTGAATATGAGCCGTGTTTCTTTGACGTGTATATACAATTGTGTTAATTTTCAACTTGTGATAACTAATGAAAGGTGAGTCGCTCGATAAAAAGTGCACAGGTCTTTTTTATGGAGAATCACATGCTCTATATTAAATTTTCATTTCATGAAAAAATTTTTTACTGTTTAGGAGTTATTTCATAAAAACCAGTTTAGCGCCGATACACATAAAAAAAAAAAAACACTTTTTATTAAATAACTACTATACGGTGGCGTTTTTTTACATAAAATTAAAATTATTTGTCGAGCATGTGATTCCCCATAAAATATCCCTAGATTTTTTATCGTTTACCGTTTATGAGTTATAGCAATTTGAAAACACAAACACAACTTTACGTAGTGGTGTCAAAAAAAAAAAAAAAAAAAAACACGGTCTCTTGAATATTGCTTGTGACCTCTTTAAAAGTTTCTATTTCACAAAATATTAGCTCAAAAAAGTATTATTAAGAGTTCGCACAACTCAAAAGCAGTGATTTTAGGGCCGGTTTTTTTAATTTTTTTTGGCAGTTTAAGTCAAATAGCTGTTGTAATTGCAAAATTCGCTTTTCGGCCTTCCTTTATTTTTTTCTGTGCAGCTTTTATACTAGACTATATTAATATGCAATATATATATATGGGCATATCCGAAAATAATCTTCAGTTACGCGACCCAGGTTTTCAGAACATTTTTTTTTTTCATATTCTATAATATGGTGGCATATATTCTTAAGCGTGTAAAATGGAATTCCCAATAGGTGGACAAGAAAATTTCGACATAATAGGCCGACAAGAGGTCGTTTTGCCTGAAAAATTTCGGTAAAGTCCAGATTTCCGGTAAAATACGGGAGCGCAGACGTTTCAGAAGTAGTAGATATTTTACGGGGCACCTTTCCAAATATTCTCAAGTAAAATCCAGAAAAGTCGTATGTGGGACACGGTTAGAGAATGGGTTAAAAATTCTAGATCGATCATTACGCCACATAACAAGTCCTTAAATTCTGAAAAAATTCAAGCAATTCTATTATACCCGGTATCATTTGTGTAGCAGAGTTGCAAAACCAAGAATATCCATTTTTCAAAAAAAATTTAAGTCATTGGACTTATAATAGCAAGACCTACAATTTAAACTTGGCTTCAGGAGCCTAGCTCAGTTATAGCCTTTGAAAGTCGAGTTTGAAATGACGAATCTGTGCGAAAACCACATAAAAAATAGGTTGTAGAGGTGCAAAACTAGTTATAAAGATTACTATTGGCTACGTGTGTCTTACTTATCAAACCAAAGGCTACAATATTTTGAATCAGAAATACCAAATAACCCAAAACTACAGAAAACTGGCAGTGCTTTTCACTTGAATAGGGACGATATATCCTCAAAGTTATTGCTGCAACAATTATTTAGTTAGTTTTGCAACGGCATACTACATATCGAGTTGCAAAACCAACTAAAACCAGTTGCGGATGCAAAATTGGATATAACCAAATTTAAATTTGCAATAACTAATTTTCTACACAAAGGATTTTGTTCATATGTAGCACACAAATTCTATTTTAGCAAAAAAATAAAAATGGTTACTCAATCTTATTAGCTTATAGGAATTTATGGTTAATATGTATTTTTTTGCGTTTTTCTCGGTTTCATTTGAATTGGATATACAGTAGAACGCCGATAAACCGAATTAATTGGAACCGAGGTCGACTCAGATAATCGGACATAGACTAGTAATAAAGAAAAACGAACTGTCATCGGTATGGGAAACAATAATAAAATAACAAAATTTATGGTTTTTGGTGAAAAAGATAAACTTAGCAATAACCGATAAAAACGAAACCTAACAAAGCAGCACTCCTGATACTAAATTTGAATAAAATTTAATAATTGGTTCTGGGTAAATGAGTTAAAGAATAACTTACCCTCATTAATTCGAGAAATCCATACCTGAAGTTTAAGAAAACGCTGTTTTCAAGCCTATAGCAAATCTTCCTTTTTTTTTTTTGAATGGCATTAAAATTAACCTTCGGAACTTTCCAATAGGACTCTTACTTTCTGAGTTATGATCCTTTGAAGAGAAGGTTTGTCAGCACCCATACAAAGGACGTAATTGTATAATTATCGAGAAACCGATTTATGGCCAAAAAAAACTTTCAAAATGAGTTGAAATCTGTTGCAGGGTATGCAGTGTTTAGGTGCCAATAAGGTGATTGCCCTAAAATGAAAAAAAAAAAAAATTTGTATATCAAACTCCCAAAATATTTCGTCTTTTGTATGGGGGCTGAAATATTTTATCTTCATAGGATCATAACTCGGAAAGTAAAGTCTTATTGGAAAAATCCGAAAGAATATTTTGATAAAAAAGAGTGTGGCTATTGGACGCTATTAATAAAAAAGAATTTCACCTTCTCTTATAGCTACGATGTAAGACTGAACACAGCCTTTTCTTCAACTTCAAGCAAGGATATTTCAAAATCTTGCAGATCTAATGACAGTTCTGCTGATGAAAATGGATTCAGCTTCAAAAAGTACATAAGCCTGCATATAAAAATTAAAAAGTTCATTCCATTCTTTTTTTGTGCCTGAGTTATTAACCAAAATTTTTATTTTGATAAAAAAGTGGGCGTGGCAATTATTGAACAAAGCCTGCTTTCCGTACCATTCGCGAGAAATAGCATTTAATGTGTTTTACTTGTGTGGGAGATTCCACGCACACCGGCGATATTTTGCCTACTTTCAGATCGTAGGTGCTTAACAGCAAGTGAACTCCCTTCAGTTAAATTCAGAAAGATTGCTTTAGTAGTTTTCTTTTTATAGCGTATTATATTTTTGTGGGCGGTGCCACGCCTTTCAACGAATTTTCCCAATACAACGACATATTACATATTAATCCTTGTTTGCAGCGGTAACATTTCCTAAATTTTCATTAAAATTGTTGGAGTAGTATTGAATCAAAAATTTCAATGGATAAAAAGGGGGCGTGGTACTTCTTCGATACCGCCCACTTTTCAGTTATTACAAGGCATTGTTAAGCAGTACCTACATACCAAATTTAATTAAAATATCTTGTAATATTTGCGAGAAATAGCATTTAACGTATTTTTCTTGTATGGGAGGTTCCACGCGCAACGCGATATTTTGTCCACTTTCAGTTCAGAGATTCCTTTTAGCAAGTAGGCTCCCCACAGTTAATTTTAGAATGATTGCTTTATTTGTTCTCTTTTTATACTGTATTATATTTTTGTGGGCGGTGCCACGCCCTTCAAAGAGTTTTCCCACTATATCGGAATATCACATATTGATACTTGTTTTCAAGGGTGCATTCTCTTAAATTTTCATTAAAATTGTTTGAGTCGTTTTCGAGTAGGTAATAGTGAATCGAAATTTTCAAGGGCTGAAAATTGCGATTTCTCCGTAAATAATGCACGAAAATTTATGAAATTTTTGTGGTAGGACTAAAAATAATTCAAAATTTATATGAAATAAACTTTTCATAAAAATTTTTAAAATTTCTTATAAATAATGCACTTTTTAGTAAAAAATAGATGTTAAAGTAATACCTACCCATAAATAAAAATAAAATTTTTACACAGAATTTTTCTCTAAAATCTGCATAACATTTCTATGAAAAAAAAAATTGAAGGAATTTATCATTAATAAAAAAGTTACGCGCACTTAAATGCCGCTATATAGGCGCCTTGCCTATGCGATTCACACATTTACGCTCGCTGCGCGTTTTTACGTACATTTTCAATATCTGCATAAAGTATGATTTGTTGTTTTGAAACGGCACGCAGCGAAGAAATGCGAAAATCACATACACCAAAAAAAGTTTGAGTTGAGTTGTGTCCGTTTCAAAATATTTAACTCATTATTATTTTCATTTGGCAAGTTTATCTTTTTGAAAGCATGAAATTTAGAGACGAATCACATCACAAAAAATATATAGCTATAAATAAAAAACCAAGAAATAAAATGGTCGGATCAGATTGTCCACCGAGCAGGTACTTCTACTTAAAAATAGGTCAAGAAATGAAGAAGTTTTGGATAATTTTTCACTTACACTCAAAGGCGCATTATGTTTTCTCGTATGTCAGTTCAATGACCTTTAGCCGAGCTCATGCTGAACGCCTTGAATTGGACACTATTTAAAGTATCAATTACATCCTACAGATCGAAACAAATTTAAATAAAAAAAAATAAAAATATCGCAAAAGTAAAGAATAGAACTCCCTTAACTAATAAAAGAATTTTTACAATTCGCATTTCTTATATCATTCACTTTATTATAAGGCTTATTGTTGCTGTGATTGGCGACTGCAAAGAAAGAATAGAACAGAAAGAGAAGAAGAGAGAGAAACCTTTTTATTTTTAGAGCAACTGGGATTCACGTACATTTTTATTATGGCCAAAAAGGACTCTATAATCGATGGTATATCGTGTTACGTGATGGTTTTTTTTACAACCCAACGGCGTTGCGCGCGAGAGCATCTTTATAGATACCACATCCCCACCCCCATCTCCTATCTAACGAATAAATGCTTAGAATGCGCTGTTGTTGGTGGTGTGGGCCAGATTTTGTTTTCGACGCCCACTCACTAGGTAATTTTGCGATTCCTTTATGTGGGGAAAGGGGAAGGCTACTGCTATATAAAAATGAAAAGAATCTGTTGCATTTTCAAAATTAAAGCTTTTCGAATCGAAGCAAAATGAAAACTGATTTTTATTTGTATGCATGTGGTGGAACGGAAGTGAATGTTGAATATTTAATTTTAGCTTACAACAGTGGGAGGATAATGTTGGTTTTTTTTTTTTTTTCTTCTAAAAATAATTTATATAATTGAATGAAAATTTAACATAATATTAGATCTAAGTATGTAATGTAAAAAAAGTTTTAATGGTATTTTCAGTATTTGAATGGATTGATTTTTTTTTTTTTATTTATTTAAAGCGACATAATTCTTCATCATAAAATATCATCTATGCTGATGTTAATAAAATGTATTCAAACGTAGTGTAACGAACCTTTCTGCCAGCGGTTTTGCACGCCGGTGGCCAGAAGTTCGGCTACTAAAATTTATAAAAGAAAAGGACGGCCTCTTGGTTAAATTCAAAGTCACGGGTTGGGACTCTATTAATTTACTTCAATTTCATTTCTTTATTCGGTTTCTCTCAATGTATATATAATAATGTAATAACTAAAGCACGTCTCTCTAGTTCCCACCACACTCTGCTCTTGTGCGTCGCTCTCTCTCCACCGCTAGCCGTGGCCTAGTTGAGTGTAGTAGTGGTAAGTTGTATCGCTCTCACCCAATGAAATGGCTACTTTTCTTGAACGCGTGGCATATGGCCGTGAGCAGCTGATATTGTATCGGGTTGCTCACACCTAGGCAATAATATTCTCCCGAACGCGTGGCTTATGGCCGTGAGTAGCTGATATCGTATCGGGCTGTTCACACCTACGCAATAGTATTTCCTCAAAAGCGAGGCTTATGGCCGTGAGTAGCTGATTTTTGTATCGGGCTGCTCACACCTACGCAATAATATTTTCCTCAAACGCTTATCTTATGGCCGTAAACAGGTGATATTCACCCCTATTCCCAATTGTAGTTTCTATTTCGTTTCTGAGGCGTTTTAGTTTTTATTGTCGTCCCGCTTCTAAATTTGGAGTCTGGAAACATTTTAGATCGATAAAAGGTGTTTATAGAGGAGTTAAGAAGATGAAGCAATCACACTTATAATCGTTTTCCTGACCCCTCGATAACCACTCCTTGGCGTTCCAATATATTTCAATATATAGGAACGACAAGGAGATTTTATCCAGGGGTTAGGAAAACGAAGCAATCAAACATATGCTTCGTGTTCCTAATCCCTCCATAAACTCTCCTCGTTGTTTCAATATATTTCCACACTGCAAATTTAGAAACAAGACGTCGATAAAATTTAAACGCCTCAGAAACGAAGTAGAAATGACAATTGGGAATAGGGGTGATTGTATCGGGATGCTCTCCCCTAAAATAAAAATATTCCGTCCACAGCGCTCTACTCTGTCATTTGCATACCCGACTCTATTTGGGACTAGATCACACCCACAAGTAACTGATCTATTATCGGGCTTCTCGTTTGCGTGACTTCTCACTCTTGCACTACCCATTGGCAACTGATTTATTATTGGGCTACGTGTGTTTAGTTCCATGGTCTCTACGCTACTACCCCACTACTACTTTAATTTGCCAAATATTTGGTTTCCTTGCTGCTTACCGCTTTATCTGCTCTTCTGCTGCTGTTGTTTGCTGGTCGCCGGCCACGCAAAGACTGTCTCGATCAACTGCTGTGTGTCTAAATTTATGCTATCAGCTGTGTGTCAGAAACAGCTGTTGTGCGGTGTTGCCGTTTATATCACTTTTAGTGATGTTGTGGGGATATTACTTTAAACTAAATTACGCTTATTTTTCATAGCTATCTACTTAATTACGACAGTAAATCATTATTTCAATTAATAAAATTAAAAATAATTACATTTCATTTGTGATTCAGAAATAATTACTTACTTATATATATAAATAAAAATATAATATTGTATGAAAATATGCAGGTTATACGAAGCGATGATTTGTAGGAGGAAAACGCGGCTCCGCCAACTTTCCACAGCAGTTATAATTTACGAAACTTGAACAGCTAATGCATTCACAGAAAATTGGCAAATAATTTATATGTAAAGATCCGAAAAAAAATTATCCCAAATATAAAAATGAAAAATTTCAAAAAAAGCGAAAAGAGGAAACTCACCCGAATAGAAAAAAACCACAAAATAGTAAAAAATTTGCTATAAATTTTAACGATCATAAGTGTAAGTGCCAGGCAGCTGCATATACTCTATTTCAACGTAGTATGTGTACAATGCACACTGTGTGTATGTGTAAAAACCACTTACACATAGTGTGCACTATATGTGTGCTGTCGCAATGCGGTTGTAATTTTAAACTTGCATCCGTTTTTCGGCACTCCAACGAACCAAAAATTTTACTCAGAAGCTCAAATTTTATTTTTAGAACTCGATTGTTTTACAAATTTTATAGTATTTACCAGCAGAATTTTTTTCTTTCTTTTTTTATTGTATTTCTGTTGACGTTGCACAGACACAAACGCATTTCATATGTTTTAGTGCTGGCGTTGTTGTAGGTTAAATGTGTCCAGTTGGAAATGGGACGACAGCTTATTAAATAGAATGGGAAAAAGTTTACTTGAAAATTCCCCAAAAAACTTATTATAAAAAGAAATAAATAAATATATAAAACTAAAGAAATAGGGGGGAAAAAAACCCAAGTATATATTACACAGTTCAGACCTAAATGCATGAAAACAAAATGAGAAAAAATCCAAAAAAGCTCATTAAATTAATGCACATTAAAAATTTTAGTTTAATTTTAAAACCATATATTTATTATATAAATTTCAAACTTTTTTTGAAAAAAAATCGGATTTTAATACCAAAAAAGTTTTAAATGAGTACTAAAGGGAATGAATAGTAAACGATCATTTTTTAAGTGTGAGAAAACCAAGAACATACTGTTTTGGTCTTGGTTTTGATACTGAGTCTTGACCTTAGAGTTGAATAGTGTTGATCTGTCCTTTGAATAAAAATAACTGAAAAGTATTACTCGCGTGGAGGCTCTGGATGTGTTTTTTACTGGTCGAAAAAAAAAAAGATTAAATTATTTACATAAGGGTCGAATCTTAAAACTAAACGTACTTTCAGATGAGCTGAGAATTTAGAATATACATAAATAAAGAAACATTATACAGTGAATAGACTTATGCCCTAATTCTCTATCTCGAAAACTCTCACTTTTCGACTGAAAAGTAACTAGAAATCAAAAAGCTCAATATTTTGTATTCACTAAAACGAAAAACGACAACAAAGTGAGAGCGATTGAATATTTTATATTCGAAAGTGAGCGAATGAGTTATTTTATATTCGAAATGGTTGTGATATTTGATTTTTATTTTTATATTGAAAAAATTGTATTTCTGTAAAACGAAAACAAACGAATTTACAGTCAAGTTTGTCACTTGAAATTTTCTGTCGTTTAAAAATCGATTGCAAGTTCTTTTTTTGAATTTATTGGTTGTGATGGACTTTGTTATTTTTTTTGACGAAGAAGTTATGAAAATTATCGTTCTCTTCGGATTAATAACGGAATTTTAAGCGCGTAAGTACGTAGATAAATACCACGACTTTCATCATAAGGCAAAATAAAGTTTAGCGTTGCAAATTTATTTATTGCAGCATTGTAAAGAATTTTCGCGTAAGTAAAGAAGTCTTAAAATATATGTTCGAAGAACTGTCCCCAAAAATGAAGATCTGTCACAGAAAAACAGGAACACCAAATGTAATTAAACTGGCTTGCTTTTTGAGGTTTCTTGCATCAGAAAGCTATCAAGGTTTTGTTGGGACTGACTTCAAATGCTGTTAATCCCAAACATTTGCTTCAAGAATTATTGCAGAGTGCTTGGAATTATTTAAAAATTATTTCTGCTCGATATGAATGTGGTTGTGGTTTTCTTTTGATTTTGATTTTTTCTAGATTTGTGACCATAATTTGTCTATCAAATATGTCGACGTAAGAAATCCGTGCTCAAACTACGATTAATTTATTTAAAAAGGCAGTCATATTCTATCTGTAATATGCAAAATATATTTTCTTCAAAATCATTTAGCAAAAAAACTGGATTTTATCAAGAACTCTATTTTTCATCCATTTTTAGTCATGCGCCATTCACATGCATCCCATAAGCCGACTCGGGATTTTTGGCAATTTTTTACGATCTCTTATTAAAGTGCAGAAGATAAATAGTTTTGGATACTTAAAATATATCATATGGCTGTGTAATCTCTGTGAGATTTAGAAAACCATATTTAAAATAAAAACATTCAAAATGCACAGATTATAAATTGTAATTTTTCACCTTTATATGCATCAAACTCCACCTTATGGATTATATTTTAGAAATTTTGGTCAATTTTGAACTGCTTTAACGTACTTGCATAGTAATTTTTATTTTTCAGGAGATTTTGGTAACAATTGCCACCATATTTACTAACACCGTTCAGAAATCCACAGTGACCTTTAAAAGACAAATAAAACGAGCAATTTTGTAAAGCAATGTAATTTAACGCTATTTTGGAGTCCTCGAAAATAGATTTCGATGCATTTTTACCGAGAGAGGACTGCATTACTCTCCTATGGTAGTAACTAAAATTATAAATGTTTTTTGTGCTTAACATAACGCTTGTATACATTACAAAAACGAGATGCCGCCTTTAGAAGAACTTGATAGCAATGAAATTGTAAGTAAAGTTGAAAGACCCCCAAATTAAAACACTTCAACCATAGCTACAACATAAGGAGAAGAATAGCAGAAACTTTTGTACGTGTTTTCTGCACTTGTGAAATCCGTTTTTTTTTTTATTATCTTTTTCAAACCAAATTTCAAAACCAATATCCAAATAGAACTGCCATTTGAAAATTAATTTCTTTTTTCAATTGAAAATATTCAGTAATAAGTTCGAAATATCATAAAAAATAGAGTTGGCATTTCTCAAAAATGTATTGTCTTTGCTTATTCGAAAACAAAACCACAAACCAAATGAGTGTTGACGAAAAACTCAATTCGATTTACAGAAAATATTTTTTAAACGAAAATGACTGAAAACGAATTTCAGTCACTCACACTTTTCGAGATAGAGAATTAGGACATTAGTCTTTTTACAGGAACATAAATATGCTATATTTCACCTGTAACCACTCAGATATCATTAGACCAATATGGTTTATCTTCAGTCATGGACTTTGTCAATTTGTGTTGTTTTAATTTTTATTAAAGACTCTAGCTCAAACTATAGAATATATTTCCTACTGAGCCCTTTCGATTTCATATGTCTCCATGAAAGCACAATACCACATCAGCAAGCAAAGTGAAGAAACCGCAATGGCCTCTCACTCACTCAGTTATGCACTCGCAATGTAGTCTGTAGTAGTAGTAGTGGTCCTACAGCTTCTTCTTCTCCTCAAACATCCTTCGAAATTTCGGTAACAGCTGAGCTCAAGCATTTTGTGTTTGACATGATGTATAACAAGCGGAAAACGGATATGTATATTTGTTAGTAATTGTATTTGTATACATAAACATAAGTACCCAGCAAACATTTTCAATCGCGGAAGAATCGTATTCGATTCGCCTAGACGATTAAATCAATCGTCCGCGACAGTCGCATTCTACTCTTCCGCGAATGTTCAGGCGTGAGAAATTGTCCGGCCGAATACGATTGTTTTAGAAGAATCCTCTAACAACTCCCCGAAATGAATCCGCAAACGATCCCCAGGAAGAGTCATCTGGCGACTCCCCAAGATGAATCTGCAAATAATCCCCAGGAAGGGTCAACAGACGACTCCGCAACATGTTTTTCAAAGCGAAAAAAAACTTGGAAAAACTTGAAAAAAAAAAATAAAAAAAATAAAAAAAGAAATTGCTAATTTTTGTACAATAAACTGTCAAAATTTATGTGCCGTTAAAAATATACCGTGTAGTTTGACATTTTGCTTCGTGAAAAATACCGGGCCTCAGAAATATTGCCTTTTAGAAAAAAAAATTATTAATTTTTTCGAAATTTCTCAGGAGATGACGTCATGTCGTAGTCGGCCATCTTGTATCGTGTAAAACTCGTCTGAAGGAGTTGTTGGTTATTCGTAAAGAAGTTCGATTTCAAACCATCATCCAGAAGAGACTTAGTCGAATCTTTTTTTATTCGTTTTGGGCTTTTTTTTATGGGTTTTTTTTTTTTTCCACCAATCGATGGGGAAAGGTCGAAAATATATTTTGGTCACAACCAGATTTGGTTCCCGGCCCTCTAAGTGACCGATTTGGGCCCATTTTGGTGAAAAAATTTTATTGCACCAATCGATAGGGAAAGGTCGAAAATACATTCTGGACATGTCCAGGGGTGTCTCCGACCCCTCTAAGTGACCGATTTGGGCCCATTTCGGTGAAAAATTTTTATTGCACCAATCGATAGGGAAAGGTCGTAAACAGATTTCTGATATGATCAGAGATGTCTTCGACCACTCTAAGTGACCATTTTGGACCCATTTTTGAAAATAAAATTATTGCGCAAAACTCGCCTGGAAGAGTTGTATATTCATTGCGAAGATGTTTGATTCGCAATGATCTTCTAGAAGAGTGTAAGGAGGAATCTTCTGTTACTCGCGCTGAAGTTTTGTCGCGAAAAACTCGCCTGGAAGAGTTGTATATTCATCGCAAAGATGTTTGATTCGCAATGATCTTCCATAAGAGTGTAAGGAAGAATCTTCTGTTACTCGCGCTGAAGTTTTGTCGCGCAAAACTCTCCCGGAAGAGTTGTATATTCATCGCGAAGATGTTTGATTCGCAATAATCTTCCAGAAGAGTGTAAGGAGGAATCTTCTTTTACTCGCGGAAAATTTTTATCACGGAAAGCTCGCGTAGAAGAGCTTTAAATGCATCGCCAAAAATATGGAAGATTGTCCGCGATTGAAAATGTTTGCTGGGTATGTGCATATATATGTTTTTGTGTATGGATTTTGAAGGCGTAAGTGACGTCACAGTTGTGCACTATGAGTAAGTTGTTCCAGTTTTTTGTGTTTTTTTTTTCATCGCACATAATACTTTGATTTTATTTGTCGATTTTTATTATTTTTTCATTTTCAGTTTTTCTATATATCCTTTTTTAGCAACAATACAATAGCATGAATCTTTTTACTCATTTCTCTTTGTAATAGCTAAAAATAACTGTGATATTTCGATTCCCTTTTTTTTTTGGAAAAACGTGCTGCTGGCCTATCAGCGTTGGTTACTCATGTAACATATGTTTGATACCTATGTCTTTTTTTCTTTTTTAATTTTTTGGCATGCATCCCTGTTTGCTCAAGACTCTTAAGCCAAAGTGTTTTTTGATGATCTGCAGTGTGGGAGAAATTATATCTGTTCTGGTATTGTTTTTCCTTTTTTTTTTTTTTGTTTTCCTTAAATTTAATAGCTTTAATACTTCTGTTACATAAATTTTATTTAATTAAGCTTTAAATTCCAAAAACTCAAACTTAAGAATAATTTGATTAATACGAGCTAGCTTTTTGACAGAGATAATGAGCAAAATTTAATCAAATTACATAGGCGAAAAAAAAAAATTCTCGACCCAGAGGGTACACCCCCTAGGCTCCATGTATTTTAAGGCGCTGAGCCCGAATATTGCATTAAAAAAGTACATTGAACTGTTGGTTTTCACGCTAGTACCCCCTTAATACTCCATTTGGGGTAAGAGTTTTACAAGTTTTAAAAAATGTGAGATTTGTACAAGAGGGCTAAAGTTTCACATCTTGCAAAAATTGCTGACATCATTCATGGACTTCAGCCCAAAAGCTCTAAAGGGCCGGATAATATGTCAAACTTTGAAATTAAAAAGATTTCTAAGAAAGAGATTAGTATTCTGACAATAATCTTCAATAATTGCATTAACAATGGATACATAGCTAGAATTTGGAAACTAGCCAGAATCTTTCCAAACTTTAAAAATGCGAGATGTTTTTACTGTAGAGAATTTCTGCCCTATCTTCTTACAGTCCAATGTTGGTAAAGTTCTTGAAAGGATTTTGTTACTTAAAATGGAGTAGCCATCATCTATGCTGATTGAATCCATTCCAGACTTCGAATTTGGCTTCATGAAGGGACATTCCACTGTTCATGCATAATTGAAGGTCCACAATAATATAACAAAGAGTCTCAGAGACAAAAATTGCACTGCTGCATGATCCATTTATTTAGAGAAGGCTTTTGATAGCTCTGTATAGATAAAAATTTTAAAAATTGAACGAAAAGATTTTCCAATTTGTTTGCTTATAGAGAGGCTAATATTGCCCCTATTATTAAATATACCGTCCTTCTGATGAGGAAGACCGTGAGCAGTTTACAATTTCCTGTGAATGATCTAGTTTAAGAAATATTTGACTCTCTAGATAATATTATCTGGACCGATTTCCCTTATCACTCGCCTGTGGGCGTTCTATTTGATGACTTTGATATGACTATTGATGGACCTAATATTCCATAATTTATTAGTAGCATTCAATATCATAATAGAAGATAATACTGTAATGTTTTAGTTTTATGTACATATTTTTTTTGTTGTTGTTTTTTTTCGGTTTATTAGACCTTACTATTTATTTAAGAATGCATTAGTGTTCCCAGGTTGGAAAAACGATATCGTGAGATTACACATTTTTGTTTGCCCACACTGACGTTTTCTCTTCCCTTGGTCTTAAGTATAACGTATTTTATTTAACTTATTTATAGAGCAGAGATTCTCCACTGAATATTCAAATAAGCCACATTTTTAAAAAAACTTTTTCGTTTTTTCGTGTTTTCTTCGCGTTTTATGACTTTTTACGACATTTTAGAGAACAAATTTTGTTACACCCAAATTAAAAAAAAAATAAAAAATTTTGTTTTTTTCGTGTTTAATACGCGTTTCCTGACTTTCGACGACATTTTAGTGGAAAAATTTCATAAAATTTACTAAATATGTCATTTTTTTATTAGTACATAGTACAATTCTGTTTAAAGGCAAAAGTAATGACATACTATAAATTGGCTGGGACTTCGTTAGAAATTAATAAAATTGATTAAAAGCATTAAATTATGTTAAAATATACTATACGTAAAATTATTGCATGTATCGTTATATCAAAATAGTAGCCAATTCTAAATAACCCCTTTTTAAAATCTTCTTTTTTTATTTCCCAACAATTGAAAAAATGGAGACAGGACTATAGCGCTCTAAGGCATCGCATATTTGTAGAGTAACTTCGGGTAATGTGATATAGGCGGATAATGTGATATACCAGCATATTTCCTTAAATAAACAACTCTCGATAATGATTTTTTCATCAACACCACAGTAACTGAAAAAGAAACGTGCTGCAAGCTTTTGAGCGCCCACCTTTATTTATTCTGCCTTGAGTGTGGTTTAGCAGTGAAAAAAAATTTATTTGGTTGTGCTTTATGTTAGGATCTAGCCTAAACTAAAATTGATATCATAGCCGCAATAGTAAATTCTGCTAGTGGGTGAATATACCTAAGCATAAATCAATTGAGTTTTTTATTTGCTAGAGTGTGTTTTTCAAAAATAACCTGATTGTTTTAAAACTGAAATTCGGGTAATGTGATATCGTGAATTTCTGGCACCGAAAATATTTGATGTTCCACTTGCACTGCAAAATGTTTGGCACGAAGGTCTTTTGGCTCAAATCTAAAACGTTTTCCTTATTAACAATTTGTTGGTCCAACATTTTTATATAAAGGTCACAGTTTTTAAGAAAAATGAGCTAAAGCTTTGTTAAATCGATATTAGTAATGTTTATCACTCCTTACCTGCAGTAAAAGTTCCACAACTAAAGTTTCTTCATAACACGATGATCTTTTTGCCGAAAATCCAATTTGTTGGGATATGGGATATGGTATATCACATTACCCGCCAATTTTATTTTTTAACTTTTTTTGCCTTTTTTCAATTTTGTTGAAATAGCTTAAGATTGGCTGACGCTAAAGAACTCCAAAATCATAATATACTGCACAATACATCAATAAAACACAATACATAAAGTGATAGCAGCTACGCTTTGAAAACTACGAGTAATTTAAAAAACAAAAATGCCCATATCATATTACCCGAATTTACTATATATATGAGGTAAATATTTAAGTACCTTTTGTCTCTTTAAATAACTTGAGTTTGAACTCAATTCAGTTTCAAATTGTTTTGAAACATGAATACCTTAAAATGTATATGCATATTAGTTAATCATAAATTTTTGAAATCATTTTCATTTTCAATTTTGTTTTTGTTTTCATTTTCTACTTTTTGTTTATATATTCATAAAATTTTTGTAAACGTAATTATTTAACATTTTTGGTATGAAATCGTCTAAAAAACAATTTCGAAATTCAAAACTATTCATTTACGGCCTTGTAATATTTCTGCTGCAGTCACAAATTTCGCTGGGCCAATTTGTTGACTATTTGCATAATGAAAATCTCTGTAACGTCAGTTGCAAAGGAAGGCCACACACCTTGTGCAAGTCAATTGTAAGTCGTCAATTAAGATTTTTTTCCTAAAATATTAAAATATACTTATTCCAATTGCATAGATAAGTTCGTCACGAGAATGAATCAGCTTTTTGGAATTGAACTTTACTCGATTTGACTATACACGTACTTTTTATTATTCTGGCCTATCACTGAATCCATCGTAGTTACGAATTTCGTGAGATCTACGAAAGTGCTATCATTGAATCCGAATTGCTACGACGTGAATTCGGCATTCGTAGATTGGGATCACTTACTGCATCCGAAACTCAAAATTTTTTTTATTTTCCGACGAATAGATATGACTACCGAAGAAATATCATAATTTTATTAAAGAATTACTTTAAACTCCACGAATTACGAAGTCACGTTCGTAATTTTTTGAAATCAATATCAAAAATCAACAGCATTTTCGTAGAGCTCACGAAATTCGTATCTACGATGGATTCAATGATAATCCTGATTACCAAAACCGTTTTTTTTTTTTTTTTCTACCATGGTGAGATTTTCGTGTTTTCGAGGTTGATCAGGTTTAAAAAACCGTTTAGTATTTGTATAAGTATTTCTAAAGGCTTTAACTTTATAAAGCAAAAATGGTATTTAGGAGGATACGAAGCTGAGAAACTAGGTCGTACTTGTCGAATATGATCTCTGAGGTTCAAACAACGTGAGGCAAACAATAAGGCCTAACTAACAATGTTTAAACATCGGACATAAGCTGCCGAAGTTATGGAAAAATTACTTGTTGGATGTTCTTAGAGTGAGTGGTTCAAAAACAAAAAAAAAATTTTTTTTTGTTTCCTAGATACACAAAGTACCCAAGTTTTCAAATAAGGGGCGGTTTTTCCAAACTTTTTTTTTTTGTAAGGAGACTGACCCGGCTTATTCCACATATCTTGAAAATCTAATTAAATTCAGCATCGAGTAAAGTACCATGCCAAAGAGTTTAAGTGCAATCGGTGATGGTCAGATCTAAAAGTTAAGTAGTTCGTTCTCACGAAAAACCTGTCATACATACAAGCATACATATGTATAAGCACTTATTTTTCAGACATTGCCCAACTGTGATAAATATGATACGTTTAACATTTTTGAAGTTCGAACTTTATCAAATGGAGCATTGTTGAATTTGCTGATCAACGGTCACAATGGCTTAAGAGATCGAGCTGCGTGGAAAGGAAATATCGCAAATATGGTAAAGATGGTAGGTAATTGGTACTTAGTTGTGAAAAATATTTATGTTATCTGTTTTATGAAAACATATGTACCTAACTTGTGAAAATATCGATTTTCAGATTTTCACTGTTTTAAGTCAATTAAACGGTGATATTTCTAGTGGTGTGGCTAACAAAAATTTTATATTGTTAGTTTATTACCTCGCATCTTCTTTATTTCCATTCAAACGAAAAGAAAAAGGGCATCTTCTTCTTCATTTCGTGTCGCTTAAATAAAATAACCGCATCAAGCCGAGATTTTCCACAAATAGACGTTGTGCGACCTCTAAATGACCTTCAAAAAAATTTTAAAAAATCTCTATGTTCTTTAATATTATTGAACAATTTGCGATCTATGGCGTTATTTGCAGATCATTTCCGCAATAGTTAATAGTTTTGAACAAAGTATATTGATATGTTCCATAATTTTCCACAATACTTGTTCTGGCCGCTGGCCTGTGCTATAAGCCAGGAGCCAGTGAATTATTTTTTTTTTGGGGAAATGTGGCAGAAATGTCAAAAGTTACCTTAAACTTGTCCTTGACCAAAAATGTACTTATTTGAAGTTGTTGTGTACGCCACTCTCCAGATTAACATCTTGCCGGTACTTTGCTTGAGATAAATTGCCTGCACGTCGTACTAATTCCTCCACTGAAGATCGCTGGTGTTCCGAAAACTTTTGCACTGCTTAGCCACGTGGAAAAAAACCACACCGGGTAGCGCCCACAAGAATGGAAACAAATACTGTTTTGTATTACAAATTTAATGATGAACACTTTATTGGGTATTAGACTTTAATTTTAATTTATTGATTTTACAATTAAACAGGATGAGAATATGCAGCAATATGCGTATAACTTTTTATTTAGCCCAATGCTGTTTTAAAGGTAGTTAATGAACGAAAGAATAAATGAAAGAAGAACAAGAATGAAATTTGACAGCTGTGATCAGTGGGGCATTGTTTGATTGTGCAATGGAATTGCGTTGCCAACTATGGGGAATATGTCCCTACTTTTGGGGATTATGCCTTTTCGCATAAACAATACTGTTTGGTTCTTTGCCAACACCATTAAGTTTACATACCATTTCCGTGGCGATTGCTTTCAGTTGTGCCATTTCTTTATTTTTAGTACTGGGATCAAGATCTAGCTGATATGGCTACTGCGTATTTTAAGCAATGTGAACCTGATGTTGACGATGTTTGCAGCAAATTTTTAAGAGCTGGCATAAGTCTTTATCAAGCTGCGGAGTACAAATTGGATACGAATTATTCTTATAAATATATTGTACAAAATCGCTATAGAGTTAAGGCCAAATTTATGCCAACAACTCTGATACAATCCGCTTTACGTAGTTGGTACCGTGAAAATGCTCATCCATATTATATAAATCTTGAAGAATTTAATGCAGTTGCTATCCTTACTGAAAATAATTTTACTCATATGGCACAGCCTTTAGTTTCGAATTTTGGCTGCAGCATAGCGCAGTAAGTGATTTTACATATGAGCTACACTAGAGCGAGACGTCAGCGTTATTTAACCATCTCTATTTCATTATGCTCCATATAAATGGTATTAATGCGCATGAAACACACGGAGATGGTTAAAAAACGCTGACGCATCTTGTATCTTGGGCTTTAATTAAAAAGGATTATAAATTTTATATACGAATAGATATTGTTTTGTTTTTACTTTCAGAATTGACGAGTATTTTTACTTAGTCTGTAATTATTTCCCTTTTTATCGAACAAAGCCACGTTTTATTACCTTATTCGTAGTTGGACCAACAGCATCATTCTGCCCGGAAGAATATCCAGTAAGAGATCTTTATTTCAAACATCTATGCTGTGATGGTGATGACTACCAAATAAGTTTTTCACCTAAAATAATGCCATCAGTAACGTGCTTTATACTTTTAGAAATTACTGAAGTTGTCCGACTTTTGACCTTATACTCGTATACCAAAATATTTTAAGAAAAAAATTTATTATCTACTAATATATAAAATTTAGATTTTGTTTGCTTGTATCTTTCTTATTTATGGACTCGGAAATTAACAAACTGATTTGAATGAAATTTTCACAATACCTTAGTATTATAAAAAGCTAAATTATAGGCAAAAAAATGGGTGGTGTCACACCCCCATAAAAATTAATTCTTCATAGCTCTGAAGCTACTGAATATAGATAATTGAAAATTGGTACATGTATTAAGTAAAATAGAAAAAATAATGTTTATTGAAATAGAGGGCGGTGCCACACCCCCTCAAAATTAACTTGTAATAGCTCTGATAGTAAATGTGTCGCGTGGACGCGATAAAAAAAGTATGCACAAACTCTCTAGTTTACACAAACTAGATTTTCGCAAGTAAGACTGTACATGTGGACGGCCCTTAAGTGTTTAAATCTCACGGGCCCAGTTGGTTCCAAGGAAATCCGCTTGGTGTCGCCTTCTTTCTTCAGATCAGCTTATTACAAGACAGTTCTTTGATTGCAAATATCATTATTGGTTGATTAGCTACGCAGTTGTTTGTGAAGTGTGTTTTATTCGTTTGGCGGACTTGCTCAAAAACTGCACTATCACATCAAAAATATGGCATTTATTCTTAAAAAGTTTGCTTGGACTAAGGTATTTAGTAGCATAGGGCTGATTTCGATTTTAGATTTATAGAACGAAATTTATTTTTTTTTTTTTTTGTGTAGCATTTATGCTAGCTTTACAAAAATGTAAGTTCACGGGGCTCGTATAACTCTATGCGGTACCGTGACATAATCCCCACGGACATAATCCCCATTCACGATATGGGGATTATGTCCGCAAGTTATTCGGACATAATCCCCATTGAAAAAATGTCCGCAAGTGTTTCGGACATAGTCCCCAGGAAAAAACGGACATATTCCCCATAACGATATTTTGTTATTGGCAACAGAAGCAGCTCAGGACTTACAACTCCCAAAAATTCCAATACCGCTTCCGCGGCGGCCTTCAGCCGCTGATCAGTCTATAATATATCCAACACCTAGTTTGCTAGCCACAGTAATTTTACTTAAGGGTAAGGGTAAGTGGGCGGCCTGTGGCCGCAGCTCAGGATTTAAAACTCCCAAAAAGCCAACACGGGCTTCGCGGCGGCCTTCGGCCGCGGATCAGTCTATAACCCAACACTATATAAATTTTTTAAATGGATTATTGAAAAAATTGTGTTCAATCTTAATTAAATTTTTCGGACATAACCCCCATGGCCAAAATGGGTATTATGACCGAAATGGGGATTATGTCCGGTAACCACTCTATGCTATTATCCCATTCACGACCAACGGAACATATTTGTCCCATTTGAGTTTTTCAATGTCAAACCCACACTTTCTTTGCGATTGAAGCCAGACATGTCTTCAACGATAGGGAACAGATCGTTAACTTAATATGGAAAAGGCGTAACTCACATTTTCAATACTTTACAGGAGAAGGAAAAAACTGAATAAAATTTGATATGCCAAACATTTAAAAAAACTTTAAATGCAATTTACAACAAAAATTATCAAAAATTTTCATTCTAGGATTTTTTTTTTTTATTTTCTTTGTTTTTTGGGTAGTTTCGTGTGTTAGGTCTTTTCATTTTAAAATTTTTTTAAAAAAAAGTGAGTTAGGGCTTTTTACAATAAAGCAAAAATTATGAATAAAATTAAAGTTATTCAATATAAAATGAAAAGGAATACCTTTACAAAGAAAGTTAATCGGATTGGACAAAAATTTGAACGAAAATGTTTATGTTTTGTATGGAAGATTATCATAAAAGTGGTGACAATCAGCAACTAACAACAATTTAAAACATTAAAGTGTACATCAAGTAAACTTTATGATAATAAAGTACCCATAGCAACTAAACTCATGGATGCTATTAATGTTTTCCCTTCAGTATATCTTGATATTCTTCGTATTGACTATGATGCATTCGGGTGACTTTTGGGAACCTTCGGATGCCTTAGAAAACTATCAATTAAGGCTTTTTGATAGTTCGCCATCGATGCTTTCCTTCTAGTATACCTAGGAATTCGTTGTTTTGATGTGGAAGCCTTTGGATGAACTTCCGGAACCTTCGGATGTCCCAAAATACTACCAGTTAAACCTTTTTGATAGACCGAAATATTCTTCATTTTGACTATCAAGCTTTCGGGTGGCCTTCGAGAACCTTCGGGTATCTTAAAAAAGTATCAAATAAGGTTCATTGATAGTCTACCATAGATGTTTTTCCTCTAGTATACCCAGATGTTCTTCGTTCTGACCAGAAAACCTTCGGATGACCTTCGGGAACCTTCGTGTATAGCATAAAAAACTTCTCATATTTGAGATTCGCTCACTGTCAAGTTTTCAGCTTAATTAACAGAATAGCTTCTGAGTGATTTTAACACTATTTAAACGCTACATATTGTAAGTTAGGGCTTTTTTCTTTCAAGAAATTTTTGTTATGTGTTAGGGCTTTTTTAAAATTGACTATAACTTGGCTATTTTTGATATTATCATGCTTAATTTTTGTAGGGAGGTGTATTAGAGAGTGGCCAACCAGAATATGGAAAAAAGTTAATTTCGAAAAAATTTGAGATACGCCTTTTCCATATTAAGCTAACGAGATATAGATGTTCAAGTATGTCAAAAAAATTGAGCTTTATACCCTCAGGACCTCACAGGGTGATCCCAAATCCGAGATATTGCGTTTTTTTTTTAACTAATTTTCAATTGACCAGTTTATTTTCCTACAGGGTGCTTATATAAAATGGGACATCAGTGTCCCATTGGTCGTTAAAGGTAAAAGTTGGGTATTTTTTTTTCGCAAAAATTTCTTATATTTGCTCTTTTTACATACATAAATGTGGATTTAATTATTTTTAGTTTAGTTTTATTTTCGTATTTAGGTTTATATATAAATTTTTTATTAGTTATCATTATTTACCATTTAGTTTTATAGTTTTATGTTTCACATTTTACTTCTTTTCTACGTTTGCGCTTTACAATATTCTCTCTCCGCACTATTCAATCGTTCTTCTGCAACTGTTCGTTTTAGTTTTTAATCCTAATCACGCTTCGTTATGTTCGTTATCTTTTCGTTGGGTTATAGTTCTAGTTATTGTCTGCCTGTTTGTCCGTTTCGTAAGTGTTGTCTGTCTAGGCAACGAAGTCTTGTATGAATAATAGATTTCGCCGGTGTTACGTTTTCGTGCCGTTTTTCTTAGAGGGCTGCCGCTTCTGATTTGTTCCCGTACGCTACTGATCTGTCCTTGTCCCTCTGACTGCTATCCTACATAAAATACTCCCAAAAATAATATAATATTTATAACTTTAATCCTTTGACGACCATAGGGACATATGTGTCCCAAGACATAAATAATTTATATTTAAATAATTAAGGAACCGATATATGTAATTTTGACATTTATCAGTTTCTAAATGCTTCTTTCGTTTCTATTAAATCTGGCAACGCCATCAGAAGAACCGTTATTTTTGTATGATCATTCTAATGTGACAGTTTCTGTGGTGCACTATTGCTATACTTTACAGCAGAATTTATAGGTGTTAAAGTGTTTTTAATCATATTATAGTGTGAAATAATTGTTGTCAGGTAAGTAAATTGTTGTTATATACATCAATTAGACCATTATTTAAGTTTGGCATATTGATAAATTTTAAAACTCAAAATGGGACACCGGTGCACAGTGTCGCGAGCCCATATATAGAGCGGCCAAAACTAGTAAACGTTATTCGATTTTGATAAAATTTTGCACTGTGATGCTTTTTGTTAAGATTATGAAAATTTCAGTAAATGGGCGTGGTCTGTCCCTTTTTAAACCGACACCTAGTACAAAAGTTTTAGTATCGGGTGATTTTTTTAAAGTTTTTTTATACAATTAAAAAAGTTAAATATTAACCTTTCCAATGCTTTTTGGTTTTTTACGATCAAATAAGAAGCAAAAAAGTTATAGCAGATATAACTTAAAATTAAAATGAAATATTTCAATTTAGGAAATTCACTCATTTTAGAAAGTAAAAAAAAGTCTTTTGCTTAAAATATTAGATTTAAAAGCTAAGCAATTAAAAAGATGAAATTTTAAGCTTTAAAATACTTTCTGATCTATTCTGATCGGTTAAGAAACAAAAAAGTTATGGACGTTAGAGTTCAAAGTTAATATGATATATTAACAATTTTGGTACTCGCTCGTTTTAGAAAACAAAAAAACCAACTCATAAAAATTACTTATCTCGGTCAATTTTTATGCTAGAAAGATGTTTTAAAAACCAAAATGTGGAAAATTGCATCAGCTTTAATTTTTACGTAAAATTTTTTTTTTGATTAACAGTTTATAAGTTATTTGTCAAAAAATTACTTTTTTGATTTTTATGCACCGAAAAAGGGGGGTTAAACCCCCTGTTGAGCTAAGGAACTTTTTTTTGTAAGGTAACTATGGTCCAATAAACAATTGTGTCAAGTATCAAGCCCACAGCAATTTTTTTCTTTAAGATATTTAATTTTACTCTCCTAAGAATTTTTTGTTGAATTTAAATCGGGTCACTTTAGAAAACTAACGAAAAAAAAAAAAAAATGGGGGACCCTGGGGCACTTTTTTTTTCATATGCTCATACACTGCACTTACCTCTTTTGTTTCTAATTAAGGCAATAGGGTCTTTTGCGTCATTCTTTTTTATTCCATAGATTTCTTTAGAATTCACAAGTAAGCCAAAAAACATATGTCCAATAAAATAACTGTAAACAAAAGGTTAATACAAAAATCTGCTCAAAAATTGCTCTACTACATAGGAAAAATGTTACTTATTCCTAAAAAGTTAGTTTTAACTAAGGTATTTAGTAAAATAGGCCTGCTTTAGATTTAAGAATCATGGAACGAAATTTTATTTTTTTGTGGCATTTATTCTATCTTTCCAAAACTCTAAGCTAACGTGGCTCGTATAACTATGCTATTAAGATATATTCAGGCCTATCATTGAATCTATCGTAGATACGAATTTTGTGAGATCTACGAAAGTGCTATCATTGAATTTGAATTGCTACGACGTGAATTCAAAATTCGTAGATTGGGATCAATTACTCCATCCGAAACTCAAATTTTTTTTTAATTTTCGACGACTAGATATGACTATCGAAGAAATATCATAATTTTATTTAAGAAATACTTCAAACTCCACGAATTTCGAAGTTACGTTCGTAATTTGTTGAAATCAATAATAAATAGCATTTTCGTAGATCTCACGAAACTCGTATCTACGATGGATTCAATGATAGGCCTGATTAACTTTTTTTTAAAATTCTACTAGTTTAAGTATACTTAACAATATGCCATCCTTGATGAGTTTATATTTTGACTATATAGCAAGGGATCGTGACAAATGGAGAGATTTCATATTGGCCCTATGCTCCTCCTAGGAGTTAAAGGAGAATACATACATACATACATAACTTTGACCCTTTTGGCCGCACTGCGACACTGTGCGGTGTCCCTATGGTCGTAAAGCGTAACTTTTCAACTCACTTTTGTACTAAAATTTTACCAATTTCACAGGCAATCAAAATAAGAAAATTTAAGGAACCTGTTAGTAGACATATGTACTGTAACGTACTTTTTGACACTGAGTTCGAATCCGAAGCCAGAATTGCTCATATACCACAGGATTTCCAGATATCCGTGCTTGGAGCTGAGAAGCGCTGTTTTAATCTTACCGTGAAGTTTCAGGAGATGGTGTAGTTTAATTCTTTTGATGGTATCTTGAAAAAAACTACATAGAATTCATCCATGGAGAATTTTGAACCAAATTTTGTTATTTTGTGAAGCAAAAATATATATATATCTAATTTTGTTGAACATGACCCGATTTTGATCGGACATGGCTCATTTTGTTTATAATAAAATTTGGATACAAACCGATTTTTTGGATTTATGCGTTCGCCTCTTCTTTTCTTTTGATTCCCCATGAACCTAAATAGTGAAAAAAACATTGTCAAAAGTGGCAAAAAAGTGGTTATTTTAACAACATTGCAACCCCAATTTTGAGCATGGCTCTTTCGTAGCAGTTTTAACAACGCGCGTTGCTAAATGAGTTTCAACTACGTTCGTGAGTGATTTAACAACGCGCGTTGCTAAATAAAATACAAAAAAAAAACAAATATTTATTTTTTATTTCTTTAATTCTAATTTTTTCCTGTCAACAACAATCAAACTGATGTTATTTTCTTTTTAAATTTTCAATTTTTGCTTTAATAAATAAATATGTTCTTGTTTGGTATTGGGGAGATTTGAACCTGGAAACTGTCGTGTGATAGACGCGGACGTTAACGAACTCAGCCACTGCCATCATTATTGTGAGGTCGACTGAAAGTCTATTTGTTTTGAAATGATCTTTAACTACGTTTGTGAGTGTTTTGACTACGTTTCGTAGCTAATTTGGATTTTACTACGTTTGGTGGTGTTTTGACCACGTTTCGTTGCTGATCTGGATTTAACAATGCTTTGCAACCAGCGTTGTTGAATAAGTTTTAACTACGTTTGTGAGTAACTTCGCAACGCACCATACAAATATGAGCTTGGTGCGTTGTTAAATCCATATCAGCAACGGAACGTAGTTAAAACACTCACGAACGTGGTATAAACTCATTAAGTTATGCTTTTTTACTTCGCTCTGTGTATAAAATCCATAAAATTTGTACTTAAAAATGGAAAATAATGCTACCGAGGGAAAACTGAATCTGAATATGATGTTGGAGAACTGAGAGATTCAAAATAGCTCCCGAAAATTGTGCATACCCTCCACGCCACCCCAAAAATTTTTTACCGATTTCTTACCTTACACGACCAATATGACATATGTGCCCCATCATTTTTTTCATACTTGAAATTGAAAAAAATCAAGTTTTGAAAAGAAATTTGAAATCTGTACCGCTTAGCACGAATCTGCAAAAAAAAAAAATCACGAATTTTCCAGCGGTTCAGAAAGGGTCGGGAAAGGGTTAAGATGCATTCAATTTTTTTTAACTCTACTCGTCACACTGTGCGACGTTTGTTCAAAAAAGTAAAAGATGTCTATTTTTTCTGATACGGTCTAATGTAAGGAGAGAGATCGATAAAATCTTAACATAATTTTTTTGGGTGCAAAATTTAAAAATTTCTTTGATCTACTTATCTTTGAAAAATATGTCAGTTATTATTTTTAATGACAAACATATCGATTTGTTGTGAGTTTGATCAAAATGAGAGAAGAAAAAGAAGTACGTCTTAAAATTATTAAAAATGTTTAAAAAAACCGAATTGGTCTTACAAAAAATTGGCCCAAGAATTAAAGGTATGCCGTCAACCTGTTTCCAATGTTATTAAAAAGTTTCAAGAGAGTTTAACCATCGATAGGAAACCTGGTTCAGGAAGAAAACAAGGACCACATGATATTGAAAAGCCAAGAAAATTGAAATCATATTGAAAAGATTTCGAAACACACCTGCTAGAAAAGCTGCCCGGTTAGCCCAGTGCTCTGACTGTGCAGATTTGAAAACTACAAAGTCCAAAAAGTTCCAGACAGGAATGTTGCAAAAAATTTAGACGCCAAAAGTAGGGCTCGGAAATTAAAATCGAATTTTATACAAAAAAATTCACGTTGTATAATAGACGACGAAACTTATGTACTGACAGATTTTACGCAGCTTCCGGGTCAAAATTTATATGTTGCTAATGCTCGACGAAATGTCGAAAAACAATTTAGAATCCAAAAGCAGACAAAATTTCCTAAAAAATTTCTGGTATGGCAAGCTATATGCAGTTGCGGCAAAAAAAGCAAGTCATCTGTTACAGTGGACTCTATAAATACCGAAAAATACATCAAAGAATATTTGAAAAAAAAAACTTTTTCCTTTTATAAGAGAGCACAATGTGTCCACATATTTTTGGCCCGATTTGGCATCATGTCACTACGGCAAGAAAGCTCTGAAGTGGTACCAAACTAATAACATAGTTTTGTACCAAGAGAGGCCAATCCTCCAAATTGTCCGGAACTAAGACCAGTGGAAAGATATTGGGCTCTTGTTAAAAGAAACTTAATGAGCACAAAAAAAGAGATTGGCAAACTGTTCCAAAAAGGTATCTGAAACAACTATCAAATCTCTAATGGAAGGCTTACCAAAAAAGATCTACGAGTTCATAAATAGTGGTTAGAACTATAAAAGTTATATTTTTCTGTTATTTGTAAAATATTATCAATTAAATAAAAAAAAAAATCAAAACTCCAAGGTCAACCGTTTAAAAATTATTGAATTTTGCAAATGCTAAGATTTTTTCGATTTCACTCTTTATATACTTTAAAATGTAGAAAATCACAAATTTTTGAAATCACTTTCATTTTCAATTTTGTTTTTGTTTAAATTTTGTTTTTTCATAAAATTTTTGTAATTATTTTACATTTTCGGTATGAAATCGTCTAAAACACAATTTCGAAATTCAAAAATGTTCGTGTATGCCAGTCTTGTAACATTTCTGCTGCAGTCGCAAATTGCGCTGGGCCAAATGTTTGATTATTTAGAAGGTGAAAAGCTCTGCAACGTCAGTTGTGAAGGAAGGCCACACACCTTGTGCAAGTCCGTTGTAAGTCGTCAATTCAGATTGTTTTTCCTAAAATAGAATATTTTCTAATTGCATCTGTGGACTTATTTTCAAGCCATTGCCCAACTGTGATAAATATCAAAAGTACAACATTTTTGAAATTCAATCTTTGTCGCATGGAGAATGGTTAAGATTGCTGATTAATGGTCACAATGGCTTAAGAGATCGCGTTGCAAGGAAAGCAAATATTGCAAATATGGTTAAGATGGTAGGTATGAAACATATTTAGAAATTTAGTTTCCTCTGACATCTTATGATTTAGTTAAGCCATACACGTTCGTTTGGCTAACAGTTTGTGGAAAACGTGAATGACTATAACTCAAAGGGTTGGTATTTTTGACCCGCTCAAAAATTACGATTGAATTTGGATTAAATTAGTTCAAAAATTAGGTACCCTACACAGTACATATTCATATTTCTGAATAACTCTGTTAGCAAATACAAAGTTTCGAAGTGAATATGTACTTGCGTATAGCGTTTGGTGACCTCCTGTTCAATGCCAATAAAAAAAAAAAAAAAGAACTGTTAACACGACGTAATGATGCATAAATTCGATTTGTTTTTTAATATTATGGAACAAATTGCGATTTTCGGAAATTTTTTGAGACTTTCTTGATTTGTTCCATAATTTTCCAAACTGGCACTGTTCGGCTCACATACTACGTGGCATAGCGTTTGCTTTTAGTTCCTCCATTTATTTTTTTTTTATTTTTAGTACTGGGATCAAGATCTAGCTGATATGGCTATTGCGTATTTTAAGCAATGTAAACCTGATATTCGTGATTCTTGCACCCAATTCAAAGTTGGAAATATAAATACTTATGAAGCTGCGGAGTACAGAACAGAACGTAATGATTCTTACAAACATATTGTGCAAAGTCAATATCGAGTTAAGGCCAAATATTTGCCACCAAACTTAATACAAACGGCGTTACGTACTTGGTACAATCAAAAGGCTAAGCCAATTATCATTTCGTATAATGATTATTTAGCAGCTGCTATCATTTCTGAAAACGATTTTGTTCATATGACACAGCCTTTAGTTTCGAATTTTGGCTGCGGCATAGCGCAGTAAGTAATTTTACATATCGTCACGTCAATACTACATTTATGTTATATTTAAACCATCAATTTTGGGATATGTGATCTAAGGTATTCATATTGGCTTGGTGTAGAATCTTCTCTAACCAGAGTACTTTAAATGGGGGCCACAACGAAGTTATAAGACAAAAAAAAAAAAAAAAAACTAAAAAAGTCTAATCTCAGTAGCTCCGCTCCAGAAGATTTTTAGTTATATCTTTAGTTAAATAATTTCGGAGAGTAATAGGAGCATTCCAGTGAAAATTGTATTTTTTAGCAGATGTTATCATAACGTGCCCATGTATGTTATATAAAAAATAAGTGATGTTCATATAGGGCCGTTCAAGTATAACGTAAGCATGTTTAGGTGAGGATTAGTTCCAGATTTGCTTATTTTTGCGTATACAGGGGGAGGGGTCGATAAAAATCTTACGTAAGACAAAAAATTTCTCAATTTTCATATCAAAGTCTATGTTAAGCCCTTAAAATTGATTTGAAGAGTGAAGGATATTGCAATTTCCGTATGACTGCTATTGCTTTAATTATAAAAATAGTTAAGTTCTTGAATTATTGCTCGTATTTGATAAAATGCTTACGTCTTAACATAAAAAAGGGGCCCGTGTTCACGATATGTTAATCACCCCTATTCCCAATTGTCGTTTCGATTTCGTTTCTGAGGCGTTTTAGTTTTTATCGTCGTTCCGTTTCTAAATTTGAAGTCTAGATATATATTGGATAGATGAGGAGTTTTCAAAGAGGGGTAAGGAAAACGAAGCAATCACACTTTTCATCATTTTCCTGTTCTCTCGATAACTACCCCTTGTCGTTCCAATATTCTTCTATTTTTTTCAATATATAGGAACGACGAGGAGATTTTATCGAGGAGTTAGGAAAACAAAGCAATCAACCATCGTGTTCCTTATCCCTCGATAAAGATTCCTCGTCGTTTCAGTATAAGTATTTTCAGACTCCAAATCTAGAAACCAGACGACGATAAAAACTTAAACGCCTCAGAAACGAAATAGAAACGACAATATGAAGCGATATGTAAATCAAAAAGGTCGATGTGAAGGAGATGGTGCGGTAATCAAAAACGCAAAAGATTTCGCGAAACGAGCAGCCACTTTAGTACACTCTACAAGAATTTTTTTCATTTCTGAATCAGAAATAGATAAAGCAATTAAAAATTTTCATCCATGTGAAGCCTATCCCAGGAATATCAAAAGTTCATATAATTTCAGCTGACTGAAACAAGATGTAGTCAACTTTAAGTAACAAAAGTTAACTTTTGTTTCTTTCTGGAAAGAAGGTACTAACTCGAATTTCTAAAAATCTTTAAGTTTATTTTTCTCAAAACTTGTAATTTTTACTTTAGTCGTAGTATTGAGGTGACGACATGAGCATAGATTCGTAACTTATTTTAAATTAAATATAAACTTTATTTTGCGTTTCGTTTTTAATTTTCAGAATTGACGAGTATTTTTACTTACTTTGTAATTATTACCCTTTTTATCGAACAAGCCCAATTTTTGTAACCGTATTCGTAATTGGACCAACAGCAACATTTTGTCCGGAAGAATATCCAGTAAGAGATCTTTATTTCAAACATCTATGCTGTGATGGTGATGAATACCAAATAAATTTTTCATCTAAAATAATGCCTTCAGTATCGTGCTACATATTAGTAGGAATTGCTGAAGTTGTCCTACTTTTGACCTCTTATTCGCATACCAAAATAAATTAAGAAAAAAATTTATAATTTTAATCTGGAATTGAATTTTTTTTTACCAACGAACTGAGTGAGGGGTTTTTTGTGGTGATTCATGGAGAAAAAAAATGTGATGAGTATGGCAAAGCAAAGCAAAGCATAGCATAGCATAGCATAGCATAGCATAGCATAGCATAGCATAGCATAGCATAGCATAGCATAGCATAGCATAGCATAGCATAGCATAGCATAGCATAGCATAGCATAGCATAGCATAGCATAGCATAGCATAGCATAGCATAGCATAGCATAGCATAGCATAGCATAGCATAGCATAGCATAGCATAGCATAGCATAGCATAGCATAGCATAGCATAGCATAGCATAGCATAGCATAGCATAGCATAGCATAGCATAGCATAGCATAGCATAGCATAGCATAGCATAGCATAGCATAGCATAGCATAGCATAGCATAGCATAGCATAGCATAGCATAGCATAGCATAGCATAGCATAGCATAGCATAGCATAGCATAGCATAGCATAGCATAGCATAGCATAGCATAGCATAGCATAGCATAGCATAGCATAGCATAGCATAGCATAGCATAGCATAGCATAGCATAGCATAGCATAGCATAGCATAGCATAGCATAGCATAGCATAGCATAGCATAGCATAGCATAGCATAGCATAGCATAGCATAGCATAGCATAGCATAGCATAGCATAGCATAGCATAGCATAGCATAGCATAGCATAGCATAGCATAGCATAGCATAGCATAGCATAGCATAGCATAGCATAGCATAGCATAGCATAGCATAGCATAGCATAGCATAGCATAGCATAGCATAGCATAGCATAGCATAGCATAGCATAGCATAGCATAGCATAGCATAGCATAGCATAGCATAGCATAGCATAGCATAGCATAGCATAGCATAGCATAGCATAGCATAGCATAGCATAGCATAGCATAGCATAGCATAGCATAGCATAGCATAGCATAGCATAGCATAGCATAGCATAGCATAGCATAGCATAATATATTTTGCCTTTCGTATAGATTTGTCGAAAATTATACTAAAAAGTGAATAAAATGGAAAAAAATTTGTAAACATTTTCTTTACTTTTCATTGATAATGACTAATTACGAAAAACTTGGGAGGAAATCGAAAGTTTTGTAGTTTTTCTAGCATTTTGTTCGATTTGTTTACTGTTTTATAAACAAATATTTGCCCATATATAAGGAAATTTTAAAATTCATTATTAATTCAATTTAAGATTGAGTTCTCTGCAAAACTCTCTTATTTTAAACACTCACATATTTCGCAAAATCTCTTTAAAATACATAGGGTCCAAAATTAAATGCAATCTTTGTCACCCACGCCAGAAAAAAAAATTAATTGCATTTGCTTACATTTCGTCTGCATTCCTACTTATTTACGCTTGGTCGTAACGCTTGCAGTCAAGAGGCGAAAAATCTTGTAGCTGTAAAACAAAATAACAAGAAGCAGCATGTAGTGGCAGTAGCAACAACGTCCAAGAAACGAAGCATAGGATGGACAGCATTTAAATTAATGGCTTAAACATCTTGGCAAGATAAATGTTATGCCATTGCGGCTATGCAAAGTGTTTGTCTATGTTGGTGACTGCCTCCATCTACAGTCGTACCTGCTTCGCTCGCCTGCGCGTTTGAGTTGTCGGTGTCTGTTGGCATAATCGTTACTTGATGTAATCTGCAACAAACAAGTAGCCAGGCAGCCGTCAGGCTAAAAGGCTCCTGCCGCTGAAGCTGTTGCTGCCAAGAGGCGATCGACCTCGACTTAACTTGGGCTAAGGCAACATAGAGCACAGTGCATCGATACCCTGTGTAAATTGAAAAGAAAGAAGTAGAAGTAGAACTAGAAGCAGAACTAGAAGTAGAACTAGAACTAGAAGTTGAAGTAGAAGTAGAAGTAGAAGTAGAAGTAGAAGTAGAAGTAGAAGTAGAAGTAGAAGTAGAAATAGAAGTAGAAGTAAAAGTAAAAGTAAAAGTAAAAGTAAAAGTAAAAGTAAAAGTAAAAGTAAAAGTAAAAGTAAAAGTAAAAGTAAAAGTAAAAGTAAAAGTAAAAGTAAAAGTAAAAGTAAAAGTAAAAGTAAAAGTAAAAGTAAAAGTAAAAGTAAAAGTAGAAGTAGAAGTAGAAGTAGAAGTAGAAGTAGAAGTAGAAGTAGAAGTAGAAGTAGAAGTAGAAGTAGAAGTAGAAGTAGAAGTAGAAGTAGAAGTAGAAGTAGAAGTAGAAGTAGAAGTAGAAGTAGAAGTAGAAGTAGAAGTAGAAGTAGAAGTAGATGTAGAAGTAGAAGTAGAAGTAGAAGTAGAAGTAGAAGTAGAAGTAGAAGTAGAAGTAGAAGTAGAAGTAGAAGTTGAAGTAGAAGTAGAAGTAGAAGTAGAAGTAGAAGTAGAAGTAGAAGTAGAAGTAGAAGTAGAAGTAGAAGTAGAAGTAGAAGTAGAAGAAGAAGTAGAAGTAGAAGTAGAAGTAGAAGTAGAAGTAGAAGTAGAAGTAGAAGTAGAAGTAGAAGTAGAAGTAGGAGTAGGAGTAGAAGTAGAAGTAGAAGTAGAAGTAGAAGTAGAAGTAGAAGTAGAAGTAGAAGTAGAAGTAGAAGTAGAAGTAGAAGTAGAAGTAGAAGTAGAAGTAGAAGTAGAAGTAGAAGTAGAAGTAGAAATAGAAATAGAAATAGAAATAGAAATAGAAATAGAAATAGAAATAGAAATAGAAATAGAAATAGAAATAGGAGAAGAAGTAGAAGTAGAAATAGAAGTAGAAGTAGAAGAGGAAAAGGAAGTAGAAGTAGAAGTAGAAATAGAAGTGGAAGTGCAAGTAGAAGGGGACGTGGAAGTAGAAGTGGTATTGGAGGTGAAGTGAAGTGAAACAAAGTGAAATGAAGTGAAACGAAGTAAAATGAAGTGACTTAAATTAATTTAACTACTTAGCTCAACTAAATTGATTCGTATTGTAACTCAAAGTACTGTGCGTCATTGCCTTCATTCACCGCAACTTAGGTGTACAGTAATGCAGGCGTTTGGCATAAAAATTACTGAGAAAGAAAGCTTTTTTAATACACATACAAAAGACCACACAAACATATTCGCAATCACATACTACTGAATTTGTTTGGCAATCTGTTGTGTTTTGGTTTGGCAAACAGAGTTAAGTAAACGTAGAACATTAAAAAACGGAAACGGAAACCAAATTAAAGCTACTAAATGTAAGTGCTAAAGTAAATATGTATTTGTGCGTATGTGTGAGTACATTTCTCATAGCCACATATGTACATACGTATACGTACGTATGTGTGTGCCAATTGACTTTATGCCGCTACGTTTGCAATTGATGCTTTCGTTCATTTTGTTTGTTGTTTGCATTTGGCAACGAATCAACAAAATTCGGTTTTAAAGTAAATTTTATCTCTCTTCTGCAATCCTGCATATGAGAAGTTATCCAGACGAGAATATATGAAAACAATTTTGAAGCTATACCCATTGTCCATTTTCAATAATTTTTTAAACTACGAAAGAAAATAACGACAGGAAGTTAGTAAGTGCTTTATATTACTTTGATCTTTTGGCTGTGCGAAATATTATTGTATTTACCATTTTTTGCGAATTTAGCGTCATGATGATTACTCCAAAAAACCTACATCCCGATAATGCGCCAGCTCGCAATGCTGAAATAACATTTTGCATCACTGCAGCCTTTGGGAAAGAAATTTCCACAGCACCATATTCTCCAGATCTGCTGCTTTGTGATATTTGGCTAATTCCAAAAATTAAAAAAAAAGCAGAAATCGAGAATCTTCAATAAACACGATTTTGAGGATTGCATAATAAATAAGTGGATCTACAGGAATTAAATATACTTAATGAAATCATAAAAACTAAATTTCTCTTTGGGATGCTTGAATTTTTCTGCTGTGATGTAACAGCTGTAAAAAAACATTCGTACACAACCTCAAATGCAGTGCGCAGCTGCTTGTGTTGCAGAAATGAACTTAAAAGATGTAGAGTGCGGATTAAAGGATAAGAACCAGGGTTACTCAATGAAATGAACGATGTTGCTGTTACTTAATTCATTTAATGATACAGAATGACTTTTGAAAAAAAGAAACAATGATAAAATGCTGAGATAAAAGTAGTTACGTTCAACACATAAGAAAATTTGCTTTAAAATTGATTCCATCGAAAATTAAAAACTTTGAAGTATTTGAAGAATTTTTAAATGAGTAGCCTGAATGTAAAATCAGATACATTCAGTTCAAACAAAACCGAGAAAAACGCAAAAAACGATTAACCATTGACTTCTAAATATAATATAGAACAACCATTTTTTTTTTTTTTGCCAAACATATAGAAAATTCCATGGAATTGTTGTGCTAAATTTAAACAAAATCCTTTGTGTAGAAAATAAGTTATTACAAATTTAAATTTGGTTATATCTGGTTTTGCATACGCAACTAATTTTAAGCTTGTTTTACAACTCAATGTATAGCATGCCGTTTGCTGCCGCAAACCCAGCTATAAATTTGAGGATATCTCGTCCTAATATATGTGAAAATCACTAAGACAGTTTTCTTTAGTTTTGAGTTATTTGGAATTTCTGATTCAAAATATTACAGTCTTTTCTTTGATAAGACCCATTTAGCCAACAGTAATTCTGACAGCTTGTTTTGCACCTCTACAACCTAGTCTTTATCTGGTTTTTGCACAGCTTTGTCATTTTAAACTCAATTTTCAAAGGCTGTAATTGAACTAGGCTTTTCAAACCAAGTTCAAAATGTATGTCTTACCATTACGAGCCCATTGAAATAAATATCTAATTTTTTTTTTAAAATAGATATTATTGGTTTTGCAACTCGACTACTCAAATATAAAAGAAATATTTAAGACATAAAACTTAACTCTTTATGTATCAAAAAAACTAATTATGGCCAAAACGCACTTAAAATGAAATAAAATCTGCCACAAAGTATGAAATGTTTTAATGTCAATCAGAGAAATGTCCATAGCTAGAAAAATAGCTTAATAGGTAACCTAATTTATATACCTCTAAAAAAATTGGCGCAAATATATTTGTGGGGAGGAGTGTGGCATGGTATGTTAATTTTAAGTTTATTTTGGCCATAACTGTTAAGGAAGATTATGCCACTGCAAAGCTGTTAAAAAATGTAATATCACTTTTTTCTGAAATTGTATCATAAGCAATTATATCTCAAAATACAGCATGTGTGTGAGGAATTCTGACTTCAGGTTTGGATTCAGCGTCGAAAAGTACATAAGAATACATACTACATTTGTAATTTTATTATTAGTATTTCAGCTGCACTAGTACTTAACTAGCGATTTCGCTAGCTTCACGCAAAAAATCATCATCATATACGTCAGTGGTGTAGAAATCAAACAAGTTTGTAATTGTAAGCGAAAGTTATATTTTTCCATCCATCACACGGACGGACCCTGGTTCGAATCCTAGTGCGGTCATTCGTTTTTTTTTTTTTTTTGTTGCTTAAGTTTCTGGAATACATATACTTAGTACTCCCGATACAAATTTGTTTTTACAGTTGAACATTGTGTTTTATTCACTTGAGTGTCTCTTAATTTATATGAATTTCAACACTTACATAACATTCTCACCACTAAATGTTCATGCATAAATGTGTAAATGCTGATCTTACTAACGCCTGGACATGCCTCGATTTCAGGTTAAGTCAAATGACGATTTTCGTTTGGCCTGGCCAAACATTAAATACCCCACACTGCAGTATTTTGAAAATTTTGCTTATATATGGGGTGCCACGCCCTCTTTTCCAAGTTGACCAAGTTTTTGCTTAAAGCTTGGATTGATAGTTCTTGGTCTCTGACTGAAATTTAGTCGGATTATCCCAAAAAACGCTTTCAGTATAGTGTTTTGAAACGTTTGCTTATATAGGAGGTGCCACGCTCTCTTGTCCGAGTTCCGAGTTTTTGCTCAGAACTTTCGCTTATTGTTTTTAGTATTTATGTGTATTTTGGTTGCGTTGTTCTGAAAAACACTCGGAAAGTTGAATTTTTAATATATTTTTTTGTATGGCCGGTAGGCGTGCCCGTTGCCCGACTTACACTCATTTTTAATAAGTTGAGCTGACTTTATCGATGGAGACAGTATACCAAATTTCATTGAATTACCTTGCTCTGTTTTCCGAAAAAAATGTATTTTCAGCCAGCCAGACAGACACGACTATATCGACTTAAGAGGTGACGCTGATCAATATTGGGTGTACAACTTAAAAACCGGAATTTGACGGTGGATGTCCGTACTAACAAATATCGTGAAAGCTCGAACTATGTCATTTTGAAGGTACATTTGACAGCTGTCAAAATCAGTCAACAAAACAATTTTATCTTGTGTGCATCATTATTATTTTTCACGATGAATAACTTCGAAAATTCGAGAAAAAGACAGCATTTGCGGGAGGTTCGGTTGGGTAATTTTTTTGCAAAGAAAACTGCTGCGGAAAGTCATAGTTTGCTTGTTGAAGTTTATGGCGACGATGCTTTAGGAAAAACACAGTGTTTTGAATGGTTTAAACGCTTCAAAAGTGCCGATTTTGACATCAAAGACAAAGAACGCCCAGGACAGCCAAAAAAGTATGAAGACGAAGAATTAGAGAAGCTACTCGATGAGGATTCGTGTCAAACAAGAGACGAGCTTGCCAAATCGTTGGGAGTGACTCAGCAAGCCATTTCAAAACGTTTGAAAGCCGCCGGATACATTCAGAAGCACGGTAATTGGGTCCCCTATGAGTTGAAGCCGAGAGACGTTGAACGGCGCTTCTGTATGTCTGAAATGCTGCTTGAGCGCCATAAAAACAAATCATTTTTGTATCGGATTGTGACTGGGGATGAAAAATGGATCCATTATGACAATCCCAAGCGCAAAAAGTCATACGTGAAACCCGGCCAACCAGCCAAATCAACCTCGAAGTCAAATATCCATGGCGCCAAGGTTATGCTGTGTATTTGGTGGGATCAGAAGGGGCCGTTATATTATGAGTTGTTGAAATCGGGCCAGACAATCACAGGTGACCTGTACCGAACACAATTAATTCTTTTGAAGCGTGCCATCATCGAAAAACGCCCGGAAAATGCGACCAGACACGAAGCAATAATTTTTCATCATGACAACGCACGGCCGCATGTTGCAAGACCCGTGAAAAACTATTTGGAAAATAGTGGATGGGAAGTTTTGGCTCACCCGCCTTATAGCCCAGACCTTGCACCATCAGACTACCATTTGTTCCGATCGATGCAGAATGCCCTATCAGGAATACGCTTCAATTAAGTTCAAGATATCGAAAATTGGATAGATTATTTTTTGGTCGCCAAGCCGGCGCAATTTTTTTGGGATGGAATTCATAAATTGCCTGAAAGGTGGGGAAATGTTGTAGCTTCCAATGGACAATACTTTGAATAAAATATATTGTAACATTTTTCCACAATAAAGCATCAAATTTCGCTAAAAAATTCCGGTTTTTAAGTTGTACACCCAATAATATAAGGGCTTTTCTCAGAAACTTTTAACCTATAGTTGTCGTCAAATTTTGATATCAAACGCGTAACGTGCAACCTCTGAATTGGCGCGAATTCCATATATTTGTAAAAAAAAATTTAATGCACATACTTGTTTCAACAATATCATTACTATTACTGAATTAATACCATGCACGTTACGCGTTTGACATCAAAACTTGACGGCAACCTTAGGTTAAAAGTTTCTGAGAAATGCCCATATATACTTTTCTATATCTGCGCTATAAACGATGTAGGGTATATGCATCGAAAAATACTAGTGGTACTGTTTTATTAGACAAACTACGTATTTCGTATTTCGTTGGCCTCTTTTCGCTTTCGTGTACTTTCCAAAAAATAAAAGAATTCTATTGAAATTAAGAAACAATAGAAACTTTCGGATAACACGGCAAACTTACTGAGAAACGCCTGATAAATTTGAGTTTTCCTCTTACAAATGCTGTATTTTTCTTACTGTGGCTTAGGAATCAACCAACCGAACACCCGATCGGCGTCACCACCGAATAACCAACAACTAACACCATCATCATCAACAACAACAGTAGCTAATGCCGCCAACGTCTGCTTTTATTGGTTGATGGTGGTCACTTGTTTCATTTTACCACAAATTGCAATCGGTCTAAAATTTAATTGTCTGCCGGTACACACGTCACTCAGGATGCAGGTGTTGCGGTAACACTTGTTGTGTGTATACTTTTATAAAGACGACCCAGCGGAGATAAGAGCAATGTGTTATTTGTAAAGTACTGCATTTATCAGTTACATTGTAACCGTGTGTTTTGTCGTTGTTAATATTGGAAAATTTTCATTTAATTTTAGCTGGCTTAATGGCAAAATATTTAAATAATTTTAACTTTGTGCACATTTCCACACAAATACCTTTCTAATGGTGTATAATACAAAGTCGTGCTCCATTACCAACATAGTAAAAAAGGTAATACAAATTTTTGTCTTGCGTATTAATATATAGATTTGCTCAGCTTTCTATCACACACGATGTTTCCATTTCCACTTGTTATCCAAATGAAGTCCAAGATATTTGTATGAACTCTTTTGCGGAACTTGTAGTTTAATTCTCCATTTTTTTGTACATTTGTTAACTTCATCAAGAGCATGGTGAAGAGTCTTCACAGCGTTCTGTTGGGAATTGCTTGCAGACATAATAACAGTGTCGTCAACGAAGGTTCCAATAAATATATTTTCTGTTACTAGAATATTGGCAGTATATGGAAAATAGAAGAGACGCCCCAAATACTCTAGCAATGATTTGGTTTGAAAAAGCTTCTTCATGTGAAACTCTGAATTTTCTCACTAAAAAATAAGATTCCAGAAGTTGACAATAGTTCTGGGGAAGTAGTTTGCTCATTTTGTGGATGAGACCGATATAGTTAATATTGAGTTCTGAAGAGAAAATCTGAAACTTTCAACCAACATGTCCCATTTCATAACTTAAAATAACCTGGTCTTGTTAAAGCTCTATTCAAAAATAGCAAAAAACCGTATTTTTAACACTTTTATGTTAGGAAATTTCCAAAAAAAAACGAGATACAGCAACTTTGAGACCGGACTCGGAATCAGAATTGACAAATATATCGAAAATAGTTATTGCAGTTTTGGTTTGAATTACTACAATAACTTATTTTTTACTTTCCTTTCCAAAAAAAAGGAAGGGCCAAGGTTTCGATTTTTAAAAGTAGGTATATAATTTTTTTCTAATCTAATTTCTTGGGTTACCTTAACACTTAAGAGACATTTTTTTTGCACTTGTAAGCAAGGGTACCTCATGTTCCTGATATGAAAGAAAAAACGGAGTTAAGGTTCGTAATTAGGAGATCCCATTCCATCATAAACGACCATAAGAATTGATGACCATTTGTCAATATCCACTTTTTAGTAACTTGGAGTCCTACTTATAAAAATCTGAGCTCATATTGCGATTCTCATATTTTGCATGCTCAGGTCCGTCTGGCGTCTGCCCTATATCTACTTATAACAGTTCAAAGTATTCTCCCTTTTCTTCCGAAAATTCTCAAGTTAGACCTTTAATTTGATAGTCATTTTGTTCAAATTCATCCATCATCCGCATTGATCTATTAGTAAGGAATCTCACTTACGAAGCATAGTGTCCAGAACCGCGAAATGTTTAAAATAAGGGTCTCACATTTGAATATACTTATATAGCAAATGTAGAAAATTTCTAAAAAATGAATTTTGTATGGGAGGTCCGCCACATTGCTATGCAGAGTTGCGCACAATTATTATGTAGGTACTTTGGAATTTTTTTTTTTATTTATTTATTTAGATTTATGTTTTTACACTTTGCACTCCATATTTCGTTAATATATCCGCACTGCAATTCCGTTTTCACACTTTGCGTCATTATAGTAACAAAAAATGAAAAATTCAAAATATTTCCAGTCATACCCGTACGTATTTCATATATTTTCGTATATTTTGTGCCATTTAGTTATTATATTCCATTTTTCATACAAAAGCATTTCCTGTAGAATTTTTTTTTTTGCGTATTTGTGTTTCATCTAACCCTACACATGGTGCATACTCACTTTGTCCTTTCATTTGTAACACATTGAAGGAGGTAAATAAAGAGAAGCATGTCTGAGGGCCTTTACCATAGTTGTAAATTTTCAGACTTACCTAGTGGCTATAAAAAACCTTCAATCTGATCTAATTCCTTGTTAGAGAGACTCTATAACGGTTCTAATACTTTTTCTATGCTGCATAAGTAATTGGTTTGTTCCTTGTTTGAAAACATTTCGCTTGAATAATAAAGATTGTGTGTAACCCAGGGTATCGTCCCAGCCATTTTGAACTTTTCTGACCAACCAATTGTTTAAGTTAAATTAAATAAAACTCCATGGCTCCTCATATTCTTTCAGGGTTGCCGTATACATTTTTTTAAAAGTTTCGCTTAGACAATATATCGTCGGCTGAGTATTATTTTGCCGTAAACGCCACTTTATTGAAAAAGCAAAAGCACATAACTTGTGTAGAGACGAGCATTAAAATTTAAAAATCTTTAGAAAAATCCAACATAAATTTTTCGGGTAGCCAGATGGTTGCTTTCGAAAATTGATTTTAGATCTTTCTGTTTTACGTTCGCCATAATTATTACACAATTTGGTTTAAACAAAACTAACAAAAAAAAAAAAAAAAAACCGGGTGCCAACCCTGAGTAATTTTGTACAATTTCAGAAAAGTTTATCTGAACGGTTCTACTAAGTTTTTAAGCTAAAAAAAAAGTATTTTTCGAAAAGTTAACAGAGTTCTATTTAGAAAGAGTGCAATTTCAGATTTTAAGGCTCTCGCTTTAGCTTTTATCGTTGATACAGTGTAGGGTATTTAATTTTTGACAATGCCAATGATAACACCTTTAGATAATAGTTTTTATTTAAATTCTATGTCGACTGCAGTTTTTCATGCGCATAACGAAGCAAATAATTTTTTCCACATTTTTTCACACAGCGGAAGTTTTCTGTTTTTTTCTTTTTTGTGCAGTTGTTGCACGGGGTTTTTGTATAAGAAGTTCGTATGTTTAATGCTGCTGCTCTTTTTTATTTTCGATAGAATAAGGTTATGCACGAAAATTTGAAAGAAAAATTCGGATGCTGACTCTTTGTGATTTAGCTTTGCTGCAAAAATGCTGCTACTGCAAATACTGCCGCGCCTTTGGCATTTGAAAGCAGATGAAGCGCGCTACGCATTGTATGCAGTAAAACAAAACAAAAAAAAAAAAAAAAGTCCTAAAGGAAACAGGACAATGCATTGGATGTCTTATGTGAAAGAATTCTTTTCAGTAAGAGGAACTAACGCAAAAAAATAGTGCACTTTTTTTAATAATGCTGATACACAATAATTCTGTAATAAAGCATTCGCTAGCAGAGTCTCTTTTCGAACACTTCCATTTGAAAAATGGACTACACTTTATTGAGCATAGATGGGCACACTGCAGTATTTATTGACTGCATTAACAATTTCAATTATCAATAAAATTTTATTGATTACTGATATTTAGTTTGCATTACCAGTAAAGTTTTAGTGATTACTGGAAAAATATCAGTAAAAATAAATATTTACTGTTTACTGAAAAAAAATAAATAGTTACCAGTAAGTTTTTATTGGTAATGCAAATTAAATTTGCATTACCAGTAAATTTTACTGATTACTGAAAAGAATTGCAGTAAAAATAATTTCGTACTGGTTACTGACAAAAAGTTGCAGTAAAAATATATTTTTACTGATTACTGGAAAAAAAAAAACAGTAACCAGTAAGATTTTATTGATAATGCAAATGAAATTTGCATTACCAGTAAATTTTACTGATTACTGAAAAGAATTGCAGTAAAAATAATTTTTTACTGGTTACTGGAAAAAAATTGCAGTAAAAATAATTTTTACTGATAATGAAAAAAATTGCAGTAAAAATAATTTTTTACTGCAAACTGAAAAAAATTGCAGTAAAAATAATTTTTACTGACAGTGAAAAAATTGCAGTAAAAATTATTTTTTACTGATAATGAAAATAGTTACTGGTAGTTAAAAATCAATGCACAATCCTAAAGTAAATATGAAGCAAAAACCATCCAAAGTAAATAAAACACAATATTTAAGTTGGAAAATTATACAAAAACCAACTTTTATTCTATTTTCCTAGAATACTCAATTGCTACTGAACTTTGTATCAAGCGTAGAATTGACACGAAGCTTTTTATACACCGTTAGCTTTCCTCAGAACAAGCAATTCGAAATTTTCATCGTTGAGGTTTTGCCTTCTGGAGCGATTCACAATCCCATGAAAACAACCGTTCGACAGGTGCAGATGACGGTAATGGGGTATTGTATTTTAAAAACACGTTTTTAATTGCTGGATGGTTTTTCAGACAATTTGCAGTTGTGTCTTGATCGACTAGGTACAAAATGGTTTCCTGGAGATAATTTCCAGAGTCAGTGGAAACACACTGTTCGCTAACATCTGTTAAAGTACATATACAAATAAATGTATAAGTACAAATATTTAATGGAAAATTAAGTGTAAAAATTACTTTCTTCCCCGAAATCGAGGAATGCATTTTTCGGTATGTCCGGCAGAACCCGAGTTTTTACGGCTATTTTGCCATATTTCGCCACATAAGTGTTCAACATTCTCCTTACATCTTCTTCTGTTTGCGTTGTTGCTGTTTCTAACAGAGACTGTACAAAGCGTAATTTTATATCTGGATTAGATATAGCCGCAATAACAGCATCCCAAGCGTCAGGCTGCAGTTTGAAATATTTTTCAAATCTTTTACGCAAAGCTTTAAGCATTTCATCGCTTACTTTGGCTAAATACTTAAGGCTTGTGGGGTCTAAACGACGCATTTTTATCTTTAAGGATACTATTGCAGGGACAAAGTAACCAAAATACATAATTTTTTCGCCCTGAAGAAAATCAATCGCCTCTGCTATAGGCCCCATAAGCTTTATGTATTCTTCCAAGTGCTCAAGCTCGTCATTGAGAATGGTAGGAATTTTGAGCAGAAAACACAATTCCGCTGATTTTTCTTTATGTTGCAGTAGCCTCTTTACGGAATCATAAAGTGAGTTCCACCTTGTTATGGTTGGAGTTAATAAACTGTCATTTATAACCGACTGTAGTCAGATTCTGCAGATTTTTTCAATAATCGTAAAATTTTACTGATAATGCAAATTAATATCAATAAAAGTTACTGATTACTTCTATTTTTCCAGTAAATAGTAAAATTTACTGATTACTGATATTTCTTACTGATTACTGATATTTTTTCAGTAACCAGTAAAATTTTACTGGTAATTAAATGTGAAATTGCAATATCAGTAAAATTTACTGCTTACTGATATTTTTTCCAGTAACCAGTAAAATTTTACTGGTAATTAAATGTGAAATTGCAGTATCAGTAAAATTTACTGCTTACTGATATTTTTCCCAGTAACCAGTAAAATTTTACTAGTAATTAAATGTTAAATTGCAGTACCAGTAAAATTGACTGCTTACTGATATATTTACCAGTAATCAGTAAAATTTACTGGTAATGCAAATTTGATTTGCATTATCAATAAAAATTTATTGGTTACTGCTTTTTTTTTTAAATTATCAATAATACTTTATTGGTAATTGCAAATAAAATTGCAATATCAGTAACAAATTTATTTTACTGGAATTGTACTGGTACTGAAAAGTGCCCAACTATGTTATTGAGTATGTGTACATCGACCAATGTATTTAAATATTAATGAAAATCCGGGCTAAGTTTAAGCTACTTTTTTATACTTAGCTCCATTTTAGAGATTTTTATAATTCAACATTTATGAAGATTTCTTTAAAGTAGAGTAACTTAGGGTAATGTGGTTACCTTTTTCTATTTTTGCCAATTTCTACTAAAGTAATGGTAGTAAATTAGCTTGGTCAATTTATTTGTATTAGTTATTCAATTGTTTTTACTATTCGATAATTTGTATACTAAAATATTAACATTTTCAAGCGTGAGACCAGTTAAATTGAAAGTACAATACTAAAAATAGCTGAAAAAGAGAAGTGTCGGGTAATGTGGATCACCCTGTCCATTTCCTAAAGCAGTACCTTTATTCGCAATTTTTGTTGACTAAAAGTCTAGTAGTATGTCTTTAGATTATATTTGCTATAAAATAGCTTTATAGGCAAATTAAAGAATATTTTTTAGTAAGATAAACCATATTTATACTAACAAGTGAATAAGTAATAAGGGTTATCGAATCATACGTAAAATAGTACTCCACATTACTCAAACTTGGGTGTTCCACACAGCTTTTTAAGGTGTAATCAACTTTTTTGAAATAATCATTGATTATATAAAAGAAATGTAAAATCAGACTTGCTTATGCATTTTTTCGTTGAGTAATAGTTCCACAATTGCATAAGAGTTATTTGAATTTTAGAAAACAGAGTTCTGAGGAAGTTATTTAGTTATTCACAGAGTAGGTACTACAAATAAGTCAACTTGACCTCACAGCATATGTTATGAAATTGCACACGAATAACTAGCTTCATAAAAAAGCCGCGTTTTATTGTGCACAAAGAACCAGAATTGTTGTATAGTCTTTAATATGTGAAATAAAAGGGTGCACCACATTACCCGCATAGTACACATTACCCTAAATTACTCTATTTTTTAACTATTTTGGCTTAATGAGTATAAAAGTAAATAGTAAAAGGTAGAGTTAGGCCCGGACCGTTTTTTTTATTTTTTTTTTTTTGTGGCCCGCGGGCCTTTACTCTTGCAATCGAGTTTTGTGCAGGCTTTGTACAAGTCCGAGCCTAAGGATAAAAGCCCGAAAATTAGAGGCTAGTAAAGGCTCGTAAATCGCGGAAGGTTGAGAAGCATAAACTTGGAAGAAATTTTGTTTTTACCAGACCCTGAAATCAACTTTTTTAAAAGTTTTTTAAAGTTTATGTAGACTAAAACTTTTAAAATTTAAATCATCTAGATAGAAGTCTTTAAAAACTCTAAGCTTTTTGAAATAAAAGTTTTAAAAACTTTTTTTCTTAAAAGTTTTTAAAAACTTTTATCCTTAAAGAGTTTTTTATAAAAGTTTTTCAAAAGGTTTTTAAAAACTTTTATTTTTAAAAGTTTTCATATAAAAGTTTTTTCAAAAACTAAAAAAAAATTTTATTGCACCAATCGATGCGGAAAGGTCGAAAATAGATTTTGGACATGACCACGGGTGTCCCCGACCCCTCCAAGTGACCGATTTGGACGCATTTTTGTGAAAAAATTTTATTGCGCCAATAAATGCGGAAAGGTCGAAAATAGATTTTGGACATTACCAGGGGTGTCCCCGACCCCTCTAAGTGACCGATTTGGGTGCATTTTTGTGAAAAATTTTATTGCGCCAATAAATGCGGAAAGTTCGAAAATAGATCTTGGACATGACCAGGGGTGTCCCCGACCCCTCTAAGTGACCGATTTGGGCACATTTTTGTGAACAAATTTTACTGCATCAATCGATGGGGAAAGGTCGAAAATAGATTTTGGACATGACCAGGGGTGTCCCCGACACCTCTAAGTGAATGATTTGGGCGCATTTTGGTGAAAAAATTTTATTGCACCGATGGGGAAAGGTCGAAAATAGATTTTAGACATGGCCAGAGGAGTCTCGCCGACCCGTCTAAGTAACCGTTTTGAGCCCATTTTTGTAAAAAGAATTTAATTGGCAATTTCAGTAACAATAATTTATCACACTGTCTCCTGTTAGTGTTATGCTACTTCATATGAGGAGTAATTTTTCAAAAGGGCGTAAAACCATGTTAAACAAATTTTCAGTAATGAGAAAAAACTTTTACGGGCTGTTTACAATAACTTATTTTTTTTTTTAATGTCTCCAGTGTTATAGCGAGTTAACCAAAGATTCTAATCCCCTTAACATTTTTGCTGTAACATATTTGTAGTAATTGCAAAGAGTAAAAAACATTCGGAAATAAGGCCTTTTGTTCTGAAACGTTTGGAAATAAGTCCTTTTGTTTCGAAATCACTCTTATTTCACCATTTGGAAGTTTTGTCTGATGTCTATAGGCATGATATGTAAGCACATATATAGCCTGGGGCATATACAAAATATTTAAAGTTTTTTTGGCCACTATTCGAAATACGCCTTTTTGTATCAAACTTTAAAAATTTCTATGAAATTATATGGAAATAAGCCCTTTTGTTCTGAAATGCGACTTTTGATCACGATTTTACCTTGGAAAAATGCATTTTTTGTGATGAATTTTGAACTAGAGGATGCATTTTAGAATGGTAATGGCGATGGCATTCTTAGGTTTGCTCGAAGTTGGTAGTGGTTTTACGGCCTTTTGAAAAATCACTCCTCATTAGGGTGGGCCAAATCATATAATGACATTACTTTTGTCTTTATAAAAATTTTTAAAATTTAGTATGAAAACAAAAAAAAATATTGATGAAAGGTACAATTTTCGATCAAAAATGCGCCGAACTAAAGTTGAACGCAGAGATATAGTTCCTTGGTCAAATATTCATAGAATTGAATGAACTTTCACATAGGGGGGTAGCCGAGATCAGTTTTCAAATCGGCCCACCCTACTCCTCATATATCGTCGGGTTAAAATTACAACTAGACATCTACATATATTGATGTTTTGAGTTAAGTATACAGAAACATGAAGAAAAAACGGCTTTATGCCCCAGTCTAGTCGGTTTTTTGAAATGTAGTCCGAATCTAATTTTATACAAAGAATAAAAAGCAGAAAACTGAAAAAACCCATACAAAAAACGAATTTCATAAAACTTAAAACGCTTTTTTCTCAAAACATGAAAAATGTAGATGTCTAGTTGTAGTTTTAACTCGACGATATGCCTCAAAGCTGGTATTTTTACACTTTAAAACAAGGATATCGAGAGAACTAGAGTCATGATTACTTGAAAACGACTGCGAAACTCAATGCCACAAAATCATTGTTGTCCTGTTTGTATTTCATAAATTGAAAATCATTGATTTAGCTTAAGTTAAAATTTTTTAAATAATAAAAAAGTGAGAGTATGTAATAATTTGTAAGTATCAGGCCGAGCCGCGACAAAAAATATTCGGATGGGCCGCGTGAAACGATATAACAAGACTAGAGACCGGATTTGGAATCAGCATCGACAACTACACCAAAAATGGCTACTTTAGTTTTTGTTAGAAGATTTATGACCCATTTTGCCAAATAAGAAAGTGCCAAGGTTTCGATTTTAAAAAGTATGTCATTTTACTCAGGAGACTTGGGACTATTGATAAAAGAAAGGTACTCTACGTCGTCAAATTAAGATAGCTTGTTTGAACACATTGTGGGAATTTTGATATTTTGTAGCCTTGATAGGGTGTTTTGACTAAAATAAGGGTATTTTTTCTGATAAAGTCATGAAAATTTAAATAGTTGGTGATAGGTTGCCTAACGGTGTGATCAATAGGCTTAGAATTCATTAATTTACTCATCAGTCTTTTCATTGGCTGAAATACTTCTGTCACCATATACTCAGCATTGTTCTAAACTATGTATGTGGTTCTTTGTAGTGGCGCTAGTTCAGAAAAATCTTGGGAGGGGGGGGGGGGGGGGTAAGGAGAAAGCTATGTATGTATTATTATAAACATATTTCGAAATCAATGCAAAATATTTTAAAGTTACTTTGCTCGGAGTGGGGCATAGCACTCCTCTGCTCCTATCAATTAACGCCAATGGTTCTTTAGAAACATAAAACTCTTCACAATAACAACAGAGCTCCACGGAACTTATATTCTTATTTTCCGAAGCTTTGATGTTTTGACTTTTATGTAAATGGTTATATCGGTGGATTAGATATGTATTTTTCATAGTTGTCAACCTTGCCACTTCAGTTATTGTAAATATTTTCTTTTCAAGAAGTAGCATACATTTTACTGATGTTTTACTTAAAAAAAAAAAAAAAATTCAAGTACTCGTACTTATTTGAAAAATATAAAGTTACCTATACTTACGGATCAGTGTCTTTGCTAAAAAAAAAAACAATTTCTTTTTGTTTTTAATATTCATTAACCATTTGATTTATTTATTTATTTTAATTTTAATCACTTTCACATAATCTTTTAGCTTAAAGTTATATTTAATATTATGCTTTTTTACAAATACATTTTTTATTATACATATAATTGTATGTATTTATGTGAATATATATAATTTATAAGCTATTTTTGGCTTATTACAGCGATAGTATAAAATTGAATGAAGTTGGCTTTTACTTTTTATTTCTATTTACTAAATATTTATTTTTTAATTTACTAATTCACTAAAATATGTTTTTAATTTTTTTTTTTTTTTTTTCATATATAAATTATATTAAAAGTTGGCTTTAAAATGTTTATATTTACTCTGTTTTACACTACATAAAAAGAATTAATTGAAAAATATGTTTTACTTTTTATATTCATTATATATGTATGTATATGTATGTAGGTATATTATTACTACAGTTTGATCCTGTCTGTTGATTTCTTTTGTTTTCTTTTTTAAATTTTTAAATTTTATATACCCAGCATTAAATTTTTTTAATTTGAATTTTGCGCTAATTTCTCTTTTAATATATATTTTTTTTTTTACTTCTCAAATCTGTTTAGATTTTATTGAAGAGTTTTTTTTTAAATTTCTTTAAAATCAGAGTCTGTTTTAAGCTACAATTTTTATTTACAATGATTTAAAAACTGTTCTTAGAAGGTTTATTTCAGGAATTTGTTTACTTAAAAGTATTATGAATCAAGCTCAAATCATTATGAATGGGACTGTAAGTATTTGGAAAAAATTATATACAGGATAGGCGGGAATCGGTAGAATACCGGAAAATGTAAGATTTCTGGGATAGAAATAATATGAATTAAACTTAATATTATAAATTATGAATAAGTTAATTTATCTTATTTTGGTAATTTTTATATACAAAAGAATACGAGGCCTTTTAAATTTTATTGCAAAATAGAAAATAACAGATGCAAATAAATAATTTATTAAGTTTTTAGTAGACTATAAGCTCAAATACTCGTATATACTGTTTTTAATAACAAAATAAATACTTATATCATTACATAGTACTGCTTAGGGTTTTTAAGCAGATATCCACCAACATTAGTCGTAGGAGTTGTTCTAACCTGCAAGAATGGTCAAATCGACTGTGGTATATATTGAAAACTAAAAATTTTATTCACGTATATACAAAATCCGATTTAATCAAGTTTGATGGCTAATGCAATTTCCACAGCTCATATTAATCTACTTTACTGGGTTGTTTTCTAAGTAGCTAAACAAAAAATAAAGTATTTTTCAGAGAACGTATTCGAACGGTTCGAAAATTGTGACAGTAGCACAAAAAGTAATCATAAAGCAGCTTTATCATTATAAAAGTTGAAGCAATAAATTTACGAAAATTTGCCGTTTCCGTAACCAGGAGCTGGGATTTTTAGCTCAAATTTTGGAAAAAAAGAGGAACGCAAATAGTTAAAAAAAATCCCAAAAAACTAAATTATAAAGGGATATGTTAATATGACCGTTGTCATACTAAACTGGCCGCCAAAGTCAAAACGTAGGAAAAAAAAAAAAAAAATTTAGAATATTAAAGTTAAAGGCCTAGAACATTTCGAAATCTTTTTAAAACCTAAAAACCACTTTTACTCGTAAAAAGTTCATACAATTAGCTTAAAGTTTTCTATAAGAAAGTTTTCTCTAAAGAAATTAAACAAGTCAGAAAATCAGAATTTTCCTTATAACCCTTCAGGGGTATATTTTAGACCCCCCTCATCAGGAGCAATTTTTTGTTGGTCTGGGCCTCCTCTATCGATTTTCAGAAGCTTCTTAAACTTATTGATTACACCCTATATGATAAATATAAAATATGTTTGGTTTCAAAACCTGATAAAAGTTCCAGAAAAGAGTAGTACAGTTTCTTACTGACTCTAGTGCGAAAGATTTTCAACAGGTCTTTAAATGAGATTGATAGAAACATGATTCCTATGTAGTTCTGACAAAACAATAAGTACAGGTTCATTGCGCCCAACTTTCTCAGTCCAAAAAAAGGGTAAGCCGACCCATTTGCAGCGCTTTCAGACTTTATAGAAAATTAGTAAGGGTGTAAATTTTGGCCTGGCCAAAAAATAAATACCCTACACTGCAGTATTTTGAAACTTTTGCTTATATGAGAGGTGCCACGCCCTCTTGTCCGAGTACACCCAGTTTTTGTTCAGAGCTTGCATTTATAGTTTTTAGTGTCAGAGTGAAATTTAGTTAGATTATCTCAAAAAACTTTTTCAGTATAGCATTTTGAAACTTTTGCTTATATGAGAGGTGCCACGCCCCCTTGTAAGATTTCAACCAATTTTTGCTGAGAGCTTTCATTTATAATTTTTAGTGTTTGAGTCGAAGTTGGTTCGAATATCTCAAAAAACGCTTTCAGTATAGCGTTTTGAAGCTTTTGCTTGTATGGGAGGTGCCACGCCCTCTTGTCCGAATTCACTCAGTTTTTTATCAGAGCTTGCGCTTACAATTCGTAGTACTTATGTGTATTGTGGTTGCATTGTCGTGAAAAATACTCCTAAAATTGCATTATGAACATAATTTTTGTATGGGCGGTAGGCGTGTCCGTTGACCGATTTTGCTCATTTTCAATCTCCCGAGCTAACTTTGACGACGGAGGCAGTGTACCAAATTTCATTGAATTATCTTGCTCAGTTTTCCCAAAAAGTGTATTTCAACACACAGCCAGCCAGCCAGCCAGCCAGCCAGCCAGCCACCCAGCCAGCCAGCCAGCCAGACAGACGGACATGGCTATATCGACTCAGGAGGTGACGCTGATCAAGAATATATATACTTTTCTATATCTGCCACGCCTCCTTCTCTGCGTTACAAACGGAAGGACAAAGTGAATATACCCTGGGTGTAGGGTATAAAAAATGCATGCCAAATTCAAAATCAGTTATCGGGATTTCATTCTGCCAGAAGTTTGAAGGTGATATTCATTGAAATATTTTGGTAATGGAAATTTTGTTTTTCTTAAATTACAGTTTTATATATAGGACCCTATCTCACAAAATCAATACACGTTATTTGGTTGACATCTTCAAATGGTCAAATTATCCAAAAGACGCTTAAAAAATACCAAAAAAAAGCAATAAGAGGGTGTCGTGCGAAATTGTTACTCGAGAAATAAAAGTTCCTTGGTTTAATGTTCCCAAATTTCTCTAAATCATCAAGAATTTAGGATTAGATTTTAACAGAATTTTAGGCACATCAATTTCACTCCCAAAAAGGAAGTAAAAATCAAAATTTTGCGGCGATCTCAGACCTGATAGGAAACAACGGTTTCCAGATTCAAAACCTTAAATTATAAAATAAATAGTTTTCGAGTTCTGATTCAGAATTTTGCATTGCCTAGTGTAATTTTTTATGGAAATTTTAACCCTTTCAAGACCAACGGATTGTGAAATACGGTGAGTTTTTTATAAGCAACTTTTCTGCATTCTTGCAACGCTCCAGTTTCTTAAAACGAATAACAGCCAAACTGTTTTACGTAGGTAGACCAATAAAATTCGATATTTGAGATAGTATTGGTAGCATCTAGCCATTTTTTTAAAAAATGAGCATGATTGGATCAAGGACACGCCCACCTCCCATATAGTCAAAACATTAAATCGACATAGCTTCGGGAACATTCAAAGTAGGGTAGAACGGGGTTAAACAACCACTTTTGTGTTTGGCACTCTGTAAGAACTTTGTTTATGATAATAATTTTAAAATTTCAACTGTTCCTGGTTCGTTGAACCCTTTGTTACAAAATTCCTACAAAATTTTTTTTTCAAACTCGCATTGTTTATCCGGTATTTGCATTTGAACAAAAAGTGTGAATTGGTTGTTTTACCCCACCAGATGGGGTAAAATAACCAGTCTTTCTTTTTATAATGAAATTAACCAACATTGTTATTTTAAGGGTTATTATTTTATCAGAATATTACAAAAGAACAAAATTAACTTGAAAAAGTTTCTCTTGAGCTTTATGAATCGCTGGCGTCACTTTACTCAACGTATACTACTTTTCTTGGACGACCTCTTTTGGAGCGACGAGTATTGCACAGTGCGACACATGAAAAATGAACTAAAATCCTTTATAAGGCGTCGAAAGTACTCGCCGAAACAAGTAATTCTGCCAGAGCGTTTTGCAAAGTTGGCTCATATAAGGATTTTATGGTAATTTTTGCGATTTTAGGGCACTAGATGAATTTTTTTCGGTTAAGTTTGCCCGGCATTTTTTTCTTCTATTCAATAGCTACAACATTGCTGAAATCATCAAAACAATGTTTTCGGCTCGTGACCGAGATATAGCCATATGAAAAAATCGAAAAATCGCTCAAATTGGATTTTGACCATATGACCATAAAATCCTTATATGAGCCAACTTTGCAAAACGCTCTGACAGAATTACTTGTTTCGGCGAGTACTTTCGATGCCTTATAACGGATTTTAGTTCACCGTCAATGACTTGAAAAATGTTGCACTGTGTTGTTTTTGGCTGCCGTGTCTTGGTTTTTGCTCAGAAAATTTCTATAGAATCTTTTTTTCCGACCTTACCGTGGTCACCAATGCCTGTTTCTCCTTTTGGTTATTTAACTCCACGTGCTTTTGTTTATTTTAAGGCGAATAACTTTTTAACACTTTTAAATTTTGTAAAACCAATTACAGATTTGGATTCAGCATGTAATTCTGCTCTTAGAAAACACTTACCTTTCTTTCTGCACTTCACTGATTTGTGGAATTTTGAACTTTGGTCGACTGAAAATATTGCGGCGAGGACGCGTCAAATTTTGCTTTCGTTAGAACTCGGGTTATAACAAACGTGCGATAGTGGAACCTTTTGCCAAAGTTGCGTTGTATCGATCACTATCTACTGTACCAACAGACGTTCGATTCGACTTTATTATAAACAATTAGAGGCAATTGGTTGTTTAACCCCGTGGCGATTTAACTCCGTTCTACCCTACAACAATACATATTTTTTTATATCTGAAATACAATTAGTAGCATCTAACTTCACTTTGAAAATGATCTCCCCGCCTAAAATTGAAAATCGCCATAGCTTCGGAAATATTTCTAGTACAATATTATTATTTTATATTGATATTGAGATACAATCATCTAGCTCCTAGCTGAAAATGGGCCTGATCGGATCAAGGACACGCCCACATTACATATAGTCCGAAATTGCCCGCCATTTTGTTTTTGAAAAATATTATCCATTATTTGGAATCTGCGGGCTTAAAAACATTCCGAACCAAAATTTTGTCGCTATAAAATCTTTTTTTGAGAAAATGGTCTGCCATTTTGGATTTACCAGTGTGTTTTGAAAAAAGATGATCCCAAATTCGGAATCAGCTGCCACTTTGGATCAGCCATTTTGTTTTAAAAAAAAATTATCTCGAATTTTAAATCAGCGCACACTGGTTCAAAATCCCTTAAAGCTGGCCAAAAGTCGAAATCAGTCGAAATTTTTGAGGTCGCTGATTACGAATTTGATGTTAGATTTTTAAAAAAGAAAATGACGGACTCACAATGGTGGACAATTTCCATAAATATTGAACTAATTCCAAAAAAAAAAAAAAAACTCAGGGGTTTTTGGAATCACTGATTACGAATCCGATATTGGATTTTTAAAAAACAAAATGGTGGATTCAAAATGGCAAAAAATAACACTTGCAAAATTTTTATATATTATTTAAAACTTATTTCAAAACTTTAACTTTGATAGAGTTGTGTGCAACGTTAAATTGATCTACATAAAAATGTGTTTTAGGTTCTATTATCATGGAGTATAAGCTGTATAATAATATAAAAATTTTATCATTTCGGGCGTATAACACATAGTGATACTTGGCAAGCAATATGAGTTAAATTTTCTTATGTGTGCTTCAGAAAAAATCGCGTCAAACAAAAAAGGCAAAAAAAGGCACCTCAATTTTTTTATATGTGTTAGAAAAGGTTTCAATCTTTTCAAATCCAAAAAATCTTGGTAGTATGACGTGGTATAAATTAGTTCTGGGCTTTTTTCAGAACCATTGTAAGCTGATTTTGTGAAATAATTTGATTTTAAGTTTATTACAATTACCGTAAAAGTATCAATTATTGTAAGTTTTGAATTTAAAGATTCGATAGTATTTTCTTTCACAAAGAGATTTCATATTCAAACATTAAAATCGGTTCAGTTTTACATTTACCACACAATTTTTATAGTGAACACTAAATTTTTACTTTTAACTCACAGAATTTTGCGTCTGAGAAGCGTAAGTTTGAAGATATTTTGAGGTCCATGAATATCTGTTAGACAATACGCTCCATAAAAAGTTAATTTAAAAAAACCTTTTTTTTCGACTTTTGGCCAGCTTTTAAGGATTTTGAACCAGTGTGCAGCGGCATCAAACACCTTCGTAGCAACAATTTTGTTATGTTATAATCATTTTTTAAGAAAATAGTCCGCCACTTTGGATTCCCATTTCGTTTTCAAAAAATTTGATTCTGAATTTGGAGTTAATGACCTCCAAAGCCCCTAACCACACTTCTGTCGCGATGTAACTATTTTTTAAGGAAATTGTCCACAATTTTGATTTTCAGAAGATGGTTTCCTGATTTGAAATCAACGACCCCAGAAACATAAAATCTGATATTTTCTTTTAAAAAAAATAGCCAAGATAGACTTATGACCGGCTATAATAGCATTCTAGACCACTTTGTGTCATGGATTTTTAGAGATACCGTTTCTTAAAATTAAGCTTGCTTACGGGTACTGACTTTTTTTTAAGTAAGGAAGGACTTGTTACTTCAGTTAGCAACAAATGAGAAAATAGATAAAATAATATAACCCTAGTTTTTCATAAAACACTCTAATTCTATTTAAATTCATTTACATAAGTGTGATTTATATCTCAATATAGTCAACTTTACACTTTAACCGCTAAAAGAAGAAAATATTTTTTAATTAAAAGTTTTTTTTTTTAATTTTTTACATTAGTTTTAGTTAATTTTAAAAAATTTTGATTGAAAGTTTTTATGTGGTTTATTAAGTCTCTAACGATATATGAAAGATAGTTCACTGATAGAGCAAAAATTTTACAATATGACTTTTTACATACATATATACAAAATCATAGAAGACGATATATCTATGTTTAAAAACACAACTTTCACTAATATGTACACAAGCAACCAAAAATTTTCTCAACTCCAATTAAAATTCACGATTAAAACCTATCTCCCCATCAATTTACACTTGTGTCCCGTACTGCTATAGCGACACAAAATCCATTTCTCCTCCTCCTCCTGATGTATCGCCGCATTTCGCAATTGCACTACCACCGTTCGGCGTCTGTTGTTGTATATCCATTGAATGTTGTTGTTGCTTCGTGTTGCCGATCATTTGTTTATCTGCTACGAATGTGCTCGGATGTCGTTCGTTAAAGAGCGTCTCATTTTCCAGACGTTCTTCATCTGGCAATGAGAGCGTTGAATTACCGCTGGCTGTAATGCGCCGTCCCATGTTGTCATAGTTCAGACAGGAATTGCCTTTGCATAGTGGTCGCATGGGCGTGGCATCCACGGGCGGTGTACTGCACGCTGATGGTGGCGGTGACAATGCGTTAAGGCAGCCAGCGCATGCAGCACCACCGGGATTTGTTTGCGCCGATGCTGTTGCATGATTTCCACATTGCATCGCTGCTGGCGGTGGTGGTGGTGGCGGTAGCCCAACGATATTGCTGGCATGATGTAATCGCTGCTGTTGCTGCTGCTGCTGTTGCTGCTGCTGCTGCTGCTCATGCTCCTGATATCCCTGACTATAACTTGTGTCCAAATTGTGATAGCTGACTATTTCATCGTGTGGATAGAGATTAGTTAGATGTTGTTGCTGTTGTTGTAACGCATGTTGGTGCTGCAGTGAAGAGTCCTTCTTTAGAATGCCACGACGTTGCGTGTTACGCGGCAGCGTTGCAAATGATGAGACATTAACGGCAGCCGTTGTTGCACCAGATGCCATAATGGCCGCCGTATTTGCACTGGAAGTTTGGACCAACGCATTATCCTGCAATCGCTGTGGTATATTAAGCAAATCAGGATACATATTCAGATCGGCACTATCCAACATATCCTGCGTCACAGAAACACTGATAAAAATGTTACCGTAAGCTGGATTGCTGACAATATTTGAACAAAATTCTGGTGGCGGTGGAAAGACGCCAACATTCAGGGGGAATTCTTCGGGTATTTGCGCAGGATGTACACCACTGGAAGTGGGTCCTGCCATAGATGTTGGTATACCAATTACCCCACAGGAGCCATCAGCCACAGCCATTAGTTGTTGTCGCTGAGACATATGATGTTGTTGATGTGCCAGCTGGTGACTGCCAGCATTCAGTAGCATGCCATGATGACCGTGATTTTGTCGGTGATTCTCAACTGAATGTATTTCGATGGGTTCGAAGGCAATGACGGACTCTGTTTTGTTTATGGAAGGCGTCTGATTATCAATGCCGCAACTGTCGCCGCGATCATTAGTTGTCGTTGTTATGCTCAAATCGAGTAATTTCTTCTCTTGATCGTTAAAGCTGACGCTACCCTTGACACCGGTTTTATTTGGATGACGTCGCTGTTGCGTTGTACGCTTGCAAAGACAGACTACAAATGAGATGAGTATCAACAAGAAGACTGTGCCAAAAGTACCCATAATGAGTCCGAAATACCAGAATGTCTCTGGCGTCTTTACTAGTACATGCTGCACGATTTCGGTCAGATAAATGCTAATGTTCTGTGAAGAAGACCCAACAACATTCGCACCCGTACACGCGTAGGTACCCGCATCTAAGCTGGTCATATTGAAAACAGTTAGATTACTCCAAAGTTTGTCGGTGGCAAAAGTCTCGGAATCGAAAATGACATTATCGTTATCCATGATCTTGCCGTTGAGCTCCCAAGTGACTTCTGGCAGTGGATCACCATAGACAAGGCAACTGAATGTTGTATTGCTACCGATTTCTATATTTTGCAGATCTTCATTGTTAAATATCTCAACACGTGGTATGCAACCGAATTGCTCCTCTTCGACTTGCTCCCAATGACGGTCCTTCTGCGATGGTGGACCCTTGCAAGTAAGACTGATGCTATTGACCTTGCTGTTGACGTACCAGGTACGAAACTTTCGCAACTTGCAGTTGCACTGCCATGGATTCTCATCGAGCACCAATGTCTTCAAGTTGCCCATGTGCTGGAAAACATATTCACTCAGACTCTCCAGTAGATTATTTTTCAAATACAAAAATTCCAACATATTGAGATTGGCCAGTGCCATCGGATCGATGCTGGAAAGTAGACAATTATGCAAATCTAGTGTTCGTAGATGCGGTAGTATTGGAAACTGATAGGCCACCAGTCGTTTCAACGGGTTGCCATTCAAATAAAGTATACGTAATCGATCATTGCCCTGAAAGGTGTCTTTGTCAATCATTTCGATTTTATTGTCTGACAAATCGATCTCAACTAAAATTTTAAGACTCTTGAAGGTTTCCTTGTGTATGTACTGTACTTCTGACTTCTTGAGGTAAATGCGTTGCAAATTTAACAGTCCCAGATTCATAAACTCTTCACGATTCAAGTACGGTATGTGGTTGTCATTCAGCACTAGCACCTGCAGCTCAGTGCTGAGTGTTGTTGGTATTGTGCTGAGTTGTAGTGAACTGCATATCGCTGATTTCTTACCATTGGTCCATTTGCAGGTGCAGTTTGAGGCACAACTAGCCGACCAATCATCGCCGGCTGCAGGCGGTATGTGAAATACCATGAGGATGGAGAGTGTGAGGGCAACTGAAAAGGAGTAGAAGATGAGAAGAAAATAAATTAGTTATTTTGGTATTGTTTAGGAGCGACAAATACATAAATGTACAAATGTGTGTGAAAATAAAAGTAGTTCAATGTCCGACTAAGAGTCTTAACAGTGATCGATGAATATGTTTGAACAATTGTCTACTAGACCGGATCGAAATTTAGATTCATCCCGAAACTAACTCAAAAGTTAAAGGGACTTTTAAAAACGATATCTGCATCATTTTCTTTTCGTTCTGAGAAAAACCAATGTATCACTTTTGACTCTACTGAAGGCCTATTTTGCCTTAAAAAAATATGTTTTTTGGTCATAACTTTTTTTTTTCATCATAAAATGGATACTTAGGAGTGCTTTAGAAATAAAGATTATGTTCTTACAAAAATTTTGGCACTTAAATTTTTTTTTTTTGGGTATAGATAATATTTGGTTCCAAAAATTTTTAAGTTTTTCAAAAGCAAGGGAACTTACGAAAAAAATGTAAATGGAAAAAAATGCTTGAAATTGTCCAAAGAATACGTGTGAAATTTTTCAGAAATTTTTGATGTATTTTATATATTTTCAAAACTTGGTCAAAAAAATAACAGATAAAAAAAAATTCAAAAAATTCACACCAGTTCTTTAAAGGATTTTAAGCATCTTACATTATATGAAATTTTTTAGTAGATGCCTCGGATTTAAGTAAAACTAGCATGTTGCTGACTAACGTGAATATTTAAAAATTCTGAAAAAAATCATACGTATTCTCTGAACAATTCTAAACATTTTTTGACATACTTATACACTTTTTTCTTTAGATGCGTCGGTTTTGAGTTAAAAATTGTTTTTTTGACCGCGTAATTGTAAAAAGCAAAAAAGCGATTTTGGGATGCCAAAATTATCATTATCAACAAAAAAAATTTATAATTTTTAAACGTCAACATTTTTGTTAAAACATAGTCTTTATTTCTAAAGAACCCTTGAATACCCAACTTGGTAATGAAAAAAAAGTTATGACCAAAAACCATATTTTTTAGCCAAAATAGGTCTTCAGTAGAATCAAAAGTGCTCCATTGGTATTCCTCAGAATGAAAAAAAAAAAGATGCAAATATCGTTTTTAAGAGTACTTCTAACTTTTGAGTCGGTTTCGAGATGATTTTATTTTGCTTCTGCTTCATACAAAATCGACCCGGTTTATGGTTTATGTAGGGGTAAGTGGGAAGTGGGGTAAAGTGGGAAATGCCCTTTTTCGGGCAAACTAGCAAAGTTTAGCTGTCATTCGTTTCTGAAATGTACTTGCCATGACCGTAAGCAATTCTTTATGGTATAGCGATGCGTGCATAAATATTTTTGTGATCTCTGGACTCATGTTAAGTATCTAAGTGATTTTGAAATTTCATTTTGAAATTTTTAAGCATCGATATTTTTACTGTTTCTGGAGATAAACCGATTGTAAGTACACAAAAATATTCTTTGTAGTCTTAATTTTGATAAAGCAAAAGGTTTCCGTGTAGTTCATAGAGTGAAAGAATGAAGCTCACATTTTTTGCAAAATGTGATATCGGGGTAAAATGGGAAATTTTTTATGAGGTAAAGTGGAAAATGTTATTTCACGATTGCTAGTCCCCACTTGTCAACGTATTATACTATTTCATGATCTAAATAAGTGTTGTACATTTATGTTGTGAGTAAACACTCCGGAAAAGCTAAGCGAGTTGCAAAAAGTAGCTGAAAAACGTTTAGCAAATAAACGGAAGAAAGAGGGAAACGAATCACAAAAAATAGAGTACCAGGAGCAAAAAAGCACCAACAGCAAAGAAAGCGTCAATGAAGCAACAAGGAAGTTCTAGCTCAGATGAAGATCGTGATTTTTGCATCATTTGTCAATGCCAATTTCACTACAAACTTCTTTTATTACTAACACTGTGACTCGGTCTTTGATGTTTCATCAGAGAACGACGAATAAGCTACTATTTCACAAATTTTTTTAAACACATTTTTTCATATATTTTTTTCCTGCAAAACCATTATTTCTTTTCATATTTACTCCTATGGGTGTGTTCCTTGAACCTATTTTGAAAGATATTAGAACTTTGTTCCAACATTTGTATTAGTTTTTATGAGTTTTGAAAGTTTCCCACTTTACCCCACGATTTTTAATTTTTGCCATTTTGGGCATCCTCGATCAAAAGGTCGTACTCAAAAGAAAATCCATATTTTCGGTTTGTTTCTTCGGCAAAAATATAGCTTATTTAATTTGCTTTATTATAGGAAGTTGAAATATGAAAAAATAAGAAGTTTCGTTCATTTTATGGAGCTTCGAAAAAAAAATTTCCCACTTTACCCCACTTTCCCCTATATTACAATGGGTTGAATATTTTTATCAGCTTGGCTCAGTGAAAATCATTAATTTTGGATGATTTTGAGATACTTTGACGTAGAAAACATATATTTTTAGTGCATCTCAGCCCACGGAAATTACTTTACCATTATTCAAGGTCAAATGTTGCAAAAATTAATTTATTTCAAACACTTCAATAGAAAAATGTTAGCTCCCTTTTTTATACTTTGTTCCGAAAATTTGTTGTACGAGGAGATCTATTTATATTTCGGGAAATGGCAACACTTATGTCAATAGCTACTCACAACTTTTTGATGTACAAGTGCCATTTGTTTTGTTTACAGTGAGTGAAGGAAATCAATTTTGCCAAAAAAATGGAAATTTCAAGAAAATCTTTTCGTTGGATTATTTTTCTCAACTTTTTCAACAAGAATGTGTTGATGAACTCAGTTCTTTATGTGGCGATAAAGCACCATCAAAAACCACAGTATATCGCTGGTATAGTGAATTCAATCATGGTCGTAGATCGGTCGCCGACAAATTCAGTGAAGGTCATCCAAAATCGGTTGTTGTGCCACAAAACATCGATGCAGTGCATGAACTGATAATGCCAGATCGTCATGTGACACATTGTGAGATAAAAGCATCTTTGCGCATTAGTTCCATTTCAAAACATTCGATTTTGCATGAACACTTAATTTTAAAAAAAATTTGTTCTCGTTGGATACCCCATAGCACAGTCCCGCATGGGTTTTCCTCTCTGAATTTTAAAAAACGATTTTTATAGATTTAAGTGTGCTGATTACGAAAAAAATAGAAAAAAAATTCCAGCACGTCACAATTCTCAGTAATTTAAGTTTCACTTAAGTGCCTTTTTTGTATATACAAGACTACCATGCCTATAATACTGAACGTATCAAAACCATATTTGCAGCAGATGATTTTTTGGTGCTCCAACACATTTATAAAAAATATGGCATCAATTGGATAAGGGGGTGTTGTACCCTTCATACAAAAAAAAAAAAAAAAAACTCTAAATAATTGAAAATTTTATTTGAGTCGCTCCTACGCCTATACCAGTAGGTATATTGAAATCATATTAACACCATGTATCCGCCTTATATTCCTACAGACTTGCTTTGATAATGGGGTAATTGAATGAGAGTACGGTGCGCTCGGTATAAAATGAAAACTTACCAAAAACCAAAAAAAAAAACTTAAAACGCATATCTATTTACTTTTCCCGCATTATGAAACTTATGCATTGCAACTATCTAGATCGTACGGGGAGCACCAAAATAATATATGGTGCAAGAATGGCTTAAATATGTTGAGAACTTTAGGCGTGATATTGAAGAGTACACAAGGACAAACGATTGAATTAATAAGTTTTCAAATGCTGCACAGACGAACAACGGTACCCCTCTTAAAAATACGAGAAAGATTTCCAATGTATTTTTTGATGCTGAGCCCAAATCCGTTTACAGAATTTCTCTGTCACGTCAGAATTTCGAGAAATTTTAAAATAACAGTGAAAAACACACGATTTTTCATTATTTTTGAGGTTACGAAAATTGGAATACCTCAAAATGCTGACGTGATGGAAATAAACCAATTTCAGATTCGTGATAAGGAGGTTCCAAACCACCATAATTGATTTCAAAAATCAAGAAAGGAAACAAAAGTGTCGAATTTGCAGGCCTGTGTAATTTATCAATCGCTTAAATAACACAGGCCCACAAAAAAAAAAAGTACATATGCGAAAGATCAGACCACCTGAATTTTATGTTTTCGGGGTCGCTGAATCCAAATAAGGTGCCAGAATAGCGAAGCTGGTTCGCGTTTTTTCAGAAATCAACAATAATGCTGAAAATTAGAGATTTTTCCTGGTTTCTGAAAAAACGCGAACCAACTTCGCTAATCTGACACTATATTTGGGTTCAGCGACCCCGAAAACATAAAGTTCCGGTGGTCTGATCTTTCGCGCAGGGTACTTTTTTTTTTGGCCTGTGCACAGGACTACAAAAAAAAATTCCCTGCGCAAACGATCAGACCACCTGAACTTAATGTTTTCGGGGTCGCTGAGTCCGAATATGGTGTCAGAATAGCGGAGTTGCTTCGAGTTTTTTCACAAATCAGAAATGATGCTGAAAAAAATCTCAAATTTTTCAGCATAATTGTTGATTTCTGAAAAAACGCGAACCAACTTCACTATTCTGGCACCATATTCGGATTCAGCGACCCCGAAAACATAAAGTTCAGGTGGTCTGATCGTTCGCGCAGGGTACTTTTTTTTTTTTGTGGGCCTGTGTAATCAATGGAAAAATTGATTTTCTTAACTTACTGTAAACAAAACAAATAGCACTTGTACATCAAAACGTTGTGAGTACGTTTATGCTAAAAAATGTCAAACTTTATTATGTTGTTGCCGGGTTTCAGCTATTGACATTAGTGTTGCCAGTTACCGAAATATAAATAGTACCTTACGTACAAATCGAACCAGTTTAATGTATGTATTTTTTCTCGTCACTATCTAATAAGCGCTTTTTGTCTTTCTCTGGTGTCTAACAAATTTCGTTTATGAAAACAAAACACCAAATTCATTAAAATGCAATGAAAAATTATATGTCAAAATAAATTGCCAAAATATAAGAGCAACATCGATCGGGGAGAAACAAAACTTTTGGCTACAGATTGTCGAAATACGTATGTGAATGTATGCATGTGTGTATTCGTGTTTATGTATTTCTTTCGTTCAATTTTATTGCAACAACTCACCTGACAAGCAAATTGCTACACAATTTATTTTCATATTGATAACATGCGAATAAATCCAGATCTCTTTCAACCGAAAATATCGTGCAACATTACTTGTATTGTGACGTGAACAAAAAAAAAACAGAAAATGTTGTACGCAAGTTCCGCTTCCGCTACAGCACACACATACAAACACAAAGTCTCGTATATTTTGGCTGTGTTAGTCCAGGCAGCAGCAGGCTGTATGGCTGGTTGCTGATAATGGCGCGACGTATGTGTGATGTTGGTGCTGTTGCTGGTGCCGGTACTGATGGCACAACAATGACAACAGCTGCTGCCTTTACTGGCGCACTGATTTTACCCTACGGTAACAGTTGTGTATCAGTAGGTAATTTGTTGTTGCTAATATTTTTTAACGCTGCTGTTGCACGTCGTTGTTCAAATTCGATATTGTCTCTTTGTCTTTTGCAATAAAGTGACATCAGCAATTTTCGTTGTTGCTGCTGTTGCTTTTATTGAACAATGCTGTTGTTAGTGATGTTTTTGTTTCTGCTTCAATAGTCTTTGTAATGCGCTTGCAATTGTGTTCACGTTGTCGGTGACAACTGATGAATAAACTGCTGCTGTTGCTGTTGCTGCTGTTGTTTTTGTTATCGTTTTCGTTGCTTTTATAATGCGGGTCCAGCATTATTTTTTAGTGAACGCTACTTCAAAGCCTTTGCCGTTTGTTTTTTTTTATCGCCTTCTGTCTGTGGGCGGACACTCTGAAGAAATTCCATTGACAATTGAGTATTCCCACGAGCGCATATGCTGTTGAATTGCAGCCACTTGCATATCGAGTGATTTTCAACAATGAATATTTTAGATTTTGATTTTAATGCTGCTGGCAACCACTGAAATAAAAGAGATGAAAAAATCATTTTATTATTATGCACAAGTTTATATTTAATCTTTTATAATACAAAAATACTACTTATATATTCATGAAAATGTTTAGCTTTCGGTGAAAGCATACCATGAGTAATTCGTAATTTGTAACTACAAATCAAGTCATTCGGACTGCTAATAGTCCTATGACTCAATATGACACATGTCGAAACATTCAACATATTGAAGAACATTCTCTGTGTATATTTGTGTGAGAAAAAACTAAGAAACAGTTATATTTCCAGATCTATACGGTTCAAAACTCCACTTTGAATTTGAATTTGGCTTGAAACTGATGTAAAAAACTTAGAAAGCTGGAGTCCGAGATAAATAATCCAATTATGGGTAAATGATAAGGCAATGCATGGTTTATATTGAAATTAACTTTCTAATGGCCACTGGAAAAGATTATGATAAAGATGCCAAGGATGTTTGCAAAAAAATTTTAAAAAATATCTGGAAATAATAATATTTTGTGATTGATTTCGTCTTGTTAGCACTAAGAATCATTTAATAAACAAATCAAATCATATCAAATCAAAATCAAACATGAGATCCCCTTAATTTTTTCTTGGGATCATAAAAAAATTTTGATCAGATTGAGATCTTCTTCAAAAGATCTTTGGAATGAGTCCTGTCATATCAAAAATTTTTCAGTTTGCGCTATAATCATCGGTTATATTACCGATATAATTTTTTCAACTTACTGCAATCAATTTCATACCATCAAGTAAACTTTTTGTGAAAACTGAGCCAAAGTTAATTGATTTTTAACAAAATGTTAGCCATTTCATATTATGGCGTTAAGTTTGTCACTTAATGTACTTATCCCAATAACTCCGTTGGTTTTGCGAATTTCAAAAAATGGAACTATTAAAGAAAATATGTTTAGAATAGTTCCAGCAATTTTACATTTTTTGGTGTCCTATCGATTTGCAACTACCCTGAATAGTTTTAAAATTTCACATTATGCAAAATCACTGCTTAATATGGTTTGTATTTTACTACGATTTAAAAAATGTTCGGAATGAGTCGAGTCTCAAATTACACAGGCTTACAAAAAAAAGGTCCTGCCGTTTTCATCACACTATGTGTTTCTTAGGTATTTAGACACCCTGAATCCGGGGTTCGTTTTTTTTAAGAACGTCACACAGTGCAAAATTTTCAGAGTCTAGCGGAACTTAATTCATATCTCAGCACATATAGCAGTTATAGTTGTGAAACTTAATACTTGGATATAATTTTGATTGGCAAAACTTTATGCAAAAATTAAGGGGGATCAGACGAGAGGTTATTATACCCCCCCATATATGGAAATGCTTAAAACGTTGTATTTCTGCTCCCATATCAGATATCGCTATGAAACTTGATAGATAAAACCACTTTCTTATCAAAACACCATAAAAAATGAAGGGGGTAAGACAAGGGGTATTTGCTGTTTCTTGCATTTTTATACAGAAATGCTTCTAAATTTCGATAGGATTCCCCCTACCTTTTTTGTATATTATAAACTAGCGTACGAATAGTCACCTTTAAACTATGGAGAGTGTCAGATGTTAGTGTTGGTGAGCCTATTTTTTCCAAAACAGAACCAACGATGGCGTCCGATGTCGGTTTTTCATGAAATTTCGGTGTTATATGAAATTTCCAAAGACATTCTGGAAAAGGTATGGTTCTAAAGAGGATCGCAAAATATCGCGGAAGATGTTTTGTGTTTCCAGTTGAGGACAAACCTACCTTTTAAATTTTGTACGTTTCAAAATGGCGATTTGTGGTAACACCTCTTAAAGTATCCAATGAAGTTAAAAATGTAAGTCTTATGAACTTCTTAAAAAGCACAATTTTCACAAATAAATCACACACGAGTAAGAAAAGATTCTGCAATTATTTGAATGCCAATAAGTGACAATTTTATTAAAAAATAAATAAAAAAATTTTCGCGTCCTACCGACTTACCGTTTTTATGTACCAATCTATAAACTGAAACAAATCGAAAAGCTTTCTATAGTCAAAAAGTGTGAATGAATAAGTAATCCAAGTTGCAGGTGCATTTTGCAGTTGTTTCGCAGGGTTATTCACCAAACTGAGTATGAGGTTTTTGAGGTCTGATATTAAGCTACCGAAATAATGAATAATCTTATGCGTTTTATGTATTTCAAAAATTTAATAAAGTTCCGCTAAACCTCCCAAATTTCGCACTGTGCGTCACAGAGAAAAGATTTTTAGGTCATATAGAGATCAAAATTGTTATAATATATAATTTCTGTGGTCCTAGAGCCTTGTTTGAACATTGGAAAAGAAGAATGAGCGCCAAACTCCACCCAAGGTGGGCCCAAGGCATAGGCGGCAGGCCCGGGGGTTTCGACCTTTAAAATTTCGATTTGATTTTGACCTCTATATGACCATGAAATCTCTTCTCTGTGACGTTCTGCAAAAAAATGGATCCCAGATTTGGATTTAGGTCGTCAAAACACCTAGAAAATACATGAACTAGTCAAAAGTAACTTATTTTTGAATATCGAACCTACTGTAAATCTCTGAAGCTACATTTGGATAAAACTTTTTGTCCCAAGATCATATTGAAAGCATGCAAGAAACATTTTTCTAGAGCACTTTAGCCTATTATATCCAGTTTTTATGGGTTTTTTGACCCTTTTTCCAAAAACTGGTCAATAATATGTAGTAGTATTCTACAAAAATATTCTACAAAAAATTTCACGAGGGGTTACCGAACTTAACAAAATGAGTTAAAAATCCAAGTATAGCCTCTAAATGACTTATAAAGCGCCATCTGCTGATATACTAATTTTTTTTTTCAAAATTTACTCTAACGAGTCCACGTCCATACAAATCGGAGCACATTTTTATTTATATTTTATGTTTGTATCACCGATTTCCTAATAACTTCTCAGCCGGGTTTACAGTACACCTGACCTTATACAACAAAACGGACAGAATTTTCGTGTTTCACCCTTTCGGTCTATAATTCTTGTTTCTCATCCGAAAAATCCAATTTTTTGTTACTTATGGTCATATCGTCGGGTTAAAATTACAACTAGACATCTACATTTTTCAAGTTTTGAGAAAATAGCGTTTTAGGTATTTTGAAATTCGTTTTTTTTTTTATGGGATTTTGAAGTATTTTGATTTTATTTTTTATATAAAATTGGATGTGGACTACATTTCAAAAAAGCGACTAGGCTGGGGTATAGAGCCGTTTTTTCTTCATGTTTTTGTATACTTAACTCAAAGCATCAATGTTTGTAGATGTCTAGTTGTAGTTTTAACCCAATGATTCAAAAAATTTTTTCTTAGTACAACTTTTAGAATGTAGCCATATGGCAACAAATGTTCTGTATATAAATGGTTTGGAAATATTGAAGAAAAAACATTTTATAAATTTTTATTTTTTATTCTATTTTGGTTTAGGATGCATTACGATAGTGAGAAATATATGATCTTATTTTAAAATAAACAAAAAATAAATTTAGTGCTGAATATAAGCATAAGTACACATTTTTGTTCCCCACATCCGGGGTATATTCATGTTGTACTTCTTTCCTTTTCGTCAAAATGATTTCGTCTGTTCTGAACCCTTGAAATTCTTGTAAGTATTGAAGTTGACAACTCTTAACGGTCCATCTCTAACGTCAAGTTGCTGGCCAGATAACAACATGATTTTATCTTCTTAAGAATTAGCTTTGGCGTGAAATTCTAAATGTTCAATTTTTTTAGGAAAAAACTATTTTTTTTTGTAATTCTTCTCATTGGGCCAAGCAAGCATTTGTTTGCAAAGTTAAATGCTGACCATTTAAACATTAGAAAACATAAAACTGCACATATTTTATATGCGCTGTTGAACTTTTTGTTTTTATGTTATTTATGTGCTGTTGCATGAGTTTTCTATTACAAAGTTTAATGCATTTCGTAAGCAATATTTTTCCAAAGTAAAAGCACAACATTTTCCAGACAGATTGACATTTTACATTAAAAAATCGTACATCAGATAGACAGACCAATACATATACATATACGAGTAATATTTACAAAGTACATGAAGTTTTTTTTTTTTTTTTTGTTTTTCTTCAAGTGAAGTTGCTACATTAAAAATAACCGAGAAATGCAAATATTCGACATTATACAGAGTAGTAACAAAAGAGGAAAATATGCCGCTCAAAAGCAAAGTACAATTCAGCAAGAAAGAAATTGTTGTCCCTGATGCCCCAGCAACATCCCTAAGCTGTTTTATGCACAACTCAGATTTAAGTTAAGAGTTGAAATTGAGCTGCAGATCTATTTGTTGCATTTAGATTTTGTTTCTATGCCCTGTTGCTTCACTGCAATTGCAATTCCAATTTGCATAAACATTTGCAATGAAATGCTTTACAAATAGACCTATCTACTACACGATTACAAATTGATAGAAATTGCAAGCACCCACAGGCGTATGATAGGTTAAGGGTGTACCATTGCAAATTTGTTAGTGCGGAAAGAAAATTTAGGCTCAATAATAATGGAGATGTCTGCTTATCAACACTAGAGTACCAGTGTCTATACCCTTGAGAATTTATGGTCAGAATTTATAGCATCAATTTGAAGTAGAGCGAGCAGCGAATAGACCAAGCAGATAAATAAACGTGACTTGAGCGAAATCCCCGACGAAGTGCCAATCAAAGGGCAAAAGAACTAAAAATATCCGACCGTATCATCTGGCGCATACTGAAAAATGAGCTCAAGGTCAAGTCTTATAAGATCCAAAAGGCGCATGTTCTCACACCGAAGCGGCAACAAGTTAGACTTCAGAGAGCGAAGGAGTTGCTTTGCTTGGCCGAAAGCGGTCAATTTCCGAACATTGTGTTTTCTGACGAGAAACTTATTCCAACTGAGCAATTCGTAATTTCTCAAAACGATAGGGTTTACTTGAACGATCGTTCATGCAAGAATTTGAGTCATCAATTGACCACCAGGAGGCAGCACCCGCCGCAAGTAATGGTTTGGGCCGCTGTTACCGCAAATGGCCGCTATCCAATCGTTTTCATCGAGCCTGCCGTCAAGGTAAATGCGAAATATTATCGGAAAAGTATTCTGGAGGCTTCTTTGAAGCCGTGGGTAGACAAACATTTTGGTGACAATGGCTCTCGAATTCACCAGACGCAAATCCAATGGATTATTCTCTCTGGGTCATTTTGGAAAGCAAGGTCCGAACTAAAAGATACACCAGTCTTGAGGCGCTGAAAACAGCCAGTGCTCGCGACTGGGCCAAAATACCGGTAAGTCACATTCGAGCAGCTTGCGATTCGTTTTTGAACCGTCTCAAGGCTATAGTCAAGGCAAAAGGTGGTCGAATAGAGCAAAAGTGAACTGATTCTGAATTTTGTATTATTTTCACACACTCTGTATATCAATGTTAACCCTTTCAGGACCGTAAGGAATTGGGAGCTTATGCAACCATGTTAGCTATTTATAATGATCTATTGGGCGTCCAGAAAACATATTTTAAAATGGAATTTTCTGGGACATATGTGTCCCTATGGTCGTTAAGGTAGACTTTTTCCCCATACATTTTTATATGGGGAAAATATGCTCTTATTTCAAAGGGTGATAACTTGGAAAGTAAGGGTCCAATTGAAAAAATTTGAAGGTATGGTTTGATTGGTAAGATTAGGGCTATTTGATGCCATCAAAAGAATTAAAATAAACCATCTCCTGGAACTACACCGCAAGATTGAAAACGGCGCTTTCTCAGCTCAAAGCACGGATATTTCGAAATCCTGAAGTATATGAGGAATTCTGGCCTCCGATTTGAATTCAGTGTCAAAAAGTACGTTACAGTACATATGTCTACTAACAGGTTCATTAAATTTTTTTATTTTGATTGCTTGTGGAATTGGTAAAATTGTAGAACAAAAGTGAGTTGGAAAGTTACCCTTTATGACCCATTTTGAATTTTATGATTTATCAATATACTAAACTTAAATAATGGTTCAATTAATGTATAAAACAACAATTTACTTGCCTGAAAACAATTATTTCACACTATAATATGATTAAAAATACTTTAACAACTATAAATTCTGCTGTAAAGTATAACTATAGTTCACCACACAAACTGTCACATTAGAATGATCATACAAAAGTAACGGTGCTTCTGATGGAGTTGCCAGATTTGATAGGAATGAAGGAAGCGTTTAGGAACTAATAAATGTCAAAATAACATATATCGGTTTCTTACTTATATAAATATAATTTATTTTTGTCTTGGGACACATATGTCCCTATTGTCCTGAAAGGGTTAAGGAAATAGGAAAAGAAAATGAGATATCAAAGTAAGCAGATAATTAAATGCAAACTTTATGATTACTAAATTGGGAGTACCATTTTATAAACATTCTTATACCCTGCACCCAGGGTATATGCACTTTGTCCTTCCATTTGTAACACAGAGAAATTATATACTATATATTCTTGATCAGTGTTGCCTCTTGAGTCTATATTGCCATGTCCGTCTCTCTGGCTGGCTGGCTGAGTGTGTGCGAAAATACATTTTCTGAGAAAATTGAGCAAAATAACTCAATGAAATTTTGTACACTGCAAAGTTTACTCGTGGGATTGAAAATGAGAAATATCAGTCAACGGACACGCCTACCGCCCTTACAAAAAATATATTCAATATGCAACTTTAGGAGTATTTTTCACGACAATGCAACGAAAATACACATTATTACTACGAATTGTAAGCGCAAGCTCTGAAAAAAAAAGATTTGGCGAATTTGGACAAGAGGGCTTGACACCTCCCATATACTCGTAAGCAAAAGCTTCAAAACGCTATAATGAAAGGGTTTTTGGAGAAAGTCGAACTAAATTTTACTCATACACTAAGAACTATAAATGAGACTTTCTTTGCGTTATCAACCAAGATTCGACTTGACACATCTGATTTCTATGAAAATTGGTGAAAAGATAGAATTTGACACACGTATTACTGTGGAAAAATGATTTACCCTTGGAACTTCGATCCAACCTTTGGATACTCCCATATATGAAAGTGTATAGCTACTCGGCTTTTTAACCGATTTTAATGAAACTTTCAGAGTTTCTGTACAAAAGTATGAGCTTCTCAAAAAAAAACCTGTTTTCTTTTTCAAAGCCATTTTAGGGCATGGAGCACCCTTTCTATTTTTTTGTATATTTTTATTTAAAAGTAAATATTATTACAATTATTTTTCAGTCCTCAAAATTGTGGTATATTTGACGGTTATCAAGTAATGAGTTTTTAAATTTGTATAATGTTGTGTTTATCATGAGTCTTTGATTCGCGTGCGCTACCATACAGGGTTGAGACCGTCCGGACGCTATTTTTTTCAGTGAATTAGTGAAATTTTTCATAGAATTTTTTTTGTGGAATATTTTGCCCATTATAACCAAGTTTTTGGATAAAGGGGTCAAAAAGACCCATAAAAACGGGATATAACGGGTTAATATCTTTGAAAGGTTAACATGAAATAAAGGAAGGATCAATTTTTTAAAACATTTTAACCCATTGTATCCCGTTTTAACGGTTCTTTTTGACCCCTTTATCCAAAAACTTGGTTATAATATGGGTTAAAATATTTCACAAAAAAATACTATGAAAAATTTCACTAAGGTTCACTAAAAAAATACCGTCCGGACGGTGGCAGCCCTATATGGTGACTGACCTCCATGATTCAAACTACAATGAAAAATTACGAGGACCACTCTCACGCAAAACTGCATTTGTTTGCACTTCTGCATTTAGTTACTGTTTGCTAGAAAAGAAAATCACTTGAAGCATAAACTCAGTCCATTGGAAATGTCCTTTTTAAATGAACACAAAGGACGCTCGATATTGTGATAGAAATAAATTTTGTAATTTTTCTAAATTTTTTTTTTTTTTTTTGTAATTGTAACTGGTGCGTCAATTGAATGAAGTACAATTATAAAAGGCACCTTTGCACACATACGAACACATATGCATGCATGAACGATAGCCTGCACTAATACATAAAACACATATTCAATTGAATACAAGACGCGTTGCGTGCAAACTTAATGAAGCCAAAAATTGCAATTTTTTTTTTCTTCTGTTTTTGCCATGTGTGCATGTTAGTGCACCAATGCCATCATCCGTTCCTTCCATTTTTGCTGGTTTTTTAGACTTTTTACTTACTGGTCGGATACGCAAGTCTCAATTTTGTGTTCAACGAAATGCTGGTATGTTGCGTGCACTGTGAAGCCCCGTTGGTTGCTGGTTGCATTGCCTTCAATGAATTTTGTGCGCATTTTACGCTGAATTTGTTTCGAATACCAAAGTGGAAATATTCATGAGATGATTTGGGCAAAATAATAATGGGTATCTTGCTGCTCGTTCATTTTGCTTGGGACTATACAAAACCGAGAATTCACAAGGCTTTAAATTTCGAAATCATTATGAGTTTACATAATTTCTCTTAATTACTACAATTCCGACTGGGTGGTCATATTTCTAGGCCTTTCCGATGGTTTAACGTTCAATCAGCTACGTGCCACATGCGTATGTTGCATGCATTTGAAAAACTTTTTTTTTTAATTTTATTTTCTTTTTTCGATTTTTATTTCTGAATTTGCGCATATCGGAAGTAGGATGTGCAACGGACATGTTCAATATTTGTGCAAAATGCGGCTTTGGCTTAAGTGATATTGCAATAAAAGCCTCGGTATTAAGTAGGCTTAGAAAATTATTACTGTGATGGGTTTTCTGAAATGCTGCAATGAAATAAATTTTGCACATTAAATGCTTTAATGGCATTAAGTGTGGTTGGACCATAGTTAAGCTTATACCGATAACCGAAGGCATACGATTGAAAGTTTTAGTGAAGAGGTTTATTTAGGCGCTACAAAGAAATCCATTGTATAAGTTTTGAGGCTATATGGATCAGGATTGTGTATAAATTATTTTTGGTTTTAGCTTTACACTGGGGATGTTATGGAGGTGGTCTGACGGAAACCAGAGCCGGAAGCGAATATTTTTAATTTAATTTTTTTGGAATAGGAACGGTAGTCAGAGATGCAAGATTTACACATATGTACACTATGGGAATAACCTTTGCTTCTTTCTCTCAACTCAACGGTGCAAATTTTTAATCCACCTCCAGTATAAATATCAATTCAAATCTTTCGGAGCCAAACCCCTACTCGGAGGTCAAAATCAAGATTCGTAATAATACACGTTGAAAAAACACAAAATTATGGGAATTTTTAAAATCTTAAATATCGAAAAACATTGAAAAATACTAAAGAAAATTGAAGAAGTGGCTATGTATACGTTAAAACCTTACTGCCAAAAAGACTCAACCGACAAAAAAATTAAGCTTTTAAAATTTTTAATTTTTAACCTGTATATGGGCTGACCTGTATATGACTGACCCAAAAAAATCAAAGCTGTTTCGATCTTAAGGACTCACCACTTAAAATGTTTGGTAGGGTCTCTAGATTACGTGTGTACATAAATTTGTGGTAAAAAAATAATGAGATTTAGTACACGCACAAGCGCGATTGGTGGCGCTGCCTTGACCGTACGAGAATGGGAGTCTTTTAGCCCGTGGAAATCGATAAAAAAGAATAGGAAACATTTTTTTTCTTTCCTACTTTGTTTTCGAGGTCGTTGAAGGTGATACATGGCCAATTTTTGGAAAAAATTCCAAGATTTCAAGGCATTCAAGATTTTTCTCAAAAAAAAAAAAACGAAAAAATATAAGATTTTTGTTAGATTACTCTATTGCCATAAATCGTAGAAAAAATTTTTGTTTTTTTCTTTTTTTGGACACTAGTCTTGTAGCCAAGGTTGTGACAAACAAAATGAGTGAACGCACAATATTTTTTAAAAAAATCGGCCACAGACAGAACCGCCGTCCAGACGCATTATTGTTCATTGCCGGTCACCGGGGATATCTGCCAATTTAACGCAATTATCATTAGTTTTTGAGATCCTACCTTGTACTTTTGATGTCGCTGGAGATCTTAAAACATTTATTTTTAAGATAAAATGCAAATGTTTCGAGTTTTTACAACGAGATTCCGTGGGAGCCCACCTCCTCAACCAATTGTAAGTTCTAACTATTTTCCGATGGTCACTTTCGAGACAGATTCTGAAAATGATCTCTTCGATGAAGCACATATACTCATCACAATTTTATTCAAGGCAATATGGCAAGTATGCTAGATCGATCAAAATTGTCAACAAGATCCGCAGTATTTGTCATATCCGTTTTGGCTGCTGAGTTTGCCATCGATTTGAACAAAATTCCGTGCTCGACAGAAAGTTTGAGGAGGATGCGAAACTAGGCACGTTCCGATCTCTACAAGAATATCATCAAAAATCTTGATAGAACAAATTTTTGCACTAAACATTGGGACAGGAAAATAATGAAAAATTCAGAGAGAGATGGGAAAACAGAAACAGCTACTGTGGGTTCCTGATATGTCATCTACATAGAACAGGTGAGAGATATAATAATTCTTATGATTCTCACGTTTTGCTAGACCATCAAAATAATTACCCCGCTATCCTTCCTTTCCGTTCCGGGTGGTCGTGATTCTTAGATGTCTCCACTGAAGACTCTCAAGGTATCAGAAGTGATACTCGGGTTTTCGTGCTAGGGGTATTATTGACTCTTCTCACGCCCTGCATGCAGTTCTTTTAAAAAGTAGAGCTTCAACGCAAAAATAAGGTGAAATGTTTAATAAATTATTGTAGGTGAAGAGCAAGCTGAAACCATTTATTCGCTGCTTGTCCTCTGGGATCTGGTTGACGTCATTACTAGGGGATGCGCTGATAGCACAGCGATTAACACAGGAATACTTAAAGGTGCATTAGTTATCCTTGCTCATAATAGGTCCTAAAATTCCGAAAAAATTCAAGCAAATTCCTTGATGAAAAATAAATCGACTTTGTTTATGATGTTTTTTTGTTTTTATTTAAGCCCCCTTAGCAGAAGAAAAAACGAAAAATGCTAAGTTTTGGGTAATAAAGTGATTTTTGGCGGAATGCAAAATTTAGCGTTTTTCGTGTTTTGGTCGAGATGGGTGGCTTAAATTAAAAAAAACATCTTCAAAAAAGATGATTTATTTTTCGCCAAAGAATTTGCTTGATTTTTACCAGAAATTTAGAACCTTTTATTTTTGAATACTTTTTTTGTTTAACAATTATCATATTTATTGAATTTTCTGTTACACTCGAGACTAACAATAATTATATTAAATTTAAAATTACTACATTCTATTATAGTGTACTAGTTGAAAATTTGGTCTGACGGGAAGTAGATCATTCTTACCTAATTCGGGAATGGGGAATCCAGTGGTGTTAACCGTTTTGCTGGATTGGTTCATCGTCCCATACAAAAAGTTCAAATCAAAATTTTGTCGAGAAAGTGGTGTTTGTCATAAAGAATCTCTTACTAAATAAATTGTGACGAATCAAAGATTTTTCATCAAAAGTATGTTTTGCTGTTCAAGACGCTAATTTTTTTATCAATTTATTGAATATTTCTTAATTTTATCTTTAATTTTTACAGAATTTTCTTATAGAGTGAGCGCTAGACGGACTTGAGCATGCAAAATATGAGTACCGAAAACTGAACTGAGATTCTCATAAGTCTGACTACAAGTAACAAGAAAGTGGATGCTATCAGAATCTGCGGTGGTCCATGTTTTTAAGTCCCTACCCCGGTACAGCCTAAGCTTGGATTTCCGTTTTCAGTTTTTATATCAAGTTATGATAAATGGGGACCTTTATATTACGAATATGATCTTGTTTCTTATCTATCACGTCTGGATCCTGAATTATCCTTGCACAAAAGTGAAAAAATCACTGTTTTGAGGTCTACTAAAAACTATATGACAAAAACAGCACATAGTAAAATTAATTTTCGTTAATGACTACGGATAGAAAAAATTACCCTTAACAAGCCGTTCTTTAACTATTTTTCAATTGGATCACTACATCCCAAGTTATAAGCCTTTAAAAAAAGGATGTCTCACAATAATATACAAAGGCTATTTCCATACCGAAAAACTTTAAATTTTATAATTCTTACTAATAACAATATTTTATTGTAAGAATTTCAAGCCTTTGCAGAACCAGATCATAAGACAAATGACAGTTCTATTCTAGATTTAGTGAATAAATCCACAAATGACTGAGCCGAAAATAAAATTTTAAGAAAATTCGGAAGAAATTAACGGTAAAATAAAAAAATATCCAATAAATTGATTAAAAAATTAACAATTCGAATGCCCATTTTGATAAAAAATCATTGGTTTGCCAGAAGTTACTAAGAGATTGTTTATGAAAAACACTTGCTTCTACACGAAATTTTGATTTGAACTTTTTGTATGGGGTGTTGAATCAATCCAGCAAATTGGTTAGCACCACTGAATTTCCCGTACCCGAATTAGGTAAGAATGACCTATCTCCCGTCAGACCAAAAAAAAGGTCCCAAAAACTAGTACAGTGTTATTATCGAAATTTGAGAGTGAATGTTCGCCATCCCACTGGAAAAGCTTTATTTACAGGAAAGAAAGCTCAATAGAGTAGGTACGGACACTCCCAGAAATCGGTAGTACACGGAGAAAAAAAATAGTACCTGCTACTTTATTTCTCATAAATTTTACCAGATTTTCAAGTCAGAATAGTGACAACTTTACACCGAAGTAAGATTCACCTTACTGTTTTAGTCAATTCAGATTGTTCAAATGACCTGACAGTCTAGTAATTTTAATGAAAAAATTGGCGTGATATTTACCTTACTGTATAGTTCAAACAACAAAAAAAAAAAAAAAAATGAACTAACCGGCCGGCGCCGGGATACGAACTCTGGCCCTTCCGAATGGTAGTCAGATACACATCCTCTGGGCTGCTTCCGCATATGATGTAGAAGCAAAAAAATTTGTATATCAAGAAAATGTCTGTCCAAAAATATAAATTGTTACTAAAATTATAAAAGTCAAAATGACTCTATATTTTTGTGGTACTTACCTTACTCGCGTAAGGTGACAATTATGATAATCATTTTTGTGCGTGAAAAAAATTGAAGTTATTTTGACAAGAATTATAAATTCAAAATGGTCATACATTTTTTCCTAAAAGTATAAATTACTTTACAAAACAAGTCAAATGTAGGAAATTTGTAGTAAATATTTACATTTAACTACATTTTATTTGTAAATGTGACTTTACGGACCCATCAAATAGTTCATGTAAGGTAATTTATATTTGAAATTTAGTGTTGATTACTTTAATTTTTCGACTAGCCAATATAGTAAAAATTATTATACGTATTTTTCTCCGTGTAGGTACTGAGATTAGCGTGCTTTTTAGAACATAGACGATTTCGAAGCTAAACTTTGGCTGTCAATCCAACAATGCCACTACTACAACTGTTTTGGTACTGGCAGATAGACTGGAGTGAGTAAAATTCTTTAAAACTGGATGTCAAATCCGTTCTGGCTCCAATGATATAAACTTTTAAGAAACGGTTTACAATCGCTGAATATGAGAAGCGGTAGAAATTGTGTGAAATCCATTTACTTGGTATTTTTCATTTCAAATTAGAAATAAAAACGTGAAACCAACTTTTCACGGAGCAAAATGAGTGTCATAATTTTAACTCAACTGGAGTTGTAAAAAAATTAATGTAATTGACACTAAACTTCAAACTTAAATAAATATTCTTAAAATTTTTTGATGTTTCCGTAAAGTAAAATTTACAAATAAAATATAATCAAATAATAAAGTTCTATTGACTTTAAATTTCCAAACATTTCTATATGTAGAGTAAATTATGCTTTCCGCCAAAAAATACATAACCGTTTTTACTTTATAATTCTTGTAAAAATATTTATATTTGGATAAACATTTACATATAAATTTTATACTTCCTTATCATAAAGGTCAGTGGTGTATAGGTGTAAGAAGTATGTAATTGTCAGTAAAAATAATATCTTTCTAAGTATCACACGGGTTGAATCCTAGTGCATTCGTTTATTTTTTTTAACTTTACAGGAAGGTAAATATCACCTAAATTTTTTCAAAAATATAACTATACTGTAAGCTTTTTTAAAAAAATTATAAATTTACAAAACAGTAAGGTAAAATTTATTTATCTTGTTAAATTTACTAGAAATAAACTATTATTTCCTCCATGCAATTACGATATCAATTAGTAAAAACGGGCTCATTTGGCAGTAAGTCGATAACGAGTTATTGTTTTCATGATTTATTTGAGGTAGATATTTAATTTTGTTTAATTTGCTTCGCAAAAATGCTTTTAATATAAGTCTTATCGTATCAGTCAGAACACTCACTTGCGACTTTAGTATCCGGTGTTATCGTGAGTTCTGTAGTAAATTAAAAGCAAAAGTACGTGGCGCTTATCTCCTTTGAAAGTATTAAAAAATTGCAGACGCAATGAAAAAAGTTTATTTTGCCAAACTTAATATTTTTTTTTTCATTTGTAAGCAAAGTTTATTAAATCAGGGCATAAAAACAGCATGTTTTGCACAAAAACACAGCAAAAAAAAACTAAAATTTTTCAATTTCAACAAATTTTTGATTTATGTGTCTGCACAAAAACTTTACATGCGCAAAATTTTGTTTTTTGTGAAAACATAAAACTTTCACCCCAGCCCTTAAGGATTCGAAGAAAACTACACACACACACACACACACATATACATATTTTCCTGTGTAGTGTAAAAATAGCAAACATCAAAAGTTTGGTATACCAGAAGATTTCTAGCAAGAAGCCAAAAAATTCTTTGGCAATTTCATGTCCTATGTAGTGTGGCCTAAACTTGGCAACACATTTGCACACACATCCTTAAGCAAACACACACAAAAAATAAAAAAGATCTACATCACTGTAATAAAACTAGCAACAGCTATAGAACCGACAACAACAGCAGAACTCTGATAGTTGCAACAGCAGGAAAGCCTATGAGTTTTGTCCATGCAACCGCATACAAAAATTCACAATACACAATGTGTCATCAGACAGTAAGACAAGATCCTTTAGAAACCAAATAAAATTTGAGTAAGATGCTTTCGTGCGTCGTGTCAATGCTGATATTGAAAGAAAACTGTAATTTTCAGAGCGGTTTATCCTTCTTGTAGACTTATCCTTACACAATGCTTACAAAATCATAATAGATTTGAACAGAATTTGAAGCTTTTGAACATACTGTGCATATTTGTCCGTATATGTACTATGTTCAAGCGGCTTTTGGCACAAATACAACACAACTAAAGTCACACATACTATGCAAACAGCTGAAATGTGCCAACAATAATGGTAGCTATCGAGGAAGTACTACACATACACTTACACCTAGATTGTTGTCGTGTGTACATATATACTTATATCGAAATTGCATATACTGATGCATCCTTAAAGCAGCAAGCAGGAAACGCTGCTTTTGGGCCAAAAGCATTTCTGTTGCTGTTGTTATTGCTGTTGATGTTGCCGCCGCTGCTGCTGCTTGGGATCTGCCATTGTTGTTTGTTGCGGAAAATGTACCTGCAACAATGATAAGACATACCAAGTGAGGAACTACGAATGTTGCTGAGCTAGTACACATGGCATTCAGTTGGTTATGCGAAATATGCCGTGACAAATTTTGGGTAAATAAATTTCACGAAACTTTAAGAGTTTGAGAATTGTGTGATATTGTTGTTTATGGAAATTAAGTGAATTATTAAAGAGAATTAATTTTTTTTTTCTGAATATATGACCAACATTTGAGACTATTTCCATCTCAATTTTTTCGAAATTGGCAGTTTGGGTTCTCAGATTTTTATAAAAATTTGCAGAGTTGTCCTAAGGGCTAAGTACGGAGACCTCTTATTATTAGTTTTTTTGCAAGTTATGGGCATGGACGTACTCTCACCTCTGCTCTGGTTAGTGGTAATAAACACTTTCCTTAATCAGCTTAACAAAAACGCGGTCAAGGTAGTTGCGTATGCGGATGATGTGGAAATATTGGTATCAGGTCCGTTTCCCGACGTGATCAGTAATATTATGGAAGGAGCTTTGACAAAATTATCCTCTTGGTCCACAGCATGCGGCCTGGGGGTTACCCCAGCCAAAACGGATCTTATGCTTTTTACCACAAAAACCAAAATTCCAAACTTTAACCTTCCTCGACTAAATGGACATACTCTGTCACTCGCCAAGACAGCCAAATATCTAGGAGTTATACTGGATCAAAAGCTAAATTGGAAAGACAATATCGAACTGAGGTGCAAGAAGACTTGCATAGCCTTCTATGCCTGCAAGAAAACTTTCAGCAAAAAATTAAGACTTCAACCAAGAATGGTTCTTTGGATGTACACAGCCGTAGTACGTCCAATCCTCACTTATGGCTCCCTAGTTTGGTGGCCAGCTACTAGCAAGGGCTATAATCAGACAAAACTAGAGAGGGTGCAAAGGACCGCTTGTGTCGGTGTAACGGGGGCACTGAGGTCATGCCCTACCGCAGCTCTTAATGTCATTTTACACCTGTTGCCTCTTACCTCTTTTATTAAAGCTTCTGCTTCATGCAGTGCAGTCAGACTCAGGGAATCTGGCTGTTGGGTGCCAAAGCAGTATGGCCATTCTTCCATTTTCGAAAAACTGCAAGCTGAACTTACCTGCTCAACAGACTACACATGCCCGATACTCAGTTTTGATAACAATTTTCGGGTATGGCTTCCAGAGAGAGCTCAATGGGAAGATGGCACTGTTAACGTAAACTTTGAAACCACCATATACAACGATGGCTCCAAGATGGAGTGGGGAGTAGGTGCGGGAGTGTTCTCAAAAGAGCTGAAATTATACCACTCATTTCGCTTGCCTGATCAGCCAGCGTTTTTCAGGCAGAAGTTTTTGACATCCTTGAAACCTGCATATCATTAGAGAATATCAATACCTTTTCCGGAAAGGTGGCAATCGTCTCGAATAGTCAGGCTGCCATCAAAGCACTCAATTCAACAATAATAAAATCTAAATTAGTAGCAGATTGCAAGAAAAAATTAGTCAGACTAGGGCGTCGGCTTGATCTTGCGCTCGTTTGGGTCCCTGGCCATAGGGACATCGAAGGCAACGAAAAAGCTGATGAACTGGCAAGGAACGGCTCCTCTCTGAATGTCACAAGGCGAATACTAATTGGAAGGCATTGACTACATGTAGGATATCAAGGACAATCTGGCCTTCATATAACAGTTCAAGAACTACTTATTTACTAGCTAATAACCGTATTAATATAGCAAGACTTACAGCAGTTTGCCCTGGACACTGGACCATCGGCAAGCATGCTGAAAAACTAGGCATCCCGTTCAACTCCTTTTGTCGGAGTTGCTTGGATGCAAACGAGCAAGAATCTCTTGAACATTTTCTCTGTGACTGCCCAGCTCTGGCTGGTAGGTAATTTTAAAATTTTCTGTCGGATCACTTTTGTGGTATTAAAATGGCACTTTTAGTGCTACTTAGGGTTTTAGCTTGCTTCGCTAAACCGCCACTCTAACCTAACCTAACCTATGGGCATGGAACTTCAGAGTATCAAAGTAGTGTTTTTGCGAAAAATCGATGCTATTTTTTTTCTAAGCTCCTATTGCTCCGCCATTTGACGTTCGATCATCAAGAATAGCATAACGTTGCAAATGTCTTGATGTGGGCTATATCTCATTCATAGAAATAATTTATCTCAAAAGTTTTTTTCGACTAGTTGTACTCATTATCTCAGTTCTTACTACCCTTAGATGCCAAAGGCACTTCATAAAATTGAAGCCCATAAAAAATCATCAAATTCATCTCTACAAAGTTGAAATTGAAGAAGTTATAGCGAATCCAAAACTTCATTACAAAATATGAAAAACAGGATGTTTCAAAAACGAAAATCGCCCTCTAAAATCATGCAACATTATTTTTTTTAACATTTGACATTTCAAACAGTAAGCAAATCAAAAAAAAAATGGGTCTTGCATAGTTTTAGGGGATGATATTCGTTATTGAAACAATCTGTTTTTCATATTTAGTACTGCGGTTTTAGATTCGTTATAACTTCTTCAATTTCAACAAATTGAGTAAACATCGTGGAGATGAATTTTATGATTTTTTGTGGGCTTCAATTCTATATGGCCTTGTGATTTATTATGAAATTTTTAAATATTTTCGAACTATGCCAAAAGCTTCCAAAAAAAAAACCAACTTTCAAAAAAGTTTTTTTTTGCATTTACCTAGTTAAGTACCTACCACGCTTGCTGTTTGCTAAGCTTATTCTCCCAAGTACCTTAAAGTATGCAACATAAAATAATTACATTTTCTACAACAGTTGGATGCAAAAACTACTGTGAGTTACAGAGCATAGTTTTAGGTGCTTCCATAAATTCAATTTACTAACAAGCACATGAACATAAAGTCAAATTTATGAAATAACAAAGTTAATTTAATTATTTCTTCTTAAATTTAAAAAGCTTTTAGAAAATAATTTGGAGTACTGCAAAACTGTATCATATCTTATGCAAACGCACTTGAACGCGCAATTTAATTTTGCAAGGAAACCAACTAAAATTTATTAATTACACAGAAAACTTTTAAGCACAGCAACCAGAGAAGGAGAAAACAAAAATTCGTTTTACTTAAATATAATTTGTTTATTAAAAACTTTTTGTATATGCAATTAAGGTTGACAATTCCGCTTAAAAATGGGGGGTGTAAATAACACGGAGAAAAAAAACAAATATCAAAAAACAATTTGCCAGCACTTAACCATCACATACATATGTATATATGTAGGTATGTATGTATGTAGCAAAGGTTGAAAGGGCAAATTTTTGCGCAAAAGCTAATGAGAAAGTTTTACATCCTGTGCAGCTCCAAAAAAATTTTGTTTTAAATTTTGCTTGTAGTTAACGCTTAATGACAAAAAATTTTATGCAAATAAAAAATAAAAAAAAAACCGTCCATTTAAAGCAACTGTCTGTATTTTTATACATACCTACATAAATCTACATATATCTACATACACAAGAGGAAAAATTTCTAGTGCTTCTGATCCAAGCACTTCAAAAGCGCTTGATATTTAGAATCACTTGAACAATGACTTTTTATATTGTAGTAAGAACAACATGAGTACGAACCTAGCCCGGTGTTTTTTTTCTTTTTTTTGCTTTTATTTTTTATTTTTTTCTTTTTATTAAAATTTTTTTTATTCAAGATCTTTTGTTTCACTTTTCTATTTCCCTTTCTCTTATGAATTTACTTTCGTTTAATTGATTTGAAATTGATTACACAATGATTCCATGTAAGGCTGCAGTAGGAACAACGTGGGTTCGAACCCAGCCCGTGTGATTTTTTTTTACTTTTTTTTATTTTTTTTTTTGTTTTTTTTTGTTTTTTTTTTTTAATAAAATATTTTTTATTTAACATCTTTTATTTCACTTTTCTATTTTCCTTTCTCTTATTTATTTACTTTTGTTTAATTGAATTGAAACTGATTATACAATGATTCTATGTAAAGCTGTAGGAACATTCGTACGTATGTCAAATTCTGTTTGGACAACATTTGCTTAATATACAAATTTAATACCTCTTCATATCATCGGGCATTGGTGTAGCGGTCTAAAGAGTTGGTAAATGTAAGTAAAAATAATTTGTTTCTATCTATCACACGGACGGTCGTGGGTTCAAATCTTGGTGAAAAAATGCTTACCGCAGCATTACAAATAAGCGCTTCAAAAGGCCTTTTGAAGTAAGGCGGTAGTAAGCTTAAGCGCGCTTACATCCCATGACATGCAATGTTAAAAAGAAACAATAGTTCTTACGTAGCAGAAGCGCTTATTGGTGAAAAAGATGCACTTCAGAAGGGTTTTTGAAGCACTACTTTTCCCATTGGGTATAGAAACCTTTTTTTTTTGGCAAAGTGTGCCTACGTGTGTGCAGTGTTGCGTAAAATTAAAATGTTGTTGAAAGAAAGAATAAAAAAAAAATATACCAACTTATCTCCAACCCAAAAAATTCAAAAACGTTTTGAATTTCTAAAATTTCAATTATGACTTTTTTCTGCGTCAAACGCCTAAAAATATGCCGCAACTTTATGCTTAATGCAAACAAATGAATTTCGCATGCGAGCTGTCAGAAAAAGACTTTTTATCCACCCAACGAACCCAAAGCTCTATGTATTAACGCACAAATGCAAAACAAAAAAACAAGTCATTGTCACATACACACACACGCTGTTTTTGCTACACAATTCTGTTTCTCTAAAGCAAAGTTTCCCACTACAACAAAGTTTTTAAGTTTTTTTTTTTTTTTTGGTTTTTCTTTAAACTTTTTCATTTCGACATAAATTTATTAACAATTTCTCTTTAAATACTCCACCGCCCCACCGTACGGCTACAATTTTTGTTACTGCTGCATGCGCATCAACTTCCGTTTCCGCTTGTGGCAAGAGTTTCCGTTAGCAATCGCAGCACCGGCAGCAGCAGCAGCAGCATTCTTTCATTTGAATTCATGCTGAGCTGTCATTTTAAGAGATCCCAAAGCAGCAACAGCACCAACAGTGACAGTTAAATTAGTTGTCATCAAATGCGCACGTACAAATTTTATTATTGTTGTTGTTGTTGCTGTTGTTGTTAAGGTTGCTGTTATTTAAATAGTTCAGGTTCTTGTTGTTGCTCCCGCTGGCAATATGCGTGTATGCCAACACTCAAGTTGTAGACTCTTGTACAACAGCAGCAACAGCAACAGCAGCACTTTATATATTTAAGTTATCATTTTTGTTTTTCCATTTAAGAAACACTTCCGGTTGCAATGGCAACACTTAGACACGACCAAAGTGTGGCAGCAACAACAAGAGCAACAGTGGTAGTAGTTGCTGCTGCATAACTTGTGGCATTTCTTGGTTTGCAGTTGCTTTTTGCTTTTCGTTTTGACTTTAATGAAAACATTTTATGGATTTTATGCTGCGTGTTTATTGTTTCTAATGTTGCTTTTACTGCAGTTACATTCATCTTCATTTGCCATATCCAAAATCTGTGTCTTCTGTCATGTTTGCTATGCTGTCAGGCAAAGTTTTCATTGCTGTCTGTCTGTCTGCCTTGTGGGTGACTTTGTCGTTTTTGCTTGACTAATGAGCGCAATGTTGCGGGATTGTTAAAAGATTTATACAGGGTGTAAACAGTAAGACTGTGAAGTTTTTGGAAGGTGATAGAGGAAGTCCAGTCTAACAAAAAATTGGAGGGGGTTTTAAAATGTGTGTACCTCTGAGGAGTTATAGGGAAAAAACTGATTTTCTGACTTGTCTCAGAAAAAAAAAATTTCTTGGGAGAACTTTTTTATATAAAACTTAAACTAAATTTTATGAGCTTTCTTAAAGCGTATATGGTGTATAAGGTCTAAAGGTATTTTGAAAAGATCTGGACCCTTAATTTAACATATTAAATTTTTCTTCTTACTTTTTGTTTTTGACGGACATTTTAGTATAAAAAAGTTCTACTAATATACTCTTTACTAAGAGTGTTTAGATTTGAAAGGATTTCGCAAAGTTCTTGTCGTTCAAATTTAATATTTTAATTGTTTTTCCTACTTTTTGAATTTGGTGGCCTTTGGTTTTGTTTTTGAAAATTTCGCTGAAAGAATAGGTATATATAAAAAAATTAAATAAAATTTTAGTTAAAATGGTTTATGTTGACTAAATGAAAACCATACTAATTTTACGAACTTTTAGTCATTTTTTGCAAGAGAGCACATAGCGCAGACCATTGATAAATGCGCTTTGTATAGAGATTGACTTCGAAGGCTCTTAGTTCAATCCCGGCTTCAAACAAAAAGTTATATTTTTCAATCGTTATTTCATTTAATTTAAAATAAATTAGATGATGATGGTTACGTGGCGGTAACCGAAACATATGTATGTCACCATAGCCATGCTTAGTAGTTTTTTTTCGCTTATCTTAATTATCAAAAGTTGGAAAAAAAATGCATAGAATTTTGGATTCTTGCAAATAATGACTAAAAGTTCATAAAATTAGTAAAATTTTAGTCTCAAATGCTTTAGGGCCGTTTTCATAATGTTCAGTTAAAATTTAACTTTCAGATAAATAAAAATTTTGTATGAAATTTTATGTCAAAGTGCCAGTTAAAGTTCCAGTTAATGCTTAACAGGACATTGTGAAATTGGCCTGAAATGAACTTTAGAAAAATCCAACATTAACTTTTAGGGTTGCCAGATGGTTGCTTTCGAAAATTTATTTTAAATTTTACATTTTCTACGTTCTATATTGTAATAACACACTAAGAAATAAAATTTAAATCGTTAAAAATTGATTGACTCTCAAATCGTTAAAGACTCATCAAACCGAAATTTAGTTAAAGCAAAACTAACAAAAAATAAAAAACTGGATGGCAACCCTAAAAATTTTTGTGCAAATTCAGAAAAGTTTAGAGGTTCTGAAACCAAAAATTTCGAAAGAAGTAAGAATTAGATAAGATTTTCGAAAATAACCAGGTGGTTACCATAAAAATTTAAGTTGGATTTTAAAAATGTTTATTTAAGTATTTTAAAACTAAATTTTATTTTTTTTTTTTTATATAAATGGCTTAAAGCAATAAACAAAAAAAAAAACCGGTTGGCAACACCGAAAGTTCTGAAAAATTTTAAAAAAGTTTATTGACCGTATCTCAAACTTAAAATTACAATTTAGTCAAAAAAGTAAGAATTTTTTAGTATTTTCGAAAATAACTAGATGGCAGCCCTAAAATTTTATCCTAGATTTTTAAAAAGTTGATTTATTCCTTTCGAACCGATGGGATGGTATATTTTAAAAATTTTTAAATAAATACATAAATCGGTTACTAACATCACTGGAATTGAATGAATTAATAAAATTAATGCAATTTTTAGTAACCACTGTTTTTTCTTATAACCACTCCAAAGACATTATATCCCAAAAATTGAAATCAAAAACATCTGTTGGGAACATAGACTGGAAGCGCCTCTGGCGGTGAAAATTTGAATTTAGATACGTTCAAACATTTTACTTAAATTATCTTTCTAAGAATAACCTACAACAAATATTGTGTACCCCACAGTTTTTTTTCGGGTCGAAAGGGTTAAGTGTTTTGGGACTAAATTTTAATTTTTTAAATAAATTATTAAGCCAAAATTAACAAAAAAACCAGTTGGAGGGTAACGTAACGGAGAATGATGAAATGTTGCAAGCGACGGAGGATGATTAAACGGAGAATGACATTTTTTTTCCAAAGTTGAAACTGGTGAATAGTCATTTTAACTTTTTATTGATTTAATTATATAAAGATAAAATAATATGTTTAACAATTTAAAAAAAACTTACGTGGAGAATGATGCTCACTTGCATTCTATACAAAATTTTAAAACTTTAAAAAAAAAAAACACACGAACACTAACTATCAAAAAACCAAAACTGACTGAGCTGAAAATACACTGAATATCCTCTTTCTCTTCACTTTCAGTTCTCCATTCTCTCAATACTTAAAAAATTTACAGTAAGATTAAGAAGCACTGAGCGGAGATAGTCTAAAATGAGGAACCAACTTCTGTGTATGTCAATTCTATTGTATGTAAAAAAAAAATTTCCGAAGAATTAGCACAGAAAACAATATATGAAATATGTACAAACAATGTCGTATAAGTTCACTAATAAGCGGTTAGGGACATGACGGAGAATGATTTTTTAATACTTTGTGCTATAATTTCATAGTTTAGTAGTAAAAATTATTTTTTCTTTTTCAAGCTATTCTTATAAAAGCTCTGGTAAAGTATCTGTATTAAACCGTTTAAATATCAAATTTCAAATTTAAGCATGCTTTTGAGCCACAGGATGGTACATTTTTTGTAGAATCACCCATATGTTAATACAACCTTTTTCAAACTAAAATGGCCGCCAAAGTCAAGAAGTTAAAAAAAAAATAAAATATCAATTTCAAAGGTCCAAAACTTGCGAAATCCATTTAAACCAAATACACTCTTAGAAAGCTCATACAATTTACTTGAGGTTTCCAATAAAACAGTTTACTCTAAAATGCTGGAGTGACGCCGTTCACGCACTTTTAAATCAAATCAATGGTAAAAATTACCCATATGTGAGTGATGTAGAGGTCTAAAGTTTTCTTAAAAATATTCCTGGTAATATCTTGCAAAAAATTGCTCAGCACATTATACACCCAAGATGTTAGGATGGTACACTTATGTCAATTGCTAAAATCTGCCAACACCATAATAAAGTTTGACATTTTTTAGCATAAACGTACTCACAACGTTTTGGTGTACAAGTGCTATTTGTTTTGTTTACAATGAGTTAAGAAAGTTAATTTGGTCAAAACATGGAAATTTTAAGAAATGGTTTTCGTTGGATTATTTTTCACAACTTTCGACGTGGATTCTCTCAATAAGAATATGTCGATGAACTCAGTTTTTTGTATGGTGATAAACATTCATCAAAAACCACAGTATATCGCTGGAATTGGAACACAATGAACTTCAGTAACAGCTTTAGTACCTAAAGATTTTTCAGTAAGAGCCGGACAAAATTCACTGCGTGCTCCAGGAAAATTCAGATTGGCTGCTGCTCGAAAAGTATAACCGAGAACTTGCCTTGGTTGTTGTTTCTTTCGGTTTTTTCTAAATTATAGCCTTTTATACCTTATTTCTTACATTTTATAAGCGGTATCTTGAATATAACTTGATTTGAATTTTATTTCATTTATGTATGTTTTTGATACAATATTTTGCATCATCTATATTTTTGATACTGTTTTTTGCATTTTTCGCTGCAATTGTAGGCAAGTCTTTCCTTGTGTAATAATCTGCCAAAGAAGACGAAGTGAATAACAACATTATTGTATTCCAGTTAAGTATCCCATTATCTGCAAAGCATACAAAGTATCCTTTTGAATTTATCATACCTTAGAGGATAATCAGCACATTGCTGTTGCAACAACAAAAACTACAACAATTACAATAAAAAAAAAAAAATAATCAACCAATCAACTCAACTCAGTCAGTGTAGCTGCTGAACAAAAGAAGGCATTTGATTACCTTGTACAGTCCATAAGCTGGAAGAACAGTAGCAAGCGCTGCCATTAAAGCGGAATATGATGGCCAATACTGGGTAAGTCAGACAAAAGAATGCGATACGATACAAAATAAACTTTATAGCAAACAAATTCCAGCGAAATACGATAAATATAAAAAAGAAATAAAACTTACTTGAATAATGAATATAATACATCGATACAACTAAGTATATATATGTATTGGCAAGATACTCGTAAATTTACTCAATACTATACATGTAAATATTTAGTATATAGATGAAATGAAGAGAAAAGAAAAAACGTACACACAGATAGATGAATTAATGAAACTTCGTTTTGGTTCTATAGGCGACTTGTGGAACAGAAGCTTAAATTTATACAGCAGATAAGTTTGTCTTATAGATTCAAAGGTAATATATTCCATAGGAATTAGACACAGAATGTTAAAATGATTATACAGCTTCAGAAATTTAAACAAAAAATTTTTACTATTTTAAGTTTAATTTTACTGACATGAATTTTTCGACCAATTTGTGAGAAATGTCCGTTTTGTAAACGAAAAAATTTGTTAGTTTTTCGAAACAAACAATGGTTATTTGAATAAACTTTTAAGTCATAGAAGTCGCCCTGACTTTAAAATACTGATATAAAGCTTAAGCTTAACCAAACGTCATGTCAACCATTCAAGCAATCGGTCAATCAACCAATAAATAAATCAGTCGATATATCAATTAAACAATAAATGAACAGGTTCGGTGCAGGATTTATTTCTTCACTAACCCTTGAAGGTTACGATTATATTTAATACATTAACACGTATTAAAAGTGATTACCAACAAACCAATAGTTCATTTAATGCAGTAAAAGCTGTATAGAATTAAAAATTCACTTTGTCCTTCCATTTGTAACGCAGAGAACGAGGTGTGGCAGGTATGGAAAGTATATGTCTTCTTGATCAGAGTCACCTGCTGAGTCGATATAGCCATGTCTGTCTGTCTGGTTGGCTGGCTGGCTGTGCGTGGAAGAACATATTTTGGGAAAACTGAGCAAGATAATTCATTGAAATTAGATAATCTGCCTCCATTCTCAAAATTAGCTCGAGGGATTGAAAATTAGCGAAATCGGTCAACGGCCACGCCTACCGCCTATACGAAAATATATTCAAAATGCAATTTTAAGAGTATTTTTCACGATAATACAACCACAATACACCTAAACACTAGGAAAATTTGACGCAAGCTATGAGCAAAAACCAGGCGAACTCGGACAAGAGGGCGTGGCACCTCCCATACAACTAAAAGTTTCAAAATGCTATACTGAAAGAGTTTTTTGAGATAATCCAACCAAATTTCATTCAAATACTAAAAACATTAAATACAGGCTCCCAGCAGAAACACGCCAAAATCGGACAAGAGAGTGTGGCATCTCCCATATAACCAAGAGATTCAAAATGCTATGCTGAAAGAGTTTTTTGAGATAATCCAAGTAAATTTCACTTAAACTCTAAGGGCTATAAGCGCATGCTTTGAGTAAAAACCGGGTGAAATTGGACAAGATGCCGTGGCACCTCTCATATAAGAAAAAGTTTCAAAATACTGCAGTGTAGGGTATTTAATGTTTGCCATGCCAAAGGCAACACCCTTACTAGTTCATTTTCATTAAGAAAATATAGTAAATTAAAATATTAGGCAAAAAAAGGAACAAGCATATCAAAGAACAAACCAAAAAGGGTAGCCGAAACGACTAAGTGATCCTCTTATGGCTTTGAAAATTCCACCTTGCCTACGGGATTGTCAATGAAAACATAAATCATTTTAAAAATTAGTCCACAAATCAATCAATTAGTCAATGAATTAATTAGTGAACTTTTTTCCCAAGCATACAAACAATCAATCTGTTATTTAATCGTTTGGCTAAATCAACTAATTGACAAATCAGACATTAATTCGAACAGTCAATTAAATATTATCAATTAGTCATAAATAAATCAATCAATCAACGGGATAATCTGTTTTTTATTCATTCAATTAATTGATCAATAAATGTAATAATCATTAGTCATGGAGTCAAGGAATTATAAATCAATAAACCTATTAATTAATCAATTAACGAAAAATCCCTAAGTTAATTTATTTACAGTCAATAAGCCGATTAATTAATCAACCAATCAGTCATCTAGTTGGTCAGTTAGTTCAACTCATTAATCAATATATCAATCAGCGATGAAATCAGTCAACTAATCATTTAATCAATTAATCATTCAATCAATTGTATGTATGTATGTATTCTCCTTCAACTCCTAGGAGGAGCATAGAGCCAATATGAAATCTCTCCATTTGTCACGATCCCTTGCGATGACTTTGATCTCTTGCCACGATTTTCCCGATTCTTGGATTTCCTTTTCCAACGACCTTTTCCAGTTGGTTTTGGGTCTGCCACGTCCTCTACTGCCTTGTGGATTCCACTCAAGGGCCTGGCGACAAACTTCGCTGTGTGGTTTCCGGAGAGTGTGACCAATCCAATCAATAAATAAATCATTCAATCAATTAAACTACTAAAAAATTAGTCAAACCAGTCACCCAGTAGGAGAAAGTGCAATCAAATAGGCATGATATTAGGCCTTCTTTGAGTAGCAGTAGCCCTGCTGTCTTCCTTTCTTTCTACCTTTCTTTTTTACACCTGATGTTTTTAGGCGCCAAGGCCTGACTTGAATGCTTCCGCAAAGAAAGCAGCATTACATGCCTTCTACGATCGCTTCTGATATGAAGGGACAGAAGCAGGTATGTTACCTTCGCTTCTTTTTGTATTTTTCTTTTTGGGTAATAAGACCTGACACGAATGCTTCCACAAAGATGGCAGCAATGAAGATCCTATACGATCTTATTGATTCTTAATAGCTGTTAAGAACCGATCAAATAAAACCCTTGACAGATTTGTTAATACAAATAACAGTCACAAATCACGAAGCACAGAGGAGCAGGATATGAGGTTGGAAAGAAGCTGAATTCAAATTAAAAAAAGTTACTTTGTAAAATATTGCTTTTAAAGATTTTTAAAAATTTGGAGTAAAACCAGTGTTAAGTGCTTCAAGTGTTAAGCAACAAATAATTGGGTCAGGTTCCAAAAAGTTAGATTATGTCATGTGAAACTGTAATGAACTAGATACGTTTAAACTTGTTTTTTAAGTTTCAGTTTTATTCTGTAAAAACTAAAATTGAGCAACTCGAAATGGCAATGACACACAAAACAAGGGTTGACAAGAATACGATAATCTTTTAAGCTCAATTATTATTTCTATTGTTATTTTTCTGGTTGATTACAACATTGAAACATTTTCGTTCTTCAAAATGGAATATTGCTTTCTTGAATTTTGTCTTTCTATTGATTTCATGCCCTTCCCTTACCAAATACAAAATGCTCTTCATATTTTTAAATCCACTTCAAATCATAAGATTTTTGCCAATTTCTATTCATGTTTTCATGAGCTTTGTCCTTAAGAACTCACAATACGAGTAGAAAAAGGGAAAAAAACAGAGCATGAGGAAAAAAATTATAAAGAAGTTTATGCCGCTATTCACATGCAAATTAGATAATCCTCTTTCCTGCTCTTATCCTTTATGTTTTTGGTTTTTTTTAGAGGTATTGCCAACAATGTGAACCCTTCGTTTTTTGTAATTCTCCACCTGCTGCTTCTGTGGTATGTGTGCATCTTAATGCCGAACCAATTTTTGTTACATTATACCAGAGAGACACTAAAACACATATACACATATTTGCATGGCTCCATCACACATACGCATAGCCAGGAACAAATTCGACAGTGTGATATACAAATAAAAGATTAGATTTTTTTTCATCTTTTATGTGTCATTTATATTTTTTGGTTACAAATAAGTATTTGATACAATTTTTTGTTTCCTTTATTTAACTGATATCGAAAACTTAACGATATTGTGGTGTACCGAAAATTCTTTTGATTATATAATTTAGTCCAGTTCACCGTTTTGTAAATAATTAAAATTTCTTTAATTTCGCATTTCTACAGATATTTCAATACATGAGTATACTTGCTTTATTGGTTTTGCTAGAGCATTCGATACTGCATTTCAACGGTTCGAGAAAAATTATTGACCATTTTACCATAAAGCATTTGGGTGACCTTCGGAAATCTTCGGGTGTCCTAAGAAATTAATCGATTGAAGCTTATTGATACTCCGCCATAGATCATTTCGCTCTATCATGCCTTCATATTCTTGGTTTTGACTATGAATACTTCGAGTTATCTTCGAGAAACTTCGGGTGTACCAAGAAGTGCAGCAACTAAAGCTTGTTAATCTCCGTCACAGTTGTTTTCCCTCTAGTATACCTAGATATTGTTTGTTTTGACTATAAAGCCTTCAGGTGATCTGGTGTTTCAAAAAACTATCATTCGAGATTAGTTGATAGTCCACTATAGATGTTCTCGCTTTATTATACCTAAATTATCCTGGTTTTGACTATGAATATTTCGAGTGATCTTCGGAAACATTGAAGTGTCTTAGGAAATGAATCAATTAAAGTTTGTTGATAGTCCGCTTTAGATCTTTACCTCAACTATATCTAGGTATTCTTTGTTTTGACTATGAAGCCTTCGGGTAACCGTTGGAAAGCTTCTGGTGTCCCATGAAATGCATCAATTGAAGCTCGTTGATACTCCGTCATAGATATTTTCCTACTATTATACCTTTATATTCTTTGTTTTAACTATGAATACTTTTGGTTATCTTCGAGAATTTTTGGTTGTACCAGAAAATGAATCAACTTAAGTATCTTGATAGTTCACCATACATGGTTTCCCTCTTGGTTTTGAATATGAAGCCTTCGGGTGACCTTCGGAAACCTCCGAAAGCCCCAGGAAATGAATCAAATAAAGCTTGTTGATGGTCCGCCATGGATGCTTTCTTCCTAGTATAGCTAGATATTCTTCGTTTTGACTATGAACTCTTCGCCTGGCCTTCGGGAACCTAGAGTGCTCCAGGAAATAAATCAAGTAAAACTTTTTTTTTTTTTTAATTGAAACCAACGCTCAGGTGATGGCCCCTATAAATGTTTGTTTGAAGTAAAAAGATAGGTTAGATGGAGGGCGGAATGATGGAGTAGTGAAGAGATGGATATGAGATGGAGGTCAACGTTTTTCTTAAATTTTTGGATGTCGTATCCTGCAGGGAAAACAGTGACTGGGCGATTGATCCACAACTTAATCGTACGACCGAAAAACGAATTATCGCGATAGTGAGATGTTCTGCTTGGCGCCGGTGTGACGCTAAAAGGATGGGCTGAATTGGACGCTCGAGTGCTTGGAGAGAAGATACATACAGGTCGCATATTTCTTTAGAGCACATCCTATTATAATATCTTGCTGATGATCCGCCATAGATGTTTTCCCTCTAGTATGCTTATGCTTATTCTTGGTTTTGACATTTAGAAGTGGCGAACGTCGATTTATACAAAATTTGGGCTTGATGCGGTTTTTATTTTATATAAATCTCAAAAATGCTCGGAATATATTGTGTGATATTTCAAATTTTTCACCTTGAACCAGGGTATAAGTATATATAAAAAAAAAATAAAACTCGAACCTTAAATCAATCACATATTGCTACATAGCTAAAATATCCACAAAAACCGTATTTTCGAAGCTTTTCCTCACTGTAGGTTTCATTTTTATAAATCCCATTGTTCCGAAATCATCATAGAACCACGCAAAAAACAAATTTTCAGTACATCAAAATCCCTTATATCCTGTTCTTATGAGTCTTTTTGACCAGTTTTTTTAAAAAAATTGTTATAATGGTTGACGTGTTCTAAAAACATATTCTATGGAAAATTTAATTTGCGATCACCCCAGACAAGAAATGCTTTAAATTAAGGATAATGTTTAAGACAACCTGTTTCTGATTTGTGGGCGTTATAGTGGAATATCCAAAAATGATATAACAGGATATAACGAAAAGTGTTGCCAAAAAAATTGTCGAAAAAAAATGTTTTTAAAAAAATTGTACCGGCCTAGAAATTTCACACCTACCGCAGCCCAAGAAGTTTCACTTCAAAGAAAAAATGTTCAATGTATCATTTCCAAAACATCGATATTAAGAGTTTTTCTACAATACAAAAATCTCGAAATCGTCTTTAAGCCATAACATGTCCACGTTGCCACCGACAACGATTGCCATAACCATGTAGTAATTCTTGGTATTGCTGTATTGTAGTATTTTCTTTCCAACGTTCAACAGTACTGCTATTTGCAAGGTCCACCACACATGCACACATGCACACATCCTCATTCAATTTCATTTTTTTTTTTCTCGGCTTGAGTTGCCGTTTCCGTTCCTTTTTGTTTTTTTTTTTAAATGAAAAAAATCAAATGCCTGACGCATATGACCAAGCCTTGTTGTTTGTTCTCTCTGTTTTCACCACAATGCAATCTTCTTGGTTTTCTATTCGAAGAAAGGGGTACTTTCGCTGTGTTTTGAGTTTCTTTCTAATTTTCTTAGGTTGCGCGAAAAAGCACTACACTGTCTGCATTACAATTTTCTACCGCATCTCGTCTTATTTTCCCCCCCTTCGCCATACAAGTATTCCACACACTTTAATCTGCTTTTCTCGCTATTTTTCCTCTTTTTTTTTCTTGTTTTTCAAAAATTTGAATTTTCTTTTGCGTTTATCCCCATGGGGGGTTTGTTGGATTTCGTACTGTTTGTTTGTATAGATAAATTTTTGTATTTTGGGTATGTTGCTGTTCTCCGTACTTATACATGCGTTTGTGTGTGTGTGTGTTCAAAAGTCCATGTGTATTGTATTGTTTTTGATATGTTCAGATCGGATCTTTTTGTTTCTGTTTATTCTTTTGCTATGGCTTGGCTTTTAATATTTTATGGCATCAACAACAATTCAATTTTGTATTTTTAAGCTTTGAACAATTTATTACTTCGGGGATAGTTGTATACATACATGCATACATATAATACATACAATTGTTGTATAGCGTAATTTCATTGTATACATTCACTTTGCTTACGTTTCTTTTGAAAAATCAAAAGAATAAAATAAAAACCCCCAAAATGAAATTTTTAACACAATTTACCTCTAAATGTAGGGCGTTTTGTTTCTGTAAATAAAATATGAATCGTGCAATTCAAATATGTAAACACTTTATTGTTGAGGCTTTGAGATAAAATGGTTTGAATTTAATTTGAATATGTTAAAAGCCGTTTGTTTGTTATCACATTTGCTTGCGAGCAAGTAATGAAACGTTAACGAGAGACCTCAGGAGGCCACGGAGTTCTATACATAGTTCACTTAGCACGAAAGCAAAAAAGTTTTGCAAAAAACGAAAGGCGTAAATGTTTAAGGACCTTACAAGCCAAAGCTCAAAGATCGATAGAAGTCAGAGGCAGTCAATGAAGTTATAAAATATAACTGGAATTGAGGAGGTTTACAATAAAACGCAATAGGTCAACCAGAACAATTTTTTGGATAAAGGAATAAATGTAATTAAGGTGGGTAGGTTATAAATATTTTTCTTAAAACAAATGTTGTGGTTTAATAGTTTTCTAGAAACAATACAAATCGTACACAAGTACTTAAATTAATTTATCTGACAATCAATTTTAAGTTAAGCTATTGACCCTTGCTATGTTTTAAAACAAAGTTTACATATGTGACCGTCCAGTGGAAAAGCTACATTATCTTCAGAAAATAATTTTATAAAAATGAATTAAATTCTAAATAAAATGACACCTCGATCACTGGAAAATTTCAAATATTTACTGAGTTATGGCATTTTGAAACCGTAAAATGAAAACTCAAGTTTGCAGATATCGAAGTTCAAAGTTAGTCAATTATCAATTTTTACGGGGTAGAGGTTCAGTTAGATAGCTTTTATTGGTATTTGTTATTTGATAATCGACCCCAAATCAGTTGTAAAATGTTCACTACATGTCTAAGCACTGAATTCCACCTTAAACTGAAAATTTAATCAAAATCAGTTAAAAAGCCGAGGAGCTATGAACTTTCAAATGTTTGGGTATCCAAAGGTTGGATCGAACTTCTTGTGGGCGCCATGTTGAAAATTTTCGGGATTTCGGAAAATCATTTTACCACAATTATATGTGTGTTAAATACTAACTTTCCACCAATTTTCATAAAAATCGGAGATGTCAAGTCGTATCTTGGTCGATTACGCAAAGAAAGACTCTACTGCTAAATTTTATGAGTGAAGACAATGCACCTTTTCCACTGGACGGTCACATATGCAGATTTTGGTGCATATGTAGAATTGAATTTAGTGAAAAACTTAAAAATTTGAAATGCTTCGTTATGTTATGGACCTAATTCATTGAACACAAACAAAATCGTCCAATAGCCAAACAACTGGAAAGAATATTTTTCTGGGGCCAATTTCATTCGTTAAACATCATTATCAGGGCAGACTTCCGCAACTAACTCTACGCATGCATTCATAAATGTAGACAACAAAGAAATATTTTTAATGAAGTAATTGCCAAAATGTTGAAATTATTTACTAAACTCATAGCTAAATTAATGTTACCAAGCTTCACTGACATCTGAGAAAAAAAAAAGCATACCTGAATGCTGACACATAGGAACATTGCCAAAAATTCGAAAAAAATGGTTGCTTATTGCTACACAGCCCATCTAAAGTGCTAGCAACAGTAATTTTTACCACTGTCAATATAAAATTTAAGTCATCTATTCAATTACAAAAAGTCAACTCATAAAGGGGTCAACAATCTTTGTGTAATCGATTAAGATTTGGGTTGACGTCTCCGATTTTTTTCAAAATTGGTGAAAAGTTAGTATTTGACATTCATATGACTGTGGTAAAATGATTTTCCGAAATTCCAAAAAAATCCAATAGGAAGTTTGATACATTTTTTGGATACTCACATAAGTATTTGAAAATTCATAGCTCCTCGGCTGTTTAACCGATTTTGATGAATTTTTTTGGGTTAGTGTAAAAAATATGAGTTTAAAAAAAAAAAAAAAAATTATGTAAAAAAATTTTTATTTTACTAAAGAAAGCTTTTTTTAATTTTGGGCTTGGAGCACCCTTCTTATTTTTTAAGATATTTTTATTTAAAAGTAAATTTTATTGTAGTTATTTTGCGACCCTCAAAATCGTGGTATCTTTCACAGTTTTCAAGTTATGAGTTTTTGAAGTTGTTTAATGTTGTGTTTATAATGATTCGTTAGTGCATGTGCGCTACCATATAGGGTTGCCAGCATCCGGAAGGTTTTTCTTTTCGGTGGCCCCCAGTGAAATTTTTTTTAGAAAATCTTTTTAACACATTTCAACCGAGTTTTTAGAAAAAGTGGTCAAAAAAAACCCATAAAAATGCGTTAATAATGGGTTAAGATGTTCATATTACTTAACGTGAAACTAAGCAAGGAACAGTTTTTTAGAACATTTTTACCCATTATATCCCGTAAAGTATTTTTTTTTTGAATTCAATGAAAAAACTGGCATGACAAATGTGCTATATAATTAAAGGAAATTTCACAGATAAAATTCTGGTTTTATGAAGAAGAAACTACACTAAACCGTTATATTGTTTCAAACACTGTTTCATCTTCTATAGATCCCAGTTGGTTTTTTATAAATACATTGTTTCAAACATTGTCTTATGTTCTATAAATTACATCTAGTTTCATTGCAATTCATTAATCTGACAGTGGTGCATGACCATGTGAGCAAGCGGCCATCTAGTTTCATTGCAATTCATTAATCTGACAGTGGTGCATGACCATGTGACCAAGTGGCCATATTGGGTTCTTAGTATGAAAAGTCCTCATTTTCAAGGACTAAATTCTGGCATTAGGAAAAAAAAACTGCACTAAACTGATAAATTTTTTCAAACATTGTTTCATATTGTATGGTTCCCATTCGGCCACATCTGAATCCACTCATGTCTCAGTGGTCAATGACCACGTGATCAAGTGGCCATATTGGGTTCTTAGTATGAAAAGTCCCTGTCTTCAAGGACAAAATTCTGGCCTTATGGAAATAAAATAAACTTAACATTGTTTCCAAAACTATTTTATGTTCTACGTTACCCATGAACAGGTGACCAAATGGCCAAATTGCGCACTTCATAGTTAAATGCTCAAGACACAGCTCTTGTTCACATTAAAACAAGAATATCTCAAAATTCTGATGTGATATAACCAAACTGGTTATGGCATCGTTTTAAGCATGTAAAAAACCTTCAGAATTCGGAATCAGAATATATATTGCGCACAAAGTATGGCGTCCCTTTCAAAAACGTCAAAATTATCCAAAAAGTATACGCGAGCAGTTTTAACATCGGATATCTCAGATGTGGCAATCCCGATTTGAATTATTTTTTCTCAACTATCATCCTTTAGCAACATGAAACGAGTGCTGATGTTACCTATCATTTTAAATATTAAAATATTTTTTAGTTTTTTTTCTTAAAAATGGTCTTCGTGAAAACTTTCGGTTAATGTAAGGGGGCGGTGTGGGCGTGGTGAACCCAAGGTCATCATGATATATAAATGATGGCCAACATTCCAAAGGTCAGACACGTGCCAAAAAATAATTTTTAGAGTTTTCAGTTTCATAAAAATCTTTTTTTTAGTTTAAGGGTAGAAAACTACCCCTCTGGGTCAATATGGGTTAAGTCTTCTCAGGCACTTTTTAATCCGCTTCTCTAAGTCTAATCAACATACATTTGTATGTGATGTATTTTATAAAAGTAAAGATAGGAAATAAGGAAATCAATAAAAATTAAAAAGAAAAAAACAATGTCAAGAACAAAAACGTTGACAACAAAAATGGAGATGTTAATAAAAGCATGGAATTGACGGAAACAAAAAAACGTAAAAGAGGAAAAAAGAACAAACAGAACAAGAAATAAATAAATTTTGCATTACAAACAATTTGAAGTAATTTGCTTGCACATTGAGTGACTTATGGGAGATCCGCTCAACTTCTGATGTTGTCAGTTTCATTATTAAGGTTTTACCTTTTGCTGGAGTAGTGTTGCCGGATAAACGAAATTAATTTTAAAGTCTAAGGTGGAATCACAATATAGCGGTATCCTATTTTCATACATACATATATACCATTTATAAGATATAAATAATCTGTTTTTTTTACTGATGATTCAGTTTATAATATATAACAGACTCTTCAAAGAATTTATTAAAGACCTACTTGAGAGAATTTTCAAAGTACACTCTTGTCGTCCCAAAATTTTCTGCACCAAAATAAATAAATTATCTCATGATTTTCAAATGAATCAAAACAGAATCATTCATAAAAATTTTTGATTTTGTGAGTTTTTCATTAGAGACGTATAAAGTGACATTTATTTAACTGGGTTTTTATCTCATGAGAGTATGTTTCTTAAAAAATCAAATAAAATTCAAATATCACCTTTGGTGCAATTTTTGGAAAAGATTTTAAAAGATTTACAAGCATCGCATATCAAATATGGCAACACTTATAACATTGCTAATAATGTCTGAAGACAAGCACCAAAAAAAGAAGAAACAACCAACAAAAACTAAGAAAAATTCCAAAAATTCGTTAACATAGTGTCGATTGTCTGTTAACGAAGGATCCTGCTGCTGCTGCTGGCGTTTCTGGCGTGATGCTTTATTAGTCCTTACTTAAAAGTTAATGGTCAAAATCATTATCCCAAATGTGTTTCGAAGGGTGCCAAAAGGACAATTTGCTTATACTTTTATTTGCTGTGAGTGGCATTGGAGAGGATTTGCTCAAAAGTTTTGGTTCATTCATTCCTTTTTGTTTTTTTTTTTTGTTTTAGTTTTTTTTCTGTTTCCTTTGGTTACTTCCTTATTTGTAAGCTGTAAAAGTGGAAAAGCAATTGCAATTCCATTTTTTTTTTTTTGTGTCTTTTTCCTTATTGTGTATTTCACTTTTTTCTGTTGTATCTTTCTTTTAAGTTTCAGTTTCTTAGGTTGTGTTGTTAAAGGTAGATGAGGGGTATGTTTAGCCAATGTTGACTCTGGGGACAAATAAGCTACCATAGAATTTTTAAAAAAGTTTTCGTATACCCTACACATACTTCAAGTTTAATTCGACAATGCTGCTAGATTTGTATTTAGTCTTGGAATATATGCATATATCTGCCATATTTGGTACAAACCATGTGTAAACGATCAAGAAATTTGTTCATGGCATCCGATTTGGCTATAAATTGGCATAAGCAATAGTTGCATAGTGGAAAAAATTACTACCAAATATTTTTTGAAAATTTAAAAAAATGGCGGAGATATGGGACTTTGAAATTTTTAGGTTAGTTTTTTTTGAGAAGCTATAACTTCGGTTGCATTTATCCAATTTTCAATTTTATGGTGTTAAATGATTTGTCTTAAAACAGGCTTTAAAATAAAAACTAGCAAACATTTTTTTTTTTTTTTATATATATAGTTTACACTGAAAAACAAAATTTAAATTGAGTTTCCCAAAATACGTCCTTTTTAATATTTTTTATTTTTCTTGTAAAAAAAGCTACAAGTGTAACTTACCAGTCCTCCAAAAATTGGAGTGGGCCTGCAAGTGGTTCTCCAGAAAAACAATAAAAAGTATCATCTTCCCCAATTTTTCAGTACATTTTTTTAATTTAAAATTTTTATTAAAAAAAAATTTTCAAATGCTGAAAATAGTTTATTGACTGTTTTTTTGCTTGTATAGTACTAATATAAGTACCAACGCACTTTTTTCAAATTCAAATTAACGTTTAATTAAAAATTTCAAATTCAAAAAAATTGTACTGAAAAATTGCGGCAAAAGCTACATTTTACTGTTTTTCTGGAGAACCACTGAGAGGCCCACTCCAATTTTTGGAGGACTGGTAAGTTACACTTGTAGCTTTTTTTACAAGAAAAATAAAAAATATTAAAAAGGACGTATTTTGGGAAATTCAATTTAAATTTTTTTTTTCAGTGTAAACTATATAAAAAAAAAAAAAAAAAATGTTTGCTAGTTTTTATTTTAAAGCCTGTTTTAAGACAAATCATTTAACACTATAAAATTGAAAATTGGATAAATGCAACCGAAGTTATAGCTTCTCAAAAAAAAACTAACCTAAAAATTTCAAAGTCCCATATCTCCGCCATTTTTTTAAATTTTGAAAAAATATTTGGTAGTAATTTTTTTCACTATGCAACTATTGCTAATGCCAATTTATAGCCAAATCGGATGCCATAAAAAAAATCTTGATCGTTTTGAAATGGTTTGTACCATTTCTAAAATTATAATATCATCTATTCTTGGCTTAAATGTGGAAAGGTTTTATAATTTTCGCAATGTACTAGTTTTTCATAGACTACTTCGTTTCCGAAGCTATGTTTATCAATGTACTAAGAAACTTAAATTCTACGAGTCTTCCAGATTTCTAAAACTTATTATTATTACACTAGAAATTAGTATTTTAATTCAGTAAAATTTTTCTTCAGATTCTGGAACTTTTTACTCATTCTTGCATATATGGCAAATATTTTTAGGGAATAGCTTCAAACAGTCTCTTAAAGACAATGTCCTAATTGTTTATATGATTTTACTTTTGAATTAAGCAATTATTTCTTCATTAGGTATATTTAATTGTTGTATTATTTTTAATTCCAAAAAAAAAAAAGGAACAATAACAAAGGCATGCATCATATGCATACGTAGGGTATGTCACAGTGTCAACATGATGGACTGTGAAACACAGGCTGTTTGGCTTACATCTCTATAGGTTATAGGTGTAAAGTTGTCTATTGGAACGTTAAGATTTTTTGTTTAAGAAAGTTTTTTTCCCACTGAAAAAAAAAAAAAATTGGTTTTTCCTTTTTTTTTCGCTCAGGCCAATTTGGAAATCTCAAGGTAATCGAAATTTTATGTGTTACAGAGTTGCCTTGGTTCTTTGGACTTAAGGAATATGCTTGCCATCTATGTTGTTTACAAAAACAAAAAAAAGTGATAACGCAATTTGTTTAAGTCTTTGATTTTAATGCTGATGCTCACTACAATGCTTCTTGGTAACTTCTTTAAGGGTTTCCAGGGAATTATTAAGCTGACTCAATATCTGAAGTCTTTTGTGCCGTAGGTAATGAAATGAGAATGGTAAATAATAGAAATAAAATCCAATTGCAGTTTGAGAAAAACTTCTTAAAGTTCAAGGTTGGATATTGGATTAAAGGATATTTTGTTGTGGATACTCCGTTTTATGGAATTGCTAGAATTCAGCACACTGTATGCTTTATGTTACCAATATAGTTTGTCAACTATTTAATAACTATGTACTTATTCCTTTAGAAAAAAATTGTTTGACAGAAAAACATGTGTCAATGGCTTCGCAAAAGTATATGAAATGTTGATGTTCTCTTTTGTGTGAATTGTTATTGGATAGCTGAAAAAATGTTAAAACACTTAGACTTAAATATCATCTAAAGCAGATGGAACAAATAGAGTAAGATTACTATAGACTTCGTAAAGAAAATTTGGAAACAGAGCAGAGCATGTATTATGCACTGGCCCTACCGCTATGAGGCGCAAAAGTAAGCACTTAATTGCCAGGATTGTTGATTTTAGTATCTTAGATAATCCTATGGTAATGATGAAAACTATCGTGAGCCAGTACCTTATGCTGTCTTTGTGCACAAAACATTCTGAGGATCATTTGCCCCTTTTGAACATGATTTCAATGAAAGAATAAAGGATTTTTAAAAAACCATTTTGTGTATCTTACACTTTTGGATTCTATCCCCACACATTTCCAGCTGAGTTTTATGAAATACTAAGCAAAAGCTTGTATTGTCCATCAACAGTTATAGTTTCCGTAAAGTAAGGCATATGTGACCGTCCATTGGAAAAGGTATCTGATCTTCACTCACAAAATTTAGCATTATAGCTAAAAATAAGAGATAGGGTTAATTTTCCGGTTCTCAGTTTAAGGTAGAATTCAGTGCTTAGACATGTTCCAAACATTTTACAACTGATTTGAGGTTGATTATTAAATTACAAATACCAATAAAAGAGGTCTTACCGAACCTCTATCCTGTAAAAATTGATAATTGACAAACTTTGAGTTTCGATATCCACAAACTTGAGTTTTTCATTTTACGATTTCAAAATGCCATCGAGGTGTCATTTCATTCAAAATTGTTTTTGTTTTTTTTTAGAAAATGCAAAAAAACGGTTTTTATTTTGTGAAGATAAGGTATCTACCTTTTCCACTGGACGGTCACATATGTTGTATCTCACTTAATGTCTATACAGCCATTCCATGCCTAGCGTAACAAGATCTGACACACCCCTTCCCATTTCGCTGAAATTTGGTCTGAACATTAAAATCGGTTAAGAAATGTCCAAGTTATTGACAAATATTTGACGAGATTTTATCACAATTTACCAATTTTTGCACCCCTCCACAGGCCAAAAAAAAAAAAAATTCGCATACTTTTCATTTTGCCATTTCTATCATATTAGGAATGAAACGAATCCAAGAACTAAATTTCAGAAAAATTGGAAGGAGTGTGTCAGATCTTGTTACGCTGGGCATGGAATGGCTGTATATTATTAGGATGGACCAATTTGCAAGCCGACCTCGACCTTCGTCGGCGACCGAACTACGTCCACGACTGAATTCACTACACCAGTGATATACTTTGGTTTTTTGTGGTGCCTTATCGCCACACAGAGAGCTAAGTTCATCGACACATTCTTGTTGAGATAATTCACGTCGAAAGTTGTGAGCAATAATACAACGAAAAAATGCTCTTGAAATTCTCATTTTTTGGCCAAATTTATTTCCTTAACTCACTGTAAGCAAAACAAATAGCACTTGTACATCAAAACGTTGTGAGTACGTTTATGCTAAAAAATGTCAAACTTTATAGTGGTGTTGCCAGATTTTAGCTTTTGACATTAGTGTTGCCAGTACCCTACGTAACAACAGCACCCACAGTGTTATGTTGTGTTGTTCAGAAATTGAATGACACAGTGGAATAAGAGAAAATTTTTTGTTGTAATTTCCTCCTACTTTCAAAAAACCTGTTTCATTGAACACTATCCACGTTTTGCACCGATATCTTGAAGTTTCCCGATATTTCTGGACTTCAACGAATAGTTTGGATAATTTTCGATACTTTTGGCTTTTTACCGATATTTTGGATGCATTCGATATTTTTGGCCTTCTACCGATATTTTTGATGTTATTCGATTCTTTTGGACATTTTTATTTATTTATTTATTTGAGTCTTTGGATAATAACAACCCTTACAGACTAGAACAAATTGAAATTAAATATATGAAAATAATTGATATATCGATATTTAAGATGTTTTTCGTTACTTTTGGAATTTAGTCGATATTTTAGATGTTTTTCGATAATTTTGGACTATTACCGATATTTAAGATGTTTTTCAATAATTTTGTCCTTTTTCTAATATTTTGGATGTTTTTCGATAGTTTTGGTATCTAATCGATATTTTAGATGTTTTTCGATAGTTTTCGACTTTAATCGATACCTTCCATAATTTTGGACTATTACCGATATTTAAGATGTTTTTCGCCAATTTTGGCATTTTACTGATATTTTGGATGTTCTTCGATAATTTTGGACTTTTACTGATATTTTGTATGTTTTTCAATGCTTTTGGAATCTAATCGATATTTAAGATGTTTTTCGATACTTTCGGACTTTAGTCGATACTTTCAATACTTTTGTACTTTCATTGATTTCTTCGATTTATTTCATTTTGGACTTTTACCAATATCTTGGATGTTTTTTGATGCTTTTGGACTCTGACCGATATTTTGGATCTTTCTCGATACTTTTGGACTCAAGCCGATTTCTTCGATTTATATCAATATTTTTTAATGCTTCGATAATGCAGTTCTCCATTGATGTCGTCATAATTTGCTCGCGCTGTTGCAGAGTGCGTATCCCTATTAGTAGGTATGTTATCCTTTTTGGGTTTTTTTTGATAACTACTTACTAGCCATCAATTTGCTTTACAAACAAAAAACCGAACAGAATTGCGAAAAAAATACTATGTGGAAATAAATTTCAAATACTTTTCCTATCAACTTTGAATTACGTAATCTAAATAATATCAAAAACTATTTGTATTCGGGTCACATTTTAAATTGAAACTGCAAACATCAAAAAATGCACGCGCTTCAAATGATACAATCTCACTATTAAAATAAAAACTTCAACTTAGAGGAGTCCATCCAGCCATTGTCGTTGCATGAATTTTAAGTAAAACTTTGGATCATGGATTTGCCAATGCGCGTTGGTAGTTGGGAAAAAATAAAGCGATGTCACAGAGATGCAACTGGATTCACATTTGTCGCTGTTTATCCTGTTTATCTGCTATTAAATTGGACCATCAACAATTTAAACGTTGGCATTGCACACAAACACATGTGTATCTAAGCTTGTGTGTATGTGTGTGTGTGTGTAATTGTATGGGAATGACAAAAACAGCAGCAACAGCAACAGTAGCAGCAAAAGCAGCAGTTCAAGCAAATGTAATCTATTTTGTTAACTAAAAGGCATTTGTTAAAAATGCAATGGCAAAACTACAAACGGCAACAAAACAATACGTAGATGCAAAAAAAGGACATCGTATTGGAGTAGTTAGATAACAACAACAAAAACAACAACAACAATATTAGCAACCCTAGAAACGACATATAAGTAATGGCATTAAAACGTTTCCATTTGATATTTTATTTCGCTTGCATTTTGTACATAGGAGCATAACACATACAGATAATATCCAGCGCTATCCTTTTTCCTTTTCATTTTTTTTATTTTTTTGTTTATTTGTATTATTGTCATTTTTTCTATATACATTTCTTTATCACTTTAGCTTTTTTTTTCACTACTTAAATTTTTCTGCAATCACATGTTTGTTGCACGTTCTGCCCGGAAATTGAAAAGGATCAACGCAAGGAATTGAGCCACAATTGGCGCACACAGCACCACAAGTTCAAACATACATATGTATTCATATATGTATACGATTCGCGCAGCATGAGAGATAACATGGCAAAGCAGCAGCATTTTATTTGTTAACTTTATGTGAGGTATTTGTAAGCGTTCAACATAAAGTGCACAAATTTGTTGCGGTCCAGCGATTGGGGCATAGCAGATGATACAGAGTTGTTAGGTGGAGTTGCTCGTCGTGGAAAAAGAAATTCAAAAAGTAGATTTTTTAATAAAAACTTTGAGAAAATTGCAATAAAAAACCCAACTGAAATGGCTTTCAAAGGAAATAAAATGTTTTTCTTAAAATTTTACAATATTAAGGAAATTTTTTTCGCCATGAGTAAAAAGACATTTGGTAGAAGTCGTTATGATGTCTCTTAAAGCAATAAGTTTTAAGTTTAGAGGGAGAAACATTTTTCGTTACACCAAAATAATTGAAAAATAAAACTAATACCAAAACTGAACAAAATTAAAGGAAGGGGGATATTTTCACTAAATACTCATTTGCATTTTTGGAACTTAGTTTACGAATACATGGTATGAATTTTCAAACACAAATAAAGAAGACTCGATCTTTAAAAATTTACGTTTAGAGGCTGATAAGAAACCCTTTGAACTTGTCAAAAATCAAATGTGTGCGAGTATGTACCAACACTTTTCTCCTATATTCTTTGCTTCGAGGCGTAAGGTCAGGGCCATATTTAGGTTACACCCTAGGGACCCGCACCACAAAAGGGCTTGCAGTATAAAAAATGAAAAATAATTAAATCTATATATAAATATGTGAACAGTTTTTTTGCCTTCGTTGTACGGGCATACCGATTTTCGATAATTTTTGTATGAAAGCTACTCTGGTGTAGAATGCACAAAAATTATCCTTATAAGTTGTTATTAAGGCATTTAAAAACAGGGTCACAGTTTCCCATATAGTTACAACACAGTGTTATGATGTGTTGATAAGACAATGAATGAGACAGTGGAGTGAGAGAAATTTTATTGTTGTTTTTCTCTTCCTTGCAAAGAACCTGCTCCATTGCACTCTGTTGACGTATTTTAGATGTTTTTCGATACCTTTGGACTTTTATCGATATTTTGGATACTTTTAGAATTTAACCGATATTTCACTTTTGGACTTTACCGATATTTTTAATGTTTCTCGATACTTTTGGACTTTTACCGATAGTTTTAATTTTTTTCGATACTTTTGGACTTTTACCGATAATTAAATGTTTCTCGATACTATTGTACTTTTACCGATACTTTGGATGTTTCTCGATACTTTTGGATGTAAACGATATTTTGGATGTTTCTCGATACTTTTTGACATTTACCGATATTTTGGATGTTTCTCGATACTTTTGGACTTTTATTGGTATTTTTGATGTTTCTCGATACTATTGCACTTTTACCGATATTTTGGATGTTTCTCGATACTTTTGGACTGTTACCGATATTTTGGATATTTTTCGATACTTTTAGACTCAAACGATATTTTGGATGTTTCTCGATACTTTTGGACTTTTATTGATATTTTTGATGTTTTTCGATACTATTGCACTTTTACCGATATTTTGGATGTTTCTCAATACTTATTGACTGTTACCGATATTTTGGATGTTTTTCAATACTTTTGGACTTTAACGATATATTGGATGCTTTTCGATACTTTTTGACATATACCGATATTTTGGATGTTTCTCGATACTTTTGGACTTTTATTGGTATTTTTGATGTTTCTCGATACTATTGCACTTTTTTTTAACGATATTTTGGATGTTTCTCGATACTTTTGGACTTTTATTGGTATTTTTGATGTTTCTCGATACTATTGCAATTTTTTTTACCGATATTTTGGATGTTTCTCGATACTTTTGGACTGTTACCGATATTTTGGATATTTTTCGATACTTTTGGACTTTAACGATATATTGGATGTTTTTCGATACTTTTTGACATTTACCGATATTTTGGATGTTTCTCGATACTTTTGAACTTTTACCGATATTTTGGATGTTTTTCGATACTTTTGGGATCTGTTCGATATTTTTATGTTTTTCGATTCTTTTGGACTTTTATCGATATTTTGAATGTTTCTCGATAATTTTGCACTTTTGCCGATACTTTGGATTTGTACCGATACACATATCGATGTTTTTCGATACTTTTGAGCTTTTTTCGATACTTTTAGACTTTTAGCGACATTTTACATGTTTTACGATACTTTTTGACTTTTACCCATATTTGGGAAGTTTTCGATATTTCTCGCCACAAGCACCTTACCAATTTTTATGCTATTCGGTTTGGAGATACACTGAGCCTGCTGCATCCGAAAAAGGGTACTAATAATACTCAATGTTCTGGCTTTCTTTTTTACCAAACGGTACTCGGAAAAGTAAAAGGCAAAACTTTGGCCACCACAAGAACTTCTATACGAATAGCTTAAAAAGAAATTATTCTTACTATGAAATTATAACATGAAATGTTAAAAAGTCATTCTCCATCCTGTACCCAACCACTTCTTAGTGCACTTAATTTGCCCGATTCGCATAATACGTTATTTTCTAAAAAAACTTGTACGACATTGTTTATAAATATATTTCAGTTGTGGTTTTTTTAAGATAACTCTTCAAAAAAATATTTTTTAAGTAGAATTGTCATACATAAAAGTTGGTACCTCATTTTAGACTATTGCCGCTCAGTTTTTCTTATTTTAATTGTAAATTTTGAAAATACTGAATAAAACGAGAACTGAAATTGAAGAGAAAGCGGAGATTCAGTGAATTTTGAGCTCAGTCAGGTTTGGGTTTTAAATGTTGAACATTCGTGCGTTTCTTTTTAAGTTTAAATAATTTGTAAAGATCGCTAGTGTGTGCTATTCTCCGCGTACGTTTGTTTTATATTACTAAACAAATTGTTTTGTCTCTATAAAATTAAATCAATAAACAATTAGAGGGGCTATCAAGCAGTTTCAACTAATTGCTATTTTCATTGTGATATTACTGTTTTTGCAATATTTTGTCATTCTCCGTTTAGTCATTCTCCGCATGATAACTATCCACATGGTTTCTTTTTTGTTAGATTTGCTTAAACCATTTATTTAATATATAAAAATTAAAATTAGTCTTAAAACACTAAAATAGACTTTTAAAAAATTCAACATAAATTTTTAGGGTTGCCAACTGGTATTTTCGAGAATACCTATTTCTCAAAAAAAAAAAAACTTAAATTTCCAAATTTCCATAACTATGTCAGATTTTAAAAAAACAATTGGTTGAAATATTCTCTACTATGTCACTTTTGCTTTTAATCAAAATCGGATTCCATCAAAAAAATCTTGATCGGTTTGACACGGAATCAATCTAGTACTACGAAAAAATGTATAAAGTTTTTTATGAGATTCGCGAGCATATGAAGTTTTGAAATCTACTCACAAAAGTATTTTTACTTTGAGAACTTAAAGAGGGCAATAAACTCATTTTTTTTTCTCCAATTCCTGCCATCGTACAAATATCAAATTATAAAAATTTTTCATATTCAATATTAATATTTTTATTTACTCCCAATATTTTTCTACTTTGACTTGTATGAATTTTTATATGCACTTCTTTTGGAACTACGCGTATCAATGCATTCATAAAAAGGATAAACAAGACAATTTTTGTTTATATGTTCACTTTATTTTTTCTGTCTGACTTCGAAGCACTTCCTTACATTCTGCATACACACATACAAACAGCATGTTACATTTGAATGCTGCTGCTGCTGGAAGGATATCTGCATCATACATTATTAGAAAAACTAGCAACATAAAAATTGCTACGACAAATAAAAATTGTTGTTAAACTCTTAGCAGCAGCAGCAGTAACAACAACAACAACAACTAAAACCTGCAGCAAATCACTACATATATACAGCCACTTACAGCGTACATGCATAAGTATCGCCCAAAGGAAAAACCGAAAGGACAAACAAAAAAAGGATATTGCGTCATTTGCTGTTCATTTCGTTGTTTTGCTGCTGCAGTTTGCAGTTGCTCTGGTCAAAGTTGTGCGTGGCATCAAGTGCTACATAAATAAATATTGTAAAACTTTGAAAAGTCATAAGTTTAGTTATTGCCGTTGTTGTTGTTTTTGTTGCATTTTATTTACTAAATGGTTGCTCGTTTCGTTTAAGTGTACTGCATTGACAAAGAGGTGCAGCAAGGATAACATGAATTTAACCCTTATGCTATACTTTGGTGTAAATATTGCCCTAACGCATTTTTAACATCATAGATGTTTCTGCAGTGTTTGGATTGGCAACACAAAAAAGAAAACGAAGACGTATTGCAAAATTCAGTCGGTGATGCCGGGACCAGACTTGAGTTCCATTTAGGGTTTGGAATTTTTTTCATACGATGGATATGTAAAACATAGAGAGATATTCTATGAAGAAAGTATTTAACGGAAAAAACACATATCTGTTATAAAAAGTCGAGTAAAACGGTTTATGTACAGTAGATCGGTCCGATTTTGTATGAAGCAGAAAAAAAAAACGTTCCCGAAACCGACTCAAAAGTTGGAAAAAATCTTAAAAGCGATATCTGCATCATTTTTTTTTTTTATTTTGGCTAAAAAAAAAACAAGTTTTTTGGTCATAAGTTTTTTTTTTTATTACAAAAATTTTGGCGTTTAAAAATTATCAATTTTTTTTTTTTTGGGTCCAAAAATCCATTTTTTTAACGTTTTTCATTACGTGGTCGGAAAACGATTTTTTACTCAAAAGAAAGGCATCTTATGAAAAAAGTGTATACGGCAAAAAATTGTTGAAATTGTCCAAGAAATACTTGAGAAAATTACCAGAAATTTTTGAGCTATTTTATAATTTTTCACAAATTTATCAAATTGAGAGTTTTCAGCTGTTAAGCTCACATTCGTCATCAATATGGTAGGATTCCTCAAAACCTATGCATCTTCGAAAACCCTGATATGATGTTAAATGCTTAGAATCCTTCAAAGAAGGTGAGCATTTTTTTTCAGAATTTTTGGATTTTCTTTTTTTGATAGTTTTGAAAAATTATAAAATACCTCAGAAAATTCTGAAAAAAAAACATACGTATTTCCAAGACAGTTCCAAGAATTTTGGGTATACACTTTTTTCATTAGATGCTTTGCTTTTGTACGTATGTTTAAAACCATTACCATTTTTCTTTATAATTCTAGTAAAAATATTAATGTTTGGAAAGTAATTTGCTCAATATATAAATTTTAGGGGGTAAACGTGGGACATATGGCACCCCTGGGTGATATGGCACCCCTATCGATATCAATACTTGCAACTTTCACAGCATTTAAATATGGACACAGTTTAATTCTGCAGCGCGAGAGTATTTCGTCTAGCTTTAGTTGCAATCATCACTAGTGTGTGGGGTTTTTAAAATAGTTTTGGGAATGTAAGCGACTGACTTCTGTTTTGCATAGATTTGGAGAGCATCATGGTGCATATATTAAAACAAACAAAATTGAATGTGATTTCGTTTTCGGATGAATGCGGGCGAGAGTAAACATGATTTTTCGTTTCGTAGCATTTTTTCTCGTTATATACCGAAAGGGAAATATGGCACCCCATTACTATGGGTGATATGGTTCTCCCTTTGCATGTTAAAAGATATTTGGGATTACAAATATGAAGTGCTTGAATTTACAGTCACTCCAGAATTACAGAAATTGAGTTAGGTAGGACCTTCAGTTAATTTTGAATTGATAATTTGAGGTTTCCCTAATATTTTAGAAAAACTTGAGAAAACTTTGAATACAAGAATGAACACAACCAATGCAACGTTACTGTAGTGGTTCAAAAGAAGAGGTGCTATGAATATAAAGTGGTCACTAGCTATGATTCTTCCGATGAAGTTAAAGAAAATATTTTATTTCAAGATGAATCTGAGTTAGATGTGGAAAAGGCTTTGCACAAACAACTTAACCGGATGACTGGATGCAATGCGTAATATGCTGTATGAGGTCACATGTACATCTTGTGCAAAAAGATGCAACATCAAAAACTAAAAAGCCACCTAGGATGCCAAATCGCCCATGATATGGTGCCATATCACCCATACTGTTGGGTGATTTGGCACTTATAGCATTTTTTTTAAATGAAAAAAAATATATATGCAATTTTTATTCTAGTTGAAGTACTGTTTTTCTTTTTTTTTTTGTTTTAAATAAATAAAAGAATAAATTTGTGCTTAGCTTTTTTTAAAAATCTCTTTGTAATTCTGGTTTTAAAGCAGTTCAACGAAAAGGGTGCCATATCTCCCGCGTTTACCTTACATTTTCATCTATAGGTCAGTGGTGTAGAGGTCTAACAAGTTTGTAATTGTAAGTAAAAATAACATGTCTCTATCAAACTGTCGTAAGGACAGACCCCGGTTCGAATCCTGTCAGTTTGATTATTTGATTATTTTTTTTTTTGTTTTTTGAACTTTACATTATGGTAAATATTACTTAAATTTTTTAAAAATTTTTTATATTATAAGGTTATTTAAAAATTCTGAAATTACTGAAATAGTAAGGTAAAATTTATTTTACTAGAGAGCTGTCAATATATTGACTGGAAATTCCAGTAAAATTTACTAGAAATAAAGTATTACGAACTATTTTCTTTCTCCGTGTATGTATTCCTTTTACTCATAGAGGAAGCAGAGTGCCAAAGCTTTTCTAATGACTGTTATAAAATCTTGAGTAGAACGAAAAGAGTTACCTCGGCTAAAAGTTTCCCTGTTAATATTTGAAACTTTTGTATGCATCAGCGTACATCTTGGTCACAAGAGTACGTAGCCCTCTTGCAACAAACCTTATTTAACAACATAGAGCAAGAATCAGAAAAAGAGAGCCTAGGGAGAAATTTCCCAAAAGCAGAATTATTTGCGTTTTGTTATTGGGTAAGGATGGGTTAAATTAAAAAAAAAAAAACTTAGTTATGAAATAATGCGCACATTGTAAATTTTCAAATGGTTAATTGCTTAATAAATTTGGAACAGAATTTGTAGAACCAATAAATTAACATAACTATAATATGATCTCTTTCTAACTTTTCCTCTGCTTATAAAAAATATATATCTTTTTAAAAAGTGCTGCAGCATAGCAGAAACTTTAAAGTAAGAAAATTAATGAAAAATTAAAAAAAAAGTTAAGAAAATTGCAATGCTGAATTAGATTTTTTGCTTAAAACTTGAAATTACGTTAATAAGTAGCATTGAAAACGTGGTTTGAAACTGTAAGCAAACTTTTGCTTCTTCATTTTCTCACATTGTGGCAGCAAATTAAAATTTAAATCAAAATTATCGCAATTGCAGCTGCCACTTTACGCGTATAGCAGCTGCAAAAACTTTTGCAACAGCAACTCATGCAACTACATTTGCACTACTAACTATTCTACTACTACTACTCTCAATTTTAACCACATTATTTACATTGGCAGAAATGCGGTAAAGTACCTAACTAGATGGTAGATTGCCCATATGTGCGAAGTTGTGATTTTGTTTGCTTTCTGTATATTTTCTTAAGAAATAGGTAAAAAAAAGAGAAATTAGGAATCGGTAGTGGAAAAAAACCAGCCGGTTTTCCACATGTGAAAAATGGACTAAAAAATACAAATTACTTTAACTGCCCGTAACTTCGAAACTACTATCTTTTTCGGAGGTGTCCTCAACACAATTTTTGTAGAAAGTGACTAGGCAAACATTATCTTCTTAGAAAGTTTTGATTCAGAAATTAAATTTGTGGCTGTTTTGGTACGAAAATGTTTGAGAAAATGTTTTCTGTTCCAGAACAAATCTTTCGCCACTGGAAAATTACAAAAAAGAAATTTCAAGAAAAAAAAAGTAGAGTAGAACGGGGTAATGTCGTGCAGGGGGTAATGTCGTGCACTGGCTGTTTTAGCCCAAAGAATTGAATGATTTACCAACTGTTCGTAAGGTAGGGACCTGCTGACCTACTGAGCTTATGCACATAATACTAGCAATTTTCACCAGTTCGTCTCTACAGAGTAACCTTTTTTTCAAAACGCACGCTTTCGGGACGATAAAAGTGTTTTTTCATCGGGTCAGAAAAATAATTTTCCTTCCGGGAAAATATACCAGGTAAGTGTTTTCTGAAACGAAATATCCTGCCAAAGAAAATAAGTATTTGGTTTTCGAAAAAAAATTTGGGCTTCACCGAGTTATCGAAGTTGACCTTTAAAACGACCATCGGGGTAATGTCGTGCACATTCACATACACAAACACAATTTCTCGCTACACAAATGTTGTTACACATGGATGTAACCAATGAAATTATCTTTCGATCGGATGCTTACTCGTCGCATTCGCTAGAGATGTACGGCTTTACGAGCATGTCAAAGTTGAGTGCACGACATTGCCCCGATCTACTCTACACAACATATTATGTACTTCACACTTGTATAATAATGAATAAATACATGATAATGCTAACTCTCCTCTAATAGAACAACTATCTATCATTTCTCACACATTTTGGTACCTTTACTATACTCGGAAAACAATGCACGACATTACCCCACAAATTTTGAGGGGGGTAATGTCGTGGACATTTTTTTTTTCTTCACTTACACAAACACAATTTCTCGCTACACAAATGTTGTTACACATGGATGTAACCAATGAAATTATCTTTCGATCGGATGCTTACTCGTCGCATTCGCTTGTTATTTTTGTACCAAAATAGCAATAAATTCTATTTTTCAACCCATACTCTCTAAGAAGATAGGTTATGTTGGTCTGGTCATTCGCTATAAAAGTTGAGTCACAGACATCTTTGAAAAAATCAATAGTTTCAAGGTTACAGGCAGTTGAAATGATTTGCCTTTTTAAAGTTAATTTTTCAAATTTCAATCGAAAACCGTCTGGGCTTTTTCTATCACCATTCCAATTTTTTTCTTTTTTTTTTGAAAACTTTTTTACCTCTATCTTACAACAAATGGACCGCGGTCCGCCAGTTGCCGACCGCAGTACTAGATGGTTAAGATGGCTTAATATGTGAAAAGTACGGAATTGATAGTGGTAACAAAAACAAGGACTTTATTTTAGATCCGCTACTAAAAACATTGTCTTATTTTTAAGAACATTACACTCCTGACTGTGACACTCATGAAATAACCTTTTTGTGTTTTTGATAGGATGGGTATAAAACTATAATTGATCGCATTTGATAATTATGAAAATTTATTTTTTATAGACATTTAAATTGTAATAATACCAATTATATGACGTGACACTTTTGACGATGATCCTAACCATTTTTTATTCCAAACTCATATCTCAAATATTATGCCTCAAATGTTAATTATGAAGTTGATTTGTATTATATATATCAGTTTTCCAATTTTGTAAAGATTCAAATCATTTTTTAAAAAGCAATTGAGATCGTGACATTCATGACATTTTGCATTTCAATCACCTTTAAACATTTTTTATTCATTATTGAAAGTAATAACCTTTTGGCTTGATGCTCCCGAAGGATTTAAAGGAGAATTCATTTATGCTTTATGCCAATTAATTTAAATCGCATTCATCATATACATGGGACGTTTCAGGTCAATTGGACCAGGTCTGCGGCCAAAAAAAGTTTGGACGGTAAATAAAGTTTTGAATGAAAACATTTTCGTTATTTTACAATCTTTCAAAAGACTAGTGGCGATTAAAAAAATTTTTTGGGTAAATTGGTAATTCAATGTGTCTAAAATCATTTTTTCGCTAAAATTTTAAAAATTTTAATGGATTATCGGTAACAAATATTAATATTCGTGCCTTAACAATCACTAAGTGGTAGTCGCTTTAAGCATTTTATATATTACTTCTGCTGCTACAGCCTTCTGGTGTCTACTATTGCCGTTCAAATTTTTTACATGCTACACCTCTTGGCCATGAATGTAATGAAGAGCAAAATTTTTACATTTATTGTGTAAAAAAGTTTATTAAAAACCAACCAGTGCAAAGCAATGAAAATTAAAATGCATAAAAACCAGTAGAAAAAAAGTTCAACACAACGTGCAGGTTATATTGCGATTTTGGCCATTAAGCCAAAATAAATGCAGACAAGTTTGGCAATAATGACCTTTAGTGATTAATATCTAAAGTTGGCGTTTTTGTTTTAACTGCCCTTGCGAGATACTAAAAATAGTGCGCATGCCGAAGGCAGTTAGCAGCAGTTGTTAACAGTTTCGGAAAATTTTGCATTATTTTGCTGCTACGGAACTTTTGCTTTCATTTGGATTTTAATGAAACTACAAGTATTCACATTTGAAATTTAAATTACCTTTCAACTTACCTACGGCAATTTTAAGTTATTTTGGTATATTCAATTTCAACAGAGCTAATTTTTCGGGTAAATGATGTAATGCTTACCTGAAAAGAGACAGAGCGAGGGAAATAGAATTAATTACAATTTTGCGAAAAGTAAAACTTATCTACTAATACATATAACAATATTACTCATACATGCTTTATTTCATAAATTGTTACAGCAAAAATATCAATTTAATTTGAAAAAAATTATTTTTAATAAAGAATGATACTCGTGAAGAAAATAAATACTGCGCGGTAGTAAGGAATACTTTCAGTTCACCAAGCTGAAATTCGGAGCACCAACCTTGTTAGACCGGCGGAGACAATTGTCTCAATAGGGCCATCTTTGATCTAGTTATTTTGTAAGTAGACCAAAACGGAACACACCAAAAATGGTCCAATGCAATGCAAAGTAGGTAATTTGTATCAAAAATGGTCCGAATGTAATGCATAATCCGTCGTTAGTACTAAAAGTGTTTCAATTGTGTATCGATTGTGTCAGTGAAATTATAACGTAACTTATGTACTGTTTGAAAGTTCATCGACTGTGAAGAAGAACAAACGATAGTGTTTCGGACTAATGCTGGCGCTGCGTGGAGAGGCCCGGGTTCAAATCCTCCACTCGGTGATTTTCAATTCCAATTTTTAAATTTCCATTAATTTATACAGAATTTGTTTGAAGTTTTCGGAGCGGAAAATGAAATATAGAAGACGTATAAAATAATAAAAAAATTAATAAAAAAAAAAATTTCATCCGCACTGAGGTTTGAACCCGGAATACCATGCTCAGAAATATATAATAAAGTGTTTAGCTTATTTGTCTATGAAATTTTTTGACGTTTTTGTGTAAAATTTGTATATTAATTTAAATTGTTTGAAATTTATAAATAAAATAAAAAAAAGAATGCCTTTTTTCTGGTCCGAATGTAATGCATAAGGAGACAGTTGACCTTTTTCTGGTCTCAATATAATGCATAAAGAGACAATGGGTTACATCCAATGACAAACAATACAAAACGTAAATAGAACTTTATATTTGACGTTTCCAGAATTAGCATTATTTTGTCGGATTCTCCCATGGAGTAGTTTGCAATCCAGTTTTGGAGTACTCCGCACAGTGTGAGATTTTGCCAATCCAGGACGTCAAAATGAAAAAAAACATTGTGCTTCAAAATCGATCATATTTTGTAACTCGTTAGAAAATACTCCAATTGTTACGAAAATAAGCATAAAAAAGAATAAAATAAATGTCATTGGCATGATAATAGCTATCAAACACGTACTATTGAACAGCATGCAAAAACAAATTTTCAAGCTTGCATCGATAACAAAACTTTGAGCGATCAGATTGAAGTTGTGCGAGTTTATTTTTTGGCAAAAAGTATTTTGCATTAAAGGTCAATACTTTCACTAAAAATTTTTGCTATACACAACCCTTACATTTGCACTTAAGTATTTTAATCAAATTATTTTATAATCAGCTAAAAGGTAAGACAGATTTCAAAAATCTTGAATCTTTCATAGACCATAACTTATAAGTTGGGCGTGGTTAGGCTATGACAAAGCATACAGTGTGAGCATGCATACTCAAAGAATAGATTTAAAAAATAAAATCTTGCCCATTTTTTGCCCAAAGGCTACTTTTTTTACAATGACTGAAGTGTTATAATGAGCATTTGCACTGAAATCATGAAAAAAAAAATGTATGTTATCTTTTTTAATCACTCCATTTTTCGGCAATAGTATTCAGTTACCACTGAAATGGTAAATACAAATTTTCTAGTTGATATCTTCATTACAACCATTTTTTTTTAATTTTTTTTACAAAAAAAAGGCACATTTCTATGAGAGGTGTAAATTTCAACTTGATATCTTTGAAACTACGGCTAAAATTGAATTTTGACGTCCTATATTGTCAAAATCTCACACTGTGCTCCGGTGCCCTGCAAGGAAGTAACTATATACCTCGAACAATTGAAAATTTCATTGAGTTGGGTTATTCACTGATAAAGGCATCAAGCACAATAGCAAGGTGATGAAACTGTACAACTCGAACAACATTGCGTTATAGGTGGGTGCGCGGTGCAAGCCTAATGTTATCATCCGATAAAACAGAATCGGTATTTTTGATAACTTATCAGGTGCATGAGGTTTTCAGTTTCATTCGATTATTTGTAATCCGCTTGGACTAACCACTTTTCGCTGACATGTGTCTACGTAAGTAAGAAACCGTTTCGCCAGCTGGTTCCTTAATCAGTTACTTCTTTTTAAAAAACACCAAGTTTCTTAAGTTTTATGAAAAAACAAATGCACAAAGTGCACGCTCCAAATTCATTTCTCTTTTGAAAGTTGTTCTTCTTGACTTTTGCAAACGTGCTTTTATCTCTTAACACAATCAAATTAAAGTTGTATGCGTTACGGCTGCAATATACAGCTCGTTTCACAACGATAGACAAAAGAACAACACATATACATGTACACAAACAAAACACAAGCATTTGAAAGTATCGCGAGAAAAACACATCCTTTTGCTTTAAGGATTTTAATGCTTTGTTTTTTGCATAGCCAGCAGCTGCAATTCAACTTTAATGGCTGACAGCTGAAATATAATTCTGTTGATGGCGTGTACGCATATTTTTTTGATCGTGATTGAGAGACAATATACTTACGCACTTATTTATAAAGCAACCATAGTTACTTACTGACAAGTGGAAAAATTTAAAATTTTAGCCGCTGGATGGCATAAAAATCTACATTTTCAAATTTCTACCATTATATCTCGCAGACCATAGAAGCTATTTTAACGCAATTTCGTAGAAGACCTTGAATACCATCGATTGGTAGTTTTCTTGGCTATCCGAAAGTTCTCGAAGACGATCCGAAAGCATCATATTGAAAACGATGAATATCTAGGAATACTAGACGAAAAACTACTATGGCGGAACATCAATAAGCTTTAATTGATTCATTGTTTCTAAAACACCCTTGAATAAATCTTTTGTAATGAAAAAAAATGTATGACTAAACAACATGTTTTTTCAGCCAAAATGGGCCATCAGTAGAATCAAAAGTGCTCCATTGGTTTTTCTCGGAATGAAAAAAAAAAAAAAAAAAATCATGCAGATATCGTTTTTAAGAGTCCTTCTAACGTTTGAGTCGGTTTCGGAATGAATCTGAATTTCAACCCAATCTAATAAACATATCTTTGTATCAATTGTAAATTATCCTATGTTTTTTTCTTAAATTTGAAGAGAGTTTAAAAACAGCTCAGAGTTCCATTACTTTTAAAGTTTTGAAAAATGTTTTTCTTCTATTTTATAGAATCCCAGTGTGCCAAACGGACACTTTTCGGATCCGTAACGGGTTCATATTTTCGTACTTTTTATCCGTTACGGAATCCGTTACGTATCCGTTGCTGATCCGTTGGCGAGAGCGATTCCTACAAAAAAAGCGAATCTTTTTTTCTTCCTTTATGGATCCGTTTCGAATACGTAACGTACATCAAAAATGAATTCAAAACGGATTCGCTTTTAATAATGTTAATGCTGCTTATAAAAAAAGGAAAATGGTGAAGCGCTTATTTTTAATTAAAAAGAAACACAAAAAAAAAAATACTAACCTGGGTATTACTAACCCGGGGTATCACTTTTCAAAACCATGACGTTAGACAACAAGGCTATTGACCGACATGATGTAGGTTTATCTGATGTTGAGATTTAAAGTTTTTATGTTAAATAAATTTCTGTTGTTTTTTTTATTTGTATTGCGTTCTTTCTCTTGCCTTCTTTTGATAAAAAAATATTTCATACTCAAATTTGGAATCAAAAACGTTTCTTCAAACAAAGTTTGAAAAGTTTTCAAAAAATCATGCATAATAAAATAAAAAGATAAAAATAAAACAAATCAAAGTTTTTTTTTTTTTTTTTTTTTTTTTTTTTTTCATTAACATCCCAGTGTGCCAGACGGTTCATATCTCCGCTTTTTTATCCGTTACGGATCAGTAACGGGGATATGAACCGTCTGGCACACTGGGATTAGTTAAAGCAAATCCGTTTTGAGTTCTTTTTTGAAGTATGTATTTAAGGATTCGAAACGGATGTACCAAGGTTTGAATCCTACCACAGGTGGATTTTGATCCTTTATTTTTCTTCTTTTTTGCTTTTTATTTTATTTTAATTGTTAATAAGCACATCAAAACGATTTTTTCTGTATATATACAGCATTAACATTTTTAAAAGCGAATCCGTTTTGAATTCGTTTTTACATCCATTTCGGATTCGAAACGAGTCCGTACTGAGGAATTACCTGGGCTCGAATCCTTCCATAGGCGGATCGATAATTTTTTTTCATTTTATTTATTTTTTTAATCGCTAAAAAGTGCTTCAAAATGTTTTTTTTAATTTAAACACAGCACTAACGTTATTAAGAGCAAATCCGTTTTGAATTAATTTTTGATGTACGTTTCTATTTCGAAATGGATCCGTTACCGCGGATTACGTTTTTTATCTCTTAATGAACTCGTAACGGGTTCGAAACGGATTCTCATCCGTTTTTGTGCACATTGGGATGTCCTTCTGTTTGTTCAATAGAAAAAAATATTTCTGCAAACTTTAATAATAATTGAGTTCTGTGCTGTTTTTTAGATCTTTTCAAAATTAAAAAAAAATGGGATTGTTTACAATTGACTAGACGATATGTACTTATACGTGTACGAGTATACGTACATGAGCTGAAATAAAAAGTTTTGAAACATCCTCCTTTTTTCTCACTCTCGTTTTATCAAAGAATACGAATGTTTCAAAACTGCATATGAAGAAATTCTGCGAATAATTTAATGGTTAGATCCTGACAATCTTTTTTTTTTTCAAGTTCAACGGAATTCTGTCAAAATGATATTGTTATGACAAATTGTGTCAAGTTTTGAGGAAAACCTTTAACTGAATTTACTTGTAATAAAAGTTTAATCAGTGTTTTTTTCTTCTAAACTAATAGCATTCTGTTAATGCCATTTTGATTGTAAATTGAAATTTTTCTAAATGTATTTTGCTTGGAAATGCCCTAAAGAAAATTTTAATTTTCTCTCTTTCGTTTTTCTTCCGTCAACTTTGTAATGGGAAAAACGTACGCAATGCGCTGCAGAATTGAAATTGTATGTTCAGCAAATGTTGCTGGAAAAGCGGTATTACTTATTTCCCTTTTTATATGTATGCATTATGTTTGTGTGTGTCTGTGCATTTGTAAGTATATTGCGTGTGTATTGTTGCATATAAATCACACTGCTGCAGTTCAATTTGTCATTCACTGAATTTTTATTTGAAATTTTTCTCTTCGATTTATTTTTTACCACAATGATTTCTTGAAATTTTACTTTGACTTCTTTTGGAGTTGGGAAATTGAAACACGTTTTCTGTTGTGCAATTTCTTATGGTTTAAGCTGACAAACAATTTTGGTGTTAAGAAGACTTTTGCTGAAAATAGTTCAGAAAACTTATTTGAATATTTTCAGTGATCATTTCCGGCCAGAGCTCAGCATTTTAAAAAGTGCCAATCAAAAGAATGTGTTTCACGAACATACCTTGAAAACAACACAACAGCTATCGTATTTTATCCAAGCACCCTGTAGGAAAATAAACCGTTGAATCAAAAATTCTTTGATATTTCTAAAAAGCTGAAATTCTGTTACGCTTGCTACTTACACTCTTCATATCGTATAAATAACAGTATTCGAGATAAAATCTACTGAAAATTAGCTAACTCTTGAGGACCATAGAGACATATGTGTCCCAAGACAAAAATAATTTATATTTAAATAATTAAGAACCAGATATATGTAATTTTGACATTTGTCAGTTTCTAAACGCTATTTTGTATGATCATCCTAATGTGACAGTTTGTGTGATGCACTATTGCTATATTTTACAGAAGAATTTATAGGTGTTAAAGTGTCTTTAAGTGTTTTATAGTGTGAAATAACTGTGGTCAGGTTAGTAAATTGTTGTTTTATACTTTAATTGAACCATTATTTAAGTTCAGTTTATTGATGAATCATAAAATTCAAAATGGGACACCGGAGCCTCTATGGTCGTAAAGGCTAACTTTTCAACTCACTTTTGTACTACAATTTTACCAATTTCACTGGCAATCAAAATGAAAAAATTCAATGAACCTGTTAGTAGACGTATGTACTGTAACGTACTTTTTGACACTGAATTCGAATCCGATGCCAAAATTGCTCATATACTATAGGATTTTGAGATATTCGTGTTTGAAGCTGAGAAAGCGCTGTTTTGAATCTTACGGTGAAGTTCCAGGAGATGACGTAGTTTGATTCTTTTGATGGCATCTAATAGCCCTAGTCTTACCTATCAAACCATACATTTAAATTTTTTCAATCGGACCCTTACTTTCCGAGTTATCACCCTTTGAAATAAAGGCATCATTTCCCCATATAAAAATGTATGGGGAAAAAGTCTCCCTTAACGACCAGAACAGAAAAACCGTTGGCATTTTATGCCATGTACACTTTTTTCGTAAGATGCCTCGCTCTTGAGTAAAAAAAGCGTTTTGCCTTTCACGAGGCGGTTGACCAGCATTGTTCTAAAGTTTAACTGGCTGACCGACAAAATTGTTTTTTATATGCATTATACAATCTGTAAGAGAGGATATCAACTCAAGAATAGCAAAAGCAAAAGGCGCGTTTGCTCAACTGAACAAAATATGGTCTTCATCCGTTATATCCACCAAAACGAGAGTGCGCATTTTTGATTCGAATGTGAAATCGGTTTTGTTATATGGGTGCGAAACATGGCTTGTTACTGAACAACTAACAAACAAGCTGCAAGTATTCGTCAACAAATGCTTAAGGCGTATATTAAAGGTTTGGTGGCCTCGCACTATATCAAATGCCGAGCTACATCAAAAATGCAAACAGAAGGCTATAGCAAACGAGATCAAGCTGCGCAAATGGGGATGGATTGGTCACACTCTCCGGAAACCACACAGCGAAGTTTGTCGCCAGGCCCTTGAGTGGAATCCACAAGGCAGTAGAGGACGTGGTAGACCCAAAACCAACTGGAAAAGGTCGTTGGAAAAGGAAATCCAAGAATCGGGAAAATCGTGGCAAGAGATCAAAGTCATCGCAAGGGATCGTGACAAATGGAGAGATTTCATATTGGCCCTATGCTCCTCCTAGGAGTTAAAGGAGAATACATACATACATACATACAATCTGTATAACCATTTTCAGCCTTTAGAAATTAATTTGATCAAAATTGAAATTATGACGTGTTTGAGACCATATATCAGCCACTTGTTCTACAGTTCGCTTGACTGACCGACAGTTTATTGGTGTACACAATTACTATAACCAACTGTAACAAGATCAGCTTTTAAGAACACATAGTTGTTTTTAAGCGCTGGCTCTTAGACTATGGGGGTTATCGCGAATCAAGATTCCCGGGAAATTTTCTCAATCTGCCGTGCATTCTCTATTGCAGTTTAAGAAAATTCCCAGGGATTCTTGATACACGATAACCCCCTATAAGAACTGTATCAACTTTCAGGAAATTCGAAAATGGTAAGAGTTGCAAATCAAAATTTTTTGGTTGATTTGATACGGATCCTCCCATTAGTACCTATGTCGAGACTTATGTACTTTGACTCTCAGTGTTAGGTATTAGTCGTACAACCACTGTTTCTATGCATTTTGTCTAATTACCAGCTGTTCTAAGGTGTTTTCTATTTAAGTGTAGGGTATTATTTTCGTAGCTGTCTAATTTTCCTGGGAAAATAACTAGTATAGTGGAAAACTTTATTAATTCAAATTCATTTGTTTATGAATATTGAAGCACAACTGATCGACTTACAAATTGCAGTTATAAAATGTTACGATCACTAATAAAAGTTTTGATTTTAACAGCAATATTGGCGTTAGCGTCTTGTGGTAATACTTAATTTTTCATATATATTATTATGGGCATGAAGTTGCAAAACGCAATAAGTTCAACTAATTTTAAACAAAATACTCAAAAAAAAATAAAAAAAATTAAGAATAGTGAAGTTTAATAATAAAAATTAAAAACCTAGAAAATAGCAAAAAAAAAAATTTTGTGCGTCCTCCTCTATACAACCTCAAAAATCGTGTTTTTAACCTTTAAGGTTAAGATATCTTAAAGACTATGCTTGATAGAGCAATTATGAGACCAGATACGGATTCAGCAACGACAATTTATACAACAATAATGGATTCCCAGAAGAAATTCTGTAGTTTTAAATTTTAAGTAACAAAATGGAATCGATAATATCTCCAAAATAACAGAACTTATGGAGAAATATGTTACAGATTCGAATTAAGCTGCTTAAAATCCATATGAAAAGGTGAGCAGTTTAAATTTTAGAACAAAAATCGTTTCCATACTTAGAAGCACTTTTTGGTTTTGTAAATGGTTTGGGATCCATCAAATGTTGTCTAACATGAACGAAATTTTACATGCTGCTTATCTGCATCAAAGAAAAACTGTTGGTGTCCTGTGAATGCAATTTCACGCAACTTTAAGTTTTCCATACAAATTTGAACCAGTTTAGCATATATATTTGCATATTTTAGGCGACTGCGAATATGATGGAATCGAATATGATATTGGTGATGAAATTCCTGATCTTGGCGATAAATGTACTGTATACATATGCGTGAAAGATGGTTTTATTGGAAATATTATGTATGTAAAATAAAATTCACAGAAAAGGATGCAGAAAATAATAAATTTTTTTTAATAAGTTATGTACCTTATCGATAGTTTCACTATATGTGACTTGTTTTGTGAAAATACTCGTATGTTTTCGAAAGAAATGGTTTTAAAGTTTTTGCTTTGGGACTCATTTAAAGTTAAAAAATATTTTTAAATGTTTGTAAGTTACTCCACTGGAAATATCACGTTATGATTCACTAAAAACAACAAAAATTTCAAAATCGATTTTACACGAAGTCCATAACAAAAATTCACCTAGTTGAAAAAACCATAAAAAAAGGTTTCAAAAAGACTTAGCCGACGTTGTTTAATTTTTCGTTTTTCATAAAAATCGATAATTCGAGTCCATACGCTTCTGCCCTTAAACTTTATAACTGTACCGTTCATAAAAGTACAGTTATGGCTCATTCTCACTCTCCTGGCTACGGCGATTTAGTTAGTTTTTATTTAGTTACTAACCGAGTTAGTTTTCCATATAAAAAGCTTTTCGCATTATAGTAGATAGATAAACAACAAAATGCAAAAGCTGTAGTCCTGAATTTCAAAAATGCTCAGAGGGAAATTATGAAATTTATTTTTTGATACACGTAGGATATCAAAATAAAATAAATGCAAAAAAAAAAGAATTAAATAAAATTGTCAGAGCATAGTCCAAGCTACATAATTTAAATGAAATCGTTGTTTATTAGTGGATAGTGTGAACTAGGCATCACAGAGCTTTTTGGAAAACAATTTTGACTTTTGTACATTAGATCTACCCAACTTGAGGTACTATTGCTATGGCGGTAAATCTCTTTGGAGGGCATTTTGTTGTGACTGTACTATTACGAGTTATTGTTGGATACATCTATATATAAATACGTGAAGGGTTTTTTTTTTGCCCCCTTCTTACGATCTAACCATTTAACCGGTTTTTAGATATTTTTTATATGAAAGGAACTGTGGTGTAAGTTACCATTAAGGCATTTAAAAACAGGATCATAGTTTTCCAATATAATAACATTAACAACAGCACCCACAGTGTTATGCTGTGTTGTCAAGAAAGTGCATGAGACAGTGGAGTGAGAGAAATTTTGTTGTTGTTGTTTTTCTCTTGCTTGCACGAAACCTGTTTCGTTGCACTTGGTCAACGTTCTGCGCCGATATTTTAAATGTTTCTCGATGCTTTTGAAATTTTACCGATTTTTTGGGTGTTTTTTGATACTTTTGGAATTTTACCGATATTTTGGATGTTTCTCGATACTTTTGAAATTTTACCGATTTTTTGGATGTTTTTCGATACTTTTGGGCTCCTTTCGATATTTTTGATGTTTCTCGATACTTCTGAAATTTTACCGATTTTTTGGATGTTTTCGATACTTTTGCAATTTTTCCGATATTTCGGATGTTTTTCGATACTTTTGGGCACTTATCAACATTTTGGATGTGTTTTGATACTTTGGACTTTTATCGATATGTTATGTTTCTCGATACTTTTGCAATTTTACCGATAGTTCGGATGTTTTTCGATACTTTAGGACTTTATTCGATACTTATGTATACCGATGTTTTTCGATACTTTAGCGACATTTTAGATGTTTTTCGATACTTTTGGACTCTTACTCTCTGGGATTTTTTCGATATTTTTCGGCACAAGCACTACAATTTTATGTAATTCGGTTTGGAAATACACTGAGCCTGCTGCATTCCAAAAAGGTTACTAATAATACTCAATGTTCTGGCTTTCTTTTTTAGCAAACAGTAATCGGGAAAAGTGTGTCTCTCTTTAAGTAAAAGGCCAAAATTTGGCCACTAGTTCAAATTTATTGGCTGGTTATGCTGAGAATAATAAATAACTTTAGACAAAATTTTGATATAAAAAACATAGAAAACGTTTTTGCTTTTTGCATCCCTTTATCTACCTGAAAAACATATGGAAGTAATTTCATTTAACTTTACAGTTGCCCTGATTTTGTTGAATTACCAGAGGAAGTCGCGGAATGACATATCCATTACCTAGTATTGTTTCTTCATTCGATTAAATTGAAAATGAAAACAGCATATACCTATTACTCGTAGTGTATAAAATTTAAGTATTTGAAAGAAAAAAAAAATCCTTGGGAAATTTCTTTATTGTGAATTGTTTTTCCCTTCAAACGTTTTTGATATGATTTTTTATAATATACAATAAGATGTAATGTATAATATATAATATACAATAAATAGAAATATTAATGAACACTCAAGTCTATTTTTTACTGTTTAGCTTCTCTCGTGGCATAAAACTCCTTGAAATCTTTATATAACTTCTGAACTTTTTATTAAATAAATGTATTATTAAAGAATTTTTTTACTTGGCGAAAAAATGCAGTATGCTTTGAGAAAATTGGGTGACACCACTGGATTTCTTGGCCAAAAAAATACAAAAAAAGCTGGTTGCTGTGTGGTATTCCGTTTCATTATGCTTAAATTTCCCAACATTTTATTTGCAAAATTCAAGCAAAACTTTTGTAATATTGTAATGCAGGCGTTATTTGAGGTAATGCAGCCAAAATAGGTACATATATTTAATTTTCTGGAAGATTTTTTTACATCTACAACCTTTTAACAATTTCCATGTGTTCAAAAGTTTTCAGTATTTTTTGACTCTTTCTTTATCAAAATTTTTAGTTTTTCTTAGTAGCTTTCCATAAGTAGCTTTTTATTTCCAAGGAACATCATTAAAACATTTTACTGAATAAACATCATCAATAAAAAGACCAATTCTTTGAAGATATGAGAAATGAAAATTTTTGCAATAACTTCACTTTATGATTTTCTTTTAATCCTTCAAAGGGCTGTAGTTAAGAAGATTTTTGTATTAAATGCAAGCCTGCGTTGCCAATGCATTCATTACGCTCTATTTCTTATCAGCAGTGGCAGCAGCAGGCACACCCACACACAGGGTTAAATCAAAGTACAGCAATAACAGAGAAAAGTGCAAGGACAAAAATGCTTAGTAAAGATATCGCAAAATCATAGCAATGCATATTTACTTATGTGCGCATACGTATATGTACAAAAAGACATGCACACACACAATATATATATATAAAAGAAAGCAGCAACTCAAGTTATGCGACAACGCACAAAAAACTATATGATAATGCACATACATTAGAGTGCCCATATGTGCAGAGGTCGAAAAATTAAGAATCCGTAGTGGTAAAAACGCAGAGGTTTTTCGCTTGAAGTTTCAAAAATGGTTTTTGAAAGCGTAACCGTAACGATGTCAGCTTTTTTACAAAAATTATAAATCATTTGGGAGAATGAAATTAAATAGTAGTGGGCATAGTACAATGTTCAATTTTGAATGATTTTCAAGGAGCGATATCTCATGAACGGTATAAATCGGACAGAAAAACAGTTGAAAGAAACCTTTATAGGTAAGGGAGAGTCCCCAAAGGTGGACACCAATCTTTTAAACAATGGTAGTATCTAAACAACATAACATAAATGAAATAAATAAATAAATATCTTGAACAATTATACATTTCCTAAAACCTTAACTCATTAGCTAACAACCCATGAAACAGTATTTTGATATCTTCAATATAACCAAAATTATCACCCATTTCAAAAATAGTCAAAAATGGCCACATTGAAAAAAGGTCCCCCAAGGTGGACACACCTGAGAAATTCACTCCAGAAGTTGGAAAAAACCCCAAAATTAATTATTAATTATTCATTATTAATTACACAGGCCCACAAAAAAAAAGTAACCTGCGCGAAAGATCAGACCATCTGAACTTTATGTTTTCGGGGTGGCTGAATCCGAATATGGTGCCAGAATACCGAAGATGGTTCGCGTTTTTTCAGATATCAACAATAATGCTGAAAATTACAGAATTTTGCTGGTTTCCGAAAAAACGCGAACCAACTTCGCTAATCTGGCACTATATTTGGATTCAGCGACCCCGAATTCATAAAGTTCCAGTAGTCTAATCTTTCACGCAGGGTACTTTTTTTTTGGTCTGTGCACAGAACCACAAAAAAAAAATTCCATGCGCGAACGGTCAGACCACCTTAATTTTATGTTTTCGGGGTCGCTGAATCCGAATATGCTGCCAGAATAGCTGAGTTGGTTCGCATTTTTTCAGAAATCAGAAATAATGCTGAAAAAAATCTCAAATTTTCAGCGTAATTGCAGATTTCTGAAAAGACGCAAACCAACTTTGCTATTCTGGCACCATATTCGGATTCAGCGACCCCGAAAACATAAAGTTCAGGTGGTCTGATCTTTCGCGCATGGTATTTTTTTTTTTTTTTTTGTGGGCCTGTGTTATTTATTATTCATTATCAATTATAAATTATTTAATATTGCTGCGTTTAGCAAGAAATAGATAGATTTTTCGCCCCGGGGCTCCGCTGACTATCGCTACGGCACTGGACTCAAAGTGTGTGTGACTCAGAATCTTAAGTCACACGCCTGTAACTGTATTTGTCTTTTAACATTCATATAAATATAATTAAATATTATTTGTGCACAAATTTTGATGAAAAACGTAAGTGTCCACCTTAGGGTAAAAACGCAATTTACTTGGAAAAAACCAAAAAAAAAATTATCAGCTCCCAATATCATGCAAGTTTGTTTACAATATGTTTGTTTGGCACGTAAGCTAAGTTAAAAGGGTACTTACGTTTTTGGAAACACTGTTTTCGTTTATTGAATCGAACTTATTCCGAGCGCCGTCCAAACTTTTCGAGTAACTTCTGCGACCCGGGTATTGCAGCAGACAAAGAGCCACGAGGAGTAACTTCATAACATAACCAAAAACTGCGTATTACCAAACTGTAATACACACATGAAGCACACAACGCTACCACCTTATGCAAAAAAAATTCAGGTGTGTCCACCTTAGGGGGATGTCCACCTTGGGGGACTCTACCCTAATTAATTGAGCGTTCACAAAATGTTAAAATTTTTGTTCCAAGACGAACCGTTTTGGAGATATTTTGAAAAAACAGTTTTTTTTTCTAAATTTTAGGTTTGTTGAAAAAATATCTCCTAAACTATAGCTTGTAGTGCAAATAGTTTCCTTTAAATAGGTATTTTTACATTAAACGTGTGGATCAACGTTCATGAGTTATCGTAATTTTAAGCTCAACACATCACTGTGCCTACTCATAAGCGGCATGCACAATTTACTAATTTTTTTCAAATTTTGAATTAGGATATCTCCTGAGTTATAAGTCGTACGAAAACAATTTAAAAGTCATTTTTTAGAAGATTTTATAAGCTACAATACTGCACCATAATATTTTTTATAACCAAGTTTTTGGAAAATGGGGTCAAAAAGGGATATAATGGGATGAGATGGGATATAATGGGATAATATGTTCTAGAAAATTGTTCCATGCTTGATTTCATGTTAACCTTCTGGAACATATTAACCCATTATATCGCTCATATTTTTCTATGAATTTTCAGATGTGAGAGTATCAAAAGGTTGGATCGAACTTCGTGTGGGCGCCATCTTGGAAATTTTTAGAACTTTGGAAAATCATTTTACCATAGTTTTATGTGTGTTAAATACTAATTTTTCACCAATTTTCATAAAAATCGGAGACGTCAAGTCGAATCTTGGCCGAGAACGCAAAGAAAGACTCTCATCCTTTTTCAATTCAAATTCACATATTTTCAAATAAAATTTGATTTGGAAAAAGTTGAATTTGATTTGGAAAATCGGAGATGAATTTGATTTGCAAAAAGTTGAATTTGAATTGAAGATGGATGAATTTGGTGGGGAAAAGGTTGAACTTGGAGTGGAAAACTTCTATTACTAGGAAGAAGTACATTAATCCGTAAAATCCGATAAAAAAGTTTGAAAGTCATAATTTTTTTCGTTAAAACCTAATTGAAAATATATCGATATCTTCATTTTTCTCCGAAATTTCGTTGGCTGAAAATATGAGAAACATATTTTTTGCTTTCAACTACTATATAAAATTTTAGAAATCAACGTTATTTTTTCTATATATATAATAAGTTGTAATTCTATTTTGCTTAATTCATATATCTCATGGGCAGTCTAGCACAGACACACACTTTTGCAGCAAATGAGCGATAAATCGTTTAGTGAGATATTAGCGAGCTAATTATGTCAAGTATGAAAGTATGCGCGCATGCTTTGCGACCTTTTAGCATAAGATTCCCTTTTAAGTGCATTAGGGACAATTTAATGTTGTGTAATTAAGAATTTTCACTAGGGAGACTTTAAACTTAATTAAAAATTTCCGTAATGCATCATGCAACGTTGAAGTAATTTTGAGAAATATCATAAAAAAACAAAAATAAATCAAATTTGCTGAAGAAAACAGTTTCATAATAATTAAGATAACTTGAAGTGAGAAGCACTGCTGAGGAAATACTCCTAATGAATCTTAGATCGGAAAATTATTGAAACTAATGCTTTAGTCGTTACCCACGGTTATGAATCTTGCATATGCGCATAGTTTTAAATTGTCTCATATAATTTAAATCAAAAGTTTCATCAAAAACAAATGATCCCGACCAGGATAGGTGCCGAATTTGCCATTTCTTCAGTATCAAAGAAAATATGTTTAAATTCTTCAAAAAAAGCCATAACTTTGACTACAAAAGAATAAGCTTCAAATTCTTTTCCGGTGCCGAAATAGTTGAAATAGATTAAAGTTGACAAAATAATGGCAATAATGATGATAAATCACCCGGAGATTATATTATTATTTTCAATAATACACATCAAAATATATCAAAATATTCCGCGGTAAGTGCATGACACTGCAAAGATTTTTTGCACTTAAATTTGCATAAAACTATCAAATAAAATTTTAAGATTTTACCGCTCAATGTATTTGCGAAAGACACCTTTTTGACGTAAAAAAAAAAAAAATTGTTAAAATCACAAAAAGAAGAAGCATTTTATAACACGGTAAAGGCATACTTTTTGTAAAATCAAAATTAACGAAATGTTTTGCGGTGATGACTAACTTTAGTACAAATATACAGGAAAACGATAGATATGCCAAATTGAGCCGATATGATCAAAACTGGAGGACAAAATTTTTTTCCAATTAAAATATAAATTCTGTAACGTGACAAGCTTCTAATCACGCAAAGAGTTAATTTAATAGTAAGGGAAGAGTATCGGGTTTGGGCAACTTTTTGTTTTTGACTCATAACTTTTGACCGAATGTATATTATGCAGACACAAAAGTATCAGGGGAAAGCTAGGTACCTTAGCTAACTACTGGTGAAGAAAAACAAATTGATTTCGTCAGTTGGAAAAATTATATAAAAAATGTAGTCAAGTGATCATTTATGACAAAAAAAATTCTTGGTTCGGTTGTGGGCACCCTTAGAAAATTAGCTAAAAATGGGGACATATGATGCAAAACGCAATCACATGGAAAAAAAATGCAAAATTAATTTATTTTGGAAACATTGACTCACACAAATTCAACAAATTCTGCTTAGCGGTTTCAAAAAGATCAGAGTCACTGAAAACGTCTGGATCAAATGGCATCATGCCTGTTGCCCTGAAACCAGACTTGATTGTCTTTGGCGTCAATGCCAGATCAATTGTTTTGCAGACTAAGCCGGCTAGGTGACGTAATTTCTAGCCCTTGTTGACATTTGTCTTTTGACAAGCATGAATTTTTTATACCAATCCCTGCCCGCCATCTGCTCCTCGCACACTGTTCAAAACCACCCACAAATCGCAATTTTCATCGAAATAGAAAAATTCTTAAAGTGGGTTATTTGTTTTGTCATACTGACGAATGGTACGAAGCTCAATTTCCTAAATATGACTCAAGATGGGATCCGGACGCTAAATGGGAGTTTTTGGCTTTTGAACGCCCACGGAAGGAAAAAATCTTTTTTTACTCAAGAGGAAAGCATCTTACGAAAAAAACGTACCAGGCATAAAATACCTAGAATCGTCCAAGCAATATTTGTGATTTTTTTTTTGGAATTTTTTGAAACTTTTTTTTGAATAGTTTTTGAAAAACTTTAAAAAAAAAAAAAAAATTTCAAAAATTATTCAAAAAAAAAGTTTCCAAAAAAAAATCCAAAAAAATCTCACGAATTGCTTGGACGATTCTAAGCATTTTTTGCCTAGTACACTTTTTTCGTCAGATGCTTTCCTCTTGAGTAAAAAAAGGTTTTTAATGGTATCTCTATTTTTTGAACATTGAATTACATTTTTCAAGGTCACTCGGCAAATTGATAAAGTCACATTTAGGAAATAAAGCTCCGTACCATTCTTCAGTATGACAAAACGAATATCCCACTTTAAGAATTTTTATATTTCGATGAAAAGTGCGAAGTCTGGGTGGTTTTGAACCAAATCACTTCTATAGCCCCAGTGTGCCTCTGTCCAATTGTCTAGAAACTCAATACCGAGATTTTTTTCAAAGTGGTATACCATCTTACCACCCACACTTAATGAAAACAATTTTTTTTCTGTGATATCCTTACTAAAAAACCGTAAAAACCCAAAGAAAACCATTTCAGTTAGTGATGTTGGCATCCACGACGATATTTTTTTTTTTATAAATAAAAAAAGAGGGGTGCCCACACCCGAACCGATTCGGGGCCCATACTCGACTTTGACCAACTTCAGATAGACTGATCTGACAGATGGAACATGACAGCTGTCTAAAAATTGGCATGATGTTAGTTCATTCTATTGTCAACAAGTAACCAAAAGCATTTGCGCGTCAATTTATTGAAAATAAAAAATTTTCGAAATGGAATTCAAACGTAATAGTGTGATTGCTCTTTATTTGGCTGGAAAATCGCAACCAGCAATTGTTCGTGAGCTGAAACATTTAAAAGTGAATAAAATGTTTGTGTATCGGACCATAACACGTTACAATGGTACCGGCAGCGTTTCCAAACGACATGGTGGTGGTCGGAAAATAACTGCAACATCACCAGAAATGGTTCGAAAGGTGAAGGCCAGAATTGAGCGAAATCCGAGACGCAGTGGCAGACAAATGGCTGCCGAGCTGAAAATATCGCGTGAACGAAAGCAACACATATTGTCAAACAAGCTCGGACTAAAGGCCCTCAAGTTCCAAAAGGCGCATAATCTCACTCCTGCTCAAAAAAAAGTTAGGTTCGTTTGGCCACCAGGACGCAGGCACCACCGCATGTGATGGTTTGGGCTGCAGTGACTGCTGATGGGCGCTCACCACTCGTTTTTTTGGCCGCTGGCGTCAAAGTAAACGCCCAGGTGTATCGTGAATCAGTGTTGGAGGGTGCTTTACTACCGTGGGCACGCAAACATTTCGGTCGCAAGCCATGGGCATTCCAACAAGACTCGGCACCGTCACACAAAGCTCGTGTGAATCAAGAATAGTTAGAAAAAAACGTTCCTAGCTTCATTTTTGCTCAACAATTGCTCTCAAATTCGCCTGATGCGAATCCGCTGGTTTTCTCAATCTGGGGTATGTTGGACAGGAAGGTCTTGACTAAAAAATACCAGAGCGTTGATGCGCTAAAAGTGGCCCTTCAACGAGAATGGAGCAAACTTCCACAAAATCAAATTCGTGCAGCATGCGACTCGTTCTTCGACCGTCTACGGGCCAAAGTTAAGGCCAAAGGTGGTCATATCGAAAATCTCAAGTAGATTCTTAAAATTTGAACATTTCCCAACAATTATAGCGTTTGATCAATAAAATCTGTGCATGGAAACTAAAAATATAGTCTTTTGAATTGGTAACACTTCGAATCAGCCACCCTGTAGATTTTGTTTAGCTTCTCGATTGATTCATTTCGATTTCTCACACTTAGAAAATGATTAAAAAAACTTTTATGTTGACTTTCACTTATTCAAGAATTTTTTTCTTTTGACCACAAAGCAAATGCGTCTGTTTGCTCCGGTAAATGTACAAAAACTTCATGCTGTCATAACACGCGCTTAACATTTGTCAGAACAGCCGTATTTGTTTTCTGTTACGGGGTGGTATCCACACCCGAACTATGCCCGCAGAAGGCACTCTTTCCCTTATATTCAAAGCAATTTTTTATAAACATGAAATGAGTTAAACTTGGGCTGAGTTCAAATTTTATTGCTGAGGACAAGCACGGTACAGGCATATTAACATTTTCAGGGCTGTTATGTAGTTGCAAAATACTTTAATGGCTACGCAAGAGGAGTAAACTGGATAAAATTTTCGGATACCACTCAAAGAAAAATGAAAGCCACAAGTCAGTATAACACATGGAAGGGTATAACGAAAGGCAGGAAGTGAGAGATCTAAGAATTGAAAAGTAGAAAAGTTTAATCAAAGTCATTGTGAAGGATAGCATTTGGAGTTGCTGAAAGAATGAGGAGCTTAGGCTTTGCAGCATGTACATGTATAGTATGTCAACCAGCGGCTTTCTTATTGTCGTTTACTAGGCCATGTCTTCTCAGAGATTAAGATTCGTATACCTAACTAAAGTTTTAATTATTCTTTTACTAATGATGCCAACCGATACACTTAGTATGTATGTATCATATTTCCGAATCTTATTTAGGTACTTCTATCCGAAATCTTATCAGTAATGAATAAAAATCTTTCTTTGGTTGATGTGAATATATCACATGTGCTAATTTTTTCATTTATTCTTCCGCATGCTCTCTCGATCTACATATGCATGTGTCTCTTTCGCACTTACACTATTTACTTTGACGTATGCAGGGCATTTAATTTTATTTCTTTTCATTAGAGAGGGATAGAGAGAAAAATCTAATTTACTTTTCCAGCGAGCGCAAAGTGAAGACACAAAATTCAATGCCATGCGTCGTCGTCGTTGCTGGAAAAACAATTTATCTCGATTTACATACTTAATGACAGATTTACATAATGCGTGACAAGTCAACCCGACAGTAAGTCAGTTAGTCAGTCAGGCAATCAGTCAGACATTTCTTCATACAGCAGCGCAGTAGTTAAGAAACATTAGAAAAATTTTGATTAAAACTGATGGCAATGGCGGCAAATAAGAAAAAATCCAGAAAAAAATGAAAATTAAATTGTGGCACGAAAACAAAGTAAAATAAATGAATAAAGTGATTTCCTCCTAATCGAAAAGTTTCTTGCATTGCATTACAATGTAGAGAAGTGAACTTTTACTTTAATTAAAAAAAAAATTAATGAAATTCACCAACATTTTAGTTAAGCAATGTAAAGACTTTTTGGCTAGTCAAGAGTTTAGCTTCAAACGAGGCAGTTCGGATCTCTAATAAAGTAGCATTGAGGAAATGCAATGAATTATTGATAAAAGATAAGGACGGCTTTTTGGTGAAATTCAAAGCCACGGGTTGGAGTTTTATTAATTAACTTCATTTTCAGAATATATTTATAATAATATAGTAAAAAAAACACGTCTCTCTATTCCCCGTCACTCTCTGCTCCATTGTGTCGCTCTCTCCGCCGCTAGCTAACGTGGCTCCGCCAATTTTCGTCCTTACAATCTTTTATTTTTCTTTGAAATCTTAAAAAACCATTTCTCATAAAGATAATACTGCTATTTTCGATGTCTTGGTATTCTTAGTTATTTCGACTCAAGAACTTTCAAAAGAAATATTCATTTAAATCATATATTAATACAATTGCGCAAGGTTTTATTGAGTTGAAAAAAGGTTAATGTGATTTGGATAAAGATCACTTGGATGTAGAAATGTATAACTTGGAATAGAAAACCAAATGGAGAAAACGAAAAATAGTTTGTAATACTTTATTTCTAGTAAAATTTACAAGAATTTCTAGTTAGAATAGTGCCAACTCCCCAATAAAATAAATTTTACCTTACTGTTTTAGTAAATTCAGAACTTTCGAATAACATTACTGTAATTAATATTTTTGAAAAAATTTAAGAGCAAAATGCAAAGTTCAAACAAAAAAAAAAAAAGCAAAAAAAAAAAAAAAAAAGTAACTGACCGCACAAGGATTCAAACCGTGGTCCATACCTACAATAACAAACTTGTTAGAACTCTACACCACTAACTTATATATATATATATATTAGGCCGGGTCAAATTTTTTTGCGGCAAAGAGTATAGCAACAAAACAATCTAAAATCAATATCGAGCCGCCGTAAATTGCGTTGAAGTTTTGTATGTAGCACTTTAAAATTCAATAAAAAAAAACAAAAAATTCAAATACTTTGAACAATTTTATATGAAACAAGTAAAAAAAAATTTGAATTTTTTAATTTTCTTATTGTATTTTAAAGTACTACATACAAAACTTCAACGCAATTTACGGCGGCTCGATATTGATTTTAGACCCATGGTTTCTTGGGCAAAGTTTCTTGGAATATTTCGTAGATTGTTTTGTTGCTATACTCTTTGCCAATTTTTTGTCTCCCGAACAAATTGACCCGGCCTAATATATATATATGATGAAGAGGTAATAAAATTTGTATATAAAGCAAATGTCGGTAAAGTAAACGCAATTTATGTTTGAAATTTAGCATAAATTACTTTATTTTTTTTTACTACTCGAGTGGTGTAAAAATTATGACACTGACTCTTCTCCATCTAATATCAACTGTTTCCTTTGCTTTTTTAGAACAAAACTTTAAGCACCAGTTCAAATCATCATTATTTAACATTCTCTAACTATAAAACAACAAAATTGCAATTTTACTATTAGATAAATACATCGTTAAAAATAAATTGTCTTTAAAAATGTGAATACACAAAAAGAAAAGGTTAATTTTTATGTTTTTTTCGCAAATGTTGCATAAATTTGCTTGTACCTGTTAAACGATGACAAAACATAAACTTTAATATGCTTCTGAACTGTTGTAAAATCCACTTATATCTCTATTTATGCATGAGTACCTGGTGTAACAGCATCGTGCAGAGTTACATGACAGCCAGTTGAAAAAAAAGAAGAAAATATGCAAAAATTGTATTAAAACAACCCCCATAGACATGGTTTATCAACGATGTTGCTATTGCAGAAATTGCCCCAAAGGCAACACAGCAGCTTGAAACAACACAAAATATGAAAAAAATTAAAGCAAAAAAAAAAAGGATAAAATGCTTTTCCCTAAACCACAAGAAATTACATACTCACATTGAGTGCAAGAATATTTTCTTGTCTTTCAGTAAAAAGCAAATGTCAAATAAAAACAACAATGTATACATACATATGTATATGTATATTTATGTAAGCAAATCGTAAGTACTTAAAAAAATAAAATAAAATTCCTAGATCGTCAACAGCCAATGGCAAAAACTTTCAGCAATTCCTGTATGTCTAACTGAGTTGTGTAAATGTAAGTTAGTAAATAATGATTTTAGGAACAGCATTTAGGCATTGGGTAAACAATCGCAAAGCTCAAACTGTACGATCAATATAAACGTTCATTCAATTTGGAATAGCTGCATCAATTAGCGTGTTTGCCATATCTGGAGAGAAGAACATCAAGAAATTATTATTGATAAGCATAAAAAATCACTAGAAATGAACTAGTTGAAGCATTGTCCCGTAATTCTTCGAACATGAATTCTGCCAGAAAATAACGCAAAATCACGGTGAGCAGGAAGCAATGATTGGATGCACCAAATCTTGGAAAATTTGAGTACGGGATAGTTTCCCGGATCGATCATGGATGAATAAAAGATTTTACGTGATTTCCCACTGAGAAAAATCCGCGTCATATATTTTACTCCAATCGGGTATTCAATAAATTAAAATAATCAACACTAAATTTCAAACATAAATTACTTTACAATGAAAAGAGATTAAAAGTATCGAAAAACATCGGTATGTATCGGTAAAAATCCAAAAGTATCGAAAAACATCCAAAATATCGATAAAAGTCGAAAAGTATCGAAAAACAAAAAAATATCGAAAAGAGCCCAAAAGTATCGAAAAACATTAAAAATTTCGGTAAAAGTGCAAAAGTATCGAGAAACATCCAAAATATCGATAAAAGTCCAAAAGTATCGAAAAATAAAACATATCGAAAAGATCCCAAAAGTATCGAAAAACATTCAAAATATCGGTAAAAGTGCAAAAGTATCGAGAAACATCCAAAATATCGATAAAAGTCCACAAGTATTGAAAAACATATAAAATATCGGGGCAGAACGTCAACAGAGTGCAATGAAACAGGTTCTTTGCAAGGACGAGAAAAACAACAACAAGAAAATTTCTCGCACTCCACTGTCCCATTCACTTTCTTAACAACACGGTGTAACACTGTGCTGTTGTTGTTGTGGTTATATGAGAAAGTTTGATCCTGTTTTTAAATGCCTTAATGGCAACTTATAAGGATAATTTTTTTCATATAAAAAATATGGAACATCGGTTAAATGGTTAGCCCGTAAAACGGGGCAAAAAAACTTTATAGTGAAAATGACGAGATCTAGCAGATGAAGCTGTAGTATATGTTGCGAAAAAGGTTTTTTCCTATGTGGTAGTTATTTAGTTTTCGTTTTTTTCCTGTTTACAGGCTCTCTCTACATTTGTTATTTATCTACTGTAAAGTATCAGTTCATTAGAAGTGCGAAGATCTCTGATTACTGTCAATTCTTGGGAATTGGCTGAGAAGTCGTTGATTACACAGGACAAAATAAAAAAAAAAAAAAAATGTCATGCCCGAGAAAGATATCCCCTACCTCCATATATTTTGGGTCGCTTGAACTCAAAGTGATGACAAAAAATTATTCTGTTAGCCCGTTTTCTCGCTAACACTCCCCATTGCCTAGCGATGAGCAAAACAAGACCAAGTGCAAGACCATAATAGTCTTGGTTCGGATGTATTTGGTTAAATCGCATCAAAAAACCTAAACAAATATACACATTTTTGAATGTTTATACCAAGTGGAATATCAGTCCACAAGGGGGCAATAGGAGAGGCTAGTGAGAAAATGGTCTGTCAGTATGATCATCATATTCGGTTTTAGCGACCAAAAATACATGGAGGTAAGGGAATAACCCCTTTGGGGCATGTTATTTTTTATTTCATTTTGAAAGTCTGTGTTTGTGGTAACTAATTCTTAATTTGGAGCTGTTTTATATCGACCTCCTGCTCTTGGCCTCTTCCTTTTGCATTTGGAGCTCTCTTTTATCTTTCAGGCTTCATCGCTCACCCAGTGCTTTTGGTAAATTGTGTAGGTGTGAGTTTTCTAAATAGAAGATATGAAGTTTCATAATTAATTTTTCACTAACCCTTGCAAGCTTATGCTGCTGAACCTTTTTAGCTCTAGGGTTGAAGCTTATACGGAGACGGACAACTTTAAGTTGCAAAAGTTGCGTTTCTTTTGCTTTTTCTGTTGAATTTTGAGGCAGATAGATGTCATTGAAAGCCGATACCGGCGCTCCTATAGACTGGAACTTCCTTAAAGATGGCGCTTTTGCCGCCACTCATGCAGTGACTTTTTATTTTCAAATCATAAAGTTTGTATCAATTCAAAAGAAATTCAGCACAACACTGCTATCTTTTACTTCTGCTCCTGTTGGCAGCTTTCGTCGCTTGTTAAGCACGAACGGCAAATGCTATCGTGCGTTGTGTAGCGCTTTAAGGACAACAACCATGACTACGACAACAAAAACGACGACGACGACAGCAAGGACTGAACAGTATACAACAGGATGTGCAACGTTGGATGTCAGTCATTTCTTGAAATTTTATTGTGTTGTTTCATGTTGTTGTTGATTTGTTGTCATCTAACATCGTCGCGCTCCATCGTTATGGAAGACACGCAAGGATGTCACCAGCGAGCGCGCGCATATCGGTCGCGTTGAAATTTCCCACAGCAAAAGAAGAAACAATGACACCCAATTTTGACGAGATTTTTTTTTTTTTTTTTGTTTGTTGCCTTCTACTGCTGCGTAGAGTGTGTTGCTGTTTTGCGCCCTTATTGACAACTGATGGCTTGTAGAAAAATTTGGCATTACCTTTTTGTTGTAATTTTCTTTTTTTTTTCATTTTTGGACAGTTTTGTTTTCATCTCTATTAGTCTACTTTTTTGTATTCATGGGGTTTTAGGTTGAAATTTTGTATTTTTTTTTTTTTTTTTTTTTGAAGGACTCAAATTGCTGTTCCCGGTGTGAGGCATGAAAAAATGTTCGTAGTTGCTTGTCTTGAATATTAAATTTTGCCATTAAGCTTAATATTCAGTACAATTGGCTGACACCAGTGGAGTGGGCAAAAAATTATAAAAAATGAGAGTAGCTGTCAAATATAAAGTCAACTTTGGAATTTAAAGTTGAAATTTTGTGAGTTAGTATCACACAGGCAACCAAAAAAAAAAAAAAAGAGAAAATGGAAAGGAACTTCTTATTTCTCATACGCAGTTTTTTGTAAGTAGTTTTTGACGCTGAATCCGACTGCATCCTCAAAATTGTTAAAATACTGTTAAAATTTCGAGATATCCTTGCTGGAAGTTGCAGATAACGCTGTTTTCAGGCTTATGGCGTGACTAAAGGAAAAAATTAAATTCTTTTTTTTGACGGCATTGGATAGCCACACTCTTCCTTTTCAAAATATATCTCTGTACGTTTCCAACAGAACTAGTACGTTCCTAGTTATGATGACTTAAAGGCAAGGCATTTGTGCCCCCATTCAATGGATGAAATATTCTGGTGACGTGGCATTGCCCATTTTTTATCTCAGAGCCTTCTGCTTCTTAGATTATTGCATACCCTAACAGACTTTAACTCATTTTAAGTGTATTTTTGCCATAAAATAGTTTTTCGATACTTATGTATATAATTTTGCCCTTTACACGAAAGCTGAAATACCTTCCCCTTAAAGAATCATAACTCGGAAAGTAAGAGTCCTATTGAAAAAGTTCAGAGCTAAATTTTGATAACTAAGAGTATGGCCATTTGATGGCATTAAAAAAGGAATTTCACCATTTCCTGTAGCCTTGCCATGAGTCTTAAAACCACGTTTTTTCCAGCTTCAAACAAGGATATCTCAAAACTCTGCCAGTATATTGACAATTCTGAAGATCCACTCCGAAAGTCGGTCAATTGTTTTAAAAGTGGTCAAAATGTAATGCTTAAACCAATATTAGTACCAAAAGTGGTCCAATTGTGTATCAATTGTGTCAATGAAATTATAACTTTGCTGACTACGTATTTTTTGGCAGTTTGTCTATTGTGAAGAAGAGCAAATGATAGTGTATCGGTCTAATGACTTGGTCTGATTGGAAAGACCCGCGCAACGACGACCCGGGTTCAAATCTTCCACTCGGTGATTTTCAATTCCAATTTTTAAATTTCTATTAATTTGTACACAATTTGTCTGAAGAGTTTTTTGAGCGGAAAATTAAACATGTAACATGTGTCCAATATAGCCGAGGTAGAAAATATTAAAAAAATTAATAAAAAAATGTTCATCCACACTGAGATTCGAACCCAGAACAAATTGTTCAGAAATATATAACAAACTCTTTAGCACATTCGGCTATGAAACCTTTTGACATTTTTGTGTAAAATTTGAATTTCAAATTAAATTTGTTGAAATTTTTAAATAAAATAAAAAAAGTTGGGCTTTTTCTGATCCGAATGTATAAGGGGTCCGATTGTAATGCATTGATAACGCCCAATGACAAACAATGTAAAACGTTAATAGACCTTTATATGTGATGGGAGTGCAATAAAAAACCACATGCAATAAAAAATTGCATGCTAGAAAAAATTTCATGCGATTGAAAATGACAAAAAATTTTATGTGAGTTAAAACTTCAACGCGACTTAAAGATTCCAAAACATCTGGATTGAATTGATTGGCTTATTTTGGACTAATTCTCTATGTATACTACAATATAAATGTCAAAGCACAATGGCATTTGATGCCATTTGCAAAAATTATTATATTTTACATGCAGATTTTGATATTAATTTAATCACTTTATACAAAAATCTCTTAAGAAGTCGTTAGAAAATTAGTTGAAAAGACTCGAATTTTCAGTATTCTTGATATCGATATAAAAGTTAACAACTATTTACTAGTGTGGCTAAAATAATTTGCTACCAAAAACTCTCATATCATAAAAAAATGTCATGCTACAAAACTCGTATGTAATAAAAAATCGCATGCAATAAAAACTCGCATGTAATAGAAAATTGCATAGAATAAAAAATTGCATGTTATAAAAACTAGCATGCAATAAAAAATCACATACTACCGAAAATTTCTTTTGCGACCAAAAATTGCATGTGAGAAAAATGTTATCGAAAAGTGTATAAGATCTACAGCTTTCAGAATTTGGACTAGTCGGTTTCCCACATGGAGTAGTTTGCGAACTAAGTAGTTTTGGAATAGTCCCTGGTCCTGCAGTGTTCTTGTCTTAAATTTCATCACAATATTCTTCGCTTATTCATTGTTTGAAACAATTATTCATTTATCTATTGATATCCTTTGGATTTCCTATGTTGGCGTTGTCACAAATGTTGCAAAAACAAACAAACCAGTCAATCATTCACTGAACCAAGCAAACAAAGGACGATAGAAAATAAACAAAGATTTTTGCTGCGCTTACTTTGCATTCATTCATCTTACAAGCGATGCACTGACATAAGAACGAATGCTAGTGTCTGTCTTTATTGATTAAAATTTAAAACCAACAATGGTGAATGAAACAAATCGAATTGAAAATAATCTCATAACGTGCACCATGAAAATTTAAGTGCAACAAAAAAATGTAGCACGTTTACCAACGTTTGTGCGCTTTTTTCGGTGCTTTTTTTTTCTTTTATAATGAAATGTCCTTGCCAATACTCGTACTCAAGGCTACGTGTAGTACAATATTTCATCGTTAGAGGCAAACAGTAGCAGGTTCGTATTCCTTGTTTCAAAATAATTGAAAACAAAGCAGAAAGAAAGTAAGTGGAAAACCGATAAGCTTAATGTCAATCCAATGTTACAAAAACACCAGAAGAAATCTTGCACACGGAAAAATTAGAGTCCTTAAAAAAATTTGTTTAACTTTTACGAAAGTCACCTTGAATTTTCGAGTGTTTTAAAGTCAAAAATTTCATTTATCATAATTTCGAAAGCAAGCAGTTTTTTCTCTCAGCGTATTTTGCTATTTTACACAATACAAAAGGTTTTCCTAATGCTGGCATATCATTTTTGTTTTTTGTTTTTCAACTCGCCAGGCGAAAAGAAGGACAAACTGCTAGTCAACCAGCCAGTCAGCCAAGCATTCAACATAAGACACAAAACAATTTCCTATGACACAAAGTCTTTACGACCAACTGAGCGCATTTTAATCCCAAGCGGCGGAGACACCAGCTTTAAACTACTCTACCAAATAAATCTTTACTCAGTCAGGCGGCTTTCGGCTCACTCCATATTCCACGCGCTCTGTTGATATGGTGCCTTGTCACTGCTGTTTGCACGTGAAATAAAAAAACAAAAAAAAAATTCATCAAGAATTTTCATTGAGATGTTGGAACACTGAGTATTTCAGTCGGTGAGTGAGTGACTGAGTGTCTTTGAGATGCATGCAATTTAAAGGATCCGATCCGATTTGTGTTTGTTGAAGCACGAAATGTGCACGTTGCACGGTGGATAAACAGCATCAGCAGCAGCAGCAGCATCACTGGGGACCAACAACATGGCGCTTGTTTAGTGGTGAAGGTGGAATGCGTTGCTTAGCAAGATATGAAAGGAATTAGAACAAATATTCTCAAAGCTTAAGGAGCAAAAAAATGCAATCAACGGCATTTCAATAGTTTGCTTATTTACGCAAGCTTTAAAGAAATGTTGCACAATAGATGAGTATTTGATAATGGCAATGGCAATGGCAATGGCAATGGCAATGGCAATGGCAATGGCAATGGCAATGGCAATGGCAATGGCAATGGCAATGGCAATGGCAATGGCAATGGCAATGGCAATGGCAATAGCAATGGCAATGGCAATGGCAATGGCAATGGCAATGGCAATGGCAATGGCAATGGCAATGGCAATGGCAATGGCAATGGCAATGGCAATGGCAATGGCAATGGCAATGGCAATGGCAATGGCAATGGCAATGGCAATGGCAATGGCAATGGCAATGGCAATGGCAATGGCAATGGCAATGGCAATGGCAATGGCAATGGCAATGGCAATGGCAATGGCAATGGCAATGGCAATGGCAATGGCAATGGCAATGGCAATGGCAATGGCAATGGCAATGGCAATGGCAATGGCAATGGCAATGGCAATGGCAATGGCAATGGCAATGGCAATGGCAATGGCAATGGCAATGGCAATGGCAATGGCAATGGCAATGGCAATGGCAATGGCAATGGCAATGGCAATGGCAATGGCAATGCTATGGATCGAATCTGTCAAAGTTCAATGAAATCCATACAAAATCGATTAAGTGACTTGGTGAGGAAAAAAGGATGGTGTAATGAACCTTTTTGCTGCTAGCGTAGATATAGCCGCTGGTGCCCAGGGTTCATATAGAAAATTTATTCCCCGCCAAGTAAAGAAACACCTTTCACTTTACTGTTTTTTATTTCATCTTTTTTTTCCTGGTAAGCACTTTTCAAATAGACTAACCTATAAACTTAGAAAATAAAGGTATAAATACAGGTGACTAATAGGCTATGGATGATGAAAATTATGACTAAGACTAGAGTAATAAAAATCAACCGAACCAGGAGTTGTGCCACTACCACTTCGTGAACTTGTCGCCTTCGCGACAGATGCAAGGATTCAAGATATTGAAGGATTCCTCTACAAACCTGTCCTTGTTTGTCTTGTTCGTTTACGAGAGCCCGCGCCGCCGTTACACCATCGGATTAGGTCAGGAAATTCTTGAGAAAACAATAGCCCTAGTCAGTATCCACTGATAAGTGTAACTTGATTTTACCATGTAGGTCAAAGTTTCATTCAAAGATGATCTAAATATTTTCAGAACACGCCTTACTTCGTTGTCGGTTGGGTTACTACTATAGAGAACGATACCATCGCCGGAAGTTGTATTTCACCATTTCATTTTCATCTACGATTAGCTGTTTCCTTTTAAGTGATAGTATTTGACAGTTGGCACTCACTGTGTCGGAATTAGGGTTGCTGCTGACTGCAGTAATCTTAAAACTCCTGTCCAACTGTCTGTCAGGCAGTTGAACGATAAGTTTATTAAACTCTTTGGATGTGATAGTCCTTAATCTAATTACAGACTAAAAATCCTTAGTTTTTAATTAATTCTAGACTTATTTAGTCAATAATTCATATTTTATTTTACTTTAATAGTGTTTTAATGCTATCAATATTATTTATTTAATGCTTAAAAAACCGGCATGTGGACACAAATGAGGGGTCCGATTTGCGTCCTCACAAGGGTAAATAATGTAATAAATATGAACATGAAGTAGTAGTTGCTAAGACCTTAACGAAGTCATTTTGATTCTGCAATCGCAATATGGTAGTTGTGAGTTAAAAATTAAGAGCCTACGTTTGGTAAATCTGAAATTGACAGAAAAGAAAATTAAGATTTACCTACCCATTCGTGTGCTGGTCATCGTTAATCGTACCATTTAACATTTCCGTCTGTACTTTTGTACCTGTTAGTTGAGAAATTATTTATACATTTAATGCCATTTCGAAAATCCCCTTAACAAAATTTTTCATTGCTTCATAATCCGATTCATTGCAATGTGTTCACAACTACTTAAACCAATTGCTTGGGTTCGCAGGTTATTGACATTGCCATCGATTCAATTGCCAGTGACGGCAAAAGCAGCAATGACAAAAGCAAAATTATTGAAAATTGTGAAATTCTGCCCATTCTCCCAACATTGGCACACTGCATCGTGTTATAGTGCACAGTGGCACAGGAAAACAAAGTGAGACATTTTCATTTGTTCCCAAGCAAGCAATTGATGAAGGCGTTAATCGTGCTACTGTGCATTCTGGAATAATGTGTTCCCTGAGCATCTGCCAAGCTTTATCACGCCGCATGCCATGTCCTCTCGATAAGCTGAAATCCCAGCTGGTTACTTGTTGGGTGGGCGAGGGCGTTCAAGAAAAGCAAGCACTAACTCTATATGTATATGAAATTTGAGTGCAATGTTTTCCTGCATGGCGGAATGAATGGCAGCGCCGTCATTGGCAGCAAAAGTAACAGCAGGACAAGAGCTCAAGAAAATATTTGTTCATTCGATTTGCTATGACGCACCAACATACGAACGAACGTGCATTAAGAGCAATGGCATCAACATTGAAAGTACAGAACACGACAGGACATCGAAACGCAATACTCGTTGTGTTGTGGGGTACAAGGAAAGGCGATTTTATTGAACTGCACACTGAAGAGCAACCACAGGTTGTCAGCAATGCTGCTGCTGATGATGATGATAAGGATAGTGAATCAGAGGCCATTGCTGTTGCGTTGATGCCGAAGGAAAAACAAAAAGAACAAACGACTCAAAATGCGGTTGGGTCTCCAGCGATGTTGGAATTTGTTAAATGCGAATAAAATGAAAGCCATGGCTTTTTCTCATTTCTTCATTTAACGTGCAACAAACAGAGCCCACTGATTGCGAGTGCATTGCAACAATTGCAGCAATGAAATTTTCACAATTTTTTTTTTTTGCGTCATATGCTGCACAGCCTTTTGAATGCGGTATAAAGTTTATTTAACTTTTAATGAGTGGTTTTTTCCAGTGTTTAAATAGTAATGGAGTATTCGTAAAAATGCACTTTGCAGTGCATTTGACATTTTAACTGGAAGTATTTACTGATCATTATAATGCGATTTTAGTCTGACGTCGCATTTCAATAAAATGTCCCAATAAATCTGCTTTAAAAAAATGAGCTTTTGTTTTTTCCCAATAACTTGTGTCCTTAAAATATTACACTGCACCGATTGTTCTTTTTCCTTAACAAGTTCAATATAAATGAGCCATTTAAGGATTTTTAATTTTTTTTTTCTAACGCTTTACCTTTCAAGAAGCTAAACGTTCGCTAATCTTTAGCTCCCCATACGGTAAATTACTTTTTTTATGCGCATAAGATTAACTTTTCCCATAACAAAAAACTCATCTTCCAAAGGCACTTAAATAAGTTAATGCCACCTTAAATTATCTTTTATTAGCACTTGAGTGCTGCTCTGTACTTAGGATCGATTTCTGGCAATCCACTAATTTTTACAAGAAAAGAAGAGAAAAAAATGCCATCGCTGGATTTATAAAGTTTCCATGTAACGTTTCGATGTTATGTACATATGTACACTCCTGTAACTTCTAGAGGCGGGAAAAATGGGGGCCATTATTTCAAAATACCTACGTCAAATGATTTAATTTCAGTTTTTTATTTTGTTTTCTTTTTGGGTTTTTGTTTTTACTTTTTCGTTTAAGCACCTTTTCTTATTTTTATAGCTCATCAATTGTTTTTTATAGCACCGGCTGTCATCGTTGTTTTGTTGGTTTTTAAGTTATTACATACTCACACAAATAAAAAGTATCACACATACACATAAAAATAAGTAGGTATGTATGCATTTCCATAAGGACTGCTTTTTTATGGCGTAACCTAACAAACGTTTGTTAGACCTCAAAATACAAAAACACCAACATGTACCCACAGACATATGTATAAGTATATGTAACATACACAAGGGCATTTACACAGATAAACAAGGTTGCTTATTAAGATATAAATCAAAACAGCATTGCTGTTGCTGCTGCATCATATTTTGTATTTTTATTGTTTTTAATATTTTCAATTTCAGAATATTAAAAAAACACAAATACACACACAAATACACATAAATAACCATGTCCAGGACTTTTGGCAAATATATGCCACATATTATCTCATCTCTATTGAGCGTAGAATATCTGAAGGTTTTGGCCAGTGTTGTTTTTGTTTGACACGCAATACAGGTAGCATTTTGGCATTGCACAAGAAGACCAAAGCTTTCATTAAAATAACATCCCATAATGGCTGGCAGTGGGATAGAACATTTTCAAATTTTTTTCAAATTCTTAAAGTTTTTTATTTCATTTCATTTCATTTCATTTCATTTCATTTCATTTCATTTCATTTCATTTCATTTCATTTCATTTCATTTCATTTCATTTCATTTCATTTCATTTCATTTCATTTCATTTCATTTCATTTCATTTCATTTCATTTCATTTCATTTCATTTCATTTCATTTCATTTCATTTCATTTCATTTCATTTCATTTCATTTCATTTCATTTCATTTCATTTCATTTCATTTCATTTCATTTCATGTATGAGTGCCATATGGTTATCTAGTTTGGTTTCGAATTCAAAGAGAGATATGCGAATATTCTGCTGAACAATAAATAGAATAGTTTCACTGTTTTAAATATGAAAAAACTCACAGACACACACATGCACGTTTACATATAGACATTCGCAACACCAACACAATGTCAAGCAAATGCCTAAATTATATATTTTTTTGTGATTTCTATTTTCTTTTTTTACTTTTTTGGCACCGTTGCCAACATACGAGTAGACCAGTATCTAAAATTACCTTGTTATTTTTAGTTTCTCTTTCTTTTCAGGCTATAAAATTATTATTGTAGTTACAGATAACAACAACAAAAAAGAAAAATGTGAAAGTTCACTAAAGTGAGTCGGGATGCAGTGCAGGAAGGAAGGAAGGATGTTTGGGTGGCTGATGACATAAAAAGAGTGAACGAGTACGTGCGAAAACGAGCGTCATATGAGAAATTGAAGATAACAATGGATTTTTAGCTAAATCACTGGGTCATGGTCATTAAGGAATATACACATGAGGTGTATGGTGCTATTCAGATTTATATGTATTAATATTTATTTATTTATAATAATTAAATTAAATAATTGTTATGGTTGTAAATAAGTTATTTCAATAATTTCAATAGCATTTTACAATTTGTTGCCGGTGATATTACGGAATTCGATTTATGTTGCTTTTACCACAATTTGTAGAAGAACTGGCTAATGTGAATGTGTATACGAACACTTACACGCATACAATATATACATATACAAATGCGCGAATGTATTGTAAATATGAATAAAAACATGACAAACTGACAACATTACTTAAAGTGCGCATATGTGTTGAAAACGAACAACAAAAACAATAAACATAACAACAGCCAAAAAGAAACAAGACAGCAACATGAGGAGAAATTGTTAAATGTGTACAACAATAATAACAACGAACAGCGGAAAAAAACAAAAATATTTAATCATTTTCGCACATGTAGGAAAGTGGGTGTGGAATATATGGGCGCGTTTTTACCCATGGTTTATATAAAATGTTCAAAATGTGATATTTTTCCCTCTTTACTTCGCCCATATTTTGAATGCACTATGTGCTTGTATACGGGAATTTGATATATACGTATGTAGTTAGCACTTTATATGGGGTTGTATTTGTGGCATAATATTTTATGCAAAAGAAATCATTTTACATACACATTACCAGTGACAACTTAAGCTAAAAACATGTTGCTGCTAGAAGGTAGATACATATGAAATGAAATGGGTTGCTGGAGTAAAATTTTTAAAATTTACAATATTTTTCATAAATGATAAGCACTCAACACACAAAAATCAAAAAACAAAAAAAAGTGGTTGGGATAAGCAACCAAAAATGAAAAGAACAAGTCACGAGATGACAACCAGAAATGCGATAAAACAATTTTTATCTTCGATATAAAAACACGAAAAACTCCGTGTAGGAAAAAAATTTACTTAAGGTACAAACCATGTGTAAACGATCAAGAAATTTGTTCATAGCATCCGATTTGGCTATAAATTGGCATAAGCAATAGTTGCATAGTGGAAAAAATTACTACCAAATATTTTTTCATAATTTAAAGAAATGGCGGAGATATGGGACTTTAAAATTTTTAGGTTAGTTTTTTTTAAGAAGCTATAACTTCGGTTGCATTTATCCAATTTTCGATTTTATGGTGTCAAATGATTTATCTTAAAACAAGCTTTAAAATAAAAATCAGCAAACATTTTTTTTTTTTTTTATATAGTCTACACTGAAAAAAAAAAAAATTTAAATTGAGTTTCCCAAAATACGTCCTTTTTAATATTTTTTATTTTTCTTGTAAAAAAAGCTACAAGTGTAACTTACCAGTCCTCCAAAAATTGGAGTGGGCCTCCCAGTGGTTCTCCAGAAAAACAATAAAATGTAGCATCATCCCCAATTTTTCAGTACATTTTTTTAATTTAAAATTTTTATTAAAAAAAATTTTTAAATGCTGAAAATAGTTTATTGACTGTTTTTTTGCTTGTATAGTACTAATATAAGTACCAACGCACTTTTTTCAAATTCAAATTAACGTTTAGTTAAAAATTTCAAATTCAAAAAAATTGTACTGAAAAATTGCGGCAAAAGCTACATTTTATTGTTTTTCTGGAGAACCACTGGGAGGCCCACTCCAATTTTTGGAGGACTGGTAAGTTACACTTGTAGCTTTTTTTACAAGAAAAATAAAAAATATTAAAAAGGACGTATTTTGGGAAACTCAATTTAAATTTTTTTTTTTCAGTGTAGACTATATATAAAAAAAAAAAAAAATGTTTGCTGATTTTTATTTTAAGGCTTGTTTTAAGATAAATCATTTGACACCATAAAATCGAAAATTGGATAAATGCAACCGAAGTTATAGCTTCTTAAAAAAAACTAACCTAAAAATTTTAAAGTCCCATATCTCCGCCATTTTTTTAAATTTTGAAAAAATATTTGGTAGTAATTTTTTCCACTATGCAGCTATTGCTTATGCCAATTTATAGCCAAATCGGATGCCATAAAAAAAATCTTGATCGTTTTGAAATGGTTTGTACCTTAATCCAAAAATTATCAAGAAGTCGAAAATTTTTAAATATGTTGATAAGCTTATCAAACCAGAAAAATGTTGATTAGATAAAAATGTTGAAAAATGTTTATGTGGTCGAGAAAATTTTAAAAAATTAAAAAAACTTTTTAAAGTCAAGAAATGTTGACAAATTTAAATAAAATTTCATAAAGTCGCAATATACTAACAAATTCGAGATAAGTTAAGAAGTTTACAGCCAAAAAATTTTGAAAACAATTGAAATACCGTCGGCTCAAAATGCCACAAGTCTTATAAATAACGCTAGAGTTTTCAAACTAGGTGGACATAATTCCTAAAAATTCTTCAACAATATGTGTGAACTTAAGCGAAATTGAGCGACGGACACGCCCACCTCTTTTATGAACTAAAAACAATTTTGATCATAAATCTTAAATTTTTAATCTGAAATTGTTAAGATTTGGTAAAATAAGAGTATAAAAATAACTAACGATATTTACAAAAAATGGGCATGGTTAAAAATCAAGTACGCCCACATCCCATATGACATGACATGAATTTTGATCATTTTTCATCAGATCGTGTTTAAATTTAGTAAAATAAAGGTATAAAAATAAAAATTGATTTTCGCAAAAAATGGTCGTGTTATCATGTACCACCAAACAGCAAACAATTTTCATTAAAATAATAGTAATTTATTTTCAAACGCCAAAAAATATTTTTTTTCCTTTCCTTAAGTGTAACTAACGTTTTTGGCAAAAGTGATGGCTGCAAATTGAAGAGAAGGTAAGCAATACTTCAAGCTATTATATCTGCCAAAAAATTGCTGGAACCAAGTGTAGCTTATTACATACGTGATAAAAATTTTAAGTTCCTTAGAAGTATGACATTTTTACCGTTATTTTTTCTCCTTTGAAAGTTAGAGATACACCAAAGTATTCAGAAAAGAACCGAATTAAAGAGTTAAAGCCGAAAAAAAAAAACAAAAAAATTGTTAACAAAACTTGTACAATTGTCCAACGATTTGCAAATGGTACAACTTAAATCACAATTTTCGATATCGAACATTTTTATATGTTCTGGTGTATGTAGGCTACAAAGTATACGTCGAAACTATTTTATTTTCTCGGTTAATGATATTCCGGACCATTGTTTTTTAAAATATTTTATCGAATTTTTCCGGAGTTAAAGTTTTTCTTTAGACTTTTGGCCAGGATATTTAGTTTCTGCTGCACTGTGTGGCATAGTTTATTCGGGGAAAATTGCAAAAGCAGCTTGAACCATAAAAAAGGACTAATCTGAAAAAGTAAGTACCATCGAAATTTTAACTAAAGAGTTTGTTGGTAAGACATCTATCTCTGAATTAAATTCCTAATATGGCACTACTTAGAGCACTTTTTGAGGTATTTGATATTTTATCAGATAAGTTATAGTGGACAGTTTAGTCCATACAATACAAATAAATGACAAAGTTGTTTTTGTTCCTGTGGAGCAAAACTTTCTTGAAAAATAAAACTAAATCGAAGTTTTATATTATGTTCGTATCAACCACGAAAAGCTTTTCATGTAGAAAAATGGGCATTGACAAGCCCCTCAAAAAAAGTTCAAAAGTTTAGAGAGATAATTTTTTAAAACCTTTTGAACAAATCTTCATTCAAAATGTCAAACAGGTGCGTATAGAGCAAAAGAGCATTCAGACGACAATATGTTCTTAAAGTCAGAAATAGTTCAGAAATGTTGATCAGGTTGAATAATATTACTCAAGTTGAAAAAATATTGATAATGTGTCCAAACAATAAAATGTTGAGAAAGTCGCGATGTACTGCAATTTTTGGGATCTCTTGAAGTATGTTGTTAAAGCCAAAGAACGATTGTAAAATACGAAAAATGTTGATAATGTCAGAATGTAAATATTAGCAAGATTGAGTTACTTTAAAAAATTCAATAAGATTTTGACAAGTCGAAAAATGATGATTCAGTCAAAGTTAAGGGAACGGTCCATTCAGTACGTCGAGTACGTCACGTCGTTTTTTCAACTGACTGCGACGCATTTGACGGAGAAGCTTGGCCCAATGAATACTTTGAAAACGGATTAAAACATCAAAATTCTTTTTATTTCATTAATTAGAAATTTTAATTTTGCACCAATAATTTTTTATTCACACTTTATTTCAAAAAATAAATAAGAAACGACATAGAAAAAAAATAAACAACAATTGAAATTGAAAATAAATTTATATTACGATTGTCAAATCAAACGACGTACGTCGATAGTTGGGAGTTGGGCAACTTTTGTACGTTGCGTTAACGTAGACGTACTGATTGTGTCGCACTTGATATAAACTCATATTTTTAACTTAGCTGTCAGTCGAAAAAAACGACGTGACGTACTTGACGTACTGAATGGACCGTTCTCTTTATATTCCTGCAGGAAAACGGACTAGTTCAAGTGAAGTTCATTAACTAGTCCTTTACCAACCAGAACGAGTGGGACTTTCATCCCTTTTGTATACAAGCAACTGTTATTTTTTGTATGTTGATGTCCTATGAAATTTCAATTGTCCTGTTCTGCATTACGTTTACACCAGACCGGGGCTAGTGGCAGTGTGATGTATTCTTTTAACAACTAGTCTTTAATTAGTAGTGTCGTGTGTAGTCAACCTATAGTTACATTTTTTTTCGCTCTAAGATTACATTTTCTTAAAATAAATTCATAAATTTAATTTTTTCCCACAATTTATTTTGACACACAATTCAAGTGATACAAAACACAAATTATTTCAAGAGCAAAAACGAAAATTGTATTTTGTTTTCGTTACGATTCAAATTTATTTTCCCCTGCAAACTGCAAACTGATATCAAATTGGCCCCCGGTGTATCCCTTTTTCACTAGTTTCGGGCTAGTACTAATTGTGAACTATTCTTTTTTGTAGACTGTCTCATATTTTTACTGCAGTTATATTTATTAAGATCTATTGAATAGTCGAAGAGTTTTGAAACTTTTAGCAAAGAAATAAAAAAATATGAATTTGAAATGATGTTGGTAAAGCTCAACTTTGTTGTATAATGTTAATATAGAAAAAGAATAAAATTCGATAAATTTTCAAAAGGTTGATATAAGTAAATGAAAAATGTCGCAAAAATAATCCAGAAATATTGAGAAGGAACAAAAATTTAGCAAAAGGGTTTTGCAAAAATGTTATCAAAAAATACACAAATATCTTTATATAATCAATTTTTCCAGTCAATGTCGCAAAATTTTGCTGAAGAGAAATAATGCCAAAATTTCAAATAAAACTTAGATAGCCGACAAATGTTAATACTGCCCAAACAAACGTTTTGAAAACGTAGAAAAAGGTTGAAAAAGTCGAAAAATGTTCAAAATGCAAAATGAGAGAGTTTGAAAAAAATTAAGAAATATTTATAATTGGAAATAATGTTCTACGTTAGAAGTCAATAATTGGTAAACGTTGAAAAAATGTTAAAATTAATTAAAACTTGAACAAATAACAAGTCTAATATTTATGCATCTGTTAGGATATATGTTCATAGACTGCTTTAGATAAATAAATGAAATAAATAATTTCAAAAAAAGAGATTCCAAAAATACCTAGAAAATATTTAAAACTTGTTAAAAAAAGTCCTAATCGTAACTTCACAATCTAAGAAATTTCCTATTGGGATATTCCAACCGATGAGTTATTTACGCGCACGTTGTATTACAATAAAAAGATGATGACAACGACAACATCGGCGAAAACAACAAAAAACGACAGAAAACAGAAATCGTTTTCAGATCTCATAAATATTGAAGGTCACAGAAAGCAGTGCCTGTGTGAAAGAGGATCCAACAGTTGAGATTATGGCACAGTGACGAAGATAGAAAGGAAAAAAAAAGAACACAACATCCAACAATCCGATTCCCTGTGGGTTCTACTAAAGTAGATAATACTGTATTTATGGATAGCGCATATTTTAATGCATATGTAAATGTGAGTTTATGCGAATTATGTGTGCGTGTGTGTGCAATTTTACAACAGTGGGCGTCGAAAGTAATGAGTCCGTTGAGGAAAAAAAAAAGGAATTTTTTTAGAAATTTTTTGTTTTTTTTTTGTTGAATATGATTTTTATTCTTGTTATTCCATGCATGTGTGCGTCCATTCATCTACTCGCATGTATTCATATGTATGAACTCAATTGCGTGTTACATTCAATACGCTGCGTGTATGAGTTTGAGTGCTGTTTTATAGTAGCGATTTGCATAAATAAATTGAGTGTTAAAAGGTTCCCGTTTTCAATGGATTTTTTTTTTTGTTTTTTGTTTTGGAACGCTATTTTTCTTTTTCTGTCGAATTTAAAATGATAAATTGATTTTCTATGAAAACCCAAATAAATTGGTTTATTTGAGTGATTTATGCATTTACATTTGAGTGAATAACTTTGACTATTGAGTGTTTTATTTCATTTTATGTTTTACTCTGTGTTAACATTTTATTTTTAATTGCATAATTTATTGTGTATTTTGGGATTTTCAGTCAAAATAAAAGAAAAGACTTTCTTTTTCCACTACATCTGTATTTGTTTTTTATTTCATTTTGTTTCATTATCTTACAGTCTGTTAAATAAGAGCGTGGTCACGATTACTCGCGATCGGTAAAGTATAATGCTGTAATTTTTTTTTCTCACACAGAGGGCAGTATTGTCCTTCATGCTTCGTGAAAGTGAATCAGCTGACCACTGTTTTCAATGCGTTCTAAGCATTTTTCCAAAATGAGTACCGCGTACGCGTCGCGCTTTGAAGCCGTTTTTTTGTGTTTGCACCCCAAAGGTCCCAAAATGACCCAAGCGGCGGCTGCGAAGTATATGCAAAAGTCGAAACAGTTTGTGAGTAAGTGGGTGAATCGCTTCAAAGAAGAAAAAAATGTCGATGACTTTCCAAATCGCGGGTCTGTCGGTGTAGTGACGGAAAAACAGGAAAAACTGATCTGTGCTCTATTTTCGAAAAATCCAACATTAACTTTGCGTGAAGGTGCTTCGAAATTGTCCCAAAAAGGTTTGAATATCTCCCACGGAACTATTCGTAATCATTTGATTGCAAATAGTGTGAAATACCGAAGTACTTTGCAAAAACCGATGCTCAGTGAAAAACATGTCCAAAAACGTCTTGAATGGGCCAAAGACAAAATGGTGTCGTGACTTTGGATTGGCCGTCTCAGTCGCCCGATGCCAATCCAATTGAAAACGTTTGGGCGCAAATGAAGATGAAGCTTCAGAAAAACCGACCCTGCAACTTGAAACAGCTGGTTCGATGCATTCACAAAATTTGGAGGTCGTTTTCAGAAGAGTATGCGCAAAATCTTGTTCAAAGTATGTCGCGAAGATGTCAAGCTATAATTGATGCTGGGGGTGATTGGACCTGCTATTAATGTATTTGCATTGAAGTTTTCGATCAAATAAATCAATATTAAAAAGAATTTTCGCAATGGGTATTTTCATTTTCTCACAACAATGACCACGCTCTTATTTAACAGACTGTAAGCATTTAATTAATTAAAATCATTGTGTTATGAAGAACAACTTTTTCAAATTAAAATGTTGCAATGATGCAGACAAGAACATCTGTTCATACTTTGAAACATAACCCTGCAAACATTTTCAATCGCCGAAGAATCGGCTAAGCAAAACCTAAAAATATGCAAGGATTTTTTAGTGCCATAAGTATTATAGCAAAATAATGCCCCAGACAGACGACAGCTGTAGTCTAGGTTATAGACGCAATAATGTGAAACTTTTTATTGCATGATTTTAGGCATTTTTTTTCATGGGCATTGACTAAAAGAAAATTTCCCAATTCAGGGTCCAAAAAATTCTTAAAAGCTTTTCTGATGCTTAACTCACTATTAATATTGTTTTTAATGTTTTAGAAATTTTTGAACTCTAAATTGTGAAATTTTCTTTTAGTCAATGTCTATGAAATATGTGTATAAAAAATGCCTAAAATCATGCAATAGAAAGTTTCGCATTAATACGTCTATAATCTAGATTAGAGTTGACGTCTGTCTGGGGCATAAGATTGATACTGTTACTTGAAGAACTTAGTATAGTCGAGGCAATTCTATGTGTAGTATGAAGTTACCCCTATTATGGCTAAAAGTCATTTGATATGTTATTTGCATAAAATTTAGCTATGTAGGTGCTATAAAAAATTCTAGATTTTTCAAGAAAGTTCGACATATCGCAAGCACGTGCTTCATGCGACGCTTTCTATGAGAATGTCTGTAGAGATAAAATTTCATAAATATTGATTTAAGTGGTTGTATAATGGTGGCGCCTTAAGACCATAGCAAAGAATAATTGAAAATGTCTTCATTAATTCAGTCACTCGACATTAAATCTTGATTACAGAACTTTAATTTTACATTTTTCTTCATAGTGGTCATGTCTTCTGTTCCTTTCTTTATATATATATATAAAAAAAATTAAGAGTTGAATCAAGTTTGCTTCTTGTAGCTCGGCTGCAATATCATAGTAATGGCCTAGGGGAATGTTGCTATTTAAATGCGCTGAAATGATTGTGTTTAACTTCAGTTAAGGAAAAAATGACAAATACACTGAGCAAATGGTAAACTTGGAAGGCTTTTCACGTGAAAAGTTTTTTCCATTTCATTTTGGTTCTAGCAAGATACACATAAAGATAGGCATTTTTTCCTGGTTTTTACAGTAATTTTTTCAATAAAATGTGTAACGTACCAAGTGACGTCACAAATCTTATGTCTATCTGCATTGGGAGATTCACCTAAATTGAATATTTACCCGTGGCTTCAAGTATACGCACCTCAGTAAAGTACTCACCTCATGTGAAATATTCACCTCAAGTTAAATATTCACCATAAGTGAAATATTCATCTCAATTTAAATATCCACCTCAAGTCTATATATTCACCTCAACTAAACGACTATAAAAGAACGAACAAAAAGGCAGAAGGCAGGCAGTCATAGCCAAGCGTTCAATGCGACAACATCAATATTTTAATATTAATGTTTAAACGTTGAAAGCTTAAAGGTAAAGTGCAGAGGCCTCGTATTACTTAAGTATCACTAAGATAGTTAGCCTATTAAGCTGGGAAGGTTTTTCATACCTTCTGAAGGCTCCTGGACACCTTCTGGTGAACAGTGGCGTAGTCTGTGCGTATAATACTTATTATATTGTAGTATTCATCAAGCGTGCATGGTAGTGTATTTCTAAGGCTTTTAGGCTGGGAAGGTTTTTCATACCTTCTGAAGGCTCCTGGACACCTTCTGGTGAACAGTGGCGTAGTCTGTGCGAATAATACTTATTATATTGTAGTATTCATCAAGCGTGCATGGTAGTGTATTTCTAAGGCTTTTAGGCTGGGAAGGTTTTTCATACCTTCTGAAGGCCCCTGGACACCATCTGCTGAACAGTGCAATAGTCAGTATGTCCAATACTTTTTTATAGTGTTCGCTAAGCGTGCATGGTAGTTTTGAATAATAATTCTGATAATTTTACCGACACAGGTTAAACAACACTAAGTAGTATCCACGTAAGCAGCTGTCAACTATGATCAAAGAGTTCAACATCGGATAATCGAATGCAGAAACCTCGGAATCCCGGCCGTAAATTTAAAACATCTTTATTTGAAATATATATTAAAGAATATTGGAGATAAATCAATCTGAATAGCATAATACATTGCTTGTAAAGTATTATTAAGAAATAAAAAAATACCATAATGTTAAGTAAAAGAAACAAATTTATCTGCTGAAGGAGTTCCAGCAAATTAATAAATAAATATTTTTGTAAACTCAAAGTTTTGGATTGTCTTTTAGCCTGACCCTGAACACCGCTGCAGCTCACCTAAGCTCTAGACCAAAACAATCGTTACAAATGGCATTTATAAAAAAACCTCAGATTAATTTGAAAAATTTTTTTAGATTGGAGAGTTCTGCTATTTTCTGAATTTTCTTTTTCAAATTTTGACGAATAAATTTTTTTTTTTTTTTATTTTCTCGTGGTTGTAAATCTCGATTCTGAATTTGTCATTTTATCTGAAAAGTATGACGAGAAGGAAAAATTTTGTTAGTGCAGTCCTATTGTGCCAATAGTAAGCATTCCTTTTGAGAGAGAACAAACGACGAGCTTTGGGCAAGAAGTATGATTTTTAGAAGACTTGACCTAATTGAAAAATGTGCGTGCATCGTTCCCTCTGAAAATATGAATGCATAATTTATTTTTAATGATGTGTGGAGTACTGTGATGTTTTTTTTTTTGAAAAAAACTTACAGGTAGATGGGCTCCAGTACAAAAAGTATTCGTTTGATCGAAAAAAATGTTTTTTTTCTTTGCTGACACTCCTGCACGTCGTACAATCTCTCTGGAAATTTTGCATACATAAGTTGTTTTAGACCACAAATTAAGATCAATGGTGTTTTTTGGAAAAAAGTGTACCGTAGGATAGGTTAGGTTAGGTTCAAATCCAAAATGGATTTGGGACCCTTTTGAGCGATGTCTTCAAAAGAGTCGAAAAAGTGTCTTTCGAACACCTTGCAACGTCGCTAAGCCAAGGCTGGGCATTCACAAAGGAAACGAAAAATGAACTCTTCGTCATCAGGATCTTTACAGCTTCTACAAAGATTTCCTACGTCGCACAGTGTGAGATTTTGCCAATCTAGGATGTCAAAATTCAATTAAAGCCGTAGTTTTAAAGATATCGAGTTGAAATTTTGTACATGTGCTTTAATTGTTTTTGCGGAGATTTGGTTCAAAGATGAAAAAATCGGACAAAATCTGCCTTTTTTTTGTAAAAAAAAATTTTAAGAAATTGGTTGTAATGAAGATATCAACTTGAAAATGTGTATGCTCATCTTATATGCTTTGTCATAGCCTAACCACGCCCAACTTGTAAGTTATAGTCTATGAAACATTCAAGATTTTTGAAGTTTGTCTTACCTTTTAGCTGATTATAAAATAATTTGATTAATTCAATTATAGCCGTAGTTTCATAGATATCGAGTTGAAATTTTGTACATTTGCTTTAATTCTTTTTGCGGAGATTTGGTTCAGAGATGAAAAAATCGGACAAAATCTACTTGCACCTCCCATACAAATGTGCCTTTTTTTTGTAAAAAAAAAAATTTAAAAAAATTGGTTGTTATAAAGATATCAACTTGAAAATGTGTATTTACCATTTCAGTGGTAACTGAATACTACCTGTCAAAAATGGGAGTGATTAAAAAAGATAACTAAAATTTTTTGTTCATGATTTCAGTGCAATTGTTCATTATAACACTTCAGTCATTGTAAAAAAACTAGTCTTTGGGCAAAAAATGGGCATGATTTTATTTTTTAAGTCTATTTTATGAGTATGTGTGCTCATCTTATATGCTTTGTCATAGCCTAACCACGCCCAACTTGTAAGTTATAGTCTATGAAAGATTCAAGATTTTTGAAGTTTGTCTTACCTTTTAGCTGATTATAAAATAATTTGATTAAAATACTTAGGTGCAAATGTAAGGGTTGTGTATAACAAAAATTTTTAGTAAATGTATTGACCTTTATTGCAAAAAACTTTTTGCCAAAAAACATACGCGCACATTTTCAATTTGATCGCTCAAAGTTTTGTTATCCATGCAAGCTTGAAAATTTGTTTTTGCATGCTGTTCAATAGTACGTGTTTGATAGCTGTTATCATGTCAATGACATTTCTTTTATTCTCTTTTATGATCATTTTTGTAACAATTGGGGTCTTTTCTAACAAATTACAAAATATGATCGATTTTCAAGCACATTGTTTTTTTTTTTTTTCATTTTGACGTCCTAGTTTGGCAAAATCTCACACTGTGCGTCGCTAAGCCCCAACCTCGATGCGTACTTACCAATAAAATAGTGCCTTGTAATGGCACCATTTATAGTTTTGAGGGTTCGCCTCTCTAATGAGATAATTTTTCGTGTTCTATTATCGTCATAAAATGGCCATATCGCCATGTAGAACATGTTGTAAAGTTAAACCATCTAAAATTAGCCCACAAAATAACGTAAGATAGGCTCCAATGCAAAATCATACTGTTTTTATAAACAAGAGCCATTTGGGCAGCTAGGAATTTATTTTAAAGTCATAAAATTTTTATTTCCTGAATTGTTTTTCCTTCATGTTTCAAAATTTGAGTTTGGAATTGGGTGTTCATTTTTCGATACACACTAGTATGAAATATTAATATTTTTTAGCGTTGAACAGTGTCAGTTACAGGTTTTTTGCCTCTAATATATGTGTAGTATCTAGATATTGTTCGTTTTGACTATAAAACTTTCGGGTGATCTTTGGAAACATTCATGTGACCCAGAAAACTATCAGTTAAGACAAGTTGATGGTCAGCCATAGATGTTTTTCCTGTTGTGTACCTAGATATTCTTCGTTTAGACTACGTACCGTTTGAGGTGACTTTCGGTCGTCCCAAAAGACTATCAATTAAGATTTGTTGATAGTCCGCCTCAGATTTTTTCCCTCTAGTGTACTTAGATATTTTTCTTTTTGACTATGAAGCCTTTGATGACCTAGAGGAACCCTTAGGTTTCCCAGCAAACTAGCAGTTAAGGCTAATTGATAGTCCACCATAGAAGTTTTCCTTCTAGAGTACCTGAATATTCTTCGTCTGAATTGATCTTTGGAAACCTTCAAGTTTCTCAAAAAACTATCAATTAATGTTTCTTTATAGTCCGCCAAAGATGTTTTCGCTATTGTAAGCCTAGAGATTCTTCATTTTTACTATGATGTCTTTTCATGCCTATGATAAAAAGAGGTTTAAAAATTCCGTACTTAAAACCATAAAATTTATTCAACTTTTTAAAATAAAGTGTTTTGACATTTAATGCAAAATAATACTCAGTCGAAGATCTTTTCGATTTTTCCAAGAAACGATTTTTGAAGTGAAACTTCTTTGGCTGCGTTAGATGTAATGTTTCAAGTCCTCAAACGACTCTTTTTGTTTCATTCTATTATATCTCTCAAACCATAGAAGCCATTTTGATAAAAAAAGTGTTGTTTTTGTATTTAACACACACCAAGTAGTGAATTATTGCCAAATCCTAAAAAGTACAAATTAACTATTTTTTCGGTGTAGAAAAGATAATCTAAAAAAGATAAGAACAAAAGAGAATTGTAAATATGCACGAAATTAAACTCCACAAATTTACAGCCACAGTGCAATTGATATTGAAAGCAAGCTGAATGCAGCTGATGAGAAATTACACAAAAGGAATGCAGCCACTGTAATAAAAATGAATGCAAAAAGGATATGGAATTTGATGGTTAAATATGTTTAAAGAAGAAAGGCAATTCAAAGGACTAAACTAAAATGGACAAAACAAGTTTTGCAGATGAATCACTGTTATATTTAAAGTGAAACTAGACATAAATTTTCATTGGACTAGTTAAAGAACTTTAATAATAATAACAATAAGTAGTTTGCAGAGAGTTCAAACATATTTCCCTTCTGTAAAGTATTGACATACCCGAATCGAAGCGATTTTCCAACATCTAACATACAATCCGCTTAAGGCATAACAACAAACATATTTCTTTTTTAATTGAAACAGCTGCAAAGAATCTAATGACGCAATTTTATTGTGAAATATAATTTATTTTTTACTCCCCCTCCTCCCCCAGCAACACTGCACAACAAACACCAAAAAATAAATTAACTCCCAGAGGATACAAAAAAATGTGAGCAACAGCAATAGCAACAATGGACTACATATACTTGTGATAACAAATAAAAAAATGTTTAGACCACAATTGAGCCGCAGGATATTTATACGGAAAAATATCTAAAATAAATAAAAAATGTTTTTCGAACATCTTTCGCTTTCTCTGTAATAATATGAAGCAACAAATATAAAGAATTTGTGAAAATGAAAACATTCTTTAATAAAATAAAAAATAAAAACTGCTGTTTTCATTTGTACATACCAAAAGCAAAAACTTTTATTTCTACATTTAAAACAATTTTATAAAGTAAAAGTAACAAAAGAAAGTGAGGTCACGGAAATATCACAAAAGAAAAGTAGAGGGTGAAGATAAAAAAAAAAAACTTCAAATTTGTAAATCGAAAAATAACATCATCAGCCATTCATGGCGCGACAACTAATTTGAATTCGAAAATTGTGCACGAATCAACCAAACCATTGGTATGTAACAACTGAGAGCGGATGTCAACGTTCAACTGACTGACTAAATGACAAGGACATGGGGACAGATAACAGCAAAGTAACAAAAGAATAACAACAAAAGTAACAGCAACTTAACCGACTTGCTATGAATAAATAAATGGAGAAGAGTGATAAAATGGAAAAAAAGAAAAAATGTTGATATAAAAAGTCAAATCAGCGCAAAGCCATATGATGATTTTGAAAAAAAAAAAAAAAAATAAAAAGAGAAAAAAATTATAAAAGAAAATAAAAAAAAATGCCAAAAAAATATGGGGATTTTTCGCTTTAAAGTCGTGCTTTCGAATATTTTTATATATTGAGAATGTCAATATTGCTATCAACATTTTTTTCTTTTAGTTTAATGTTTTGAAATTTGTGAATAGGTACTTATTTTTCAAGTTAAAGTTTTTTGATAGTCCACTATAAATTTTTGCCTCTAGTATGCCTAGAATTCTTCATTTTGACTATGAGGCCTTCAAAAATCTTTGGGTTTCCCAGAAAAGTATCAGTTATGGCTTTTTGATAGACCGCCCTAGATGGTTTCCTTCTACTACAGCTAAATACTCTTCGTTTTGACTATGACGCCTTCGGGTGATCTTCGGAAAACTTCATGTATAGCATATAAAACCTTCCCATAGCTGAGATACACTCACTGCCAATTTTTCAGCTCAAATTGCCCGATAAGTAAAAGTGTTACCAAAAAAGTGTCGAAAAAAACTGTCGCAGCCTTAAAGATTTACACCTAACGCGGCCAACGAAGTTTCACTTAAAAAAATTTTTAGAAAGTTTTAGAAAGATCGATCAAAATGAAGAGAAGAAAAGGTAAAATTCGTGAAACAATGTCAGCAAATATTCCAGTGTGAACGCAGCAATTGCTATTCTTTTTGGATTTCGACGTAAGCTCAAGCCTGTGGAAATATTTAGTGAATGCCAAATTGCAGTTGTAGTTAATGCGCCATCCCTCGTGACTATTTCATAGTAGTTCCGAAGATTCCTGACAGGTAATTTTACTGTGGAGGACAAACTTGGCCCAAAATATTCGACTGATAACGCAAGTGTAGCGCTGCACACAAGTGCCAATCGAAGTAAAATCTGGCCAAAAATTGTGAAATCGACTTGCGATTTCGATTTTTTTTTCTGCCTAGTTTTGTAAAGAGAACGCCAGCGCATGATTTGGTGTTTGAAATATTACGTCATATCGAGTTACCTCTCTTGTGCCTTAACACAAAGTCGTAGCTCCTAGCACAGATTATTTTTCTTCTTTGCAAGGGTAATATTGTATGCGTTGTTATTGCACGGAGCTTGTGGGAGAATTTAAATCAAATTTTGATGTACCTCAGATTTTTTTGTAAATTCTTATTATAGATGTCAATAGAAGTTATTCTATGCAAAAACTAAAATTATAGAGGTGGCGCTTTTTTAAAAATAATCCCTTTTCCAATTGGGGCATTTTCCCATACAAAAAAATAAAATATTTTTTTTTAACTACATTAAACAAAAATCAAAATAATTACATTCGATGTGTTTTGCGATGCTTCACGCGAATCCGACCTCAGAATTGCTCTATCGTGTATAGTTTTTGAGATATTCAAATCTAAAAGCCGAAAAAAGTCGTTTTTTGCCATGTTTTGAAGCTATATAACTATGTAACATATCATTTATTCGTTAAATGTGGTTAAAATACTTGAAAGTCATGATCTTTTCCTTTAAAATCTAATTTAAATTATGTTTATATCTTCATGCTTCTAAGAGATATCGTAGACCGAAATATTGGCTAAACGGGTTTTTTGCACTTTTGTGTCTTTTTAGGTTAGGATATCTTTGACGAAAAAAAAAGATATCAACATAATTTAAATTAGGTTTTAAAGGCAAAGATTAGGACTTTAAAGTTGTTTACCAGATTTGATGAAACTTAAATTTCTTTCACATTTTAAGCATGTTTAACGAACCGACCATACACGTAACAACACTCGGGGTGTCAAACGGTTGAATTTACAAGTAGTCGGTTCGTTGAACATGTTTAAAATGTGAAAGAAATTTGAATTTAGTTAAATCTGATAAACAACTTTAAAGTCCTAATCTTTGCCTTTAAAACCTAATTTAAATTATGTTGATATCTTTTTTTTCGTCAAAGATATCCTAACCTAAAAAGACACAAAAGTGCAAAAAACCCGTTTAGCCAATATTTCGGGGTACGATATCTCTTAGAAGCATGAAGATATAAACATAATTTAAATTAGATTTTAAAGGAAAAGATCATGACTTTTAAGTATTTTAACCACATTTAACGAATAAATGATATGTTACATAGTTATATAGCTTCAAAACATGGCAAAAAACGACTTTTTTCGGCTTTTAGATTTGAATATCTCAAAAACTATACACGATAGAGCAATTCTGAGGTCGGATTCGCGTGAAGCATCGCAAAACACATCGAATGTGATTATTTTGATTTTTGTTTAATGTAGTTAAAAAAAAAAATTTTATTTTTTTGTATGGGAAAATGCCCCAATTGGAAAAGGGATTATTTTTAAAAAAGCGCCACCTCTATAATTTTATTTTTTGCATAGAATAACTTCTATTGACATCTATAATAAGAATTTACAAAAAAATCCGAGGTACATCAAAATTTGATTTAAATTCTCCCACAAGCACCGTGATTGGTTTCCAAAACAAAAAATTTTTAAAAGCGTCATTGGATAGTATGGGGGACACCCCCCAAGTACGTAAATAACGATAATCGTTACTAAATTAGAAAATATTAGTGGTTTTTTGTATACGTGATGTAAGCTTAGCTATGAGAGATGCAAATTAGAGAGTCATAGAGCTACAAAAAAAGTTCCATTTGATTCCACTCTGGCGACAACGAGGTCTTTTTGTCAAATGATTTTTCTATAATTGGTGAAAAAATTGGGTGCTCGTTTGCTTCCTATGCTTGCTCACAGTGAGAGATTCTGCCAGTTCGGATGCTCTTAATCAAATTGCAGCCGTAGTTTGAAAGATAACTTCTTGAAATTTAGTCATATGAAAGAATTTTTCTTTTTCTTTCCAAAAAATATATTTCGGAAGGTAAAAAAGGTGTACCTGGGCACGTTTTTTGTAGTTTAGTACTAAAATAGTAGTAAATTTAGTACTTTTTACCAAATACGAAAAATCGGTTAAGAAATGTCCAAATTATTGACTATTATTTGAGGCGAGTTTGTCACAATATAGATTTATCCACTTTTTGCACCCTTCCACAAACCACGAAAAAAATCACAAAATTTTTTTTTTTTGCCTTTTCTTAAAGACTAGGCATAAAACGAAACCAAATTTCAGCAAAATCGGAAAGGGTGTGGCAGATCTTGTTACGCTAGGCATGGAATGGCTGTAATGCATTTTGGATTTTTTATTTATATGGGAGGTGCCACGCCCTCTTGTCCTAGTTCGCTTAGTATTTGCTCAAAGTTTTCATTTAATATTCTTAGTATCTGAGAATAATTTGGACGGATCATCTCAAAAAACGCTTTCGCAATTTGAGACTTTTATTTATATGGGAGGTGTCACGCCCCCCTGTCTGAGTGTGCCTAGTTTTTGCCCAAAGCTTGCATTTAATATTCTTAGTATCTAAATGAAATTTGTACGGCTTATCTCAAAAAACGATTTCATTATAACATTTTTAAACTTTTGCTTATATGGGAGGTGCCACGACCCCTTGTCCGAATTCTTATTTTGTTTAAAAGTTGCACTTACTATCCCTTGTGCCTAAAAACTGATTTTCAAAAGCTTACGTGTAGAATTACATTTTTGGCCAGCTTTTACTTCGATTGGCATCTGTGTGAAATCTAAATTGACGAAGATCCAGGATTGACCTAGGAAATCATTGCTAAGAAACTGGCCTTGAATGCCATGGCTGTATAGCAAATATCAAAAAATTATCTTGGATACACGAAGAAATCAGCACGATGGTTCCTTACAATTTGAAGTGATGCTTAAAATGAAGCACGTGTGCGTTTTGCTAATTATTTTCTTAAAAAACTTAAAAACTTTCAAGAAAATTGTAACAGGTGATGAAGCATGGTTTTACAAGTACGACCCTGAAACCAAACAAGAATCCGTGGTATAAATCCCAGAAGGTGCAAGTCTACCTGTTAAAGCAAAGCAACAAAAGTCAGCAACAAAAGTAATGATGTCAGTTTACTTCACCAGAGTTGTAGCTGCTATTCTTGTGGAAAAGGTCAGACGGTTACCGCTAAGTGGTATACTGAAACCTGTTTACCAAAAGTTTTCCAAAATTTATTGGGAAAACGCCAAAAAAAGGAACTACGCCGCTACTTTCTACATCACGATAATGCGCCAGCGCACACTGCTGAAAAAACGACCGATTTTATTGCGCTTTCAGGTATCGAAGAAATTAGTTTAGCACTTTATTCTCCAGATCTGTAGCCTTGCGACTTCTGGTTGTTTCCAAAAAAAAAAAATTAAATTTGAGAGGGAGAGCCTACAACAGCAATGAGGAGATAATAAATGCGGTTAATGATGAAATTGAAAAACTGCAAAAAGCCGATTTTGAAGACTGTTTTTCAAGAGGGATTTATCGACTTCAAAAATGTATCAAAATAAATGGCGATTAAGTTGAAAAAACACAAACAGATGAAGAATAAAGTTATAAATTTAAAAAATTTTTTATTCAGTTTTTTCAATTCTATTAAGCGAACTTTTGTTTGGCCCCTCGTATATACCAAATATTCTGGAAGAAAAATGAATCCAATATAGTAAGTGCCGCACCCATTGATGAAGACCAATGTTGTTGGACAATACCAACAGTGAAACTACAAATATAGGGAAATTTTTTTACAGATTTGGAATTCACAAACGATTGCCGATGCGGTTCGAGGTATCTCTTTATTCAAATAAGATGGTTTTTAGATTATGCAAATGAGAAAGCTCCTATGAAAGGCTGCTAATTCGGTAATGAGTCATGGCAGTTTAATAGATGCTACTCAAGTAGTTTTCTTCTAAGCCCTTAGAATACAATAAATAAGATATGATTGGACGGATTTTCAATCTATGATTCCACAAAACAAACTTATTAGTCAGAACTGCTCAATTGAATATTATTGTTTTGAACATTAATATTCAACAAAATCCGAAAAATGTGCGGCCTTCTTTTGCGGATTTTCCTTTTTAAAGTTTCATCAGATCCTACCTCAAATCTTTCCTTTGCCGAAATTTAATTTTTAATGGCAATACGAATCAGTTCTAAGTCCCTATAGCTAAATAAACGTAAAGAAAGCGAATTTAAATTGAAATTACATCGTTTGTCATTGGTTATCCTTTATCCCATTGGTACGTTTTACATTTGCTACTGTTTTGCGCTCAAATTTCTTTTTCTCATTTCATTTTATTTCGTTTTATATCTCGAAATCTTTTGCCACTTTTTTCTTTTTCTTTGCTTCCACTTTTTAGCAACAGCTTTCTTTTCACTCTACGTTTGCATTTGTTTCACATTTTTTTCTCCTCCCTCCCCCTTATATAGGACTCCAGTCACTTATTAGGATCAGCTGTAAATGAATGGTAAAATTTCATGGTATTTATTTGTATATGTGTATGCGTATGTGCATGTGTTAGTGAGAAATGATGATGAAAAATTGTGCATCATACACATGCCCACCCAGCAAACATTTTCAATCGCGGAAGAATCGTATTCGATTCGCCTAGACGATTAAATCAATCGTCCGCGACAGTCGCATTCTACTCTTCCGCGAATGTTCAGGCGTGAGAAATTGTCCGGCCGAATACGATTGTTTTAGAAGAATCCTCTAACAACTCCCCGAAATGAATCCGCAAACGATCCCCAGGAAGAGTCATCTGGCGACTTCCCAAGATGAATCTGCAAATGATCCCCAGGAAGGGTCAACAGACGACTCCGCAACATGTTTTTCAAAGCGAAAAAAAACTTGAAAAAACTTAAAAAAAAAAAAAAAAAAATAAAATATGAAATGGCAACATAAAAATAATTTCATAAGAAATTGCTAATTTTTGTACAATAAACTGTTAAAATTTATATGCCGTTAAAAATATACCGTGTAGTTTGACATTTTGCTTCGTGAAAAATACCGGGACTCAGAAATATTGCCTTTAAAAAAAAAAAATTATTGATTTTTTCGAAATTTCTCAGGAGATGACGTCATGTCGTAGTCGGCCATCTTGTATCGTGTAAAACTCGTCTGAAGGAGTTGTTTGTTATTCGTAAAGAAGTTCGATTTCAAACCATCATCCAGAAGAGACTTAGTCGAATCTTTTTTTATTCGTTTTGGGCTTTTTTTTAAGAATTTTTTTTTTTGCACCAATCGATGGGGAAAGGTCGAAAATATATTTTGGTCATAACCAGATTTGGTTTCGGGCCCTCTAAGTGACCGATTTGGGCCCATTTTTGTAAAAAAATTTTATTGCACCAATCGATGGGGAAAGGTCGAAAATAGATTTTGGACATGTCCAGGGGTGTCTCCGACCCCTCTAAGTGACCGATTTGGGCCCATTTCGGTGAAAAATTTTTATTGCACCAATCGATAGGGAAAGGTCGAAAACAAATTTCGGATATGATCAGAGATGTCTTCGACCACTCTAAGTGACCATTTTGGACCCATTTTTGAAAATAAAATTATTGCGCAAAACTCGCCTGGAAGAGTTGTATATTCATTGCGAAGATGTTTGATTCGCAATGATCTTCCATAAGAGTGTAAGGAAGAATCTTCTGTTACTCGCGCTGAAGTTTTGTCGCGCAAAACTCTCCCGGAAGAGTTGTATATTCATCGCGAAGATGTTTGATTCGCAATAATCTTCCAGAAGAGTGTAAGGAGGAATCTTCTTTTACTCGCGGAAAATTTTTATCGCGGAAAGCTCGCGTAGAAGAGCTTTAAATGCATCGCCAAAAATATGGAAGATTGTCCGCGATTGAAAATGTTTGCTGGGCATTGGCAACATTACACACACAGACAAAGGGCAACACATGTGCCCCCACTTACAGTTGCTGTCATCTGTTAAAACAAATGAATGTAAAGTCAAAAGTTTGCGTTTGTATTCCACTTGGTTTGTAGGTAGTAGCGAAGGGGGGGGGGGGGGGAAGTAGTAGGAGCAAAGCTTAAGCTGACTTTTATTTGTCATTTGTTTGTAAGTCTACGTGCTGTTGTTGTTGCTGTAGCTGTCGTCGTTATTATTACACTTCCGGTGGGAATTGCATGCAGACAGTGACACAAACACATACGTTTTATACGTACCAACATATATGCACGTAATTGTAGAGTACCTATGTGTGAAATAAATTTCATTTTCTTTCGATTATAAATGATATTTGTATACAGGTAGGTAAGTAATTGATTGAAGAGTAGAAAACAAAAATATTTTTTGCTACTTTACCAAGAAAATACCGCACTCAGGTTGTGAAAGTTTGGCCATATTACTTCCCTGTATGACCAGCGGAGACAATTCGTCGGGTTAAAACTACAACTAGACATCTGCATTTTTCATTTTTTGAGAAATTAAATTATCAATTGTACTAAAAATGATCCGAATCCGTCATTAGTACCAAAAGTGGTCCAAATGTATATTGACTGTGTCAGTTATAATTATAACGTTACTGACTACGTATGTACTGTTTGGAAGTTCATCGACTGTGAATAAGAGCAAACCATAGAGCATCAGTCTAATGACTTGCGCTGCATGGAGAGGCCTAGGTTCAAATCCTCCATTTGGTAGTTTTCAATACCAATTTTTCAATTTCCATTAATTTGTACAGAATTTATCTGAAGAGTCTTCGGAGCGGAACTTGAAATATGTGTTCGACATAGCCGAGGTAGAAAATAATAAAAAATTTATAAAAAAAAAATTCATACACACCGCGATTCGAACCCGGAATGTAATGCATAAGGAGGCAATTGACCATTCTTTGGTTCGAATGTAGTGCATAAAAAGAAAATTGTAAATAGAACTTTATATGTGATGGGATCAGAATTTGGACTAGTCGATTTCCCCATTTATAGGTAACAGAATTACGCTTTAAAATTTAAATTATTTGAGAGGGAAAGGGAAGCAATTTTGAACTTCGACTAACTGTTCTTACATAGACCATAAAGGATTCATAGCGCAGATACTATAAAATTTTAAATAATTTGGATAGTGTTGCTATTAGTTCAAAAACGTTGTAGAATTACAAAATGTTGCTGAATTCGAAAAATATTGACAGATTCAAAAAATGTTTTCAAAATGTAAGCGTAGCAGAAAAAGTAGCAGCAAAAATATCGAAATTGGCAACTCCAAGAAGAGAGCAGTGGAGTTGAGATTTGGTCGTCGTTATGAACGTTTCGTGCATAATTTGTATTGTTCGAGTTTTACTTTATTTTTAACTAAATATTTCTTTTTCTTATTAATTTAATAATTACAGTGAATTCTTTCTAAATAAATCTTAAAAACTAAAAACAAAAAGGTCAATGTTTCCTTTCAAAAGTAAAAAAAGTTTGCACCAGTCGAAAAATGTTGACAAAGTCTGAGAAAGTTTAAAAAAAGTTAAAAAATTAAGACGGAGTCGGAAAATGTGACAAAAGAGACCTAATCTTGCCAGACTAAAATTTTCAGTACGTATGAAAAGTATAACTTCAAAGTATGCAGAAGAAAAGGTTGGTATATCTTGCTTGGAAAATACAAGGCATACAAAAAAACCAATATTTCCCAAATAGATCATAAGAATATTGACGAAATGACGGTCATGTTTTGAAAAATCTTAAAAATTAATTGAGCGATTTTTTCTGCTATCTCGGTAGAATTTCATCCTTTATATAAATAATAATTATCCATTAACAAAAACTCAAATTTGACTTTTGGCAAGATAAGATTCCATTTCTTATGACGCGTCACATATGATCCAAACTCTATGTTCAAAAAGTCTACAATTGTTGATAAAGGTGAAAAATGTTGACTAAATGATTAATGTTGACAAAGTTGAAAAATAATTACGACAATAAAAAACTGTTGTTAAGTAAGTGGGTTCGTAGTATTTAAAAATTAAAAAATTCACACATCAAAATTGTATCGATATAGACAAATTGGGTGCATTTACAAAAAAAAAAATAGACTCTCATTGTTTTTTCACAAAGTTTATTTAAACATTGTCCTTGGTATGAACAAAGTTATTTTGCAACAATAGCAAAATATTGTTTTTATATAGCACAGCCAAGAATAACAACAACGACTACATTATCAACAATTTACATGACATTGGCCAACTTGTAACCCACGCTGGCTGGGTGTATCCTCCACATTTTGACGGCATGCTATTTATCGCCATCATTAATTTGCACTTGTCACCATTCTTGATGTTGCCTTCGACCACTTGACTACCCCATTATGTTCTCTCAGTGCCATTGAGGACAGCAGCAGCAACAACAACAGTAGCGCGACATCTTCAATAGCGACCCCAATTTCAACGTTCAGAAACTAATGACATTGAAAAGATGGTAACGCTCGTGTTTCCTTTCAACTTTTAAATGAGCGGAAAAAGATAAAAGTGTCGTTACCACTTGAATGGGTTGGTGGACAACCAGTAGCAGCAGCACCACCACCAGCGACAGCAGCAAAAATAACAAAAACAATATCATCCATTCACTATTATGCATATCAGCAGCAGCGACATTGTTGAGTGGAACTATGAATTTGTCCTGCCGCCGCAGCCGCCTTCTGTTTTGTGTTTTTTGTTGCGCTTGGCAAATTGTTCTGGTGGTAAATAAATGTAAATATTTAATGTGTCAGTATCACTTTGAAATCAATTATCAAACAACAAATTTGTAATTGTTTCATTTAGCTTAATTTCTGTTGATTTGCTTAACGCGTTTATTGATTTTAGATATGGAAAATTAAATTTTGAAATGTCATATTGTTTGGCAAATTAAATTAATTTTTATTTGAAATTCACAAAAATATTTTATTATGGTTGCTAAATGTTATTAAAATTGAAAATAAATTTGTGTTTAATTTTATTAAATAAATGTAAAACCAGATAAATCCAGTTCTAATAAAAATGAGAAAAATACAAAGAATGATTTACCATTGATTCCTATAAGATAAAAAGAATAGGGAACCCTACCATCTTTTCAAAAATATTTAAAGTTTTTTTGTTTTTTGGTACGTTTTTGTATACCGATTGCTATATTTCCATTATCAAAGCAAATCTATCGGAATATCAAGCGGATATATGGTATTAATATGATTTCATTATTTTGTGTTTTTTTTTTTTTTCAATCACCCCCATTTTTCTTATAAATCTTTTGGAGCGCTAAAAAAACAGGTGGTGCAAATATGATTTTGATACGTTCAGTAGTATAATCGTGTTAATAAAGTTTATTCGAATACATGACGTAAGTAAAATTTAAATTACTGAAAATTAAGACGTGATAGAATTTTTTCACTATTTTTCTTGCAATCAGCACAATAAAATCTATAGAAATTGGTTTTTAAAATTAAGAGAGAAAAACCTTTGAAGAACTGAGTAGTTCACCTACCTATCTTCAAAGCAATTACTTCTTAAATAATATTTCAGATCACGATGACACAGATTTTGATCTTTGTTGGCTTCTTTAAGATATTTTAAACATATTCCGATGCCTTTTATAAACAGATCTATTAGAAAGCTTGCCACTTGCTTAACTACATGCTATTGTCCTTTTATATAAGAAGCGATAGTAGAAGATCTTCATTGCAACTTTCTTTGTGGAAGAATTCGTGTCACGTCTTAATGCCCAATGACATCATGTATCAAAATAAGAAAGAAAGAAGAGTAAACACGATGCATCTGTCCTTTCATATGAGAAGCGATCATAGAAGGCTACATTGCTTAATTTTTTGTAAATTTTTTTCAGACTTTATAGTTCTCAATATATTTAATGAAAGTATCTACTACATAAGTTTCTCTTGCTTGGTACATATATTTGGATTTCTGTGGTAAAGTATATATCAATAACATCTAATATAGGTCATCTCGATTTTCACGAATATCGAAATATGCTGTTGTCCTTTCACATGAGAAGCGATCATAGATGACCTGCATCGCTGCCTTCTTTGTGGAAGCATTCAACGACAACATGTGTAAAAAAGAGGGAAGACAGCATGCCTGTTTCTGTCCTTTCTTGTTAGAAGCGTTTGAAGAAGGCCTTCTTTGTAGAAACGTGAGTGTCAGGCCTTGGTGCCCAATGGCAACTTGTGTTAAAAAAAGAAAGAAAGAAGGGAAGGCGGCATGCCTGTTTCTGTCCTTTCTTATAAGAAGCGATCGTAGAATGATTTTCGGGATAGAAACTATCTACTACTCTTTCGAGCTCCACAAGAACTTCTAAGTATTTGTGTTTCTCTCGGAAACACCGTAAGTGAAACAGTGAGTGGTCATTGTACCATAGTTGGTTTTGCATCTGAACTGACGTAGATATGGTGCTTCTTATTATTATTTTTTTTTTTTTTCTATATTATTAGATTGCGAGATCTACAATTTTAAGCTTGTTTCAAGACTTTAGCTCACTGAAAACCTTTAAAAATCGATTTTGAAGTTAACAATATGACGAACGCGGAGCCAAACTTAGCACAATAAGAATTGTTTCATGGTCTTTGATGTGAGAAGGACAGAGTGGCTCACACTATCTCCCAATCCCCAAAACGCCTCTATGTAGAAAACTATCTCTAATGTAACGTATATAAATTAAGTATTCAAATAATTTCCAATATTTCTAATGCTTAATAATGCACACAAATAAAAAGTACTCTGAGCAAAAGATCAGAACATATAAACTTTATGTTTTCGGGGTGACTGAATCGGAATATAGGTAGTGCCGGAATAAAGCGTTTTTTTTTTTCAGAAAAAAATCTAAAATTTTTAGCATTATTGCTGATTTCTGAAAAAGCGAGAACCAACTTTGCTCTTCTGCCAACATATTTGGATTTAGTGACCCTGAAAATATACAGTTTAGGTGGTCTGACCTTACGCGCAGGGTACTTTTTGTTTTTTTTTTTTTTTTTTGTGGGCCTGTGTAATCTGAAGAATTAATTTTTATGGCTACTACTGTACTTAAAACACGCAATCAAACAGATTATGAAAAAACTATAAAATTTCAATTCACCCTGCGACCCCAATCAAAGCATGTACACAAACCAAAATGCATTAGGTGAGCATTGCTTGAGGTGAAACGGCTTTTAAGAAAGTTCTAATATCACAACTATATGTGAGGTATTCCATGCAAAGTCGCTGAAAAATTTTTCTTTAGCCTCTCAATTTTCTCATAAACAATTTTTTTCTTATGATATAAAAAATACTACAAAATACTTAGTTACCAGTAGAAGGAAAAAATTTTCATAGAGCACCATTATTTTTAACTCCGTAAGAATTCTCTTTAACATACTGGCCCTTTGTTCCACTACTTTAGGGAACTTCCACACAAATTTTAAATAAAAACTCCTAGTTGCCAGTAAGGGGAAAAAATGTTTACCGACTACCATCATTTTTCCCTCTCAAACATTTCTCTCGAACTAGACAAAATTCATATTGTTGTACTGAAATATTTAGAACAATTAGACTGGTTCAAATTTGAATTAAAGTTGCTCGGAATTTCGTTCCCTTGAATAAAAAAAGTTTTGTTATGGTGTAAGTAAGCACAATGTAAATTTGTATAATTTAACTAGAGAAAACAGTGGTTTTATGTCTCAAATTAAAAAGAGACAACAATTCGTTTATATGTATAAATATAAAAATTTTGTTATAATTAGCAAAATGCATCATATCTGAAATAAAGCTATAAAAAAGACATTGCCTACTGGACAGAAAATGAAAATTCTCTTACAACTCTGAAATGTTCCATTATGTTGCCAGAAAATAAAGTGCGCACAATTTATTGGCTAAAAGGGCGTAACAAAAAACCCAACTCAATTTTAATGTCGGGGCATAAATTCATTTACAGTACGTGAGGTATGAGCATGTCTAGGGTGGCTCCAACATTGAGTGCATTTTTTACTACACAAGTTGTTGTTGCTGCTACTTCTATTGGTTATACATATTTAGGTTAGTCGTTGGTTAATGTCTTCTTCTCCGGTTGCTGCTTCTTCTTCTTCTACTTACTAAGTTGATGTTGAAGCAAAATATGATATACAGCTCCTTTGAATCTGTTCACAGAAATGGCTTTTTAAATGGATTTTTAGTATAAAGTGGCCAAGCACTTAATATGTGCACACAATTTTGCAGATGTGTGTGTTTATTTCTGTTTGTATGTGTGCGTTCATGTGCATGAAAATTAAGTGTGCGTATGAAAATTTGTGTAGTTATTGTGTTGATTTTATGCACAAGCAATTTTCATGTTTTTTTATTTTTGAGTTTTTAAGGCTGTTGCTTTTTGGGTGTAAATTTCTTGGTATTTTCCATTTGCATAAGAAATTTATTTTTAAATTTATGTTTATGAAATTATACATGGAGCCAGTATTTCAAATATATGTTTGCATTACTAAATGCGTTCCTGCGAGTCCGTTCTTCAAATTTAGAAATTTTTATTTAAAGTTAAGGACTTCTAATTTATGAATTATATGGAGTGAAAGGAAGTATAGGGTGTTTCATCTGGTGTTTTATTTCATGATCTCGACTACATTAAGTTTCAACAAGACGGTGCTACTTTCAACACAGCCCTTGAAACCATTGCAATATTACGAGAGAAATTTGGTGTACAGTTTTTTTCATGCTTCGGACCAGCCTTGATAATTTAATATTACACCACAAGACTATGTATGTAAAGTTCAAAGTCTACTAGGGACTGGCTACGATTGATATATTGATTTTTTTTTGTTTGTTTTGCATTTCAGGCTATTCAAATGGATGTTCTCTCCGTGTCACCATATACCGCTTCGCAAAAAATTAACACACCATCAAAATTTGAGCTCCTCAGGGTTCTATCCAATCCCCCTTGCCTTCCCAATATTTGTCATTCATATTCAATTTCAATTCAATTTCAATTCAATTTCAATTCAATTTCAATTCAATTTCAATTCAATTTCAATTCAATTTCAATTCAATTTCAATTCAATTTCAATTCAATTTCAATTCAATTTCAATTCAATTTCAATTCAATTTCAATTCAATTTCAATTCAATTTCAATTCAATTTCAATTCAATTTCAATTCAATTTCAATTCAATTTCAATTCAATTTCAATTCAATTTCAATTCAATTTCAATTCAATTTCAATTCAATTTCAATTCAATTTCAATTCAATTTCAATTCAATTTCAATTCAATTTCAATTCAATTTCAATTCAATTTCAATTCAATTTCAATTCAATTTCAATTCAATTTCAATTCAATTTCAATTCAATTTCAATTCAATTTCAATTCAATTTCAATTCAATTTCAATTCAATTTCAATTCAATTTCAATTCAATTTCAATTCAATTTCAATTCAATTTCAATTCAATTTCAATTCAATTTCAATTCAATTTCAATTCAATTTCAATTCAATTTCAATTCAATTTCAATTCAATTTCAATTCAATTTCAATTCAATTTCAATTCAATTTCAATTCAATTTCAATTCAATTTCAATTCAATTTCAATTCAATTTCAATTCAATTTCAATTCAATTTCAATTCAATTTCAATTCAATTTCAATTCAATTTCAATTCAATTTCAATTCAATTTCAATTCAATTTCAATTCAATTTCAATTCAATTTCAATTCAATTTCAATTCAATTTCAATTCAATTTCAATTCAATTTCAATTCAATTTCAATTCAATTTCAATTCAATTTCAATTCAATTTCAATTCAATTTCAATTCAATTTCAATTCAAAATTTAAAGTTGATGAAAAGCTTTTTCATCTCCTTAATAAAAAAATTTAATTTTCTCTTTTTCCATTTTGAGGGCATGCTTTGAGGCATTAAATTTTTTTATCGAAAACTGCAGCCATCAGACTTTGTATACAGCAAAATTTTGTTAAAAAAACACAAAAACAAATTATAGCAACAAAGCAGCGCTAAACAAATGCTGGCTGTAACCTTAGGCCAACAGCGATAACGATAACGGTGCCTTTCTAACCATAGTAATTATGGTCAAAATTTTAACCGCTAGCAATTTATTTTTACTGGTCGGAAATTTTAGTGTTCCCTTCTTTTTTTTCTTTTGTGTTTTATGCCTACGGGCAACTGTACCGATAAACACGTGCCACTGCAACCGCTATGGCTGCTGCTGCCTTTCCTGTTGAAATGCCAAATTTTATAGTGTTACCAATAAATGATGCGGTTGACCAGCTAACGTCGAAGAAATTAACATTTAATTGCGTACTCAAAGTGACGTTTCAGCGTGGTTATGCTGCAGCACCAGCACTAGCAACATCCGCATTTGCACCTAAACGTGCGTTTATGGCCTTAAGTTTTGATGGGTTTTGTGGCCGGCAAACAGGCAACAGCTGCTGCAGTCACCACAGTTACACCGCATAATAAGCAGCTGTTTGCTTTGGGCTGTGAATGTTACCAAGCAACATGATGGGGTGATTGATGCTCGGAGGGAAGGTGGTAGTTACTTAATGTACGTAATTTTTAGTGGAAAATTCGTTAAAGTTTTTAAAGTTCAGAAAAAGAAAACAATTTTCTTAGAAATAAAAGATAAGAAAAATTAAATTGCTTCAAAAAGAATAGTTCAAAGGATAAGCATATTCTTTTCGCCTTTGACTACGAAGAAATTCAAAATTTTCTTGAAAGTAATATAGAGCACAAAACTGTGAGATAGTGTACAAAAAAAATTGTATCTTGTTTCTTTTTTATTGCTTTTTTTTCATACTAACATAAATCAGAGTAATCTCCGAACTCCTTCTTAAATTCAATGTTTCTGCGCCAATTATTGCTATGTTTACTTGAACATTTTCTTTATGTTTTATCTGTAATGTCACCAGACTTCTTCAATGACGGACATAAAGATTTTCGCTAGTATTCCACAATTTTCAAGGCCATATATGATTTAATAACTTGATCCAATTAAACTAAAGTCTGACTGTACAGACAAAAGCAAAACATATCCTAATCGAAATCATTTTGTCTTGCTGCGCAGCTTGTATATAACTCAAAGTCATATCAGAAATACAACACGAAGTGTTGGATTGAGTTCCGACCTTCTTTTGCTAAAGCTTATTCACCCAATTTATGGCATATTGCCGAAACAGTTTTCAGTTTTAATTATCACAGATTGATTGACAAGTCGAAACAGTGGATCTAAAACATCACTTTTAGCTCATCCAGCTTTTAATTTGAAATCCTTTTTATGTTCAGAACTTTTGACAGGGCTTCCAAAAATATCCTTCATATAACATGGTGACTAAGAAGTGCCTTTAATTCTCTCAAAACATTTTTCCGATTTTCGTAAGTTTTTTAATATTGATCGTTTAAATGATGCATTCGGACGGTTCATTCATATGCTTGACGCCAAACTTCCGTTGATGATTTGCGTAGTCTGTGACCAATACATTTCGATTTTCGTTATTTGAGTTGAATAAGGATAGACTCATGTTGGCATTAGTTTGCAGTTTAACATTGTATATGGCTCTGGACCAACAAATTTTCAGAGTGAAGATTCTAAAACATTTTATAGCTGAGCAAACCCGAATTTCGCTTTAATAATTCTACCATGGACGTGATTATGATCAATATATGATCTCTTTGCGTTTGCGTTGAAGCCACCTGGTTTTTTTCCGGATAAGTGCCCCACAATTTTTAGCTGACAATGGTGAGACCTTTTTTATCAGACTTTTTGATGGGAATGATAAAATCATAAAGTAAATTATGAATAACGTTTTTATCTTCAGCTATGAATTCAATTTCGCTGATTTGAGTATCGGTTGTAAAAGTTCAGCTGTGAGCTCCGGGGATATTTTCAATACATTGTCGGTTTTTTGTTGTTCAAAACACCTTAGGGCACTGGTTACCTTAGCTAATGAAGAAGGGCATGAGGCCAGCCGCTCAGGTCTTCTTTGGAGAAACAATACAGTGGAGGAGATATCATACCAAAAAATCTGCTTTGAAATTACATTTCTAGCAACTGAGATGTTATGTGCAATAACGCCCTAATACGAAAAATGGCATTTCGAGATAATTCAATTTAAAGTTTCTAAATGCTGTACAAAGAACATACCATTATTTAAACCTTGGAAAATTAATTTATTCATTTAATACTAACAGAATGAGTAAATGATTACCGATAACAAACAATACTAATTCTTCCACCTTAGTCACACTACGCCCTTATTGCACGCAACTCTTCAAACAGTATATACATGTTGCTCTACCACATTTTTTGATCGGAATTGGAAGTTGAAATTAAGTAGGGTAAGGTAACCGGCTGTGGGCCGTCACCGGTTGTGGGCCACCCCTTGTATTTTTTGACGTTTATAAAATATGACAGATCTGAGTATGTGGTTATGTGTACATTGACACTAGACAGTATTAGTGCAAACACTGAAATGAAAGGACGCATCTGACCCGCAGCTACAACAAAACAAAAAAAAATTGACGAAGAAATTTTCAATAAAGTAATTTCTGAAGATTTTGAGAGCGTGATAAAGCGAAGTAAAATATTGCAAAGAGGTGAGCGTTATGCATTTTTATGCAGTATTTGCGTTAAATTTTCCGATTTTATATCGAGTTTGCTCAAAATTTTTCGCCACGAGAATTTTGCCAGTCACTTAAGGGATGGCTGCCGTTACCGGTTGTGGGCCACCTTGTGTAATCGGTTGTGGGTTACCATAAAATAAATAAATCGACTTCTGTTAGCTGTCTTTTTAATAAACTTGGCCTCTTGCAAGCCGCTTCACCCAATAAATCGTCAAATCGCGGCCGAAAGACAAATTGCGAATCCGATGAGGATGATTAATAATTTGAAAAAGTCACATTTTCTTGATATATTTTCGCCACTAGAGGCTTCATTGATAAATAAATTTTGATAAAACAGATATCTTTACTGGTTTTTTTTTCATAATTTTGCAAGTGGATTTTTCAGGGTGGCCCACAACCGGTTATAAAATTTTTTTGTCCAAAAACATGCTCTTTACAAAATTTGTTAAAAAAAATTTTTGTTGAAAAATTATAGAAAAATTGTTTTTTTTTTTTGGTTACCTACTGCCTCTAGCTTTCCATTGGTACCCACAAATCCGAAAAATGTGTACTTGAATGCAAGTTACGGGCAAAAAACGAAACCCAGCCCACAACCGGTTACCTTCCCCTACACATATATTTGAGGACCCAAACTTTTCAAAAAAGCAAAGGGCACGAAAACGCCCTAAGTCGACTTAGGGCGTTAGTGTTCGCAACGCCTCAATTATTAAAAATCAACATATTAGCCGTGTTTCTTTTGACGCGTATATACAATTGTGGTAATTTTCAAATTGCTATAACTTATGATGGGTGAGTCATACGATAAAAAGTCCAAGGGAATTTTTCGAGGAGAAGCACATGCTCTACAAATAATTTTTATTTTTTGTAAAAAAAAATAATTATTTGGAAGTTATTCTAAAATAAGTGATTTTTTGCCGTTTATCGTCGCTTAACCAGTTTTTATAGAATAACTTCTAAAAGGTAAATTTTTTTTAAAATAAAATGAAAATTTTATGTAGAAAACGTGATTCTCCATACAGTTTTTTTCGTGCGACTTACTGTTCATGAGTTATCACAATTTAAAAATAAACACAATTGTATATACGCGTCAAAAAAAAAAGGCTATTATTTTAAATAATAATATATATTTGAACTAATTAATTTTGTTAGCCTGTGGAAAATATAAGTACCTATTATAAAATTGTTTTATAAAAATAGGACAGGCTGCAGACACTATACATATTTGCTTTTTGGTTCTATTTTTGGAATTATTTTTTTATTATTTTAATTGGCTGCAAACACTTGTCAGACAACGTTGTATATTAATCTGTCTTATCGTCCTACTTTGTTGTTACATTAAGATTTCTTGGTATCTCAATAGCAAAAGGTTCACAAGGGTGGCGATCTCTATGCCTTAGAATAGATAAGAGCTAGAGGGAAATTTGATTAATTATAAAAACCAATGGAACTGTTTTGTACACAATTCTGATAAAATGGTGCTATTAATAAAATAATTTCTTCAAATAAATGTTCAGCATATATAGATTTAGCTTTATCAGAAAATTTTGAATTTTCTTACCAATACTGTTTTATATAAACCAGAAGGAGACTCACCTGAAAGAAAATGTAAAATAATTTCATTAAGACTTAATTTTAGCAAAAATATGTTATATATAGAACAGTTTAGAAAAAAAAAAGTTTTTTCTTTATGATAAATTCTTTATTTCTAGAAATTATACATAAATTAAGGGCTTTCCTCTATAGCCACCATTCCACAATTTAACCAAAATATTACCGACATTAATTTATGCCACATAAAATATTATGCCACACTGAACGTGTCTATAAATTTTTGCTAATAAAATAGCAAAAACATGAATAGTATTAAAAACACACACAAATAGACACACACATAAACCAACCCATTTACATACACACACACACACATACCCATGTTTGTATGTTTGGTAAACATAAAATTTACGCATACATCATGTATTTAGAATATTTCTACACATCTTAAAAATGCTGTTACAAAATAATTCGCCGCCTTATCAAAGACCAAAAGCAAATTTCTTTGCTAATAACCCTGATATTGTGTTTGTATGTTTTTGCATGTATGTGCGAATGTTTATGTATGCATGGTAATATAAATTTTTCGACACGTAATGTTCGATTTTGTACGATACCCCCTGTGAACAACTGCGCGAAGCAATCGAATGGAAAAATTGCGGAAATAGAAATATTAAAGAAATATACGCGTTCGCTAACACACACAAGTTCAACAATACACAAGCATACACACATACATGTATAATATACATGCAAACACACAGAAAGGCAGTCTTTCAAAGGATGGAAAAGTAAATTGTGAGCCAAGGCTGGTTATGTTATATTGATGATAGCAAATTGTAGATACAGACATCGAAAATGCCGTAGAGAAGAAGAAAAACTAGTAAGGGTGTTACATTTGACCTGGAAAAAAATTATATACCCTACACTGTAGTATTTTGAATATTTCGTTTTTAGGGGAGTTACCACTTGACCGAATTCAACTAGTTTTTGCTCAGATCTTGCACTAGCTGTTCCAAGTTTTTGTGCAAAATTTGATTTCAATACCTAAGATAACACTTGCATTACAGAAGTACGTAAATTTTGCTCAACCTGAATATGCCACGCCCTCTTGTTCGAGTTCGCCTAGTTTTTTTTCAGAGCTTGCAGTTACTGTTCTCAGTGTTTGAGTGAAACTTGGATCGATTATCTCAACAAACGCTTTCAGTAGTCCATTTTAAAACTGTTGCTTGTATGGTTGGTGCCACGCTCTCTTTTCTGATTTTTTTTTGCTCGGAGTTCGTACTTACTATTCCTAGTAGTTTGTGTATTTTGCTTCCGTTATCGCAAATAATGCTCTTAATATAGAGTTTTGAATATATTTTTCGCATGGGCGGTAGGCGTGTCCATTGACCAATTTTGCTCATTTTCTATGCCACTAGTAAACTTTGACGGCAAATGTAGTGAACCTAATTTCATTGAGCTATCTTGCTCAGTTTTTTCGTAAAATGTATTTCCATGCACAGGCACCCAGGCAGCCAGCCAGACAGTAGAACTTGGATACATCGACTCAGGAGGTAACGCTGATCAAGAATATAAGTATATACTTTTCTACATCTGCCTCGCTTAATTTTCTGCGTTACAAACGAAAGGACAAAGTGAATATACCCTGGGTGTAGGGTATACAAATTTTAAATTTCAAGACGTCATAATGTCATGGTTGCCAATGCTCTTCTATGGTCGTATGTTCGGGTAATTCTGCAAAAAAACAATATCTTAACTATAAAAAAGTAGAAAAAAAGTCTTCTTCCGAGGACTCAAACAAGAAAACAAATGCACAAAGCCTCGCAGTAAGTATTTTAGTTTTTTTAGTAATATATATTTTTACACGAAATATCCACGGTAAGGGCATTCCCTATTTACTGTGCGTAAGAGTTCAAAAATTAATTTTAAAGTTTTCCGTAGACTTTGGTGTTTGCAGATGTGAAAGACAGCTTTTTAAAGTAAAATTGATTTGGTTGGCTCATACACAGAAATGGCATTTTGTGCCACGGTAAAGGATTTCAAACAATCAAAACTTAAAAAAAAATTTACAAAACAATAAGAAAGAAAGTTTCATGAAAATTTTCAGCTTTTCAACTTTAATGTAGTTGAAATAAGGTCGAACTTGATTTCAATTGCATGGGATATGCCACAATGGAGTCATTTTCCAACACACCACAGAACTCCATAGGTAGTATCACTGTATAACAAAAAAGAAAATTACAAAAGTATACAAAGTCTAATCTAGAAAACTTCGGAAACCAATGCAATTTAGAAGACGGATTTGATATTTTTTCAAGTACAAAATTAAAAAGAATCAAATATCGGCAGTTTTATGGAATCGCCCATTGCAAAGAACATAAAATTGTTCATAAAAAATTAATACGAATTTTTTTCGTGAAAATGTCACTTCATTAATTTTTTTAAATTTTTACATAAAAAAGTTTATAATCACTTTTTTCATGAGAATGTCACTTTATTAGTTGTTTAGCTTTTTAACTAAAAAACTAATGAAGCGACATCTTTACGAAAAAAATTATTACAAATTTTCTTATGAAAAATTTTATGTTCCTTTCAATGGTAGCAATCCCATTCGTCTAGGTTTTTTCCTTGACATAAAATAATTACAGCAATGAAATACGATGCGCCACCAGTTAATGTTTATATTATGGGCTATCCTTGCACCAAAATTTTAATTTTCTATTTTTTTTAACAAAAACATTTGTTGGAAAGCAAATCAGAAGCAAAAAAAAAAAAAAATTATGAAGCAGTCTAATATATATAAGTGTGCAAAAGAGAAACAATGAATGATCAATACAAATGGCGATGGCAAATTTATGCCTGAGAAATTCGAGAAAAAATTTAATGCGATTTATGTAAAGCTGAATTCACAATAAATTGTTTTTTTCTCTACTATGTATATAGTAGGTATTACTTGTATGGTACTAAGGGAAAATTAAAAAAAAGAAAGCGAGAAAAGATAAAAAACTGAAACGAAAAATGCAATACAATCACGAGTTAATGTAGAGCACACTTTAAAGCATACATCCTGATGCTTGAAAAATTGCCGTGTCGAGTAAAGGAAAAGTTCCTAACGTACGAGTATTGAAAACGCTTGAAGTAAACAGTAACCGTATCATTGAAATGGTTTTCCCTGTTCTCCCTCAAAAGAGTTTCAGGAATATCAATATACATACAACAGATAGGGTCGAAACTTAGATTCATCCCAAAACCGACTCAGAAGTTAGAAAAACACTTAAAAACGATATCTGGAACATTTTATTTTTTGTTTTTCATTCCGAGAAAAAACATGTTTTTTGGTCATAACTTTTTTTTCATTACAAAATGGATACCCAAGGGTGCCTTAGAAATAAAGGCTATATCCTTACAAAATTTTGGCTTTTAAAAATTATAAATTTTTTTGTGTAATAGATAATATTTGCGTCCCAAAATTGATTTTTCTTACTTTTTTCAGAATTTTTTGAGATATTTTGTATTTTTTTTTTTTATATTTTTAATTTTTTTTTTTCAGTAAATTAGTATTTTGTAGTATACACAGCGTATGCACTGAAATGAATTGATACAAATTATAGAATACAGGTCTGCATGGCATTAGGTTTTTCTTCTTTCATATCAAAGAACGGTCAAGGCATGTGCACGCGAAACTGAACTGAAGTTTTTGATAAATAAATAGCGGTTACAAGACATAAAGTGTCTTAAACACTCCTAATCCCAAACCATTTTCAAAACTGAAAAGTGCTTCTAAATATGGAAAAACTGTTTGTTTTAAAATTTAAACTGTTCAACTTCTTACATGGATTTTGAACCATTTAATTCGAATTAGTAGTTTAAATCTCCGTAATAGAATCGCCAATATCTCCAAATAAAGTGGTCCAAAATGAATATTAAAAGTTGAACAGTTGGAGTTTGGAAATCAACAACTTTTCTATATAACATGTAGAACAACTAATCCGTTTTTTAAATGGTTTGGGACCCATCATATGTCCAAATGACCAAATTTTACATGGCCTTATTTAGGAAACTTTTGGTGGCATGTGAGCCAAATTTCAAGCATCTTTTGATTGGACACTACCTATACGATAACGAAACTCAAAATGTTAAGCTCATATGTAAGGCCAGTCCTTAAGTATGGCTGTAAAATTTGGTAAAGCAGCAGCATCATATGTAGTCGTAAAAATGTTTTGACAGCGCTATGACCAGGGAGAAGATAAAGAACTCCAGAAAAAGAGGCTGCTGAATTCCCTTAGTGCTATTCAGATTTAAAACAATATTTCGATAACATAAAGTATACTTATCTACTTTAAGTTTGAAACAATAAAAAAATATCATTACCGTCAAAAAAATGTTAGTTTGAAGTCAATACTACAAATTAAAGATTTTAATCAAATGAAGTTTAAGTTAAAGAGATAATAGGGATTTGAGTAATACAATTTCAGAGAAATTTCTACTATTTTCATTTAATTTCCGAATTGACGGGAAATACGCATGTATTATTTTCTTGAGTTTTTTTTTTATTGAAATGAACAATAAACATATAGATAATGCAAAAAATATTGATATAACAAAAATGCCATATTGATGACATACAATAAAAAGGAAAAGCAAAACAAAGGCAAAAATAACATCAGAGATTTATGTCTTTCTGATGATGTGCACCAGTATGTGTATATATTTACATAATCATATAACAGACATAAATGACAAAATCCCAGCTAAGCCTAGTTGGACACAGATGTTTGTAGAACACAGACACATGCAGACATAAAGCGACAAAAACTCAAACACAAGCACAAAAAAAGAAAAAAGAGAAACAAGCCACATGCGCTTGCATCCCAAAAATTTAACCACAAAATATGAAGGTGTGACATTTTTAAATAATGGGATTTGCAACAAGAGTTCACTCACCATCAACTTGATAATTTTGGTATTTTAAGTGTCCTGTTGACTTTGAGTGTCAGTTTGATTCGGGGTTTTCTTTTTTCTGATGAAGTGGATTTGTTTATCTACTTAAGTAGCTGCAGTAGCAGCAATGGATTAACACATAAAAACGAAAAAGTAGCATATTGCTGATTTTTTGCGAAACTTAGTTAAAAATGGCAGAAATAATTTTTTTGGCTTCAGAAAATGTGGATTTAGATAGAATTTTTTTTTATTTTTGCATTAAGAAAAAACGAAATCCTTTTCCAATATCTGGATGTGTCGTTTATTGTAAAAGTGGTATTGTATATTCCCAAAGTAATGGTGAATGGTGTCAAATATCACTGTATTCGGCCTCAACACAGTAGGTGGTGGCTTGACAAACATTACTTTTTCAACTAAATGTCATCAATTTAACATTATCAAATAAATTTATTGTGAAAACGAAGTCCATGTTTTTAATTTGAAAATAACATTTTGCCTTTGCGATTGGACTTACACCACTTTAATATTCAATAACATATTGCAATATTCCCCACTCTTTTAAAATTATTTACTTCTTTGACATTTTTCGATTTGAATTTTTCAACCATTCTCGAATATTGCAATTTTTTTCGAACTTTTCAAAATTTTGAATTTGCACACATTTTTGAGAATATTTTCGCCTTTTATAACTTCAATATATTCCAATCTTTTAAACCGTTCAGATTCTTCAACATTTTTCGACTCTTAAGGTATTCAACTTCTGAAACATATTTCCGAATTTGTCAACATTTTTTGACATCTTTACCCATTTTTCTTACATTCTCCAAATTTTCAGCCTTTTTCAACTTTATCAGCAATTTCCAAATTTCCATCTGTATTTTTTTAAATTTTATAGCATCTCCAAAGTTTTCCTTTTTCACTAAACTATTTCTTCCAGAATTTTCGACATTTAAAAATAATTTTTTTAATTTTTCGTTATACGTGTATGTATGTATGTATGTATGTATCTTGGCTTTTGCAATTTTTTTCTACTTCTGCAACATTTTTCGAACACTTCAATAATAATAGCTTTTTTTCTCGATATTTTGACTATTATAATAAGGGTATTCCTTAAAACGTTCAAATGCGTCGAAAACCTCGTAAACTCGTAAAATTGTAAAAGTTCGTACTAATTTTGACAACTACTACGAGTTTACGAGGTTTTCGAGGCATCTACTCGTTTTAAGAAATACCCTCAATATTTTTCGATTTCTTTAACTTTATGACTTTTTCAAAAACTTTAAAAGTGGAACCCCTCCCATCGGCAAAATAACATTAATAACTTTTTTTTAAATATTTAGTAGTCATAGTACATACTCCTTAAGGAAAAGTATTGCTAGCTTTAATTTTCTATCATTAGGGTGATTGGAACTGAAGTCTGCTGAGTAAGTACTAGAACAGGGTACTTGATATCAATGACCTTTGAGGCATAAATATTGATATATCATCCTGTAAGATCGGTCTGTAAATACCGAAGATATGACGAAAAATATCAATGCGCGACCCCTATAATCGGTCAAAGTAAAAAAGAGATAAAATTTTTTGAAAATGTCTTAAAAAAATGGTTTGAATTCGATGGTGTACAGTTGGCTTTTTATTTCTGTTAGGGTCTAGGACTTACGTTCAGCAAAACTATTTCAAAATATTTTTCAAAATAGTTTTCATTGAATAATCGAATTACTTAGGAATAGTTTAATGATTATTACATTAGGATGGTGGGAACTGAAATCTGGTGAATCAGTTTTAGAACGGGGCACATGATGTCAATGACCTCTGGAGCAAAAAACGATGATTTTTCGAGACATAGATATTGATATATCATACTTTAAGATTGGACTGCAAATGACGAAGATAAAAAAAATTATTTTTTTCGATATTCCCTTGCGAAAATGATGCAGTATATAAGGTTGAGTAAAAAAAAAGTTCAGAAAAGTGAAATATCAAAGTTCAAAATACGATAGCTCTGTAAGTACTGCTCCGATTCAGGAACTCTTCGTTGCTTAAGGTAGACATCTCTGAGAATTATAAACAATTTTTACTCATTGAAATTTTTTCATTAACGTCATGCAAATTTGTACAGAATTGGAAAAAATTTGTTACATTTTACTTCATTTCTTCGAAAAGCACTATACGGCCACGAAGACTCACAGAAAAATTTGTGCACATTATGGAGAATGTAGTTTATCGAAAAAAACAGTTAGAAAATGGTATGATCGATTCGGATCTGGAAATTTTTATGCAAAAGACGCACCTAAATCTTGACGATCATGCACCGAGAAAGTGAACGAAATTCTTAAAAAGGTGGAGGAAGAGCAACACATAAGCAGTCGTGACATCGCTGAGTGAAAAAAATCCTACTGACCGCAGTTCAGTATGTGAATCTCTTCTAAAACGGAATAATTTCGAATCATTTTTGCACAGATTGGTTACTGATTACGAAAAATGGATTGCGCATGATAATAATGTGCGAAAAAGGTCATGGTGGTATTGCAAGGCTACTACGAGCTGCATCCGCGTAGCCAAACGATTGACTCCAAATTTAACTGTTAACAATAAACAGGATTGAATAAAGAGCTCAAGGAAATACATCCGGAATTAGTCAACAGAAGAGGCGCCGTCTTTCAACACGACAACGCAACACATAATTCTTTGATGACCCCCAAAAATTGAGGGAGCTTTGCGGGAAAGTTTAAATGCATCCACCATACACCCCAGACATTGCACCTTCAGACTACGATTTGTTTCACTCGTTGCAGAATTATCTTGATGGCGTAAAATTGAATTCCCTAGAGTATTGCAAAAACGTCTTGTCCGAGTTTTTCGAGCAAAAACCCAAGGAATTCTTTAAAGACGGTATAATGGTTTTGCCCGAAAGATTACAAAAGGTGGACAATAATAGTGGAATATGTTCGACTAAATAAAGTTTTTCAGATATATGACAAAAACTGGTTAAACTTAGGTCACTTTTCTGAACTTTCTTTCTGCTCAACCTTTTATACCAACATAGGTATAACATAATCAAATATTACTAAAATCGGATACATTGAGTTTTTTTACTAATTCGCTTCACATATAATGCTTAGTGAATCACCATTTCGGTATTCAAGTAAGAAAAGAAATTAAACCACAAAAAATTAAAATCTCGAAATTCTTATATGCGTTTTTAAAATGTAAAAATAGACAGGAGGAACTTTCTGCACAGTCAGTTGACAAGTCAATTTTTTTCCAAATATGAAATCATTTGAGTCTCACCGGAAGCACCAAAGGAGATATTTCTAAAATTGAAAACGAATCCTTTCAACCAAGGAAAAAAACAAACAGTGAAGCAGCGTCAACAAATCTTTTTTTTTCATTAAATCGCTCACTTGCGCGTACATAACTTCAATTGTTTTTTTGTATTTGTAGGGGCACGTACGACAAAGATAATGAAATGACAAGAATATATGTTACAACAACAATAACAACAACAACAACACCCCAGACATAAACACAAAACAACACAACACTGCACATAAACAAATCAACAAACAACCACACTTACACACACGCAGGCAGACATGATTTTGAACTTTAATACGAAAATGATTTGTTTGACAGCATAAAGCTTGACAACGACAACAACAATACCAACAACAACAACAACAGCAACAACTACAGCAGCAACATCACAAAACAATAAAAGCAACAATAACACGCAGTACAGAGCATATGAAGCAGCGGGAATTATACATCTTTTTTGAGTGGCAGGGCGTGTTGGGATGCGACATAACGTCAAATCTATGTACATGTGTAAGTAACTTTGTTTTGAGTATATTGAGCACTCTGTACTTCTGCAACCACCCCGACCCACTACCCACTTCATTGGCTTGCTGTTCTGCTCAATGTCAATAAATTACTTTGGACCTCATGCTGCGCATATAATTCGCAAGCATTTTGGCTTTGAATTAGACAAATTAAAATGGTATAAATTTTGTTGTCGTCTTTCAGGCGCATCAACAAAATGAGCGAAATAACAAGGAAATGCGTGTTTACTCTGTCGTTTCTCTTTGACGTTTATGTTGCGCGCTGCGTTATAAAATAAGTAGAAAACGTCCCAATGAAATGATGAACTTAATTTGCGACTGAACGTTGATGGTTAATAGGTCAGCTGGATTTTTAGCGTCAAGACGAGCAGTTAGTTTTGAGTCACTTAGTAAAAACAAAAAGTTGTAATAAATGCATTCAAATGATGTAAAATGTAGAAAAATTATACTGTTTACAGAGAAAATTCATGTTAAATTTGCCGTTTTAAAAAAACATACGAATGCAACTTATAATTGAGAAGAGGGCGTGTCATTTATCTGATAACGCTCACTTTTTTTATTGATATATGGTATTTACATATATTCGTTCGGCGTATACATACCTACCAGATTTCATCAAAATAGCTTCAACCGTTAAAGAGATACGCTACTAGACATAACTATAGACGGACCAGATATATTGTTTGCATAGGGTCCGAGAGCTGTAAGAAAACAATAACTTTAAGAGAAAAATGGGTCAATTAAATTGCGCTGAGATACCGCTTCATTTGACCAAATTTTTTTTCAGCGTTTCTGAGTTGGGCATAACTAAAGACACACCGCAAGAAATGAATTAAATCCAAGCCATAACAATACAAAAGTTATTTGTATTTTAGTGTACGGTATGGAATGATGTTGCTTGTTTTCGTTATAAATTTCACGAGCAATAGTATCTAAAATCCATAGACGTAACAAGCCACTCCAAAATATTAATAGTTCTTGAAAGCAACTATTTACTAGTCACAAGTCATGTTCGAATGCTCTTGATTTTTTTTTTTTGCGTAATTATAACTTTTTCCTCAATACTAGAGTTTTCCTTGTGGCCGAAATTTGACCACTTCGATTTGAATTAAAAAAAAAAAAAAAACCACCCAACTTTTAACTTAAGAAAATAAAGGCACCACTCCTTTAAAAACATAGTGTCCTAATATCGTTCCATACTTTTAACCATATCTCAATACCAAATTTCATTAAAATCCATGCAGCGGTTTAGCCGCAAGAGTGTTTTTATACCCTACACCCAGGGTATATTCACTTTGTCCTTCCGTTTGTAACGCAGAGAAGGAGGCGTGGCAGATATAGAAAAGTATATATATTCTTGATCAGCGTCACCTCCTAAGTCGATATAGCCATGTCCGTCTGTCTGGCTGGCTGGCTGTGTGTTGAAATACACTTGTTGAGAAAACTGAGCAAGTCAATTCAATGAAATTTAGTACACTGCCTCCGACGTCAAAGATAACTCGGGGAATTGAAAATGAGCGAAATCGGTCTATGGACACGCCCACCGCCCAAACAAAAAATATATTCCAAATGCAATTTTAGGAGTATTTTTCACGGCAATGCAACCAAAATACGCATAAATACTAAGAATTGTAAGCGCAAGCTCAGAGAAAAAACTGAAAGAATTCGGATAAGAGGGCGTGGCACCTCCCATATAAGCAAAAGCTTCAAAACGCTATACTGAAAGCGTTTTTTGAGATATTCGAAGCAAATTCAACCCAGACACTAAGTATCATAAATGAAAGCTCTCAACAAAAATTGGTTGAAATCGGACAAGGGGCGTGGCACCTGCCATATAAGCAGAAGTTTCAAAATGCTATACTGAAAGAGTTTTTTGAGATAATCCAACCAAACTTCACTCAAATACTAAAGACTATAAATGCACGCTCTAAGCTAAAACTAGACGAACTCGGACAAGAGGGCGTGGCACCTCCTATATAAGCAAAAGCTTCAAAACGCTATACTGAAAATGTTTTTCACACAGACACTAAAAACTGTAAATACAAGCTCTGGACGAAAACTGGGTGAACTCGGACAAGAGAGCATAGCACCTCACATATAAGCAAAATTTTAAAAATGCTGCAGTGTAGGGTATTTAATGTTTGGCCAGGCCAAATTTTACACTCTTACTAGTTTTCCATTGAGGGGCATCTCTCTACCCTCTTAAAATTGTAATGGCCGTTTTATCATTCCTCAGGGTTAATTCTATCTCCATAATAAATTTCAAACAAATAGATGTAGTGGCACCGCCCACTTAAAAGAAAAAAGTAAATTCTATGCACTGCTCGTATTTACAACCTTACCAACAAAAAATATGATGAGTGTCAGTCATAGAAACCGGAACTGAACCGATTTCATTTACCTATTTATATATACTAGAGCTCGCCTTGTTGCCGAAATTCGACCATTTCGATTTCACTCTAAAGCTATAAGTGAGCGCGTGTCACCGGTCATTTTCTCGTTCCTTAGTGTTAGTCCTATACCCAATTTCGAAAAAATCTATGTATGCCGTGAAAGCGCCCATTTACAATCATTATGGTCACGCTGTTGCTCCTTTGTGCTGACCCTATATTGATATTAAGTTTCATAGAAGTTGATAATAGTCATTTTATCGTTCCTTACTGGTAATCCTATCTCCATACCAAATTTCAAAAAATCGATGCATTGACTTAGCCGTGAGAGTGTTTTTTCATTTAAGGGCATGGCACCGCCCACTTAAAAAAAAAAATAAAATCCTATGCACTGCTCCTCCTCACAACCTTTCCAACTAAAAAAAAAAATCTATCGAATCGGTTGAGACTTAGGTAAAGAAGCAGAGACTGAACCCATCTCGTTTCCCTATTTATATATAGATTGTAGATTTCACAAATGGCGTCATCTAGCGACTTTTATGTGTCTCATGTATCTTAATTTGTAGCAGAAGAGCTATTTTGTGAATCGAAAATTTTCAGACCCTCAAAGGGAAAACTTTTCACCTAGAGCAATGAGTTCTTAACAAAATGAACCTTCAAAAATTGTTTGATTTTTGAGTTAAGCTTGAAAAACTATCAAAAGCAAGTTTTTTTTTTAAGTTAAGGCCATTATTCAACCTCCGGTTTAAGAAATAAATATATAATATATATATATTGTACAATATATAAACAACTTCTAGTTCACAAAATATGCAGCCCCTTCCACATTATGGTTATTTTTTGTTTCGTTGAAGATATTTAATTCCAAATATACTTAGCAACAATATAAATCCCCAAAAAAATATAATCCGAAACTGTAAAACCGTTACTAAACCATCTAAACCATCCCTGTAACCGCAAAGCAGCCACCAACTAAGAACAGCAGCAACAACAAACAACAAAGTTTTAACAAATCAGAAAGGATAATCCGGTGTATGAGATTTTATGAGTGCTCCACATATACATGCACACTCAAACGTACCATATAAATATATATGTTAATGTGTGTACGTGCGTATTAGCGTTTAATGGTATATACCCAGCAAACATTTTCAATCGCGGAATAGCCGTATTTCAATAGCTCTTGTGAGCAAGTCAATAGCCAGAAAAATTTTACTTTTATCTCGAGTAATGGCTTATTCGGGAGAAACTGCCTAAAACTTACGGATTCATGTAGAAGATTCCACAAATAAGTAATTCCCAAAAATTAATCCGCTGATTAATGTATTTATTAGTTCAAAAATAGAAAGAAACTTTTTGTCATTCATGTTGACACTCTATCGCATAAAACTCGTCTGGAAGAGATGTAAAATAATCGAGAAGAATGGAAGATTCTAAGATCTAACAAATATTTGCTGGGCAATTATGAGCGTAAGTTTGCAAGTATGTTTGTGTGCTACAATACACATATGTGCGTATGTCTGTTTGAATGAAGATATATTGGCTTTGCTTGTTATGCTTGGATTTTAATATAAACTCTTGTATTAACCGTAGTCTAGAGATTTCAGTCTACTCCTTCCGCCACCGCTCAAGCGACAATACTCGTTAGACGATATTAAAATTTTCGTTTTCGAGACTGTTGCTACTAATTTATTTCTACAAGGTTTCTTTCGATATTTTTAAGATAAATATGTATATATGTGCCTTATTTTATTCGATGAAAATGTCATTTTTAAAAGGGGTTATTTGTCGCTCTGCCGAAATTTTTTTTTTTTTCTGCATAATATCAATATTAGTTAGCCCTCATGACAAAAATCGAATTAAATTAAGACTTACCGAACTGATGAGAGTTTTTCTTAAATTTGCCTCAAGTATAAATTTTGTCAAATATCCCCTTTTAGAAATGACAGATTCACGTTAAATATTTAAATTCAAAATATAATGTATACTAGAATGGCCCAAGGGTCAAAATTTGACCACAAATGCATTAAATAATTTTTGTACTTTTTGGACAGTTTTAGTACTATTTTTGCCATTTGATACAAATAGAAAAGCTCAATGATCATCCCTGGTACAATGACAAATGTAAAACAAAAAGAAAACAAAAAACATTAAGTCGTTTTCTTTGTGTTGTATCCTCTTTTTAGCTCTGTGTGACCGCTTATTTTGTCGTTGTTAATATTGAAAAATTTGCATTAAGTTTTACTCGGCTTAATGGCAAAATATTAAAATAATTTTAACTTTTTGCACATTTGCACACAAGTACCTTTCTAATGGTGTATAACTCAAAGTCGTGCTTCATTTCTAACATAGTAAAAAAGGTAGGACAAAATTTTGCCTTGCGTATTAGTATATCGATAATGTCTATGTTACAAAGTATTGACCATTTTAAGGTTACATCATGAAATTCAAACGCAAAAAAGGAGCAGAATAGAGCAAAACAAAGTTATGTATTTGAATTTCAAGACGTTTTCTTAAAATGGTCATAACTTTGTAAGGAAAATTGTAGATGACCACTCAGTACACAATATTGTAGATGGGAAATAGCACTATTTAATACATTTTACAGAAAATTTCCGAAATGCTTTGTTCGTTCTGTATGTTACCTCAAAAATAGCCAAAAACAGTAAAATTAATTTTGCTATTCCTACTTTGAATCGAGATCTAACATGTGATCTGCATTAGATCTTTTTTAGTTTTTTAAAAATAGTCCATTTATAGATAAAGTAAAACAAAATTATTAAAAATTAAATTGTTTTAAGCCTATTCTTTTTTTTTTTTTGTTGAAGCACCCTTTCACTCATGTGTATAAAAACAACTCATGATACATGAGTTCGCTTAGAAAAATATTTTTCTATGAAGAAACTAGGTCATAGAGCAAGTTTACATCATTCGCTACATAGCGCAAAACTAAATCCATTTCAAAGCGCTGAGCTGGCAAAAGAGCGTCATATCGTAAAGAATCACATTAGCAATAAAAAGCTCGGATGTAGCTAGTGGATAATGTGCATATTTACGAGTATAAAACATTTACCTCAGCAAATTGTCAAAAGAAGTTAACGAATGTGAATTGGAATTATTTTTAATTGAAATGATTCCTTTTATCTAGATTTAATTACATCAAGTGAATAATAGGAAATAAAATGTGAAGCACCACGGAGAACTTTGTTATCAGCAACATTTCTCGAAATAGTCAAAGTATGTTTTCTACAACATTAATAACATTAATCAGAAAAAATTATGACAAGAACTTATTCAAAGATAATTTAAAGCAAAAATATTAGTGCTATTGCTAAGTAGAGCAACTTATTAAACATAATTTTTGGCATCTCAGTGTGTAACAGAAACTGCAGAAGTTTAAAGATTTCATATATAATCATGTTTTTTAAGTGTTCATTATTGTTTTGATTGCAGTGCACTTAGATTATTTGTGTTGGTGATTAAATACAAACATGTTAGCGCAGCGAAGACATAAATATTGTGTACTAACCCAAGGGGAAGAGAATGGCTTCAAAAACCCTTTTGAAGTGTTTCTTTTTCATCAGTAAGCGCTTCCGCTCCGTAAGAACTATTCTTTCCTTTTAACATTGCTTGTCATATGATATAAGCGCGCTTAAGCTTTCCGCAGCCTTACTGTAAAAAGGCTTTTGAAGCGCTTATTTGTAATGCTGCGGTAAGCGTTTTTTCAATAAAATTAAAAGAAAAAAAATGGCCGCACCAGGATTTGAATCCATGACCGTCTGTGTGATAGATAGAAACAGATTATTTTTACTTACATTTACCAACTCTTTAGACTGCTATACCAATGCCCGACGATATGAAGAGTTATTAAATTTGTTTATTAAGCAAATGTTGTCCAAACGGAATTTGATATTCAAATGTAAATAAATAAGAGAAAGGAAAATAGAAAAGTAAAATAAAAGAAGGTTGAATAAAAAATATTTTAATAAAAAAAAAAGCAAAAAAAAAAAATTAAATAAAAATATAAAAAAAAATCACCCGGGCTGGGTTCGAACCCACGTTGTTCTTACTGCAGCCTTACATGGAATCATTGTGCAATCAATTTCAATTCAATTAAACAAAAGTAAATTAATAAGCGAAAGGAAAATAGAAAAGTGAAAAAATAAAAGATGTTGAATAAAAAATATTTTAATAAAAATAAAAAAATAAAGCAAAAAAAAAAAAATATTTATAAAAAAGGAAAAAAAAAAAAAAACACCCGGGCTAGGCTCAAATTCATTTTTGTTCTTACTGTAGCCTTATAGAAAATCATTGTGAAAGTGTTTCTAAATTTCTATGGGGACAAGCGCTTTTGAAGTGCTTGGATCAGAAGCGCTAGTAATTTTTACTCTTGGGAACCTTAGGGAGACATCATAAGTCGTAGAAGGACAAACAAATATATCGTTGTATTTTTTCATTCAATGTGTGGGTTCATCCCAATCTACTCAGTGGATGATCAACACTTTTCGCTAGTTAAAAATTCTTTTAAAATTGTGCGATTTGGACACATATATGGCAGCATAGCGGTTTTGTCGATTCCCAATTTATCATAATTCCGGTGGATAAAAAGATTTGTAAATTTTCTTATTAATATCGATTCTTCCAAAATAAATGACAAAAGTCCAAATGAAAAAATACTTTTCATAATGTGTAATCAAAATAACACCTTCATAAACATTTTAAGAGTTTCAATAATGAACATTTCATAATAAAGGAATACTAACATGAGAAATTTCTTCAGTTGTTTCTGAATATTTAATTAAGAATTCAGAAGAAATTATTGGTTTTGGACAGCAAAGTGCCTTCCATTAAATGTAAATTGAAACATTGCAAATTTGTTTGCATTCAAAAGTTTTACTGAAATTTTTATGAAAATATTGCTGGCAAGCAAAATTAGATTGCACTCAAAGTGCTAAAAAAGCATTTTTTGAAAATTTCTATCTATTTGTAGATATGTAGGTATTATTTGCATATTTGTATACCCTTGACCCGAATGAAGTTATTGTTGTAGGAAGAGAATTGAATTTTTTTTTTTTGTTTTTTCAGTTTTCTGCACCAATCAAATACCAATTGACTAAAAAATTATCCAAATGGAAGTAACAGAATCCTTATAGAGACATTTTGGATGGTTTTTTTTTTCACTTAAGTTTTAATATCTCGCCAAGTTTCAGACCAACATTACTAAAGGCCTTTCTGCCTGTATTTCAAGACCGGTTTGACATGTCAACGGTATTCAAATTCAGTAAATTCGATATTAATTTGATGTTATAGTGTGCCCCCTTCAAAAATTCCAATTCACTTAAAAGTGTTTTTTACAAACAAACTAATATGTTCCTGAATTAGTTAGAAAAGACCAAGTTTTATTTAATTGATTTCGGAAGCCAAACAACAATTGCGGCCCATGCATGTAGCGCTATAGTAATATAACTAAATTTCTATTACAAAATATCGAACACCTATGTATTACCCCCCTTGAGGCGTAGGTACTACCCACATGGAAGCAACATAATCATAACAGCGTCCACACATACATATTTAGTTATTTAAATTGATTTTCTTTTTCATTTGTAGTTATTTATGCATGACGCTGAATTGCGTGTGTGTCGGTGAACTTAAATCGTTTTATTAAAACCAATGTGGTTTATAATACATTTTCCTTTTTTTAGATTTAGCGCTAAATAAACACAAACACATGCACATATACATATACATACGAACGACGAAAATGCGTCCGACATAAATCAACACATAATAATATTATCCGTGGGGCTTCATTTCTATATAAAATTTTCTATCTCTTTCTTCATCCCACAATGATTTTCTATATGTATCTCGCTCTCTATTAATAAATCGCCGGATAATGTTGGCAGCGTTAAATGGAAATTTTATGCCGCTTGTTGATTTATTACGCGCTATTTTCATTACAAGTTTGAGTGCAGAGGAGCGCCAGTCAGATAAATATGAAATTGAGTTACATTTCAAAAATACACATGCTTCCACACAAACATATGTGGGTCAATTCACGGCGGTTGGTAAAATTTGTGATTATCTGCTGTTGTGAAGATAATTGCCAGTTGCCGGATGGTTAATGCTGAAAAGTGAGAAAATTTGTCATGACTGCGTCCATAAAAGACGTCCGCGAAAATTGAGGAATTTTTGTGATCCATCTTGAATATTTGACTCTGTGGGTGTAGGGTTGCAATGGAGAAACACTGGCCGCTATTATTGAGTAAAAGGCTCCGATTTCTCGATAACTTTGAGGCGTAGGATTTTTGTTAGAATTTGGGTTAGAATATATTGCGTCATTTGAGTAATACGTTTACGAAGCATGAATTCTGGGATATCACAATTTCCACCAAAATATCTTTTCATGGGTTTCAGTTTGAATATTTTCAGAGTTTGGGCTATAGCACTAAAGAAAAGAAAAATAAAATATTGTTTTTAGAATCAACATTTTTGCTAGCAACAGTAGTCTGATCCAATTTTTTTAGATTTAAAAAATCCTTAAACGTCATTTCACATGTTTTGTATGAGTTTTTTCTCATTTTTGTCTTAAAAACGTTTTCCATTCATTAACACTGAAAATTTCAAATTTTTTTGGCGAATTCTTTTGAATTGTGCATGGAATCAACATTCATAAAAGTATGCCCACTTTCCAAAAATTTTTTTATATTTTTTGAAGTGTTGGATGTGTAACCAACTCTTATAAAAACACTGAGATTTGTTTGTTTCTATTCTGCCCTCTACAAGTGTCTGAAAACATTGTAATGTGGTTTACGTATGAAGGCAGTGAATTTATACATTTTCCCAGACATGAACCAATCTCACAGTTACCTTGTTTTTCAGTCTCATTTCCTTGAACGTGACTATTATAGTTGTTTTCTATAGTTAATTTATCTTATTCTGATGATTTGTTATATCGATGCCTGAGACGAAAAGTAGGATGATTAATTTCTTCTACGAAAACTAGGTTGTTTCATTATATATGACAAAAACTAGGTTTCTTCGAAGTACGTTAAAGTTTTAGTGTCGAAAACTAGGATGTCTGAACATTTTGGATGTAAATTAGGACGCTTGGATGCCTTGCACGAAAACAAGGTTGTTGTTGATTCTTGCGACATATTTTTGGCAAAAAACTAGGGTGTTTCTTATTTCGTTACATCAATTTCCTTATGCAAATGAAATATCAACTTCAGATATAAGTTATTAAGCGAAAGAACGATGATAATACATAACATATATAAATAGAGAATCGAAATCGGTTCAGTGTCTAAATCTCAAAATATTCGTTTTTTTTTTATACCCTACACCCAGGGTATATTCACTTTGTCCTTCCGTTTGTAACGCAGAGAAGGAGGCGTGGCAGATGTAGAAAAGTATATATATTCTTGATCAGCGTCACCTCCTGAGTCGATATAGCCATGTCCGTCTGTCTGGCTGGGTGGCTGGCTGTGTGTGGAAATACATTTTTTGGGAAAACTAAGCAAGATAATTCAATGAAATTCGGTGCACAGCCTTCGTCGTTAAAGTTATTTCGGGGGATTGAAAATGGGCGAAATCGGTTAACGGACACCCCTACTGCCCATACAAAAAATATCTTCAAAATGCAGCTTTCGGAGAATTTTTCACGATAATGCAACCAAAATACACATAAATACTACGAATAGTAAGCGCAAGCTCTGAACAAAAACTGGTTAAATTCGGACCAGAGGGCGTGGCACTTTTCATATAAGCAAAAGCTTCAAAATGCTGTAGTTAGAGCGTTTTTTGAGATAATCGAGCTAAATTTTACTCAGAAACTAAGAACAATAAATGCAGGCTCTAAGCAAAAACTGGATAAAATCAGACAAGATTGCGTGGCACCGCCCATACAAGCAAAAGCTGCAAAACGCTATTCTGAAAACATTTTTTCAGATAACCCATCCAAATTTCATTCAAATACTAAGAACTATAATTGCAAACTCTGAGAAAAAACTGGGTGAATTCGGACAAGAGGGCGTGGCACCTCCCATATAAGCAAAATTTTCAAAATACTGCTGTGTAGGGTATTTAATGTTTGGCCAGGCCAAAGGTAACACTCTTACTAGTTTTTTGTTGGAAAGGCTGAGAAGAGGAGCAGTGCATATGATTTTTTTTTTAAGTGGACATCTCCGGATTTATGTAGATTCAGCATTGGCAAACGCCTCCACAGTTACTATTTTTGCTTTGGTTAGTGGGTACTTTTTTCAAAAATACCGTTTTCGATCTATTTTCTGTGAACCCATTTCAAAAACTTTTTTTCTTATTCAGTAAGTGATCACGAGTTATTTTTTGGAGTCCATGAAAACTTCATCATACATTTTTCTTGTGTGGCGTGGAAGGGAAATAAGCTTGAAAATTCTGAAAATGCATGAGTTTTTTTTTAGTTTATTTTTTTTCTCTCAGCCATCGAATGTTAAAACCTACCGTCGAAAATAGTCCAAATGGAACACACGTCTACATTGATGTATTTTGCTGTCATCAAGTATAAATGTCAAATGCCAGTAGCGTTATTTGCTTTGTTTGGTATGGACTATCCCAAGCACACATATGTGATGCAACTATTTATGTCTAGTGAACAAAAGTAGTAGCTGGTTAAGTTCAAGCTTATTTTAGTTGAAAAGTAGCTAAAAGATTTTTTCATACTAAAATAGGAATTATCCCATATAGCGGTTTATTTTTTCGTTGGATTCCTGTTGTTTGTTAATTTTTGTATTGCAGTCACGTATTACTCTATGGGATGCCCTTAGAAGACACATCAGTACGAACACCTCCCTCCTACTACACTGCCAAAAAAGAGATTGCGGTGAATGGAGTTGGTATCTACCAAAAATTGTTGCTAAATGCAAGCTTAACAATTTATTAGTTGCGCTGAATCTGTGCTTTTGCCGCACTGTCTGTCCGTCTGTGTATACGTGCGCTTTCATTTCATGTGATGCAACTATTGCTGCTGTTGCTTTTACCGACTGCTCCGAGTTGACCACAAATTTTGAAATGTGCGAACACTGCAGTGCATTCATATCAGCAAGAACAAAAACAATGTAATCATAATCATCATCAAAAAATACATAGATACACACAATACATATAAAGAAATTTGTGCGCACGTCCTTATGCTATAAGGATACGTGCTTAAGTATGTGTTAGTAATAACTTTTAATGAATTGAATTACTCTCACTGACCAGTGATGCAAACGTTCATTTTATATTGTGGCCTGTTGCGTTTTAGTTGAAAATTAAAGAAAAAATAGCAGGATTTGAATATTTTTATCCATTAATTCTTGATGTATTTGGAGATATCTGGAAAAGTAGATAAAACTTTAAGAGAAAATCTCATTTCATCAATAAAACTATTAAGATTTAATTCCACTGTTCAATAATTTCTTAAATATCACACTTGCACACAAAACAATAAAAATGCTCTGTATTTTTGACCAGACATATCTATCTATATATTTTGGTAAGCTGAATCCGAAGCCGATGTCAGAATTCTCATATCCCTTCAAAATTTCGAGATAACTTTGTTTGAAGTTGAAGGCAGTGTTGTTTTCAGGGCGCAGTTCCAGGAAACGGTGTAGTTCTATTTTTTCAATGGCATCGAATAGCCCTAATCTTCCTTATCAAACTATACCTTTGAATTTGTCCGATTGGACTCTTACTTACGGAGATATCACTCTTTGAAGTAATTACGTCTCCACCCCAATACAAAAGACTTCATTATATTTTTAGCGTAAAACTGAACACATAACAATTTTATCCCTTGAATTTCAAGATAGATAACTCGGAAAGTAAGAGTCCAATTGGAAAAGTTTGAGGGTATAGTTTGATAAGAGAAATTATGGTTATTCAAAACCATTGAAAAAATATAACTAGAGTAGAACGGGGCAATGTCGTGCACTCAACTTTGACATGCTCGTAAAGCCGTACATCTCAAGCGAATGCGACGAGTAAGCATACGATCGAAAGATAATTTCGTTGGTTACATCCATGTGTAGCAACATTTGTGTAGCGAGAAATTGGGTTTGTGTAAGTGAAGAAAAAAAAATGTGCACGACATTACCCCCCTCAAAATTTGTGGGGTAATGTCGTGCATTGTTTTCCGAGTTTAGTAAAGGTACCACAATGTGTGAGAAATGATAGGTAGTGGTTCTATTAGTGGAGATTTAGCATTATCATGTATTTATTCATTATTATACAAGTGTGAAGTACATAATCTGTTGTGTAGATTAGAACGGGGCAATGTCGTGCACTCAACTTTGACATGCTCGTAAAGCCGTATATCTCAAGCGAATGCAATGAGTAAGCATCCGATCGAAAGATAATTTCATTGGTTACATCCATGTGTAACAACATTTGTGTAGCGAGAAATTGTGTTTGTGCAAGTGAATGTGCACGACATTACCCCAATGGTCATTTTAAAGATCAACTTCGATAACTCGGTGAAGCCCAAAATTTTTTTCGAAAACCAAATACTTCTTTTCTTTGGCAGGATATTTCGTTTCAGAAAACACTTACCTGGTATATTTTCCCGGAAAGAAAATTATTTTTCCGACCCGATAAAAAAACACTTTTATCGTCCCGAAAGCGTGCGTTTCGAAAAAAAGGTTACTCTGTAGAGACGAACTGGTGAAAATTGCTAGTATTATATGCATAAGCTTAGTAGGTCAGCAGGTCCCTACCTTACGAACAGTTTGTAAATCATTTAATTCTTTGGGCTAAAACAGCCAGTGCACGACATTACTCCGTTCTACTCTATGTATATTTTTTACTAAAACTGCGCCATTAGCTTGAAAACTGCACTTTCTGACACTTCAAGCAAGGATTTCTCGAAATCTTGAGGGCGTGCAAGCAATTGCGTACTTTTTTGTAATCTTTTTCTATCTAAATTAAACAAAGCTTTCATTGCTGGATCCAATAGGTAAGGATTTCAAAAATTATATAAATCTTTTCAATAGGTCCTTAATTCTTCATTGAATCCGAGTTTCATGGCATTTGTTTGATGGTCATTGAATATCAATAACTCCCTATATCATTACTATTTTTCATTGAAAACCTGTCTCAGAACAATATATCTTTCTCCACAGAAGTATCTTTATAGTATGCTACAGTTCTTAGTTCTTGAGTAAGAAGTTGAAACATGAAGAGACTAATGTCAGAAAAACTCATCAAGTGACGTACGGGATCGCAAAATCTTTATTGTTGAAAAAAAAAAAAAACCGATGTCTTACGTAGTTTTGTTAGTTGTCTTTTATCTCATAAAACATTTGTGAAAGAAACTAGAGGAAGGAAGCCTAAGGAAACATTTAGTGAAATTCGAATACACTAACGACATTTTTCTACTAATGTCCATAAAATCAAATATGTAAAATAAACTATAATAAGAAATAAATGCATGCAATACTCAAAGTATGAAACTAAACCCATCCAGATATCAAATCAATTTTCTTGATGACACTGGAAAAGTTGAAAGCATCATCTTAATAAACAATAGAATCGGTAATGGCAAATACTTAAATTACAAGTATTTATTAGTTAGTAAATGCTTGAGACGCATATAAAAACTTAGCAGCTTCAGTTCATCGAAAACATTAACTTACATCATCAATACAACCTAATGCCCATGACAAAAGAGATCAACTTGCACAGTAAATTTTTAGTTAAGTCTTAAAACCAAAAAGTATTTATATAGAACAATGACAAAAAGTATTAATTTTATACTATTTTGGAATAAATTTTATACTTTATTGGAATAAATTTCAAACTTTTTTAAAAAAAAATCGAAATTTAATACCAAAAAAGTTTTAAAACAATATTTAAAAGAATCAAAACTAAGAAAAGTAAACTATCATTTTATAGTATGTACACAAACGAAAAGTTCAACAGAAATCACTTAAAGAAGTTTGCACTCAGCCTTTCAGTGGAAACAAGAAAGACAGTAGAGTGGTCAATCAAATGCCAATTCGAAAGAGTCATAACGAAAAAAGTCGTAGAATAATAAACGTAGTGGAACAGTCTAAAGGGATCGTGGATATGATTGCTGAAGCAAGAAATTTGTTAATCGCTGAAACCTTTGGAGAGAATTAGTGACGCTGTACACTTTGGTGCAGTCTAATCGAGGCCCTACGTTTCACGAGTATTTAAAAGACATCAAAACCACAAAGATGTATTTGAGAGGAACATAATGTCTGTAGATTTTGAAGTGGGAAGATACCTCACTGCTTGCACCTTTTTGCTGTTGTTTTTCATAGAAAATGTAATGCGTTGAGTTAATAAATTTTGCAGGAAGTACACACTTTGTTGGTCGTCATAAGATTACATTTGCTGATATGTCATCAAATGCAATATTTATGTCTGCAAAGTTTTATATTTCTGAAGATTCTTCCATTTTTATTCCCTTTATATGCCACACCAATCAAAAACTTTATTTGTTGTTGACCCTTTGTCACCTAAACTTAATTACTTTCAAAGTTATAAACCTTTCTTTTGAAGTAGTTTTTATTTCGTATTTCAATAAAAATGTCTACTTAACTTTATTAGGGTGCAAAGTAACATACTGAACTTTCACACCCAGTAGAAATGTGTTTATGATGTAAAAATACAAGAACTTCTATGTTGAAATCAATGGACTAATGCTAGTAATTATATTTCATATGTTGTATATTTAATGCAGTGCCAAGTGTCAATTCGTTTTGATTTTTGATATAATTTTTGAACTCTTAATGTAGATTTCACCGAAGTGCTGATCGACAAATTTCTCTCAAGTCTTTCCTGAACGTATAGCATATAAATCGCTAACGTCTTTCGATAATCTCATTAAAGATAAGGCATAGTTGACAACCGATTCAAGTTCGTTGAATAAAATTAATGAATTCCGTTTCGAATCGCTCCCTACCCATTCTATTCTATAGTTTTGTCTCCCAACAACTTTTACCTGTTTGAAGACCTAAAAATAATTATCACTGGAAAAAGATTTGGTTCAAAAAAGGAGTTGGTCGCCAAAAAAAGCGACTGTTTTAAGGCCAAATTTATATCGTTATAAAATGAAGGTATTGAAATGTAAGAGGAGTGCTGTAGTGTCAGTATCCCTCTCGAAATATTCAAAAATTTTGAATAAAATCGATTTTGTCCAAAAAGTTGTTTTTTCTTCATTAGGCAACGGACTAACCAACCGTTGCGTAACATCGTTCAGAACACAATCTTAACTTAAGTGGCATATATAAACAAGGTCGTGCACACCGGGGATTTTGGGAGTTCAAACCACCCAGGGAGATATTTTCCCATATATATTAGTAGGGGAGATGTGTGCACCTTGGTCCGAGTGTACCTCGGTCTGAGTGCCGATTGCCGCTCAACATCTGCACGTGTACGATAATGTTCTTCTATGGAATTTTCCACTCATGCCGTTGATTGATCTTACTAGGTTTCTGACCGTCAAGATGTACTTGTTTGTTCAAACTGACGGAAAAAGTGTTTTTGATATGTAAAAGTATTTTGTAGGAGTAGGCAACGAAACGTTTTGTCAGAAATTTTCTTAAAATATTTGAGACTTACAGCATCAGCAAGGTAAGTTAAGTCATTGTTTAAAGTTTTAAATGTGTTTTAAACCCATTTTCATAAAAACATGTTATGAAAGTTGACACTTTTTAAAATTTGCGGTCTGTGTGTAACTTGGACCGGGCGGAAGTGTGTACCTTGGACCGGTCCGAGGAACACTCAGTAAATTTTGTATTGCTACTATTGTTTTTATTTTGCACTATTTTAGGAAAATGCCAAGAAGCAAGACGGGAGCGACACGACCTCCGGTGAATAGCGAAACTCTAAAACTTGCTGTAAGAGATGTGGTAAATCCCTATATACTGCTGCAAAAGAAAATCAAGTTTCCAAGACGACTTTAATAAGGCACATGCAAAAGCATAGAGCCTCTTCAAATAATGAGTTTATTTATAAAACCAACGTTAATAACCGTATGATATTCACCAAAGAGGAAGAGGAATTCTTAGTAGATTATATTATAACTGCTTCAAAATTACATTATGGACTACCCAGAGAAGAACTGCGGAAATTAGCTTTTCAGTTTGCTCAAGCAAATGCCAAACAAATTCCTGAAAATTGGTATGTGCAGAAAAAAGGTGGAATTGATTGGTTGAAATTTTTTTTACGGCGCCAACAGAACATTACTCTCCGAAAGCCTGAAGCTACCAGCTTGTCAAGAGCAACTAGCTCCAACAAAGCAAATGTTGCAGCTTTTTTCGAAAATTATAAAGAACGTTTGGCTCGATATAAATTTACTCCTGACCGTATTTATAATACCGATGAAACCGAAAACTCAACGGTCCATGTTCCACCAAAAATTTTGGCACAGAAGGGGGAAAAACAAATTGGCAGTATAACATCGGGTGAAAGAGGACTTAATATAACCATGATTGCAGCTGTTAATGCCGTGGGAAATCATGTGCCTCCAATGTTAATTTTTCCAAGAGTCCACTTTAAAGAGCGCCTGAACACTGGAGCTCTTGCAGGAATGATTGTAGGTACAAATCCAAGTGGCTGGTCCAATGAAGATTTATTTTTTATATATTTGAAGCATTTTATTGCTATTGTGAAGCCTACTGAAGAAGCGAAGGTTCTCCTTATAATGGATCAGCACGATTTCCACATCGCAGTTAATGTCATCAAGGAAGCCAGAAAAATCAACGTTGTTTTGCTAACATTACCTCCACATACATCTCATAAGCTTCAGCCTTTGGATAGAATAGTCTTTGGTGCATACAAAGCATTTTATAATCAATCATTGAATGAATGGATGTTGTCAAACCCTGGTAAGCCCATTACAATTTATGAGATTGCACATGTTATTGGAAAGTCTTTTCCAAAAGCGTTTTCCATTCAAAACATTACTAAAGGTTTTGAAGTAAGTGGAATATGGCCTTTTAATGAAAATATTTTTGGCGACGATGAGTTCTTGCCCTCTTATGTCACAGACCGGACGTTCAATGAACACCCAAACCAAAATTTGAGTTCTATCGAAGAAATTCCCTCAACATCTAGTGCTACAATTTTTGTGCAGAATATAGTTGCAACTTGCTACAAAATTCTGGTGTCTCCTCCAGAAATTCGCCCCTTTCCAAAAGCTGCCCCACGGAAGACGGTAGGAATAGGCAGGCAAAGAATTGGGAAAACGAGAATTCTAACTGACAGTCCAGAGAAAGAAGCCATTGAAGAAAAGAATAAAATAAAGCCCCGTTTCAACAAAATTAAATAAAGATTAGTGTACTACTCATCGTCATCTCAAGATGACGAAAATGTTCCTGCTATCCCTAGGGCCATACCAAAAAGAGTTTCAAAAAAAAAAAAAAATCAAAAGTTATTTATGAAGTTCTTGGCAAACCTGACGATGACTTCGGCACCGACAGCCGCCTCAAACCTTTTTGGGCAATAAATTTTATTATTATATTACTTATTTCCAACCACTGTTTGTTTAATTATTTTTTTTTTTTTTAAATGGACTTTTTTGTGTAATGAATTCTTACTTTTGAGTTATTTTTTTGTTTTCGTTAAATATAATGTTATTTATGATTATATAATACATTGTTTTTTCATAATTTCTTGGCCATAATAAATGGATTCTATTTTATTTTGGACGGTCCAAGGTACACACAAATGGTCCAAGGTACACTTGTATGGTGAACCTTAGACCGTTTGAGATTGGCACGGAAAAGGTCATATTTCTACTCAATGGTAAGATATAGAAATGTCATTGTCTCGTCATTTGATGCTGTAAGCACTGTAGGGGTAAACCTTAGTCAAAAAATTGAACCATTTTTTTTGGAAAGTCCAGAATATTGAAAAAACTGAAAACCGGACCAAGGTACACACATCTCCCCTACAATTATAGTGTTTAGCATAAAGTCCCTTCGTTTTTAATATGAAAAAGCTCCTAAGATCAAATACTTCAAATAGCGGTAAGAGTCAAATATAAAAAACGATGTGGCTATTGAAGTTTTCATAATGAACCATAATTATATGAATTAGTTTATTTTCAACACTTCATGTTTCAAGATTATTACAAATAAAATCTCTTGATATGCTGTCGATAGGCAGCAATAAAGTCAACAAATACGATCTCTACATGAGAGAGTGATGCGATGTCTCGAGAATTCTTTACATGCAACTTATGAATAGTTAGGTTAGCACTTTTGAAAATTAGCTCAAAAACGTGCTTCAGACTGGTACCACCATGACGCTAGTAATAGTTCTTCTAATTCCAGTTTTGACTTCTTTTCTTCAATTAATTTAATGCAAATATTTCTATTTAATGAGCATCCCTGACATTATTTCCAACTTGTCGCATGTGTATTAATGTTTCAGCATAAACATTTGTGTACAAAACAATGCTATAAACTTTTGTATATTTCACAAAAGATGAAAACAGACTAACAAATCAACACATTTATAATTACAATAAAGTAGACAAAAACTTATTTGTAAGTGGTAAAAGGGAGAGAAAAATAAACTTGAGCAACAGAAAAAAAATAAAAATAAAAAAAAAAATAATTAAATTAAAAACTTAAATAAAATATGCCACAAAACAACCACAAGGGTGCTACTCTTACAACAATTTACTAGTAATATGGTTAAGTTTGTAGTTTGTGTAAATGTTTATGTGTTTTTGTGTCGGGTTATGTGAGTGTTTTTAATGAAAATTTACTACGAAACATTCCAAAAAAATAGGAGTTTGTGGCAAAAACTTGCAAAACCATAAACACGCAAACTTATAAAATAAGAAATTCATTAACACTAACGCACACACAGACGTCTACAGATTAGAAATCTTTAAAACATACATGTTCATTGTACGCATACAAACGTGAACTTAAATATGGTGGTAAAATGTGTGAAAGGTACTTTTTATGTTGCTGTTGCCAGATATATGTACAAGATTTTGCTTCCACGCTTCTACTAAGTGTTATTCAGTTAAAGGAATTTGGAACGATAAAGGAAATCGAAAAATGTCAAAAGATTTGTTTCAAAAATGTTATATAAGTTAAAAACTTTTTAAAAGACATAGAAACATTTTAACTGACCAATTCGTAGCTTATTTTGAAGATGAAAAATAGAAATGAGCAACGCATTTAAAAGAAAATAGCAAGAGAACCTCAAAAATCGTGTTTTTGATCATTTAAGTTAGAGTATCTCAAAAACCATTCGTGGTAGAACAAATCTGACATCGGATTTGGATTCAGCAAGTGTACTGTTTTTCTATCTCTTTTGAAAAAATGGTTAAAATACAAATTTGCGAATTCATTTACTCAGTAGTTTTTGCTCTAATGAAAACATTTTTGCATACAAAATATATTTATCTTCTCTTCTTATACATGATAAAATTGTATGTACTTATGTACCTTTGTACTTATGTACTTATCCATGTATGTATGTATGTATGTTTGAAACGGGCATAACTTTTTCTCGAAAACGTCTACAGCGATTTTAATGAAACTTAAGATAATGTTAGATATTATTATACAATGAAGAATGACCTAGACTTGAACTTTGTAAATGCTCACCAGAGGGCGTGGCATTGCATTAAATTTTAAATTTGATATGGTCATAACTCGCAAACCATACAAGGTATTTGAATGAAATTTAGTGAGCGGGTACATCTTAATAATACCTTTCAACAGACAAAATGTGGACGGGATCGAAGAAATGCCACGCCCACTTTTTAGACATTGAAAATTTTGATTCAATATTACTCGAAAACGACTCCAACAATTTTGATAAAAATTTAAAAGATGTTTCCTCTGCAAACAAGTATTAATATGTGATATGCTGTTATATTAGGAAAATTCGTTGAACGGCATGGCACCGCCCACAAAAATATAATGCGGTATTAAAAGAAACTACTAAAGCAATCTTTCTGAATTTAACTGTAGGGAGTCTACTTGCTATTAGGCACCTACGATCTGAAAGTAGGCAAAATATCGAAAGTGCGCGTGGAACCTCTCATACAAGTAAAATACATTTCGCTATTTCGCGCAAATGATACAACATATTTTGATGAAATTTGGTATGCGGATCTGGATCAGAAGTATCTAAAGCATAACAAAAAGTGGGTGTTGTTTAGTAATTACCACGCCCACTTTTTTATCAAAATAAAAATTTTGGTTAATAATTCAAGCACAAAAAAAATGGAATGAACTGTTTAATTCTTATATGCAGTCTTATGTACTTTTTGACGCTGAATCCGTCTTTTTCAGCAGAAAAGTCATTATACCTGCAGGATTTTGAAATATCCTTGCTCAGTCTTACAGCTTAGCTACAAGAAAAGGTGAAATTCTCTTCCTTATCCAAATATCCTTTCGTATTTTTCCAATAGGATTCTTATTTTCCGAGTTATGATCCTTTGAACATAAGACATTTCAGCCGCCATACAAAAGACGAAATATTTTGGTTGCGTGGCATATCCCATTCATTTATTTTAGGGAATTCTATTTCACCAAAAAAAAATTTGAGTTTTTGATATTTTTCTATACCATTCGTTGCTTTCCGAGTTTTTTTTATTATTATTCTCATCGGTTCACTTATCATTTCGAAAGCATGACCGTTAGAAGTGAGAAGACACAAGTTTCATAACAAAAAATAGCTATGAATAAAAACATCGACTAAAATAATAAGATTAGATTGTTGATCGAGCAGAGATCGGTCTCCAGGTACTTTATTTATTATACCCTACACCCAGGGTATACTCACTTTGTCTTTCCGTTTGTAACGCAGAAAAGGAGGCGTGGCAGATATAGAAAAGCATATATATTCTTGATCAGCGTCACCTCCTGCGTCGATATAGCCATGTCCGTCTGTCTGGCTGGCTGTGCGTGGAAATATTTTTTACGGGAAAACTAACCATGCTAATTCACAGAAATTTGGTGGGTTGGTCTTGTCGCAAAATTAGCTCGTGGGATTGAAAATGAGCGAAATCGGTCAACGGACACGCCTACCACCCATACAAAAAATATATTCAAAATGCAACTTTAGCAGTATTTTTCACAACAATTCAACCAAAATAACCTTAAATACTACGAATTATTAGCGCAAGTTCTGAGCTAAAACTAGACGAACTCGGACAAGAGGGCGTGGCACCTCCCTTATAAACAAAAGTTTCAAAACGCTATACTTAAAACGTTTTTTGAGGTAATCCAACCTAATTTCAATCACCTCCCATATAAGCAAAATTTTCAAAATACTGCAGTGTAGGGTATTTAATGTTTGACCAGGCCAAACGTTACACCCTTACTAGTTTTTATTTTTATTTTTTTTTGTATGGGATCTTGTGGTATGGGCTAGCAGCCAGCGTTCGATTAATCGAATAATTGATTTATCGATATAAAGGTGAAACGAGTGGGATATTCAGAGGGTGCCAATTGCTCTAAAAATTTGCTTTTTTTGTAGCGTGGCTGAAAATGGGTTAAATACATGTATTAGGAGTTTTTATTTTACTTTTGTTGTTTTTTAAATATATGCAAAAGCTTAACAAAAACCAGTTTTGCGAAAAATTGAGTATATGGACGTTTTCCAGGTGACGAACGTGACCGTCGCACACATTTAAGGTGCAAAAAAAGTGGTATTGAAATATATTTTTATATTAGTTTTTACTTTACATTACCCTTAGGTAGCACTGTAATTAGTGCCAACGTTAATAATATGCGAAGTCTTGGTACCAAGATGCATGCAAAAAAAAAAAGCAAAACGAACGTGACAAAAACGGAAGTAATTTTCGGGCCTATTCAAAGAAAGTCAGAATTTAGCAAAAAAGTCAGAATTTTTTAGTGCGATTAACTTTAGAAACTTATGCAATAATGTTACTTTACAATGCATTGTGTTTGATTCAAATATCTTCTGTACTTTTTTTTGTCATGGTCATAATCTGAGTCTATGCGTGACAATATGAACGTGACAGTTTTGCCAATATGATTCAATCGGGTAATGATTTGCATATTTATGTATTTATGAAGTGTTAGAATTTAACAATAGAATAAAATTTCAAAATAAAGTTACATTTGAGCTAAAAGTGACAAACGTGACCAGCTTTAAATGGTTCTAAACTTTTTTTTTTTTGCAATAGATTTTTAATTGTGTGTGTTATACTATATTTGCATCTAATTTTTGACACATTTGCTGCTTGATTTGTGCTTCATTTGTAAAGCAATGTTGACAAATTATGTTTTTCAGTCACGAACGTGACACTAGAAATTGGACTTAAACAAATAAAAAATTGACTGTTAATCGATATTGCATTGTTCTCTTTTCATTTTTGTTATATCATTAATGTTGCTAGTTAGATTTTTTTGAAGGACTGTTAGCCAGTGTGCCAGACGGTTCGTATCTCCGCTTTTTTATCCGTTTTGGATCCGTTACTGATCCGTTTGCGGGAGAGATTCCCAACAAAAAACGAGTCGGTTTTTTTTTTTTGTTTTTGGATTTTCTCCCGCAAAATGGTCAGTAACGGATCCGTAACGATTAAAAAGCGGAGATATGAATCGTCTGGCACACTGGGTTGTCATGTAAGAGGCATACTTAATGAAGTTTATAAAAAAGACACATTCACTTAAAAATTACTGAAAATTAAAAACTATATGTGTGCAACTTTGGAGTCGGCTTAATCATCATGATTAGTAAGTTTTCAATGTTTTGGTCATTATTGAATTTTTAAATAATATATTTTTTTTCGGACTATTCCCACTTGAGACAAAAGAGACCGTGAAGTAAATAAATGAAAATGTACGAATGAAAGTACGTATAAAGTTGCTGCGTTTTGATAATAAAATAAGTGAATTCATAGTAGTTCTCTCCAAAAAAGGTAACGATGCAAGGATTTGTATGCTCAAACAGAAACTAACAAGAACAGGAAGTAAAGAACAAAAACTAAAATCTTAGATCCTTTTTTGGTTCTTTTTCTCTTTCCTTTTTTGTTTTGTACGCACACAAAACGTTTATTTCATTATTAATAAGCGGCTAAATAACTAAAAAACTATTTGAAATTTAAAACGCATACAAACACATAAATAAATACATGAATACAAGCAGACATATACACACACACACATAGCTTAATGCATGCACACAAGCGCAAAAGCATAACTAAGCGGTTTACCGAGAGTTTTTCACTTTCACTACGAAACGGAGTTCAAAATTTTCTACCTTTTTACGCTTCACTAAACTTTATGTCACATTTAAATGCATTGGTGTGTGTGAGTATGCATGCATGCGTGTGCGTACGTGTGCTTGAAATTGTGTGAAGCCGAATATGTGTAATACTTTTATATCGAGGTTAAAAAATATCAAAAATTGAATTAAAAGTTTTTAAAAGGATATGAACTTACATCTAAAATATTTTATTCTGACATAAGTAGTTGGACAATAAAAGTCTGCAGTTCCGGAATTTTTCTAGTCGTTAGCAATCCGCTAGATCAAAAACAATCTAATTTCGAAAAGTTTTTTTTTCACAATCACAATCGATATATTTACAACGATACCATATGAAATCTCTACTTTTTTTTACATTTTTTCTTTTCCATTGATGCCTTAAGATCTAAGCAGCTTAGTTTAGTTTGGGCTCAACTTTTGATTTTGGGCTCAATTTTTGCTTTGCCACTTCTTCGCTCAAAAACTTCAAGGTCAATCTTTAGGGCTTTGCACAAATTTGCACATTTTGTGTAAAATTTTAATAAATATTTATTAGTTTATTAGTTGCAAAATTGTGAATCACTTTTTGGCACGTGAAAATAGCAATGAAATTTTTGTCTAAAAATAAATAGCAAGTAGTTTTGTGTCCTTTTTGGGATTATGCCAGAGAACTTTACTGTGATATATTTTATGAGTTATTCGAGATGATTTTAATTACAAATCTGCATAAAAAAACTGTTGCCAATTTTATTTGAAATTACTTTTGTTTGGCTTTTTTTTTATTACAGTACAAAAAATAGACTACAAACACACTGTAGTAGAATCAATGGTCATATGAGCACCAGTTTATGAAAAATTAATGATTTGCAGACAGTTTTTGCTTTTTGTTCAATTAAAAATCATTAACAAATTGAGTTTTTATGAACTTATATGTAATGATTGTGTTAGCTTGTTTATTATTTTGGACTTAATTCTTTGACGTTCCTCCCAATTTAACAATTTGTAGATCTTTTCTCGGAATTCGCCTAATTTATGTTTTTGAAATCCAATTGCATTACCTTGAGCTACTAACTTTTTATATCCAGATGTTTATTTAGAAAGTTTACTTTTTGAACACTTCGCATTATTTTGTATATATTTTAGGCAAAAGAACCCCGTACTTTTTCAAAAATGATGATGCCCTAAATGTCGCAGTTTTTTTTTTTTAATTAAAAATGCCCGATATTGATGCCATTTGGTTTCAGTGGGATGGGTCCACACGACAAGTGGCTGGTGTAACAATTTAACTTTGTAACTTTTAACGAAGCGGGTACATGAGAAAGTTATCAAACGCAACCGTATAACTATTTCTAAGGACAGTATGAAGTAATTCGAACGAGATTTGAATCTTTCAGTAGATATCAGAGGTCAAGGAACAATCCGCGCAGTGGGTTTAATTGGGAGAAAGTGCACCAAAGAAGGCCAATTCGGGTCTGACGGCAAACAAGATCATGGCGGCGAATGTTATTCAGAGCTTTTGGACAGACTCGATATTTCTTTGAAGCTAAAACGACAGTGCACACGTGTGTAGTCAACATGTCAGAAAACTCTAAATTGTGCTACGAACTGCTTCCCCATCCAGAACATTTCCTAAAAGGAGACTTTATTAGTATGTATGTTGAGATATAAATCGTTGTTTTGCCGAAAAAAATACATTTCATACAAAAACTCTCGAACTTATCAAACAACCCTCGTACTTGAAATTTATTGCATTTGATTTTTGCAGCCTGCGATATTTTTTGCATAAGATTTTTTATGAATTCAGGAGTTGCCATACCAAAGAGGCTAGTTATCAATGACAGAACTAATGTCATACATATTATGTGACATAATAATCGGTTATTTAACCGATATCATTTTTCCAACATAGTGCCATTAACTTCATAGCACATGTTTGGTCGGGGACCAAAATTTATAGCTCTCGCTATGTATAAAATTTCAAGGGTATACCTTTGATGAGACTCCGCTTCGGCTGCTGCTGCTACGATGATTGTAGAGACGCTGGACACACGATGGCGATGAAAAGACTCTGGTGATGACCATGAGTCGCTGTGGAAGACTTAGAGTCGCTGTGCAAGACCTTGAGTCACCTTTGACGACATGCAGTCACCTTCAATGAGCTGGAATCGTTGCTTTCGGCGACGAATTGCATCTGCTTATACGTGAGCAATTAAGAATTTTGTCATAAAAAAGGATAACCCGAAACACTTTGGTTTAAGTTAATTTTACTTTTATTGAAATATTAACTTTATAAAATTAAAAATTAAATAGAAAATTTACAACTAAACAGAGTTGCAGTTGTTTTAACTGCGGGTTACAATCAACGAGTGAAGAATTTTCCTAACTTGAGCTATAGACTTAAAGTTGAGAAATGTGCTGAGCAATTGTCAGCAATTAATATTGAATACGAGTGACCGAGACGGCAACATTTATACAATGTACATACTAATTCCAAGTTTTGACAGCAGGCTGTAACGAGTAGTTATAGATCATGTGGGTGGACAGTGCTGCCGTTAGTCAAAAAATAACATTGCGATTTGGGAGAAAATAATTTGAATCATTTGAATCAAAATGTTAACCCCTTTATTACTTTTGCCTCGTATTGGTACTTAGCACCTGTAAATCATAAATTGTTATGTCTTAGTCGTACAATTTGTATATCACCCTATGCTTTGTTATTTTCATTTTTGTTATCACCCTATGTACATATAAATGTCAAAATATAGTTTTCGGCATTGACGGCTATTTCCGGCATTGTCGTTTTAAAGCAAAATCAACGTGAACGCCATTTTCATAGCGTAGCACAAAAAGTATTATTTCAGCGGCAATTTGTTATAAAAATAAGTTTGGATTTACACACCTTTGGTAAGACCATTCTTCAGTAGTGTATTATTTATTGTTTTTAGTAAATTTAATGCATCACGTATCGGTTTTATAAGCAAATTTTAGTTTTCTGTCTTTGCTCGTAGTTTTCTGGTGTTTTATTAACAGTACAAAACAGTACCAGAAATTAACATCTTTTCTGTATTTTTAACTTAACTTATTGTACCAAATGCAATAACATCAGATTTTAGTCGTATAAGGTTCCCATATCATGATATATTTATAACTTCACTTAAATTTATTACATACAATTTTTATAACATGAGATTTTTATTGCATAACTTAAATTCTTAGTAAATTTTCTACATTTAATAATACTTATGGGTAATTTTTTATTCAAAAAGAAACACCAATATATTTTATAAAAGTACAAACGTAAATAGAGTGAAATGTCAACTGTCCTTTTTGTTAAAAAAAAGCTTAAACTTAAATTGAAGGATTGGAAAATTTTACCAAATTGGGTTACACTTCAAAGGCGAATGCTATATTGCTTATGTTGTTTCTTCCGTTTTTGTTTCTTTTCATTTTTTTTTTAAGTTTTCTCTTTTTTTTTTTTTGCTTGTCTTGACTTTCTTCGTTTAGTTTGCATAATATGGACTTTATTTTTTTGTTGTTTTTATTGCTGATGTCGACTTTTTTTGCTTCCTTGACTACTGCTCACAAAGCACTTTCTTGCATATTTCATTCAATAATGTTAAAAAGTAATGGAATCATAATACTTTATAGCGTGTTGACTTTGAAATTATTGGACAACAGTCTTTCGTGTTTTGTTTTCTTTTTTGCACCACCCAACCTTCCATATACAGCCCACACCCAACATGATATTGAGTGAAGTAAATCGGTTTACGACAGCATTTCTGCTGAAGAAGTTTCCTAGTGCTTTGTTTTTGTTGTTTTTTTTTTGTAAAAAGGAAGCAGCTGATGGAAAAATAAATTGGCAAATAATTTATTTATAATTTTACACGATTCGAATACATAATTGACGCTGCTTCTTTTCAAGTTCAGGCAGCAGTTTTTATTCAAGGAAGCTTTACATTATTTTTAGAAAATACAATATTTTTGTCTTTAGTATTTCTAAGAAGATGTTTATATCAATTTAAAGAAAAGTTTTGTTTTAAAGATTGTGTGCAGTAAAAAAAACCATATGATAAATGTTTAAAGACGTTCAGCAAAACTAAAAATAAGAAAACTTCAAAATCGCATAGATTAGGTTAGGTTAGCTCGGGAGATGGTAGTTGACATCATAACGTAGCCCGCGATTGGGCTCATTGTATACTCGATGTATATAAACTCCAAAATTAATTTGGGACACCTTTGAGCGATATCTTCAAGGGAGTCAAAAAAGTGACTTTCCAACACTCTGTAACGTCGGTTAGCCAAAGCTGGGCATTCACAAAGGAAATCGAAAAGGAACTCTTCGATATCAGGATTTTTACAGCTTCTAGAAAGATCTCCTATTTCGGTAAGCTTCGAACTTGAGGCGAGCTTACCAATAAAATAGTGCAATGTAATGACTTCAATTAAGGTTCTGAGGGTTTGCCTGTTTAATGGGATAATTTTTCACGCCATATCGCCCTCTTAACCCTCCCAAGAAGGCCTGTAGACAGCCTAATTTAAAAAATTCCATAAATCGTATGTTATAATTTTTGTAGCTGATTTTTTGGATTTATAAAGAAAAATCTTCATTCTTTTAAATAAATGCAAATACGTTAAGCAGCAAAACGTGCAAAAGCCGTTATTGTGAGTCAAAGTTGAAATTTTGTGAAAAAGTAAAAAATTAATTATTTTGTATTTTGCGCTAGAAACCAAAATTTTTTAAAAATATTTTTTGAACTCCATAAGAATTAAAAAAATTATGAAATGTAGCTATATATGTGTACTATAGGAAAAATACTCAATTCGATAAAATAATATTTTAACTTTCCCCTCACTCACCCCAAATCGCACCGTTTCTGTAGGCCGTCTTGGGATACAAAGCATAAAAATGTTGTAAGGATATCTATAGGTATATTTTTTTCGTCCTATTTGAATTTTTTACCAATTTTTACTAAAAGTTTGTATGCCATGAAACTAAAGTTGAATCTTTAGCTGTATATAAAAGCAAATCCCACAAATGGTGCTTAAAATTATTTGATTTCGAAGGATTTTCGTATACCTGGAGCTCTAGACAGAGCGCATTCCTAGTCTTGGTTATCTTAATATTCCAAGCACTCTTCGATTCGAAACACCAAGGTAAAATAAGAGCAAAGTCTTTTTAACAGAAATTTGTAGCTGCTCCGATCGGGTAGATTTATCAATAACTATTTGAACATATAACAAGGCCATTCGATGGATATCTACGAATGTTAGAACAAAACCTTCTTTGATCATAAAGATATTCATTCTATAGTTTCCCGTTTCGATCTTGCTGCCAGGAAATATATTGGGATTTCATGTCGAAATGTTATTCATGAGAAAAAAAAATCAAATGGTTCGGGCAATAGGCCGATACAAATTTTTTTGGAAGATTTCGAAAAATTCCAGTTGCTTATTTCACCATTTAGATTGATTGGTGAATTAACAGTAGAAGCACTAACAAGTCCACGCTCTTTAATCACAACGAGAGTCCTATTCTTATAAGCTAAGCTTTAGTAGATCCTTTGGAGATAGAAGCTTGTGCCGTAAGTTAATTTCTCTGTAATGGTAGAGTGTTGTCTTAACGGCAAAGGCTGCAAATGCAGTCGCGGGAGATAGTCCCATTTCTTATACAGACAAATCATCAAGACAGGAAACTGATGTTAGTAGTTCTAATCACCAAAATTTTGGATTCAGGTCTCACAAACACTGTGTTCATTTAATAATATGGATATGGGATAAGCTCCCGTTCCTAAACGACTTGCATTGTGCCTGAAAAAAGACGATGCGATACCATAGTTTTCGCAAGTAAATTTTTAACTCTCACTGATAGACGGAGTACCAATATTCTGATTGCACATTTGAAGCACAAGTTTAATGCAGAAATAGTAGTAAACAAGTGGCCCAGCGAATATATTTGCCTCCCGGAGCCCACTTCGTGTGACCAAAAAAAAAAAAACGCAATATCTTTATTTCAAGAACTCATTTTGCGGCCCCTTGAACTTTGCCACCTCCTTAACTTGCCGCCTGGGGCCAGTTAAAACATACATAGTGTCCCTCGTCAATTAGAATGATTCTTTTGTTTTTTTTAACAATAAAACAACATTTTGATCATATATACGGGTATATTCTCATTTATCGATGCCCAAAATAGATATTACATTTAATCAATTCAAATAGTTAATCGTTACTTAAGTTTACTTAATTTTTATATTCGATTTTTGAATAAAAATACAAAGATTCCATATAAATCATTTTATATTTTTTTTTGGCTCACTTGCCGCCTTGGGCAAGCGTCTGACCCAAAGTGGACGGCACCCAGCTCAGCGTCTGTTCCAGATTGGGCGGCTGAAATTGAAAGTGAATTTGGTCATTATAGTTGCAGCGCTTGCCGGATCCAGCTTTAAGCTTATAACTTACTGCATGGGGCGTTGCAGAGAAGATTATACTAATGGAGCATGGATGCTCAAGGCGACCTCTAGACACGCTACCTTCTACACCCCCTACCGCGACTCCTACCTATCCAAAAATTTTTTTCTTGAACAAACATTGTTTCTACACCTTAAAACTAACTCCTTTTTAGCTAAAAAGAAAATTTGGGAACTAGAGGGTTAACTTAGACCATCTAAAATAAGCCCACAAAATACATTTTGAGTCAATGTTGGCTTTAATTAATGCAAGTGGTTTTATTATATTGTGTCAGTTGAAGACCCTTTCCTAGCAAGTTTGTCAGCATTCTCGTTGCCTATGAAATTGAGGTCTATAAAGTGAGCTATGCAGGTGTGACGAATTTCGATGTTTTTTGTTTGGGAATTTCGAGCTATTTTCGAGCATTTCAACAATAATTTCGAGCTGCCTGGGAAATTTTCTATTTTCCGGAAAAGCGGAAAAATTGTTCTGCATAGCTGAGTTTATTTTTTCAGCCAGACGAATCCGCGGGGAGAGATAGCGATGAAATCTTTTTACGCAGGAATTTTGAGCTACTTTCGAGCTAATTTTGAGCTAAAAGCATTTTCCGGAAAACTCCCAAATTTCCCGGAAAATCCCAAAAAAAAAATTTTTTATGGCAAACTTTATTTTTTTCAGCCAGACGAATCCGCGGGAATAGTAAGGGATGAAATCTTTTAATGCAGGAATTTCGAGCTACTTTCGAGCTGACCTTGAATGAAGTGTTTTCCTTAAATTTTCCCGGAAAATCCCAAAAAATTTTTTAAGGGCTTGCTTTATTTTTTCAGCCGGACGAACCCATGAGAATATTTCGCGATCATATCATTTAACACACGAATTTGGAGCTAGTTTCGAGCTCATCAAAAACGAAAAGTGTTTTCCGGAAAACCCCAAACTTTCCCGGGAAACCCCAAACTTTCCCGGAAAATCCCAAAAAATCTTTTTTTATGGCGGTGCCATGACATAATCCCCATTTCGTAAATAAGTGTTATGTCCACAAATTATTGGATATATTACCGACTGATCCGCGAAGCCGGTGTTGGATTTTTGGGAGTTTTAAATCCTGAGCTGCGGCCGCAGGCCGCCCACTTACCCCTACTCTTATGTAAAATTACTGTGGCTAGCAAACTAGGTGTTGGATATATTATAGGCTGATCCGCGAAAAACTTTCGGACATAATAATAATAATATGCGGACATAACACAGGGAAAAAAAAAATTTTAGTTTTTTGGGATTTTCCGGGGAAATTTAAGGAAAATACCTCATTCAAGGTCAGCTCGAAAGTAGCTCGAAATTCCTGCGTTAAAAGATTTCATCCCTTACTGTTCCCGCGGATTCGTATGGCTGAAAAAAATAAAGTTAGCCATAAAAAAAGTTTTTTGGGGATTTTCCGGGAAAATTGGGAGTTTTCCGGAAAATGCTTCTAGCTCAAAATTAGCTCGAAAGTAGCTCGAAATTCCTGCGTAAAAAGATTTCATCGCTAACTCTTCCCGCGAATTCGTCTGGCTGAAAAAATAAACTTAGCTATGCAGAACAATTTTTCCGCTTTTCCGGAAAATGGAAAATTTCCCAGACAGCTCGAAATTACTGTTGAATAGCTCGAAAATAGCTCGAAATTCTCAACCAAAAAACATCGAAATTCGTCACACCTGCATAGCTCACTTTATGCACCTATGAAATTGCTGTGTCTAGAAACCCAATATACTGTAAGATTACATAGCAGCCCTACATCCCATATTAAAAACGAATTTCAAAAAACTTCAAACGCTTTTTTCTCAAAACATAAAAGTGTAGATGTCTTTTTGTAGTTTTGACCCGACAATATATAGGGATATCTTAAAGATGTAAGTATTATTTTTAAAAAGCCACTTGGCCTACATAATTTCTAAGGATCAACCGGGTGGGTAGAAATCGGAAGAACACCGATAAACTTAAGTTTCCTGGGACTATTCTGAAAAACTTTTTTTATTGCAATTTTCCGAAATTCGCAAAACCTATAGAGTTATTTGAGCCATATATTTTGAATGTTAATAAACGATTCATTTGAGAGCAAATAATGCATATTAATGTAATAACCTTTTATTATGTACATCAAGTTCAATGAAAAACTTTTATTTACTAAACTCATAACACAATAAAAAAGCCATTCATCCATCCAATGCTCACATCCCTCTTCTGTCTTTCAACGCCCGCTGCAAGAAAACTTAAGCTCAAACCCATACCCATAGATTCATCCACTATCAGGCCAACATTAATGCACTTTGGTGCGCGCTAATGCGCAAAAACTATCAACTGGAAATAATTGATTTTAAAGTGGCAACATTGTCACGTCGCTTCAGTGGTGCAGCAGCGACAGTGACGGCTGATAGCTGCTGCTTGATGTCTGCTGGTAGTGTGTGGGGAGAAATGTTGCAGCAGACAGCCAGCTAAAGCAGCAGCTGATATGGCTGGCACTCAGTTTTAATAAAGTATTACGTCGTTCGTGTTTTTACCACTGCAATGATGAACAGTGGATGACATTTTTTTTTGGCTTGTCCAATATTTTTTCAATGAAAAGATTAAATTTGTCAACGTCTGAGTAGAATATTGAGCGGGTTCGAATGTGACAATCTGAGTATAATAGAAAATATTTGTTGTAAGTATAAACTGAAGGCAAAATATAAAATTAACACCCACATGAAAAATCAAGTTTAGATCACATCAAAATTAAGCCAGAACCATAATTTAATTTAGAAATATTTGTTTCATCGAAAATCATTAGGAAAAACTCTTGACTTTGGAAAATTGACTTAATTTCGATCAAAATAAAATTTTGACAAAGGTCACAAACACGGGTGCTTAGCTTCAGTCGAAGTAATTCTATCACATTCTATCTGTCTGCATCTATCATTCGAATGAATTAAGAAAGCGCTGAATTGCTTCTTATTGACAATGATAACTTTCTTTACCACTGTAATGGCATATGGCATCCATGTGCTGACTTGTTGATCACTGTTATATTACTATTATCCTTATTAAAACGAAGAAAAAGTTAAGTCGCAAGATTGTCGCCAATAAAAAGAATAAGGAAATGACTTAAAGGATGTTGCAAAGAAATTAAGCAGTTGATTGATGGACTGTAAAGATTTTGTGGATATTAAAATTCAATAAAAAGCGCAACGGAAATGAAAATTTAAGATTTTACTTTTTGCGATTACAGTGAGTTGACAAAATGTGGATTTCGTGAAGGATTGTGGGTTACAGCGGACATAATATAATCATTTGTTGTATGTTTTGCTTTTGGGTTTCTTTTGAAAAATGCAGAATTCCATAGATAAATTCTTTATCGACTAACTTCCGATTTTTGTTCAACTTTATGAAACTTTAAACTGTTTTTACCTAGCAATCCTGAGGCTTGTGGGTATTTTTCTACTAACTTTCTTGTTACCGTGTTCTAAATCATATGGCTTTCTCATATTTTCATTTTGTTATAATAACACTGTTCAACACTAAAAAACTATTTCGGACTATGTTATTATTATTCCCTGCTGTTGACATTATAGTACCTACTGGACTGACAAAATTTTTCCATCACGTCTCAGTTTTCAGATAAAATATATGTACGTATATATGTATTCTCCATTAACTCCTTGGAGGAACATAGGGCCAATATGAAACGTCTCCATTTGCTGCGATTCCTTGCGATGACTTTGATCTCTTGCCATCACTTTTCTGATTCCTGTATTTCCTTTTCCAGCGATAAATCCAAAATAAATTAAAAATATTTTAGCCCTCGGAATTTGAAGAAGATAATGTCAAACAATGCAAAAAATAGCAAGAATTTCAAATGTGGTACATAAGTAAATAAATTCAATGGATTATGTACACGTTTTCCCCACTAATTTCATCGTTTTCAATTCAAATTAAATTTTTTGCAAATCCACTTTTTCCAAATCAAAATCACCCCCGTTTTTCCAAATCAATTTAAAGTTTTGCTAAGCCACTCCAACCATTTCCAAATCAAATTCACCTTTGCGAAAAAACACTCTTAAAATGATAAACCTCTGCACCTACAGCAGCTATCACTCTGAAACTTTGTGCATAGATTAATACCGTGTCCACTTACAAAACTAAAATTATGTTTTCAGCCATTCCATTCTAAGCGTAAAAATTTTGCCACACCCCTTCCGATTTTGCTGAAATGTTGTACATGGTTTCATTTTACGCCCAATCTGATAGAAATTTAGATTTTGCGATTTTTTTTTTTTGTGGCCTGAGGAGGTTTGCAAAGAGTGAAAAAATTGGTAAATTGTGACAAAACCTTCTCACATGCCAATAGCTTGGACATTTTTTAACCGATTTTCATGTTTGGATAATTTTTGGAAAGCTATTGAATCAGGCTGTAAGAATGGTGTATTTGTTAAAAACTAATACAATTTTAGTACAAAACTACTAATAACGCCCCATTTCTTACTTTTTGCAAAAAAGTCACCTTTCAAATGAAAGAGAGGAAAAAGTGGTATGTTTCTAGGTTTGAAAGTTATGAATTTTTGAACTTTTCAAAACACGAAATTAACCGAAACATCTTCACAAAACTCCCAAAAATTATCTTTAACCACGAAATTTCTTTACCGATTTTCCTTTTCAGAAATATTTTGGAAAGATGGTGAATCAGGCTTAAAGCACAAAGCAAGTTTTCGGCCATATGGTAAAAAGTACTATTTTTACTATACATCCTACTTTGTCCTTCCGTTTGTAACTCTGAGAAGGAGGCGTGGCAGGTATGGAAAATTGTATATATTCATATTTCAATGAAATTTGGTATCCTGCCTCCGTCGTAAAAGTTAGCTTGGGGGATTGAAAATAAGCAAAATCGGTCACCGGACACGCCTACAGCCCATACAAAAAATATATTCAAAATGCAATAATAAGACCATTATTTGCAATAACAGAAGCAAAATACACATAAATACTAGGGATAGTAAGTACAAGCTCTGAGCAAAAACAAGGCGAATTCGAACTAGAGGGCGTGCCACCTCCCATATAAACAAAAGTTTCAAAATGTTATACTGAAAGCGTTTTTTGAGATAATCCAACCAAATTGCATTCAAACACTCGGATCAATAAATGCAAGCTCTGAAAAAAAACTAGGCAAAATCGGACAAGAGGGCGTGGCACTTCCCATAGAATCAAATGTTTCAAAACGCTATACTGATAGATTTTTTTAAGAAAACCTAACCAATTTTACTCAAAGCAAGCAAGTTCTACGCAAAATCTAAGTAAACTCGGAGACGAGGGCGAGTCACTTTCCATATAAGCAGTTTGCTCTTATATTCTCTTAGGAGTTACGGAAGAATAAAACTATTTATTTTAATAAAAACTTGTGTGTTAATATACTTGAAATGCAGTGTAGGGTATTTGGTTTTTGGAAAGGCCAAAGATAATACCCTTACTAGTTTGGACTAAGGTTAATAAAAACGATACTTCTTGCCATACAGCAGAAAACTTACTTTGTGCTAATATCATGACATAATGACTTTCCAAAAAGGTTAATAATGCTTTCTTGTAAGTTTGTTCAATTAGCAAAAATATTAGCCATAACAAGCCAAAACGGGTTTTAAGTGCACCGACGACCTTTTTTTTTAGTAATAACCAATATTTTTTGGTTTGGTTGGCACTCCATAAATTACGTGGAATGTTTTAATATCAAAAGAAATTGTTAAGATGATCGTGTGGTTATGATGGTTATGATTGAAGTGGTTTGTTTAAGATTTTCAGGTTAATGAAAAGTGTTATTCATTAGCGGTGTATTTCCGTGAGAACGATTTTTAAAAATTTTCTTCTAGAATATCGGGGATTTCTTCCTCCTTTTAATATTTTCTATTTGCTTCATAAAAGTAACATGCCATAAAATGATCAGCTTAATATAATTCATATATTTTTGCAATTTTAAGAACTAAACCACACCAAAACAATGTCATTGTATTTACCCAAGGGGAAAAGAAGTGCTTTAAAAACCCTTCTGAAGTGCATCCTTTTCACCAATGAGAACTTCCGCTCCGTAAGAACAATACTTTCTTTTTAACATTGCATGTCATAGGATGTAAGGGAGCAAAAGCTTACCGCAGCCTTACCAAAAAAGGTTTTTAAAGCGCTTATTTGTAATGCTGCGGTAAGCGTTTTTTCAATAAAATTAAAAAAAAGACAAAAAAAACTGGCCGCGCCAGGATTTGAATCCAAGACCGTGCGCGTGCTAGATATTTTTTTTCTTACATTTACCAACCCTTTAGACCGCTACTCCAATGTCCGATGAAATGAAGATGCTCCTGCAGCCTTACATAGAATCATTGTGCAATCAGTTTCAATTCAAGTAAGCAAAAGTATATAAAAAAGAGAAAGGAAAATAGAAAAGTGAAATGAAAAAGGTTGAATAAAAAATATTTTAATAAAAGAAAAAAATAAAGCAAAAAAAAGTAAAAAAAAAGTCACCCGGGCTGGGTTCGAACTCACTCACGTTGTTCTTACTGCAGCCTTATATGGAGTCATTGTGTAATCAATTTCAATTCAGTTAAACAAAAGTAAATTAATAAGAGAAAGGAAAATAGAAAAGTGAAATAAAAGATGTTGAATAAAAAATATTTTAATAAAAAAAAAAATAAAGCAAAAAAAAGTAAAAAAAAAATATCCCGGGCTGGGTTTGAACTCACGTTTTTCTTACTGCAGCCTTATAAAAAATCATTGTGATAGTGCTTCTAAATTTCTATGGGGCAAGCACTTTTGAAGTGCTTGGATCAGAAGCGCTAGAAATTTTTCCTCTTGGGTAAGAAATCTTGTAAGTAAAATAGGTGATAGATATAAAAACTTTGCATTACTATCAATTAAGTAAAAAAGAAACATATAAAGGATTAACGAATTCCAGCAGTGATTTCATAATTTAAAAATTCTTTAATGAATGAAAAGTAAAATGCAACACAAATACCAACACCGATAATTTTACGTCAAACCAAAAGATTCCTACCGGAAGGCAATGGCGTAGCAGAAAAATCATGAAGATCCAAAATGAAAGACTGCAGGTTGCACTTAATGGGCGTGGATGAGTGAGTTGTGCTTGGCGCCTTAAAAACACGCAAAGTAGTGGCTGGTTGACTGGCTGGCTACACACGCTACACTTAAGTGCAAGAGGCTGCAAAATTGTGAATGCTGATGAGCGCGCGGTAATAGCAACAGCAAACAACAAAAATTACACGAATAACAACATCGAAAACAACAACAATAACAATATAAAAAATTAAAAAATAAAAAACACACGATGAGCAGCATAAAAATAAGTTGAGCATAAATTTACGAGCATATTTTAGAGCCGTGAACACAGAATGCGCCTCCTGCACTTTGTGTTTCGCGTTTCCCTACGCCTTGCACTTTAACCCCTTCCTTGGCCACCTCACTTCGGTTCACTTCATCGCAAGCAAGCATCGGCTCGTTAATGTGCCAAGGAAACAGTTTAAGTTAATTTATGAAATGTTGCCTGCCACATGGTGGTGGTGGCAACACCAACAACGCGCGCTGGGCAAACAAAACATGTTGTGTGCAAAGGCTTTAACAGCAGATATTGTGTAGGATGGAACTGTTGCACGAAAGTCAGATGAAAAATTTTATAGACAATACCAATTAAAAGTAAATTTTCTGCTGTTCGAGAAAAAGTACTATTTTTTGATACTTTTTTACTGCCAAGATTAAGAGAGATGCTTCATGGCCTGCCTACTTCCTGGATCTTTTAAAATAATTTCTATCAAAAGAAAATAAAACTATTTTTCATATGAATCCAAAATCAAGGCAAGAAATTTTTTTCTAATATATTTTTAAATTATTTTCCTGCTAAAAGCGGGTAATCTATATATTAATACGCAAGACAAAAATTTGTCTTACCTTTTTTACTATGTTAGAAGTAGAGCACGACTTTAAATTATACACCATTAGAATGTTATTTGTGTGCAAATATGTACAAAGTTAATATTATTTTAATATTTTGCCACCTTGTGGCCGAAATTCGTCCATTTCGATAATACACAAAAAGCTTATGGGCACGGCCACCGTTGGCAACGTTACGTTCGCACGCACATTTTTGCCTATATCTCTTTGAAAAATAATCAAACATCATGATATCTTAAGTGCATGTAATAATGCTCTGTAAGGCCAATATTTCATGGGGACAAAGTTTTTGTCTATCTCTTATGGCTTTGGAGTTATAAGAGTTTAAGTGCCGTTGGGAACGTTATTTTTTTGCAAGCAATTTTTGAGGTCAGTGCACATTTTCTAAAAAGTCTGCGAATCTAGTAATGTACTTATTTTCCCGAACATCTTCTATAATTTGAAGATAAAGGATCAAAGTTATGATTGAACTTAAAATTGTGCAGAAAAAATTATTTTTGGTGGATTTATAGACGTTAAAGCAACGTTGGTTACGTTATGCAAAAGCGTTGTTAACGTTATGCGTACGAATTTCCATAAATAAATTGAGGGCAAATACAGCCAAACAGTCCAAGCATCCATAAGGATAAAAATATGTTGATATTTCATTCCTTGGAAGGTTCCCATTTACACTAGATTACAAATTTTTTGCTCCAAGACCTCGATAAATATTTTTTTTTGAAATTACGATTTCTCCCAAAAGGATAAAGCTATCTACATGAAGCTTGGTACAGATAATACTGAGAGCCATTTTCTGATTAGGATTAAAATTGAGCGTGATCGGTTAATGTTCACGCCAACCTCCCATATATGCTAGTTAAAACATTGTATGGGAAGTTGGCGTGAAGATTAACCGATCACGTCCAATTTTAGTCTCAGGCAGCTTAGTGATATTGTCGTTATCTGTACCAAATTTCATGCATCTAGCTCAATTCGTATGGCCGCCAGTCTGGGTTCAACAAAAAAAATGAAATCGAAAATAAATTTTTTTCTGATTTTTCAGATTTTTATGTTGAGCCCTGACAGGTTGCCGAACGGATTAAGCTAGATGCATGAAATTTGGTTCATGTAACAAGAATATTACAGTTCTTATTGGTTGATTTAAATTATTGTAAGGAATTTCTATCCCTTTCAACACAGCTCATCGCGTGGATTCTGAAGAAACTTCCGCCACATGAAACTTCTTAATATATTTCGTTGGCAACGTTATCTATTTTTTTGCGGTAGAGTTCATCGCCAACAAATATGCACAAGCAACTGACTTTCTTTCAAAATATCAATGTAAATCCTTAATTTCAAACATTTTGTATCTGAGGACATCAAAATTGCATTGATACAATAAAAATAAAGCAAAAGCTGGTTTTTTTTGGCATTTTTTTTTCTTTTCACAAGCAAGAGTAAGTTTTTATGAAAAAAGCACCCCTAAATCAACTTATATACTTGAAAATGGTATTTTTTGACAGCATTAGATGTAAACTTACGAAATATGGGCAAATAAGTGGGAGACTTAAAGAAAGAAAAAAAATTGTATAGCTTCGTCTTACGTGGCCGTGCCCTTATAATATTTTTCCTTAGGGTTCTGGTCATCTACATTCAGAAAAATCGGTGAAGTAGCTTGGTTGCAATAGCGTGCTTGCCATTTAGAGGCATTTGATTCCTATATGATATCTTTCAGTCCTGCTCCCCATACCAAAATTCACGAAAATTAATGCCGTAAGCGCGTAGTAGGTACCTCCCACTTAAAAACATAAAGGTCAAAATCTCATTCCCTAGTGTTAACCCTAACTGTACTTAATTTGAAAAAAATCCATATAGTGGTTAGGCCGTGAAAGCGTTTTTCTATTTAGGGGCATGGTGCCGCCCACTGAAAAATATAATGGTCATGTTATCGGTCCTTACCGTTAATTTTATCTCTTTATCAAATTTCGTAAGCATCAACGGAGTGGTTTGGCCGTGAGAGCGTTTTTGCAATTTAGGGGCGTAGCACCACCCACTTAAAAAAAATATAGTCCTGTGCACTGCTCTTCTTCACAACCTTTACAATAAAGAAAAAAATCGATCAAATCGGTTGAAATTTTTTTCATTTAGAGGCGTGCCACCGCCCACTTAAAAACATAATGGTCATGTTATCGTTCCTTAGTGCTAACCCTATCTCCATACCGAATTTCATAGAATTCAATGTACAAATTTAGCCGTGACAGCGTTTTATTAATTAAAAGGAGTGCCACCGCCCACTTAAAAAAAAATATTGTCCTGTGCACTGGTCCTCCTCACAACCTTTCCAACAGAGAAAAATCAATCAAATCGGTTGAGATTTAGGTATGCAAACAGGTATTGAACTAATTTTGTTTGTCTATTTATATATAGATTAGAAACGACAAAATAAGTAGTCACACAGAGCTGAAAAGAGGATATAGCACAAAGAGAAAGACAAAAAGCTGACTGACTTTGACTTCATGTTTTTTGTTTTCTTTTCGTTTCACATTTGTCATTGTACCAGGGATGATGAATGAGTATTTCTATTTTGTAGCAAATATCAAAAAATGTACTAAAACTGTCCAAAAAGTACTAAAATTATTTAATACATTTGTGGTAAAATTTTGACAATTGGACGATTCTAGTTTACATACATTTTTAGCTAAAATGACTAAAACTTCTTTTTACTGACTCTTAACTATAAAACCATTAGAACCTGTTTTCTAACAAATATTTTTATGTTTTCGAATCCTATAAGAATTTCAAACTAGCACAACCCAGAGACTGTTTATCTGAAGATGATGGTAGAGAATGGAAGGGAAAAAGGGCCACACATACTTTACGCCAGTAAAGTTCTTTTTTTTTCAAAATTTATCTGGCTTTCTTTTAAAGTTAATCTTACGACGAATCTACAGTTTATTTGTTCGTAATTTGGAGTAATTTTTAGGATGAGAAACTTGCTTCTAGAGGGTAAAAAAACCCTTCTTCTTTTATATGAAGTATTATGTTTTTCAATATTCAAAAAATCATAACTCCGAGACCCTTAAAGATACCATATTCAACTTGGATTTATATGGAAAGTAGTTTTGCTTTCTTTCTTATAAAAATATTTCGAAAGACGTTCAAAATGGGCAGTTGAGCGTTTTTTGTAATAGTTACAATATAAAAATGTACCTCTTCTTACCAAATAGGTCAGAGCATAAAAATCAGGTAATAAATGTATAAGTTATGGAAAGTTTCGTGAATCAGTGTCGGTCAATTTCTACGGCTGAGCTGGTAAGAAAATACGACAAATTTGGCTTCATATCTAGACCTAGCGGTGTTATGTATGCTCTCAGCATAGGATTTGAGAGGCCATGTCTTGGTAGTTCATCAGGTTTTTCCTAATTTTCAATGTTCGTTTAAAATGAAGCGCTAAGTTGGAACTGCAATCCTTAGTTTTCTTATTTTTTCTGTATTTCTCGACTAGTTTTGAGATTATTATTACTGATTTCAATGCTTTGGTAGCTATTAAACTATCAGAAAGGAGTAAATTTCCGCTTGAAATCAACAACCCGAATGAAGGCGTAAATATAGAAATAATTTGGAATTTTAAGAAAAGACTTACTTTCACAACTAAACACAGACTATCATAGAGCGGTATTTTTGTCAGCGAAAATTCTTTGCGGAAAGTTTTTCTCAAAATTCCTGTCAAGGTACACCCTTAATTTGTTGCTATTAAGTGAAGCTTGTAAAAGGTTATGCATGTTAAGGATGCTCAGGATATACAAAAACAAAAAAGAGAAAACAAAAACAAACGAAGATGCTGATGAAAAAATGCACGCGCGAAAAAATAACAACAACAGCAACAGCATGAGCAGACATAACTTTAATGAGGAGAACCATCATCAGTGGCGGTACACAACATATAAAACTCGATATGGCTTTTGGCGCCCCTTAGCTACCCAAACCCCCAAAGGGCTGGATTATTTACGCTGATTCTTGTAATTTTAACAGCATGTAAAATCTGCTGCTGGTTGGATGCCTGGCCGCTGCTGCTGTTGCTGTTGCGCTGCTTTAATTAACGTTGCCGCTTGCAACATGGTAAAATTTATAATGCTGACTTTTATGTTTGCCTTCATTTTTTATTTTATTTTTATATTTCTTATTTTTTTATTTATTTTGTCCGCTTCCGCTTCTTTTACTATCTGTAAGTTAAAAGCAACATTTATTACTCACCCTGTGTTTGATGTTTTTGCATAAATGCGTGGCGTTTGACTGCAAACTTCATGCTGCAAGAGAAAAGCAGTAAATTTATTACTTAAGTTGTATGTAAATAAGTAAAGTAATTCGAGTTTTTATAAAAAAGAAAAGGAAAAACTTAAAAAAAAAAATGTAAAAAACCTACAAAGAATGGATGTGGTATTTTTATAGGTGTAATAAATGGTGTATAATTTTATGTCTTAATTTTTTGTTTATTTATACAAATTTAAAGCAGCGCAGAAGGACTTTGGTGCCACCATTGGAATTCTTTTGAGTTATTCAACCCGTAGTGGACTTGATACAAAACAAAAAAAAGTAGGAAAAATCTATTGGCCGATAAGCTCCACTCGTTTATCAAAAATGTAAATGAGCGTAAATTAAATTTAAAAATATAAAAAATGTTGGAAAAACCTTTTCCATCAATTTGATGATAATTTTTCATGACATACTCCTGCGTTCATTTTGTGTGCTCTTTTATATCGTTAATGCACACATACAATTAAAAAACAGACACAAAAAATAAAAAAGGAAATTTGATGTCCTCGGCCGAGATAAATTGCTATGCCGCAGCACATTTGATACCAAAATAGGCAGCTGCTTTTAGGCGCAAAATAAATTCATTTTTTTCAGCGAACACTTAGATTAATAGCCGGCGGTTATAAAGCGCTATACTATACATTGTGAATTGTTTGATGACACACAGTAAATGTATGTGGGTGATTTCCATTAAAATTTACCAAAACATGCCTTTTTTTCCCCAACTATATTTTATATTTTTTTATTAATTGGAGATAAAGATGGCCTTAGCTTCTGGAATGGGTTAAGGATAAAATAAGTTTAAAAAAGTCTACTTAGCCAATTTTCAGGATATTTTGAAAAATTATGTAAAAGATATTGAAGAATTGCAGTAAATTTGACAGCAGGCAGGAACTTAAACGTTGAAAAGTAAAAAATGCTTTAAAGAAAATTGATTTTTTGTAGCAACTATTAAGGATTTAGGAAAAAAATTTTTTTTTTTCTTAAATATTTAACATAGACCAAGAAATAAAATATTGTTTTTTTTTGCACCAAAATTTTTAATTTATTATTGAAAATCAGAATTTCAAATAAACAAAAATTTTAATGGCTTCTCCGCCTCAGAGAAAACTATGAAAAACATGACGGACACTAGATGGTAGGGTAAGGGAGGGAAATATGGACCACTAATCTTTCCTTTTTAAATAAATCTCAAAAGACATAAAACAAAACATTCGCCTTCATTCTGATTCACTTTTAGATAAATATCTCATCAGGATAAGGAAAAAAAATTAAAAAACTGAAAATACTCAAAATGAAGATCAAAAAAAAGTGTAGTGTTATATGGACTAAAAAGTCCATGTTGCCCCACATGTTTATTTGGTACAGAAGTTGCATATAAAAATATCACTTCCACATCCGGAACATTTTTCGTGTCTCCAAGAACGTCAAATTACACATTCAACCCAAAATTCGCCACGGCGATTTTCTGAGTAAAGGGTACTAAGTAGATTATATTTCTTTTCCTTTGAAGTTTATTAATTACAAATAATGACCTTCAGACTCGTCATGAAATGGTTTTTTTTATCAAAAACTCTTGTGGTGAGTGAACTAGTTTAGGCTAATAAATTATAAATGACTTCAAATAATTAATGATTTATTTAAAAACACGATGTCTTCAAGGTGAAATAATGAAATTTACTCACTAGAAAAAATTAATCACTAAATATTTTTTTTAGAAAAAACAACTTCACAGCAACATGCAACTTCAGCGAACGCTAAAATCGCATTATTTTAAGCATTAGGTATCCTATGTATGCAGTGGAAAATAACCGTGTGGTCCAAATTACCCACGAAGTCCATATTTCTCTCCCTTGCCCTATCGATCTCCATACAAAAAAAAAAAAAGTTGCTGTAAGCCTCCCATTTTGAAAGCTTATCAGTTTTGATTTTGAAGGAAAAAAAAAAATTTATTTTTTCGATCACTATCTTTTCCTATTGCCATTTGATGTCCGATCATTATGTATGGTATATCGTTGTAAATGTCTCAATGTCAATATTTCATTCATTGAAATAATTTATCTAAAATGTTTTTTCGACTAGTTGTACACATTATGTCAGTTTCTAAGGTGCAAAGGGTACTTCATAAAATTAACGCCCATAAAAAATCATAAGATTCATCGACCGTACGAAGTTTCCTTAAATTGTTGAAATTGAAGAAGTTATAGCGAATCTAAAATCTCAGTACAAAACATAAAAAATACGATGTTAAAAAACGAAAATCACACCCCAAGACTATGCAAGATTTTTTTTTATTTATTTGCATACTGTTTGAAAAGTCAAATTTTAGAAAAAGAATATTGCATAGTTTTAGGGAGTGATTTTCGTTTTCGAAACGGTAAATCCTATGTATGCAGTGAAAAATATCCGTGTATTACCCGCGTAGTCCTTATTGCCCTCGCTTACCCTACATATCTGTATTAAATAGTTCAAATATCAAATTTGAACTTTAAACATGATTTTGAACCATGGGACATCAAATTATACATGTTTCGGAGAATCACCTAAAGCGCTACATTGATCTCTACCCACGACCTTCTCGTTTCTCAGAATTTTTTATTTCAATAATATTTTTCGGTCGACTATTGGAGAACTACCACGTCTTTCTCTGCTTTGTGGACTTCACACATGGGCTTGGCGACAAACTTCATTGCGATGTTTCTGCAGAGTGTATCCTATTCAATAATATTGGTATCTTGATGCATTTTCGGTGTAAGTTAGCTATATTAATTTTTATATGCATCTTAACATGGTTTAACCTGGTATGGATATGTGGCAATACTTCAATGAGAGTCAAGAAATTTAAATATAGGGCAGTACAAATGGAACAATTTTTGCTTGAAGTGTCGAATGTAGAACGGATTTAGAGTTTGCTTAAATCATTAAAATCATTATACTGGCAAAATGATGAAAAAAAAAATGTGATGCTTTAATGGATTTTTGTTTAAGACTGACACTCTCAGAAAAAATATCTATAATAATAATTTTTGATTTGAAGTTAAATGGTACACCCAAGGTATATTTACTGTGTCCTTCGGTTTCTAACGCAGATAAGAAGGCGTGGCAGGTATAGAAACATACAAATATATTCTAGATTAACGTCATCTTCTTCGTCGATATAGCTATGTCCGTCTGTCTATCCGTTCACGAGAAAACTAAGCAAGATAATTCAATGAAATTGGGCACAGTGGCTTCGTTGTAAAAATAAGCTCGTAGGATTGAAAATGGGCAAAATCGGTCAACAGACGCGCCTTAAACAATTAACATAGGTTGACAAAAAACAAAAATGTCATGGCGTTTTGACCAGACTATGTGTTTCCTAGGGACTTTGACATCCTGAATCCGAATCCAGGGTCCGTTTTTTTTCCAGAACGTCTGGAAAAAAATTTTTCAAGATCATGTGTCGTTTAGTGATAAATTCGCTAAAATTCTGAAACTTATTTTTTATCATTGAGTTCTTAGTCCTTTAAAAGAATCTGTGATCAAAAAGGGTACTTCGGACTTAGTTTCGGAGATATAGCCATCGGAAGATCCGGATATATCTTCTATAAAAACCACTATAAGTTGGGAACCCCTGGATAAATTTGTAAAATATTGATGTTGTATGAAAGTTATTTTGACAGCCTATAAAAATGTTTTGTGCATATTTTCAATTGGATTCATAGTTTTCGAGATATGAGATTTTTCGAAATTTTGTGAAATTTTTCAATTACAACAACAAATAAATCAACAACAGCAACAACAACAACAACAAAACAACAACAACAACAATAACAACAAGAACAACAACAAAATACCTTTCAAATGACACCAATATTTTTCAAATCCATTCAGGGGCTCCAAACTTATAGCGGTTTTCATAGAAGATATATAATCTGATCTTTCGATGGCTATATCTCCGAAACTAGGTCCGAGATACCCTTTTTGATCACATATTCTTTTTAAGGCCTAAGAACTCAATGATTAAAAATTAGTTTCAGATTTTTAGCGAATTTATCACTAAACGACACATGAACCCCATGTTGACCTCCATATGACCTTGAAATCTTTTTTCTCAGACGTTCTGGAAAAAAACGGACCAAGGATTCGGATTCAGGACGTCAATGTCCCTAGGCAACACATATTCTGGTCAAAACGCCATGACATTTTTTTTTTTTTTTGTAAGCCTGTGTAATTATTCAAAACGTCATGTAAAGAGAATACAAGCAAAAGTTCAAAAATGCTATGTTGAAAGCGATTTTGAGATAATCGAACCAAATTACACTCAGACATTACAAAGGGTATGAGAACGCTCTGAACAAAACCCTTACAAAGTCGGATAAGATTGCGTGGCATATACCATATAAGCAAAGTTTACATAATTCTGTAGTGCAAGCGTTATTTGAGATAATGAAACCAAATTGCGCACAGATGGAACAGTTAGAGCAACAGGTAATGCAAGATTTGATCAAAAACTTAGTGAATCCGGATAAAATACTGCAGTGTATGTAGCATTTTTAATTTTTGAATAGCACCCTCACCTACTAGTTTAAATTTTTAATAGGAGAAACTATTAAATCAAGACAGGTCCATTTCGATCCACTTTTTTATGCTACATAAACTATTAACAAAAGAGTTGCATTGTACTATTGAAAAAATAGTGTGTTTTAAACATTTATAGCTCTCGTATTAATGCTTTATGAGATAATTGATCTTAGGTAAACCATCTCAGCAATTCAGTCTTCTGAGGTGCTATTTCGGACATCGGACAATGCTATTAAGTGATCAAATAATATTTTGTTATTTTAAGCAGTACCTAATAGTTATAACGCATACTCCACGAAAACAGTTCAAGAAGATAATTTATTAAAAAAAAAAAATAGTTCTCTACGTTGTCAAAAGTGTTGTCAAAAAGTTGAATTCTATTAAAAAACCATATGGGAACTATCCAGAAAAACCGCAATCGAATAAATCAGTCAGTTTAAAGTGTGAAATATTTGTTTCTTGTTCGAACATGAAAAAATAAAATATTCCACTTGATTAAACTTTATTTATTTGTTTTGTATTAAATATTTTATTGCATCCATTCCATTTGAAGTTGTTTTTACTTTATAACCTTTGAATGCTTATTTGTTTGTTTGTATGCCATCACTGACTGTGTGGGGTTGTTGACGCAAAAACATCCTACACGATGAACACGTGACGTGTTAATATCAAAGTTTCGTACAACACGCGTGCTTAAAACAACAACAAAATGTGGCACAGTTTCTCCAGTAAACTTTTATATAATTCTTTTGCACGTTTTCCTTGTAGAGGACGTGTGTAGAAAATTCTTTACGAAAAATATCGACATTTCCAATTTTTAATAGAGTAAAGTTTTGAAAAGCTTTTAAATTGTAATTTTATAAGTTACTGATACGAATTAAGGATACGCTTTTCTTTTCTGAAGAAATTAAAAAAAAAAAAGAAACAAGTTGACAAAGAGAGAGAGAGTAATACTATATTTTTGATAAAGTACAATTTCCTGATTTGAAGCCAAAGATCTTTTAGTTATAAATCTTTCTGAAAATTTACTTTAAATGTTTTATCACGACACTAATTCAATAGACCTCGTAGTTCCGAATCAATACATTAGAACATAATGATTCAATTCTTCTCATATCCAAAAATAAATTTTCAAAAAGTGCTTACTTTATAACTGGATGCTATCAAGTTAATTTATATGTCAGTTCATAATTTATTCAATTTAAATTTTAATTAGATTAGTTTATTTAACAATGCGCGTTTTTAAAAGTTTTTACTATACAGGTTGATAATTTTTACTATGGTGTTGCTTTGTAATTTTTGTAAAACTTTTTAGCTGGTTTTGATCGATTTGTAGTATCCACAAAGATAAAGAAAGGTTAAGTAATATTTAAACGATTTTCGTTACAAACATAACATGACTTTTCTTTCCATGTGTAACCGATAAAGTGATGGTTAAATAATGGGTTAATAGGAATAAATGTTTAAGACAATAGGTGTTTGATACAAAAATTTCACTGCTCTTTCTGTGATCGAAGGCTTTTTAAATTGTGTATGCATAGCAAAAATGACTCTGATCAATTTCAATTAAAATTAACATTTTGTTTGTTCTGTTACATTTTTTAACATTTTTCCTGCAGCGAAAAAAATTTTCTAAAAAAAATACAATAACAAAATGTTTTTTATCCTTTACCTAAATATACACCACCAGCCAATGAGTCAATTAATCAATTTATTTCAACAAGAACCACAAACGCACTTCAATATTTTATTTTCGCATACTTCAATAATTTTCCAGTTCAATGAATACTGATAACTTTTGCTCACAATTAATTAATTGCACTCGAAAACAAAAAAATTTATTTTTCACCATTAAATCACTTAAAACTCATTTTCCGCACAACTAATCAATAAAATAAAAATAAAAAATCAACGTATACCAATAAATGCACCCTACAACCATATCACAATCAAAAGCACATCCATGTTCTACTACCGTGCCATAACGTATTTCCTTCTTTTCTTTCTATCGATCTCATTGCAACTCCAATATGAATTTGATTTATGAATGAAAGTGCTTTTTAGCTGACTCGACAACACTTATATTTTTAAAGTGAAAAATGTGTTGTATTTTAAGCCAAGCATCGTAAAGACTATGGTTTGTAAAAACAAGTACGTTTTGGTCTTTTTTACACATAAATACTAGAAATTGTAAGCGCAAGCTCTGAGCAAAATTGAAAGGCGTGGCACCTCCCATATAAGCAAAAGCTTCAAAACGCTATACTGAAAGGGTTTTTAGAACTAAATTTCACTCAGATACTAAGAACTATAAGTGCAAGCTCTGAACAAAAACTGGGTGAACTCGGACAAGTAGGCGTGATACCTTCCTTATAAGCAAAATTTTCAAAATGCTGCAGTGTATTGTATTTAATGTTTGGCCAGGCCAAAGGTTATACCCTTACTAGTTCTTTGTGGTTTACTGGAATGTTAAAAAGGAAGAGAATTTTCCAAAATGTTTGTCATAAAAGATAAGGTTCAACTTTTTGTGGCACATAAAAATTTTAACTCAGATATCAAGTAGTTACCCAGCAATTTGCTATCAGAAAGTATGATGTACGAAGGTTGCCTTTTATATTTCGGGATTGGGCAACCTTAGTGTTTCAATCTGGCAACTGCCAGCTCTATCGTAAAGTTTGACATTTTTGAAGTAATACGTACTCAAAACATTTTGACATACGAGCGCTATTTGTGTTGTTTACAGTAACTTAAAAGTTTCATCTCGCCCAAAAAATGGAATTAAATCGTTAAAATTTTCGTGCTATTATTTTTTACAACTTTCGACGTGGATTAACTCAACAACAGTGCATCGATGAACTTAATTAAATTTTTGGCGATGAAGCTCCATCAAGGACCAGTGTTTATAGATGGTATGATGAATTCAACCGAGGCACACTGCGTTGGCTAGTGAGCAAAAATCAAAATTTTTTGTGACTCGAAACCTAATAATATTGGTACCAATCGACAGGTAATTGTATCAATAAAATAAAAACAAAATATTTAGGGGAAAAGCTCAATTTTGGTTATGCTGTGACACTTCAAAGTTGAGATATTTTTCAAAAAAAATCATGTTTTATTAACTTCGTTTTGGGTTCTCTCAAACAAATAATTATCAAAAATTTGTCTTTTCACTGAACCAAGTGAAGTAAAGTTTTTTATTATAAATAATATTTAATTAAATAAATAAAACTAAAAAATTTTCTAAAATATATAATTTGATTCATATTGTAGTGATTTTACTACATGATATTATCAAATGAAAAACTTCAGAAATTGACAAATCTTATAAAAATAAGTGCCGTTTTTCTTTCAATCTACTAGTACAAATTCTATATAATCAAGAACTGCAACTTTTCCTACTTCGTCCTACAAATATGTTTTTTCTTTTTTTTTAAAATGCTTAAAATTAGAAATTTGCATGAAATTTAAAATTTATGTTGAAAATTTTTTTTTGTTTTTATTAACACAAATGGTCTCAAAAGTCCAAAAAAATTTTATTGCTACTACGTATATTTCACTTGTTAACATTAAACATTACTTTTTCATCATCGCTATATATGGAGCTTAACCCTTAAACGAACTCTGTGGTCTGGCCAGACCCTTTTGACTTTTATTTCAAGTTTTTTAATACTTCCAGTTCTGATATCGACCTTAAATTTCATGAATTCCTCAAATAACTAATTCTTTATGAAATTATAAAAAAATATTTTCAAAAAAAACAGAGTGAGCCGAGTTTTTTTGAAAATTCAAATTATACTCATAAACGCTACCCAGGTGTCCAGCCAGACCCCATATATTTTTTGTTAGCATAATGAGGGGCTTTCCCTATTTGTTTATTCTTTTATCATATTTCTTGAGCAAATGGGTAATTTCGTAATTTTTTGCTTTTCTTTTCTTTGTTTTTGTGAATGTTTGAACTTTTGCCTTTGATATGTACCGGGGGTTTCCCTTTTAGTTTTGTTCGTTACATTTTTTTATTTCTTTGTGGAGAAAGGTCAATATGTCAGTATTACGTGGTTTTTGTGCGTGTAACGTGGTTTTTGTGCGGGTAATTTTATTTCTGTAAAAACTTATACCGAACTACATAAATATTTTGAAAAACGAAAATGCAAGAGCCGGAGGAAGTGATTGATGAAGTGGATATGGTTTACCAGACATATTCGCGTTTTGATCCATCATTTCTTGAACGAATCGCCAATGCATTAGCCAACGACCTGGAACGTGACAGAGCAGCAGATTTTGATGAAGAAAATATAGATCCGTCTGCCATAGAAGGAGATGAAGATGAAGACTATTGCAATTTGCATAATGAAGAAGATGCATCAGATGCTGAACAAAATCCAGAATTTGAAATTGAAGAAGAGTTTCAAAGTGATGATGAAGAAGTAGAAGAGAATGATGAGACACAGGAACACGAGTCACAGCAATTTTTTTTTCGGAAAGGACGGTACAAAATGGAGTAAAGTTCCACCGCAACCAGGAAGAATTAGAGCCCATAATATTATGCATGCCAAAGGAGGTCCAACTGACAATGTATCTGAACCAATTGAAGTTTTCAAGAAATTTTTTACCCCAAATATAATATTTATCATTCTAAAAGAAACAAACCGCTATGCTATGGAATCAATTACCAAATGGAATACAAAATATCCGAACAAAAAGAAGAAAATTTGGAAAGAACTCACAGAAATGGAGCTAAATGCCTTTGTGGGATTACTTCTAGCAGCTGGTGTAAATTGTAGTAATATGCAGCATGCATCGGAGCTCTGGAGGCCTGCGAATCTCCCAATTTTTAGAGCTACAATGGCATATAAACGTTTTTTGTCAATACTGCGATTTATACGCATTGATGACAGCCGAACGCGTTCATTTCGTTCACAAACTGATAAAACTGCTCCTATAAGTGATGTCTGGAATATGCTTAACGAGAATTTGAAAAAAAATTACAAGCCCCATAAAGATATCACTATAGATGAGCAATTGTTTCCGTATCGCGGCAGAACAAAGTTCACGCAATATATTCCGTCAAAACCCGCAAGATATGGAATAAAGATTTGGTGGGCATGCGATGCAAAGACGCACTACCCTTTGCATGGTAATATATATACTGGCAAAAATCCAAATGGAGAGCGAGCCACAAACCAAGAAGAACATGAGATGATGCGTCTTGCTTCTAAATATTCAAATTCTGGCAGAACACTTGTTGCAGATAACTTTTTTACATCTTTGGAAGGATGTCAGCGGCTAATGAACATAGGGTTGGCTTTTGTTGGGACACTGCGAAGCAATAAACGATGCATTCCACCAGAAATGAAAAAAAATCATTCTCGCCCAGTTCTATCGTCAGAATTCGGTTTTCATGAAAACAATGTATCTATATGCTCCTATGTCCCAAAAAAAAAACAAAGCCGTCATCCTTTTATCGACTGTTCATTATGATATAACGACTGAAGGGAATTTACAAAAACCTGAAGCAATCATATATTACAATAAAACTAAAGGTGGGGTTGACGTTATGGACCAGATGCTAACACATTTCACCACAAAACGTCGAACTAAACGCTGGACGTTAGCTCTCTTTTTCAATATGATTGATATAATGGCTTTAGCCAGCTATATAATTTGCAAAGAATTGGAAAACTATACTAGAACCAATTCTCGAAGAATATTTCTGACATCTTTATCGGAAGCTTTAGTTCGTCCGCTCGTGGAATTCCGCAGTAACGATCCACAAGTTACAAAACAATTTGATTGCAAATTGGCTGTAGAAGCATTCCTCGGAGCACCAATTTCGGTAAGAAACCTGTTTTTATACATATTTTTTTGAATACGTAGCTTATTTCCCATTTTTCTTTTCAGGCAGCAACGGTCCAAGCATGCTCAAGTGGGGCCAACTTTTTAGAGAAAAAACGTGATTGCCAGATATGCCACATCAACGACAATTTCCGGCGAAAAACTCGTTTCTACTGCGAAATATGTTCTGATCCTGTATGCCAGCAGCACTCCAAATGCTCTTACAAATGTTTCAAATGTACTCAAACTAATGACTAAAAATATATGTTTTGTTTTTCGTTTTATGTTTTTGTCTGATACCTTTTTTATGTAAGAATATATACTTTAATAAATGTAAATTACATTTTTTTTTTAATAAAAGTAAGAAAATATCGTACAATTTTAGATTAAAACCCATATAAATATGTATGGGGTCTGGCCAGACCCCTGTGTACCTAATGTGACAAATTTAAGTGGTGACAACATGAGGGTTAAGAAAATCGTCCTACATACCTGGTTTTTGGCAAAACTATAAAGTTTACAACAAATCTGTGATAATTTTTGAGCTCAGCGACCCTAAATTACTTATAATACCAAATTTCATCGATATCTAACAAACTCCTTTTATTTCTGACTATTGCTTGTATGGGCTCAACGCACTGTGCGAGGTCGTATTTCACTCCAAGACGAATTTCGTTAAGGTCGTCCAAAATCAGTTGTTGTTCCGGAAACCATTGATGCTGTGCGCCAACTGATATTGCAAGATCGACGTATGACCTATCGTGAGATTGAGACAACCTTAGGCATTAGTGGGATCAGCATACATTCAATATTGCATGAACACCTGGCCGTAAAAAAGGTTTGTTCTCGTTGGAAACCCCATAATTTATCAATTGCTTAAATTTTCAATGGACAAATTGATTTTCTTAACTCACTGTAAACAAAACAAATAGCACTTGTACATCAAAACGTTGTGAGTACGTTTAAGCTAAAAAATGTCAGACTTTATTATGGTGTTGCCAGATTTTAGCTATTAACATTAGTGTTGCCAGTTCCCGAAATATAAAAGGCAACCCTCGTAACAAACCTAGCGTGCTTTTCGGTTTTTTATTTTCCCTCACAACCTTTATGAAAGAGTATCATTTTCGCAGTATATTCACAGATTTTTGGTATTTTTGGACCTTCTTGTTTTTTCCAAGTGTTATTAATTTCTTGACAGGTTTCGATAACTCACTTTGTTTTGACATATTTTAACATTTTTGAAGACATAAGACTCTGAACACAATCTATCGACCTACTTAAGCCTTTAGAAAATCATGTAGGAATTTGGAAATGGAAGAAAAAATATGGCAGAAGTATTTTTACTTCTTCTGTGACTTCCAGAGTGCAAACTTTTTTTGGGGAGCAATGAAAAATAGATAAAAAAATTAAGTAAATTAATAACTTTCAAAGATTGGCGTTAAATTACTTCCAAAAAATTCGTGGTTTTTGATATAAGTTAAAAATGCTGTGAGAAAACACTGTTTTTGTCTCTTAGAACTTCGTTAAAGCTCCGAGCGAGCCATCCTTTCCGTAATTTTGTTTCAAACTAAGTATGTAAGCCTGCTCCTAAGATAATCTCTGCCTCAACCTATGATTTTGGCATGATTTCAAAAAAGTGCTGCACCCTACTCAACACACTTTATAAATTTTCTCAGTAATTATTTATTTCAGACCGAGACCGAGATCAAGACCAAGTAGGAATCAATCCTTAGTAGATAGAGTAACAAGAAACTATAATTTTATCTCTTAATTAAACTAGTATCGCCGGTAGCCAAATTTTGGCCTTTTACTTAACAATAGATACACTTTTTTCGAGTACCGTTTGGTAAAAAAGAAAGCCAGAACATTGAGTATTACACTGTGGAACAAAATTTGGTCGAAAAAAGTTAACTTGGATCTGACGCTGCGGGGTGAAAATATGGGTAAAAAAAAAGACCATTTGGCCCATTTTGTTCAAGGTGGCTCTAGTTTTCGAGAAAATGCCGTTTGAATTTTGGACCTTAAACTATGTGGTTTTTTCGATATATCTCTTAAGCAAATTCAGTTTTATTGCATCTGATGATGGGGTTTTGTTCGTCTTGTCTATATCTACAACTTTTACCAACAAATTGGTCCTTTAAAATGCATTTCCGGCAAGTTAGAGCACAAAATTCCCAAAAAAGTGATATTTTTCGCCTTTTATGACATTCGGCTCAATAGCTATCACCCGAGTGGTGGATTTATGCCTTTTAACCTATAACTGAGATCCATACAAACACTTTGGTATAATATATGTGGCATATGGGCAAAAATTTCTCAAGTGAGCCATCTAAGAAATAAAACGTAAAAAAGGCTTTTACAAAATGATGTTTTCTGACGACTAGTAAAGATTTTGTAAAAATGTTTTATTTTAGAGATATTTAGCATAGGTCGGGGAATAAAATGGTGTTTTTGATTTGTAAAAAAATGTTTCATTTATTATTGAAAATCCCTATTTCAAATAGGTACATAAAAATAAAGCAACTTCTTCGTCTCTGAGAAATCTTTAAAAAATAGGTAAGCACTCTCCACTTGTCAAGAAACTATATTCCAGAAAAAAAATTGGGGTAATCGATATTGGTTCAAAAGTTATTAACAATAAAGTGATGTCGTGCAAGTCTTTTTTTAGCATTAGAGAAAAACAAGGCATCCTACGAAAAAAGTGTATTTGGCACAAAATGCTTAGAATTATCTAAGGAATACCAAAAGTATCGAAAACATCCAAGATATCGGCAAAAGTCGAAAAGTACGGAAAACATCCAAAATATCGGTTAAATTCCAAAAGTATCCAAAATATCGAAAAACATCCAAAATATCGGTAAAATTCCAAAAGTATCCAAAATCTCGATAAAAGTCCAAAAGTATCGAAAAACATCTAAAATATCGGTGCAGACTGTCAACAGAGTGCAATGGAACAGGTCCTTTGCAAGGAAAGAAAAACAGCAACAACAAAATTTCTCTCACTCCACTTCTCTCATTCACTTTCTTAACAACACAGCATAACACTGTGGGTGCTGTTGTTGTTGTAAATATATGGGAAACTTCGTTCCTGTTTTTAAATGCCTTAATGGCAACTTACAAGGATATTTTTTGGTTTTGTGCACAGTACCTTTTATATACAATATATAAAAAAAAAAAAATATCGCAAATCGGTTAAAAGAGGGCAAAAAAAACTGTTCACGTATTTATATATAGATACTGGGTAACATGACGTCTGAGTATAGTCTAAAAAATAACTTGATTAAAATCAGCAAGATTGATAAAACTAATTCTCTTCTAAATATAAGAAAAAACTAAATAAATTCCTGTACTGCATAATCCCAAATCTTCTTCTATTTTACTAGACACAAACTTTATGACATTTTTGCCATAGGTCTAATGTTAATGATTTAATTTGAGCTTAATGCAGATAAATTTTTAAGGGGAAGCAATAAAACTGCTTGAGTGAACTTAATAAAAATTTAAGTAAATAAAGATACAAAAACCCTTTAGTGGTAGTAACAAAAAGAAAAAGAAGAGATTTTTACATTTCCCCGCACTCTTATCTCTCTCGGTGTTTACTGTTTTCTTATAAATTGATGCTTTACTGAAAATGTATTAATTAAAATGCTATGGCTCTGTTATCCTTGTTATCTCTGCTGTTGACATCCTTAAAGTTGTATGTGTGTGTTTGCATTGTTATAAGCGCTATGACATGGATTTTCTATTGTGTGTGTATGTGTGTGTGTGTGTGTTTTTGCAACAAAATTCAGGGGCTAATTAAATTTAACGCACACGTTTTAATGTTCTTTTGTATTGACTTTTCATTGTTGTTTCAGTTGTTGTCGCTTTGGTTGACCCCCCAACCTGCAACTTGATCATTTAATGCTTCTTTGTAGCTGTCGTCGTCGTTGTCGCTTGGCCTTTTTAAAAGTTGTTGCTTTTCCTTCCATGTGTCTCTCTTTTTTTTGTTTTTCTTTTGTCAAAGCTTTTCATCGTCTTCATCTTCATCTTGGTCTTGGCATTTGACTTTTTGTTTTATGTTCATTTTACTCCAGACATTTAAACTTTGGAATTGGTTTTAGTTTACAATTGTGTTGTAACATAATAATACACACACACACACAAAGTCATGTCCCAATGTGCACAAGAACGAATGCGGATCCGTTTCAAGCCCATAACTTACACCAAAAACGAATTCAAACCGGATTTGCTTTTAATAATGTTAATGCTGTGTTTAAAAAAAAAAAAAAAACAAACATTTTGAAGCGCAGTTTTAAAGTAATTGACAGGAAAAAAAAGAAAAAAAAGGAAAAAAAAAAAAAAATATAACTACCGCCTATGATAGGATTCGAACCCGGGTAAGTCTGCGGTGACGGAGCCGTTTTGAACCCGAAACGCACTTAAATACGAATTCAAAACGGATTCACTTTTCATAATGTTAACCCAATGTTCATATCTCCGCTTTTTTATCCGTTACGGATCCGTTAACGTTTGGCACACTGGGTTAACATTATGAAAAGCGAATACGTTTTGAATTCGTATTTAAGCACGTTTCGGGTCCGTAACGGATAAAATAGCGGAGATATGAACCGTTTGGCACGCTGGGAATGCTGTATATTTACAAAAGAAAAAAAAAAAAACGTTTTGAAGCGCATATTAACAGTTTAAAAAAATAAAAAAAAGAATAAAAATACACCTATGGTGGGATTTGAACCTCGGTAAAACCGTTTTAAACACCTAATGAACTTCAAATACGGATACAAAGCGGATTTGCTTTACTTAATGCTAATGATAGGAAAAAAAAATAGAAAAAAGAAAGGAAAAAAAAATTATTAACGATCCGCCTATGTTAAGATTTGAACCCGGTTGAGTCCGCGGTGACCGACCCGTTTCGAACCCGAAACGTACTTAAATGCGAATTCTAAAAGGAATCGCTTTTATTAATGTTAATGCTGCATATTTACGAAAGAAAAAACGTTTGAAGCGCTTTTTAACAGTTAAAAAAAAAAATATGGGTAAAAATCCATCTGTGTAGGATTCGAACCTGGGTAAATCCGTTTCGAACGGATTCAAAACGGATTTGCTTTCATTAATGTAATGTAAATTCTCCGGGATCACGGGTTTGCCTCCTACCAACTTTGGGTTGTTTTTTTTTTTTAATTAAAAATAAGCGCTTCAACATTTTTTTTTTTTTTTTTTTTTGTCATAAGCAGTATTAACATTATAAAAAGCGAATCCGTTTTGAATTCGAATGTACGAGTTCAAAACGAATTCAAGATTTCAGAGGAGTTTTACACGTATAGGATTCGTAACAGATTCCGAAACAGATAAAATATACGAAAAACGGAACCCATTTCGTATTCGCGACGGGTCCGTCTGACACACTGGGATACCATGATAACACACATACATACATTCAGACTGCTTGTACATACAATCTCTACAATACACGTTTTCCTTTAGAACTCTACACATAATACTGAAGCTGTGAACTTACTTCATACCACTTTTATTGTATGTGTGCGTGTTTGTGTGAGCTTATATCTGTGTTAAATTTGCTGCAGCTTATCTCATTTTACGACCCAAGTGACAATAATGATGGCGATTCAACAGTTGTAGTGTTACGTGTTGGAAAGAAAAGAAAAGAGATCTCAAAAACACTTTTTTTCCAATATAGGCAGAAAATATCTGCATAGTCACTTTGAGTATCCAGCATCAACTTTGATGATCCCTAATATTCATCTTTACCGTTAACGATGTAACATATAAGAATTTCAAACAAATTCAACATACGACCCATAAAAAATAAAAACTAGTGAGGGTACAACCTCATCGACCACTTTTTGCTCAAAGCTTATATTTAATGTTCTTAGTGTTTGAGTCAAAATTGGCAAGAATATTTCGAAAAACTCTTTCAGTATATCGTATTGAAATTTGTATACCCTACACCCAGGGTATATTCACTTTGTCCTTCCGTTTGTAACGCAGAGAAGGAGGCGTGGCAGGTATGGAAAAGTATATATATTCTTGATCAGCGTCACCTCCTGAGTCGATATAGCCATGTCCGTCTGTCTGGCTGGCTGGCTGGCTGGCTGTGTGTGGAAATACACTTTTTGGGAAAACCAAGCAAGATAATTCTATGGAATTTGGTACACAGCCTTCGTCGTCAAAGCTAGCTTGGGGGATTGAAAATGAGCGAAATCGGTCAACGGACACGCCTACCGCCCATACAAAAATATCTTCAAAGTGTCACTTTTGGAGTATTTTTCACGATAATGCAACCAAAATACACATAAATACTAAGAATTGTAAGCGCAAGCTCTAAGAAAAAACTGGGTTAATTCGGGAAAGAGGGCGTGGCACCTCCCATATAAGCAAAAGCTTCAAAACGCTATACTGAAGACATTTTTTGAGATAATTCAACAAAATTGCACTCAAATACTAAAAACTATAAATGCGAACTCTGAGAAAAAACTGGGTGAATTTGGAAAAGAGGGCGTGGCACCTCCCATAAAAGCCAAATTTTCAAAATACTGCTGTGTAGGGTATTTAATGTTTGGCCAGGCCAAAGGTAACACCCTTACTAGTTTCTTATATGGGCGGTGCTACGCTCTCATGTCCAAATTCACCTAGTTTTTGCTCAGGGCTTGTACTTACTATATAAAGTATTTTTATGTATTTTTCATGTGCAATCGGAAGTTACGCTCTTAATAGCTCTCATAACTTAAAAACTGTAAGAGATAGCTCAGAATTTTTAACATTTTTGAAATCAGCGTGGTCAAGTTAATGGAAATTGATACCCATTTTGAAAAAAAATTCCGACCATGCCCTAACTTTGTATAGGAGGTAGGCGTGTCCGTCGGCAAATTTTGTTCATATTTTGATTATTTTAATGTAAAAAACATTTGTACCATTTGTACGCCGTCCCAAACAAACCCTCCCACTGTGCAACGTGATACTTCTCATCTTTCTCATGATTTGCTGTGAAAGTTGACAATAGTCAATAATGTCATATTTGTTTCTGGCTGGGAAGCTCATTTAATGACCGTATCTGAAGACAAATGGTATTATTCTGACAATTGACTTTCAAACAAGAGTTAGTTTTTTCGAAAAACATTTCTCTGAATGGTTCAACATGGTATACTAGCCGAAAACCACACAGAGATGTTTTCTGCAAAACTCCTGAATGCAATTCTCAGGTATTTTAGTACATGGCAAGGCAAAAGTCAACTGAGATAGGTCACTGAAGAAGAAGTGCTAGAATTTGGAAAACTGGTGAAAGTTAAAAGACAAAGTAATGGTTCAAATTAAATGGAGCATTTTCTTTTGGTTATATGCTCACTCTATAAATTACACAATACTTAGGTTCAACATCCCTCAAATTTTGTCTGTTGAAAACAGAGCCCTTACAAAAACTCTTTAACTTTGTAACAAAAGTAGTAAAAGCTAAATTTTGGCTAAAAAAACTTGGAACCAAAACTGAAAAAAAAAAAGAAAAAAAAAATAGAAAACACAACTGTTGGCTGTTCTCAAACAACAGCAACAAGATATGTAAGTCAAAACGATCGGGTTACAACATTCAAGCGCATCGCAAGGTTTCATTATCCATTGTTTCAAAAGTTGAACACAGGCAGAAAAACATTAAAAAACAAAAAAATGTTGAAGAAGGTGAAAAAAAAAACCAAAAGGCATCCGACCAAACGAGAACAAGACCAAAATACAAGACATTCAAGTAAAATGCATTAAAAAAGAACAACAACAATAGGGGAAAAAACAACAACATATATGTCTAAGAAGAAAAACCCTCCAATGAAGAAAACTATTTTACCATGTTGTGTATTTAACCCAGATTTCTCATTCGCAGCATTTAACAACTTGTGCTACTTTGTTGAGCTTCTTTTATTTTGCTGTTGCTCTTTATGTTGTACACTGAAAGCATTTTTTGACTGCTTTGTTTTTGTTGCAACATGGCAATGCTATATATACATAAGACTGTTTCAAAAAAAAACTAGTAAGGGTGGTATCTTTGTCCTGGCCAAAAACTAAATACCCAACACTGCATTTCAAGTATATTATTAGGAGAGTATAAGAACAAATTGCTTATCTGGGAAGTGCCAGTCCCTCACCTCCGAGCTTATCTTGATTTTGCGTAGAGCTTGCGTTTACTGTTCTGAGTGTTTGAGTAAAATTCGGTGAGGTTTTCTTTAAAAAATCTTTCAGTATAGCATTTTGAAACTTTCGCTTATATGGGAGGTGCCACCTGCTAACCTACTTCGCCTACTTCAAGCTCAGAGTTTACAATTAATGTTCTTCGTGTTTGAGTGAAATTTGGTTGGATTATCTCAAAAAACACTTTCATTATATAATTTTGAAACATTTGCTTATATGGGAGGTGCCACGCCCTCGAGTTTACCTAGATCTTGCGTATAGCATGCATTTATAGATCCGAGTGTTTCAGTGTAATTTGGTTGGGTTATCTCAAAAAACGCTTTCCGTAAAACATTTTGAAACTTTTGTTTATATGGGAGGTAACACGCCCTCTAGTCCGAATTCGCCTAGTTTTTGCTCAGAGCTTATATTTACTTTCCCTAGGATTTATGTGTATTTTGCTTTTGTTATTGCGAATAATGCTGTTATTATTGCATTTTGAATGTATATTTTGTATGGGCGGTAGGCGTGTCCGTTGACCGATTGCGCTCATTTTCAATCTCCCGAACTAACTTTTACGACGGAGGCTGTGCACCAAATTTCATTGAATTATGTTGCTCAGTTTTCCCAAAAAATGTATTTCCACACACACCCAGCCAGCCACCCAGCCAGCCAGCCAGACAGACGGACATGGCTATATTGAATCAGGAGGTGACGCTGATCAAGAATATACATACTTTTCTATGTCTGCCACGCCTCCTTCTCTGCGTTACAAACGGAAGGACTGTTGGGTATAAAATGAAATGTACAACGAACAATTCTGTATGATGAATTTATTGAACTGAATGAAAAACTTAAAACATTATTTTTCATTGAAACATAAAAACATACGACAACTTCAATTGTAATAAAGCAAGTATAAAATGTACAGTATTGTATTTCCACAAACTATTTCAGCATTGCCCCTCAAGACTGTAAATATTTTACTTTTTATAAAAGACCCAATTTTTTAACAAAATAACAATGTTTAACTTTGGCTAAATTTTTCGTGAATATATCTGCTACCATGTCTTCTGTTGGAACATATTTCACATCAATTTCTTTCTTATTCAAAAGATCACGAACATGATGAAATTTAACGTCTATATGTTTCGTTCTTCCGTGGTAGACTGGATTCTTCACAATTTGTTGCGCACTTAAGTTGTCGCCAAAGAGTGTTGTTGGTCCTTCCACTAAGTTGGGAAAACCAAGTTCTTTAAGAAGACTTCTCAGGTGTACAATATCCTTGGAAGCAGACGAGAGTGCGACATATTCGGCTTCGGTACTGCTTAATGCGACAGATTTTTGCTTTCGACTCTCCCACGTTATCGCCGCGCCTGCTAGCACAAGTGTAATCCCCGTAAAAGATTTACGATCATCACAACTGCTACCCCAATCAGCATCGGCAAATGCTTTTAGTCTTTCTTTAGTCTGAAAATATGTTAATTCTAAATTAAGTGTTGTTTTCAGATACCTTACAATCCGCTTAGCCGCATTTAAATGTTCAACATGCGGGTTAACGTTAAACTGAGCCAATTTGCACACAGAGTGCATAATATCCGGTCTTGTTGTAATACTCAGATACATCAGTGAGCCGATGATAGATTGATATTGCTTCTGGTCAACTCGTTGACAATTCGTGCAATCGAGACATTTCTCAAATTTGCATCCAGGATCCAAGGGCGTAGCACAGGATCTACATTCTTCCATTCTCATATCTTGAATCAGGTTTCTAATAAATTGCTTGGAAGAAATTTTAACTGAACCATTTTCTTTGACTATTTCCATGCCCAAGAAATGATCAACACAACCCTTATCCACAATATCAAATTGAAGACTTAACTGGTGCTTTATTTGTTCCAATCTGTCTATGTTCGAACAGGCCAATAGTATGTCATCAACGTATACAGCAAAGATGTTTATTTCATTCGACTTGTTTGATACATACACACAGTTATCACCATTGCATCTTAAAAAACCAATTTCTCGTAAGGCTCCATCAATTTCATGATTCCACTGACGACCAGACTGTTTAAGCCCGTAGAGAGATTTTTTGAGCTTACACATCTTATCCTTCTTGTTTTCATCCACGAAACATTCCGGCTGCTCCATATAAACTTCTTCTTCAGGTTTACCATTAAGATATGCTCCAGTTACGTCCAATTGATGAATGAACAAATCAAACTCAGCAGCTAACGCCAGCACTAGTCGAATCGAGGAATATCGAACAACTGGCGAAAATGTTTCTTTGTAGTCCATACCAAACCTTTGGCTGCAGCCTTTTGCCACTAGCCTCGACTTATAGCGTTCTACATTTCCATTTTTATCACGTTTTATATTAAAAACCCATTTGGATTTTATTGCTCTTCGATTACTAGGCAAAGACACAAGCTCCCATGTGCCATTCAATAAAAGTGCTTTATATTCTTCTTTCATGGAATGCAACCATTTTGCACTATCATGTCGATTTAACGCTTCTTCGACAGATGTTGGATTAGTCAATATTGCACTTTTGTTTAAATACATTTTATTTGTTACTTTCCGTGGTCGCAAGCGCTGTGACCATGGAATGTATTCCTCAAAGGATGCTAAATCAGTATTTTCATCTACCTGATTAGAAGGAACAGTTTCGTCTTCGATTTTGGCTTCATTTGACATGTCTCCTACATACGATTCATTGTTGCATGAATTTTGATTGGGTTTATCAAAACTAACCTCGTGAATAACTTCTGAAGACTGATTTGCATCTTCAACATTCTTTTTAAATGTATTGTCTGGTAGAAATTGTAAGTCTTTTTGCAAATTGAGTCGCTTCTTATCAAGATCCTCAAGAAATCTTACATCTCGACTCTTATAAATTGCGTTCGACCTTGGTTCATATAACCGATATGCCTTTGATTCCGCGGAATATCCTACCATCATGCAATCCGTGGCTCTTGCTCCAAACTTCAACTTACCAGGACCTTTTTGAAGCATGAAAGCTTTACATCCAAATTGTCGCAAATGATGAACCGTTGGCTTACTACCGCACCATGCTTCGTAAGGAGTAACGTCATTTAGAATTTTTGTTGGACACATATTCCTAAGATAAACGGCAGTACTGACTGCTTCTGCCCACAAAAATTCAGGAGCATCTGCACTAAGCATCATGCACCTGGCCATCTCGACTATCGTTCGGTTAGCTCTTTCCGCGATACCATTCTGCTGCGGAGTGTATGGCACAGTCAGCTGATGTTGTATTCCAGTCTCAACTAAAAATTCAATGAATTCTTTGCTTAAGTACTCACCCCCATTGTCCGTTCTCAGCGTTTTAATTTTTAATGAAGTCTCTAATTCAACAGCTGATTTAAATTCTTTGAAAGCTTGAAAAACATCACATTTCTTCTTCAAAAAATATACGAACATTTTTCTGCTGTAATCATCAATAAATAGAGCGAAATATTTGGACCCGCCGAGGGAACTTGTCCGCATCGGACCACAGATATCACTATATATAAGCTCTAATGTAGCTCGGCTTTGCTTTTCTGTTCTCTTCTGATATGGCAAAGCACACATTTTTGCTTTCAAGCAAGTTTCACATTTAGGTTCTTCGAAATTGTCATATTTAAAATCAAGGCCTCTTACCATATTTTTTCGGTATAACATTTTGAGACTTTCCACATTTAAGTGTCCCAAACGTTCATGCCACTTAGTAACACCATTATTCACATTTATGTTCATCAGCCTCTGACAATTATTTTGATACACAAACAAATTTCCAAATTTATTTGCACACAGCAACTTTTGCCCATTAGAATTTTTGATGAGAACACTTTCTTTTTTGAAAATTACACTATTGCCATGTTCTGTAGCTTTACTGACAGACATAAAATTGGTCTTTAAGCTTTCAACAAACAGCACATTCAAAAGCCTTATTTCGCTATTATTTGACGTTTTGATAACCACTTTACCAATCCCGTCCGAATGAATGAAATTTTCAGCCGCTAGCTCGATTACTTCCTTGTGCTCTTTTAACTCTATGAAGATGGATCTATCACCACACATGTGACATGTTGATCCACTATCAATTACCCAGCAGTCCTTGTTGAGCGTTGACATTTGTGTTGCATTAAGCATTGCATACGAAGATACTTTGTTTACCACATCCTTCGATGATGAAGCTTTATCTCCGCAATCTGCAGCAACGTGTCCTTTTCTGCCGCATTTGAAACACTTACCAGAAAACTTCTTTTTCTCTCTCTTGTTGTGTTGTTTCGAATAAAATGCTTGTGCAGGTTCTTCTGTATTAGCTTGTCGCATATCACCTTGTTCACGCCTGCTTCCTTCTTCCAGGAGCTTTGTTTTTAGGGCACTCACTGTTGGCAGGGTATCTCTGGACTCGATCGCAACAACAAAGTTTTCGTAATTTTTAGGTAGACTTGAGAGAATCAAAATTACAAATAACTCGTCCGGTATCTGAATGTCAACTTCAACTAATTTTTCAAACAACTCGAATACGGTATTTATGAAACTTGACATTGTAGATCCTTCCAACATTCTTACATTAAGCAACTGCTTAAAGAGCGTTACCTTCCTTGCTGGTCCTTTAGGGCGATGTACTTCCTCTAGCTGTATCCAGGCTTCTGATGATGTCTTGCAATGCTTGATATGAAGAAGCTGAGAAGACTTAATGCTCAGCACAATAGTTGCCAATGCTTTTTCGTCCTTCAAAGTCCATGCCGCTACATCTCCTGTATCTGGTTTAGGTATCGTTCCAGCTACGACTCCCCATAGCTCGCTATGCACCAACACAGATCGCATTTGAATCGACCATCCATCATAATTGTTGTCATCTAGCTTATCTATTTGATATAAGGAACCCATCCTATATTTCAACTTCTGGAACTTTTACTATTTCAAATTATTCAGCAGACCTCTGGACGCTCTGGGCCCATAACCTTTATTGGGTATAAAATGAAATGTACAACGAACAATTCTGTATGATGAATTTATTGAACTGAATGAAAAACTTAAAACATTATTTTTCATTGAAACATAAAAACATACGACAACTTCAATTGTAATAAAGCAAGTATAAAATGTACAGTATTGTATTTCCACAAACTATTTCAACAAGGACAAAGTGAATATACCCTGGGTGTAGGGTATAAAAAAAAATTTGAGTTTTTGAAATTTTACGACTATCCCCAAAAATCGGTTTCAAAAAAGTGAGCTCAAAATGTATGTCAACTTTTTTGCTTTGAATTGAGATATAAAAAAAATAATATCTTGATTTTAAAGTTAACCACATATTTCATTTTTACCTAAAATACCCACAAAAAAACGAATTTTTCGAACCCTAACCCTACTAAAACTACATTATGGATAAAACTTGTTGTCCCAATTTCATCATGAAATCACGCAAGGAATAATTTTCTAGAATACCTTATCCCATTTTCTATTCTGTTTTAAAGGGACTTCTCAACACCTTTATCCAAAAACTGTGTTATAATGGGAACACTCGGAAAATTTCACTAGGGGTCACCAGAGACAAGAAGGTCTTGAAATTTAAGAGTAATGCATAAGGAAGTAATAAAGCCATGGTCATTTTGGCTAAAAAAAACAGCATTTCGTCCCTTTACTTACAAGTGAAAAGTAGTAAGTCAGTTTTACAAGTTTTAAGATATTTGATACATTTTGTTTTTTTTGTACAGAAATTGTTGTTTTGCTTTTATTTTTATGATGAAAATAAACCACTTTTTAACAGAGATATGGCTTAATGGGTCTTATTTTACTAAATACTATAATATTTTGGACGAGAAATGCCAAATTACTCAAAACTCGACTGACTTAGTACTTTTCACTTGCTAGGGGCGATATCGTCCCCAGTAAAAATTACAACTTTTTAGCAGATATAGGTTTCAATGAATCTTAGTAGTCTAAAGACTATATTATTTTAGACCAGAAATACTACATAACTCAAAACTCGGGAAAACTGACATTGTGCTTTTCAATTGTACCTATATGATATGTTTGATTTAAAGTTCGTGATATAGATTTATTCCGATTAATTTTGGAATCCTAATAAAGTAATAAATGCATCGAAATGATCTTCAAAAAAGTTGGAAAAATTCTCAGCGCCCTTTTTGGAAACCATTTTTAGAGGTTCTAAAATGATTTTTTTTTATTAGTCTAATACCCACAGGAATACTTATGTAGTATAGTGTAGTACTTTTTCAGTAAAAAAAAATGCAAAAATTGAAGCAACAAATGCATAAAAATTCAGTTAGTGATGGTAGGAGCAAAAAGCGCAGTTAAAATGGAAAACTAAAATGTGGGAAACTTTTATTGTGAATTTTATGTCGGCATCAAAAGGAGGAAGTTCTAAAGTTCTGCTTATGAAGGTCGTCATGTTAAAGAAAAACAGAAAAGCTTTATTCTTAATAGTAATTTCCGTCATTATGAGACAGCTACTTCTTCCAATTTTTTGCAAACAGCTTTAAAGGAAAGACGCTTGCTGACTAACATCATAAGCTCCAAAACTTTTTTTCAATATTTACGATCCCGAATTCATTGTGGATGGAAATATATAAAATAATGATTTACTCAAAATTGCAACGTCCATTCATAGAGAATGAGACGGCTTCCGTACAAATCGCTTAGAGCATTCCAAAGATTGTGTAACCATGACATGAAAAATAGCTTGACGCAATCCAATATATCCTCCTAAAATTTAACTAAAAATGTTACTTGCTGTTGTTTATAAAACGAATATTTAATTTATTTGTTGCTTACCTTTCATAATTTTCCACTTAGGACAGACAGACAAACGGACATGGCTTTATCGGCTCAGGAGTTGACGTTGATCAAGAATATATATACTTTTACAGACCTGCCACGCCTCCTTCCCTGCGTTACAAACGGAAGGACAAAGCGAATATACATTGGGTGTATGGTATAAAAAATATCGAAAACATAATTTTGTGTGAATAAAAAGCAGCTGATATAACACGAGAATGTACAAATTTTGCCAGTTGCAAAAAAAAGTCTGCCGGACTACTCAAATACGTAATGTTATCTATGATTAAATATTTGAACGTTTAGTGTTTTGTTTCAAAATTGGTATAATTTGTTCTCAAATAAAATGAAAATTTAAACAAATTAAACAGCATTTTAGTGCTTTTTGCTTACGCTTTTTTTTTAATTAGAATTCTCTTATCGGAATATGCAAATAAATCATGTCTGTCTATTATGTTTTGTTAATTATTCAACAAATTGTGCGACAATCCATGCATAATGGTAAGGTGCTATGAAAATATTATTGGAGTTTTCATAAAAAATTTTAATTGACTTTTAAGTCACCTCAATTTTACCTCATCCTGGATATAACTCTATAATCAAGAAAAGATCTGTCATGATTCATATTAAATCTTTTTATAGTGATATAGGCTATTGATAAGAATAATAAAACTTGCACTATTTAAGATAAAGAAAGATAATTTATTTTCCTTTCCAACGTTCGAAAAGAATATAAATCAATATAAAAAATATGTTCAGGGGAATCAGTGAAAAATATAAAAACAAGGTTATTTTGAATTTAAAAAGCTTCACTCAATTGATAATGACACCAACATTTATAAACTCGTTTTCGTATATATATTTTATTATCATCCTAAAAGTACAATTCATATGTATGTCAAAACTAGAAACAATTTTTAAACTAACCCATAACGGCCGAGACAGATTTTTAGGGATAGGGATTTGTATGAGACTAGAAACTCTGAAAATAACTTGTTGATACATTTTTGATCTTTGGAATATTGGCTATCATTTATGTAACACGATGTTATCGGGTTCACCACGAACACACCGCCTCTCACATTAACCGAAAGTCTCTAAGAAGACCATTTTTGAAAAAGAAAACTAATAATATATTAATATTTGAAATGATAACGTCAGCACTCGTTTCATGTTGCCAAAGGATTGTAATTTCAGTTAGTGAAAAAATAATTCATATCAGGACTGCCATGTCTAAGATATCCGATGTTAAAGTTGCTGGTGTAGTTTTCTACCCCTTGGGCCAATGTGTTTATACTTTTCGGATAATTCTGATGTTTTTTGAAAGCGACACCATATTTTGCAAGCAATAGATGTTGTCATTCTGTATTCTGAAGGATTTTGACATGCTCAAAACGATGTAACCGTAACCAGTTTTGTTATATCAAGACAGATTTTTCAGATATCCTTGTTTTAAAGTGAAAAGTAGCTGTATTTTGTGCATTTAGCTTTGAAGTGCGCAATAAGGCCATTTGGTCACCTGGTCATTACAGGAACATGCATGGATGGGTTGCGATGAAACTAAGTAAATGGGATATGTAGAACATAAAACAGTTTTTGAAAAAAATCATCAGCTTAGCGTAATTTCTTTTTCCTAATGGCAGGATTTTATCCTTGAAAATAAGGGCTGTTCATACTAAGAACCCAATATGGCCACGTGGTCACCTGTCCATGGACCAATATGGCCACTTAGTCACTTGGTAATGGACCACTGGAACATGAATGGATTCCAATGAAGCCAAATGGGATCCATAGAACATAAAATAGTGTTTTAAAAAATATATCGGTCTAGTGAAGAAGAAGAAGAACTCCCTAAAACCAGAATTTAATCTTTGACTTTTTATACTAATGACCCAATGTGGTCATTTGATCGCGTGGTCACTGGCCACTGGAATATGAATGTGCGCTTACTGATTTGAGTGGTTATCTAGTGAGTGGGTTCCATTGATCTTAGAACAATATTTAAAACGATATTGAGTATATGTTTTGGGAGATAACGCCCAAAAAATATGAAATAACGCCCAAAAACAAAAACGAAATAACGCCCAAATTATTTTCATATAAATTTGGGCGATAATCATTTTGGAAATAACGCCCAAAAATTTGGGCTTTGTTTCGTTTTTTTGGGCGTTATTTCGTTTTATTTGGCTCCCAGAAATAACGCCATAGGAAATAACGGCAGAAAATTTTTTGGAAATAACGCCAGAAAAATCTTCATACAAAATTCTGGCGTTATTACCATTTTGTTTTGGAAATAAAGCCAAAAACTTTTCTGGCGTTATTTCCAAAAATTATGGCCTTATTTCCAAAAATTATGTAGTTTACAGAAAGGAAATAACGCCATAGGAAATAACGCCAGAAAATTTTTCGGAAATAACGCCAGAAAAATCTGCATACAAAATTCTGGCATTATTTCCATTTTGTTTTGGAAATAAGGCCAACAACTTTTCTGGCGTTATTTCCTAGTTCATTTTTGGTTTTATTTCCAAAACAAAATAGAAATAACGCCAGAATTTCTTACGGAAATTTTTTTGGCGTTATTTCCAAAAAATTTTCTGGCGTTATTTCCTATGGCGTTATTTCCTATGGCATTATTTCCAAACATTCTGGCGTTGTTTCCTAATTAGTTTTTGGCTTTATTTCCAAAAATTAATGGCAGAAAATTTCTGGCGTTATTTCCAAAAAATTTTCTGGCGTTATTTCCTATGGCGTTATTTCCGGGAGCCGTTTTTATTTATCATGCAAATAAATTTTGGGCGTTATTTCCAAAATGATTATCGCCCAAATTTATATGAAAATAATTTAGGCGTTATTTCGTTTTTGATTTTGGGCGTTATTTTATATTTTTTGGGCGTTATTTCGTTTTTTATTTTGAGCGTTATTACGTTTTTCGGGCGTTATTTCGTTTTTTTTAAAAAAAAAGGAAATAACGCCCAAAAAAAAAAACGAAATAAAGCCCAAATTTTTGGGCGTTATTTCCAAAATGATTATCGCCCAAATTTATATGAAAATAATTTGGGCGTTATTTCGTTTTTTTTTTTTTTGGGCGTTATTTCCTAACGCCTGTTTTGGCCCAAGATGTAGATAACTACACTAACCATAACTCGAAAACCGTTTGAGATATCCAAAAAATTCCAAAAGATTTTTCTTGATGAGGCCAAATAAGCGTTAGAAATTTAAAATGCATATACCTATATTTTATTTTTCCATATTTTTGAACAACAACACTGATTCTGCGGCATAAGGTTTCGCAGTCGATTTCGAGTAATCACAACCTACAGAATACGAAAATAAAATCAAATTTGCCGAAGTGACTGTAGTTCTCCAGATATCCTTGTTTAAAAGTGCAAAAATAGCTGTTTTGAGGCATATTTGACGTAGAATAACACCTACAGTAGACAGTGTAATAAATTTTTGTTAATGATATCAAATAGGCGTAACCTCTCTCATGAAACTTTACCTTTTAACTTTTTCCATTAGATCCTTACTTTCCGAGTTATCAACCATTGAAGCAATGGTATTTCAACGCCTTACAAGGACTAATTTTTTCTTTTTTGCGGCCTTAGTTTTTTTTGTTAATCCAGATCCCCTGAGGTTATTAAATACTTAGGGTATTGTTTGTTTGTCTGAATTGACTCTAATTCTCCAGAAATCCTTCCCCGAAAGACCGAAAATAGCAGTTTTATTTGTATGAAGCTGAGTGGGAGTAAATTGGAAAAGTAAGGATCTAAATGGAAAAAGTAAAAGGTAAAGTTCAATGAGAAAGGTTATGACTTTTTGATGCCGTTAACAAAAATTAATTTCTGTGGATTATTGTGACTTTTTTACTACTTCAAATATGCCTCAAAATAGCTATTTTTGCACTTTTAAGCAAGAATATCTGAAGAACTAGAGTCAATCCTGACAAATAAGTTATATCCTAGGTATCGCATGACCTTGGGAAATCTGAGTTTGCTCACAAAACTAAGGCCGCAGAAGAAAGAAATGTTTTTGTCGCCCTGTGTAAAAATTTTTACAAAAAACCTTTTGGGATTATGAAAGCATTGTTCTCAGTAATACCACCCTAATGGCTCTTATGCATATAAATCTATATAAATTTTACAAAACATCTGACAAATATCAATCACAACATTTGTGAATTAATAATGAAGACGTTACTTTAAATACACAAATCCAGATGACGTCAGTGAAAACAAGCCCACAGACAAGAATATTAAATAAAACATAACTACAGCAACAAAAACAACAAAAGTAACAATAACAACAGCAGCAACAACAACAGCAACAACAACAACAACAACAGCAACATCAAAAGCAACAGCTGTTGCAATAACAATAACAACTAGATTTGTAGCTGTAGGAGTATAAACGTAAAAGCCCACAACATTTAAGCTGACTTAGAAAAGGTATCTATTTTGCAAAAAAACACAATATAGGGGAGATGTGTGCACCTTGGTCCGCTTTTCAGTTTATCCAATGTGCTGGATTTTCCAAAAAAGTTTCTTTAGTTTTTTGATTAAGTTATATTTCTACAATGTTTGCAGCATCAAATGACATGACAATAATATTTCTATGTCTTACCATTGAGTAGAAATATTACTTTTTCCGTTGCAATCTCAAACGGTCCAAGGTACACCATGCAAGTGTACCTTGGACTATTAAAAATAAAAGAGAATACATTGTATTTAGGTAATAAATTATGAAGGAACCATTTATTATGTAATCAAAAGTAAAATTTTTTTCAATAAAAAAAAAAAATTAATCATATGCAAAAAATTATAACACAAAAAAGTGCATTTAGTAAAAAACAATTAATTAAACAAAAATGGTTGCAAATAAATACATTAATCACGTAAATAATAATATTAATATTATATTGAGAGGCAATTATGGCTTCCTGGTTGCCCGTCGAAAAAGGCTCGCTGGTCAATAAGCATAGGTCCAAGGTACACACAGACAGCATGTTTTAATAACTGTCAACACCCATAACATCTATTAATGAAAATACATCTAAAACACACTAAAAGCTTAAAACAGTAACTAAACTTCCTTCCTGATGTTGTAAAACTGAAATTTTTCAAGTAAGCTTCACACAAAACGTTTCTTAGTTTACTCCAAAAACTAATTTTTACACACCAAAAACACTTTTTCCGTCACTTTTTATACACGCATACAGCTTGACGGTCTGAAGTCTACTAATATGAGTCACCGGTATGAGTGGAAAATTCCATAGAAGAACATTATCGTACACGTGCAACTGTTGAGTGGCAACTGACACTTGGACCGAGGTACACTCGGACCAAGGTACACACATCTCCCCTACATACTTATATGATATGTAAATACTACAATATATATATATTTTACTCTCAGATTTATAGAGTGATTGCCACAGAATGTTAAAGCTTGGAATTTATGAATAAGAAAAAAACATTTTTGTTTTATTTATCTTCTTTTTTCTTGATATTGATGTAGTTTGCTTAATAAATGACGTGCACAGCTGTTGCGATGACGATTGCTGTTTTTATCCTTTCATTGAAATGTGTTACACCTTTGCGCAAACTTTGATTGTACGTATTGTTGTGTATCAGAACTCATCAAATTTATACCAAAAGTGATTAAGATTTCGCAATAGGTAGCTCCTTCTGCGCAAAACATAGTTCTTTCTATGAAAAATTGTATTAAAAGGCTTAGAGTTTTTTTTTTTAGTTCACGAAGTGAGATCAACAGAGACAAAATCAATATACTTGGGAGTGTGGTTTTTTATAATCAAAGGAACCATTAGTATGTACTTAACATATTCATCTTCGTCTAATAACTAGTTGCAGACCATTGATTAATATTTTGTATGTTTGTGGTTGCCAACTTTTCTAGTTGATGGTTTTTGTTCCGGTATTCTTAACATAATGAGTAACAAATCACATCCATATACTTAGAAAAGTTTCAGAGGTATGATGAATAAGTTATGTTAAGGTGTGACACAAAGAACTTATCCTGTTCGCTTTTAAATATTCTTAAAAAAAATTTTGTTTCCCCATATTTAAAAAAAAAAAACACTTTTGCACTCTTATGTAAAAAAAAAACCTCTTAAATTTTTGCTAAAGATTATTCAAATGCAAGCTAAGTTTTTAAACTTTAAAGTGGTATATCACTCATAATGGTACCCAGTCGATAATTTAAAGTTTTCGGCTGTTGAACGCCCTTTGTCGGAAATACACATTTTTTTACTCAAAAGTAAGTTATCTTAGGAAAAAATGCATAAAGCATAAAATGCAAAGAATAAATCATCCAAAGAATACGTGGAATGTTTTTGTAACTTTTTGAAAGTTGATCAAAAAAAAAAAAAACGTTTCAAAAAATTCTGAAAAAAAATTAAACTTATTTCTTGGTTGCTTCTAAGCAATTTATTCCTTATACAATTATAAAAAAAAAGTGTTTTGCTGACAGCGAGCGCTCTCAACAGCCAAAAACTTTCAATTATCGACTGAGTATCATCTTGAATGCTATACCATTTTAAAGCTTAGAAGTCTATTTTTTCATTTCGAGCGCTTTTGATTTAACTGAATGCTCCGAATGGCTAAAAAACAGGTTTTGTGTTCATAACCTTCATTTCATTACAAATAAATACCCAAGGTTGCCTCAGAAATAAAGACTATGTTCTCGATTCGATTTTTTTACGTTTTTCAATTAAAAATTATGTCTTACTCAAAAGCAAGACATTTTGTAAAAAAAGTGTATGTTATATGACAAAGGATACTTGTGAATTTTTTCAGAATATTTAGAAATTTGTTCATAACTCAAAAGCAAGGCATATTACGAAAAAAAAAAAAACGGAAGGCAAAAAATGCTTACAATAGAGTAGACATGTAGGTTTTTTCAGCAATTTTTTGAGACATTTTATAATTTTTAATAAATTGGTCAAAACAAAAAAAACAAAAATATCCAAAAATTCGGAAAAACTCAAACGGATTTATTGCACTATTTTAAGCATTTTTTTCATAAGATCCTTAGCTTTTGAAAAAAAAAAATCGTTTTTCGGACCTCATAATTGAAAGAAGTAAAAAAATCGATTTTTGGAACCAAATATTAAATATTTTATTATTTTACGCCATTGAGGTTCTTTGGATATGAGCAAAAAACAATGTTTTTTAGCCAAAATTGGCCAGCTGTAGTGTCAAAAGCGCTCCTCTGGTATTTCTAGGAACGAAAAAAAAAACTATGCAGTTATCGTTTTTAAGAGTCCTTCGAACTTCTGAGTCGGTTTCGGGATGAAACTAAATTTTGACCCAATCTTATGTAGGTACGCTAGAATTTTTGAAAAAACAGTCTTTTTAGAAAATCAAAAAATCGAAAACTTCAACACCCTGTATTTAAACAACATATGATACTACACGGAGAAAAAAAATAGTACCTGCTACTTTATTTCTCATAAATTTTACCAGATTTTCAAGTCAGAATAGTGACAACTTTACACCGAAGTAAGATTCACCTTACTATTTTAGTCTATTCAGATTGTTTGAATGACCTCACAGTCTAGTAATTTTAATGAAAAAATTGGCGTGAAAAAAAAAAAAAAAAAAACAAAAAAAAAAAAATGAATGACCGGCGCCGGGATACGAACCTTGGCCCTTCCGAATGGTAATCAGATACATATCCACTGGGCTGCTTCCGCATATGATGTAGAAGCAAAAAAATTTGTATATGAAGAAAATGTCTGTCCAAAAATATAAATTGTTACTAAAATTATAAAAGTCAAAATGACTCTATATTTTGGTGGTACTTACCTTACTCGCGTAAGGTGAAAATTATGATACTCATTTTTGTGCGTGAAAAAAATTTAAGTTATTTTGACTAGAATTATAAATTCAAATTGACCACACATTTTTTTTCTGAAAGTGCAAATTACCTTACATATAGTCAAATGTAGGAAATTTGTAGTAAATATTCCTTTATTATTTAACTACATTTTATTTGTAGATATGACTTTACGGACCCATCAAATACTTCATACGTAAGGTAATTTATACTTGAAATTTAGTGTTGATTACTTTAATTTTTCGACTAGCCAATATAGTAAAAATTATTATACGTATTTTTCTCCGTGTATGACAAATCTTTACGCTTTGTTTATGTCAAACGTCGGTACTTAATATTACCAAATTTAGCTTAGTCGGTCATATTAAACACACCTGACCTATAGTGTTTTAAATAAAAAGTGTTTGCACCCAAAATGTTTTTTTCGGGAAAATATTTACAATGACTCCAGGATGATAAATAAATATATGGCCCTTTTTCAAAAGTGGGCTGCATTTTTTAATCCAGGGTCAAAAGACCCATTTTTTTGCCTTGGGCTCTGTACCGACACCAAGAAAAAAGTTTGACAAAAAATTAGTATGCAGAAACTGAAAAACCTTATCTGATATCGTTTACGAAATATTGCATTTTTACTTAGTTTTTTGACTTTCTAATAAGAAATTGAATTTTCGCGTATAAGTAATGATCAATATATAGATCAAAAATAGTCAGTTCCAACGTATTTTTTGGTGTTGAGTCCGCATCCTGTCTCGAAATTTCTCTAACACTACTAGATTTTGAGATATTCTAACCTGCGTATGTTTTACAAAGTTAATTTAGATCTGTACAAAGATGAATAAAATTAGAAAATTGCTAGTAAGATCTGTAAAGAGATTTATTTCTGGACAAGGTCTAACTAGGTCTTTTAAAAGCTTATGGGCAAAATATTTAACTTGGAATGGAAAATCTGTATGGTCAACCAAAACAATATGTATGTACAATATAAAAAATAAATTTAGTTCTGTCTTTAAATATATTAAACATGATAAAAACCGTGAAATTAAACTTGTGGTAAAGAAAGTTTTCCATCGAAAAAAGTTGCAAAAACCTTTTGAAGTGAATTCAGCTCTAACAAGTTTTTATCTCATTTATTTTTTGTTGCCAACAAAAAACAGCGTTCACTAAAACAGCACCAAGAATATAAAAAGTAAAAATAATAATAAAAAAAAAAAACAATTTTAGCAAACTCAGCTCAAATAAAAACACATCTATCAAGATCAGAAGGGTTCACTGAAGAGCCCGTCAAATAAAGCTGCTTCAGCAAAAATTAACAGAAAAAACCTCACATTGAATATGATTCATGTTGATAAGAATTGAAAGAGAAAAAAAAAAGGAAAATCCCTTATGTTACAAAAAAAGAAAAAGTTGATTTTACGTTTGGCAAAGGAAAAATTAATGACAGGCAGGACAAAAAGGATTGATTAATTATACCAACATATGCAAGTGGGCAGTATCAACAACTTCTGCAGCAGCTGTAGCAGCAGGCGCACACTGCGTTGGCTAGTGGGCAAAAATCAAAATTTTTTGTGACTCGAAACTTAATAATATTGGTATCAATCGACAGGTAATTGTATCAAAAAAATAAAAACAAAATATTTAGGGGAAAAACTCAGTTTTGGCTACGCTGTGACACTTCAAAGTTGAGATATTTTTCAAAAAAAAGGCATGTTATATTCATTTCGTTTTGGGTTCTCTTAAACAAATAATTATCAAAAATTTGTCTTTTGATTAAACTAAGCGAAGTAAAGTTTTTTATTATAAATAACATTTGAGTAAATAAATAAAACTAAAAAATTTTGGAAAAAATATTATTTGATGTATATTGTAGTGATTTTAATACACGATATTATCAAATGAAAAACTTCAGAAATTGACAAATTTCGATGAAAAAAAAAAAACAAATCTTATAAAAATAAGTACGGTTTTTTTTTTTAATCTACTAGTTCGAATTCTATATAATCAAGAACTGCAAATAACTTTTCCTACTTCGTCCTACAAATATTTTTTTTCTTTTTTTAAAAAATGCTTAAAACGAAAAATTTGTATGAAATATAAAATTTATGTTGAAAATTTTTTTTTTTGTTTTTATGAACACAAATGGTCTCACAAGTACAAAAAACATTATTTCTACTACGTACATTTCATTTGTTCACATTAAACATTACTTTTTTATCATCGTTATATATGGACCTTAAGAAAATCGTCCTAAATACCTGGTTTTTAGCAAAACTATAAAGTTTGCAACAAATCTGAGATCATTTTTGAGCTCAGCGACCCCAAATTACTTATAGTACCAAATTTCATCGATATCCAACCACTCCTTCTATTTTTGACCATTGCTAGTATGGGCTCAACGCACTGTGAGGCGTGGCAAAACTGACTGTTCATAACATGGCTAACCGAAGCACGCACACATAGAAATAAGCACAGTCAGTAAATGCACACGAAAAAGAAACGAAACGAAAAAAACCAAACACAGACATTGCAAAAATGCGTGGCAAAAAAAAAAACTTGTGCCCGAAAAGGTCCAATCTGTCTGACTACATGTCTATCAAAAGCTAATTGAAGTGAGTTTTTACTAACACGGACCACTGCTGCTACAGTTACTGCCTTTTATCTGCCCTGCCAAGTTAAAAAGTTACAATGAGCTTAACCCATTTAAGTTAAAAGCGTTGAAAAGCCTAAGGAGTTTTTTGTGTTTTCATTTTTTTTTTTTTTTTTTTGGCTTTGTTCAAAACGTTGTTGTACAACATAAAAGAACAATAACAAAAGTTTACTATTTTTTCTTGTTGATGTAAAGGTTGGTACTTATAAGCCCGGTGCACAATGGAATAAATCATAGGATATGATGCCTTTTCAGACGCACTATTTCATTTGTATCATCCAACAGATTGATAGCAAGTAAGTTAGTATGATTACTTAGTCTTGCCAAGTATTTTTCAGAAACCATGAAATGTGTGACGATAAGTAATTTTGCCTGTTGGCTGTTGGTAATTTTGTTTCTTTTAAGGAAAACCAAGACATGCAAATAAGCAGAACTGCCTCTATTGGAATCTTCACCCCTTACTTTTTGAGCAAAGAGGACGTGCAGTTACAGTCGATTTGGACTGACAAGTGGAGATCTTGGACAATTGGTGCCTGAATTGTAAAACTTTCCTGGCTTTACCACAGGAAAAACGGCAGCCATCATTAGAACTTATAGTGTTTGAATAAATGGTTGCTGTAACCGCTAATCGGCCAATATTATTTTTAATAAACTTCCAAAAATGGGTTACTTCAATATATAAAAAAACATTTTCGATAATGGCTTTTTTTTTTTTTTTTGCTCCACTAAATAAAAACTATTATTTAGGACACCTTGATTCATGCTTTTTCATTAAAAAATAACTCCACAACTGCGTGCTTTACTGACCCAGCTCATTCAGCATTTATTTTTTCTTAATTTTCTGCAATTCGCATAGAAAAGATTTTTCGAAAAGCTTCGATTTGCTGATATATCAAAAATTGAATCAGTCAGAATTTGTAATCTATTTGGCACAACAAAAATTAAAAATTTTAGTCACCACAGTGAAATTCTTTTTCACCCCTATTTGCTTAAGGAAAACGTTTCGATTTGGCACACACCCTTAGTCCAATTAACTTATTCTTTCGTAATTTTTTTTGAAATTCTCGTGCAATTTTCTTTAATCTGATAGCACTCTTGTCTTACCAGTATGTTAGTTTAAGGTCAGAATAAATTCTTTTTAAGAACAATTCGTTTGAAAGCTCCGATAAATAAAAGGCAGTGCGTGTAGCGCGCACATTATAAGCAGCACAACGCATGCGAATTACCCTTGTGTTACATATAAAAGTATTTTTTTCCGACCTCAAATTATAATATTGGTATGACAAATGATCCACTGAATTAAAGAAAATTTAACGAATTTTTAAAAAAAAAAATTACAAAAGAATTAAATTAAAATATCAGCTTTAAAGGTTCAGAACTTTAACAAATTCTTTTAAACCCTATAAACCATATACACTACCTTAAAGCTCTTGCAATTAACTAAAACTTTTTCATAAAAATGTTTTCTCTAAAACGTTAGAGTGATCTAAGAAAATTTTTTTTTCTGAAACAAGTCATAAAATCAGTTTTAACTCTATAACTCCTCAGGGGTACATTTTAGACTCCCCTCTAGGTACAAATTTTTGTTAGTCTAGGTCTCCTCTATTATCTCGCAGAAGCTTCGTAGCCTTATGCAATGCACCTTGTATATCACCGGCACAATCTTTCACTTTGAGTATTTAAAATTTAAAACTATTGGTTTTCATATGGTGCCAAAAATCCCTGAAACTATTATTGCTTGTGCCGAGATTTTTAGACAAGGTATAAGTAACATAAGTTTTGAATTGTTGATTCCGTTTTAGAAAGTTTTTCATCACTAAAACTCAAAATTGTTCTATAAACTATGTTCGGGATAGTTAATTCCAAAAATTGCAGTACATTAATGCAGCAAAATTTCTTTGGAATAATTGCATTGTTGGAACTGAGAAGAAATTAACTGTACCACCTTAATAAAAGCATTTTGTCAGATTGCATTTAGCAACTTTAGTTGTAATAATTTCGGATAGATAAATAGCAAACTACGAAGAAATCTTTTCTTTGTGGTTTGTTTTGTTCCTATTTGGGACAACAAAAAACAATCGTAATACCAGCAACTGTAATAACAACAACACAAAAGATTCCAAACATTTGCCAACTGTTTATGCGTTGATAAGAGAAAAGAGGCGCATTAAAAAGGATTCGTCACTCTATTTGCTAAAATCATAAAATAAGATATGAGCCCATGTTTGTCTCACATCCAAAAAAGGACCATTAAGACGCAGGGAAATACTCTTACACTACGATCCAAGACAGTTGGTGTAACTAAAAATGTCTACTTATGAAAACTAATTGCAATGCATGCAATATTCAGTATTGATGGCATAATCCCTAAACATATACATACATATTCAGTTATATGTTATACTCGGTTTTGGAACTTACCGTGAGTAGCCACGTATTACTCTGAAATTCAGCTGAAAATAAGAGAAAAGAAAATGTTAATATTACTCACGAAATTATGTATTTTTTAATGAGGTGACGTTGTGATGTTAAGTGAGTGAACATAATTCCGCTCCCCCTGCCGAGAAAAAAATGAAAAACGCTAAGTTTTGGGTAAAAACGCGATTTTCGACGATATGCGAAATTTAGTGTTTTTCGTTTTTTACTCGGCATAGAGGGATTAAATTAAAAAAACATCCGAAGCAAAGTTGATTTATTTTTCATCAAGGAGTTACCTTGAGTTAATTCAGAATTTTAGGACCTGTTATGTGGCCTTAATGAGCGATTTAAGCTTTTAAACCCATTCTGTCGCCACGACCCACATGCGATTTTAATTCAGAATATTTGTAAAAGTGCCCCCTTACATATCTACTACTTCTGAAATATGTGCTCTCACGTATATTATCGAAAATCTCGATTTTCCCAAAATTTTAAGACAAAACGACCTCCTGACACCCCCTCAAGTCGGAATTTTTTTGCACACCTATTGGAAATTTCATTTCAGACGTCTAGGAATATATTCTACCAGATTTAGTCATTGAACATCAAAAAAAAATAAATTTTTAAGACCTGGGAGGATTATTTTCGGGTATGCCCATACACTCGTATGTGTCCTGAAGAAAAATTATATTTGAACATAATTAAAGTTAAATAAATGTTCGCATGCATTAAATGAAAAAACTTGACGTTTTTGATTATTTGTATAATAAAAATATATCATATTTTGAGTTAACACGGAATAAGGTGCACTCAACTACGGAATTAGGTTCAACGCAAAATTTTAGCCCAAAATTAGGGACAAATGCAATGTTTCTTAATATATAAAAATTTATTACAATGTCAGCGTTATGATGATCAAATTGGGTTACAATCGACTACCGATAGTTCAATTATTATGAGAATTTCCGGTCTTAGAATTGAGTTGTATGGCTTGGAGCCATTCTAAAAGTGGTGAGTACCTAAACATGCCGTAATTAGATAATATTCGGTTCCAAAAATCGATTTTTTTACGTTTTTCAATATCGAGGTCGGCAAAACGATTTTTATTTCAGAAGCAAAGCATCTAACGAAAAAAATTTTTAATGCAAAAAATGCTCAGAATTGTCCAGGAAAAACGTGCGAATTTTTACAGAAGTTTTTGAGAAATTTTATAATTTTTCTGAAAAAATGCACAACAATTCTTTAAAGGATTCTAAGCATTTTATGTCATATGAAATTTTTTCGTAGATGCTTCGATTTTAAGTAAAACCAGCATTCTGCAGACAAACGTGAGCTTACAGCTGAAAACTCAATTTCATAAATTTTTTGAAAAAATAAAACAAAATTCCAAAAATTCCAAAAAAACTCACATGTATTTTCTGGACAATTCTAAGCATTTTTCGCCATATACACTTTTTTCGTTAAATGCGTTGCTCTTGAGTAAAAAATTGTTTTTTTTTTTGACCGCGTAAACGATTTTGGGATGCGTATTTCATCTATATAATCAAAAAAAAAAAGAATATAATCTTTATTTCTAAAGCACACTTGGGTATACATTTTCTAATGAAAAAAAAAGTTATGACAAAAAATTTGTTTTTTTAGCCGAAATAGGCCTTCAGAAGAATCAAGAGCGCTCCATTGGTATTTATCAGAATGGAAAAAGTTATTCTTATATCGTTTTTTAAGAGCCCCTCTAACTTTTGAGCTGGTTTCGGAATGATTTTATACAAAATCGACCCGGTCTACTGTACACACATGGTTTTATTTAATTATAATTAAATCCAGGATTGATATAAATGCCATTAAATTAAAGTAATTAACATATGTAAATACCATACAAACCAGTTACGCATATTCAATTTCAAAAGAATAAATTTAAAAAAAAAATAATTTTTTTAAAACCAAAATAAAACCAACTTAAGCAGAAAGTAATACACACACGTGTGCACATATAAATATGTAAAAATGAATGGTAAATAGTATATATGATAAAATAAATATATGCGATTGAAGGTACAACTTACGCTGAATTTCCCCAATAGGAATTGCTAGAGAAGGATTGACAAATTGACGTAGTAAAAATATGGCAAGCCTTACAAGTTTGAGTTTTTTATTTGACCATCAATTTTTGGAATTTTCCGATGTTCAAGGTGTCCTTTCCTGAGAAAATACAAAAAAAAAAAATCAGTTTTTGATTTTATGAAGAAAAAGTCTCTTTTCCTTTACAAGATCACATATGCCTTAGAATAAAATATTTAGTAAATATTTAGTAAATAGTAATAGGAAAAGAGACTTTTTCTTCGTAAAATCAAAAACTGATTTTTTTTTTGTATTTTCTCAGGAAAGGACACCTTGAACATCGGAAAATTCCAAAAATTGATGGTCAAATAAAAAATTCAAACTTGTAGACATTGAATTTCAAAGGTTGTCAATTTCTTCTCTTGAGTGATAGTAGTTTGAGTAAGACCGCTTTTATTGATATCCATTATATGATAATTGACCTCAAATTAATTGTAAAATGTTCAGTATATGTCTTAGTACTGAAAGAGTGTTCCCTGATGTTGTATCTATCTAAACATATATATAACTATTGTATTTGTATACTTTTTCATAATATGCATATCACATGCAATCGATTTCCTTTCGGGCAAACAGAACTAAGCAGCGCGCTGAAATCCCATCTAACATTTACATTGACATTTACTACTTATATGCATGCGGATTTCCACTTTTGGTTTGAATTTCATATCAAGTGTTGGTTAACGTGCGACTACGTGTTGGTGTGTACTTTCCTGTTAGGTCATATATCAGTGTCTTTGTGCATGCGCTTGTGTGTTGACTGCTTTTGTGGTATTAACATTTCATTTTTGGCTTTACTCAACTTTTATAATTTTTTTTTTCTGTTTTTGGCACACACATACACACGCACACACATACACATTTGAAAATTGACGCGTTTTCTTGTAGCCATTCATTCGCGTGTTCGTTTCAATCATTGCGATGATGAAATACCTGACCAACACGACTCTGTGTGTTCCTTTTATCTACATACAAGCGTGCAGTGTAAAACTTTTTAACAAATCGTTGGTCATTCGTTAAGAGTAATTTACACTGAGATAAAATTTTTATTAAAATTTTAACATACAGCTTGTATTGCTTAAAGTTACAAAGCTTCTGAGAGTTGATAGAAGAGGCCTAGACTAATAAAAAATTGCACTAGGAGGTTTGTTCTAAAATGTACCCCTAAGGAGTTATAGAGTTGAAACTGATTTTCTGCCTCTTTTCAGAAAAAAAATTTTTCTTGGATCACCCTAATGTTTTAGAGAAAACATTTTTATGGCGACGTTTTAGCTAATTATAAGAACTTTCAGATAATGTATATTGTTTATAGGGTTTAAAGGGATTTCGCAAAAATCTGGACCTTTAAAGATGATATTTTAATCTTTTTCCCCCGTTGTTTTAGGTTTGGCGGCCATTTTAGTATGAAAAAGATCCTATTAACATGCTCCTTTATAATTTTTTTTTGAAAACCTCATTAAGTCTTCTTTAATCCAATAGGGCATTTGTCATACCAATTTTTTTGATTGAGATCAGAAAAAAATGCTTTTCCGTTTGAAGGCTCGCACATCATATGCAGCGCAACGCATGGTAGTAACCCGTATGTTACATAGAAAAATATTTTTTTCCGACCACAAATGAAAAAATTGGGGTAGAAAATGTACCATCGGATTAAAGGAAATTTAACGAGAATTTTAAAAAAAAATATGAAAGGGTATAATGATGGGATCTTTTTCATACCAAAATGACCGCCAAAGTCTAAAAATGGGGGAAAAAAAAATAAAATATCAACTTTAAAGTTCCAGAACTTTGCAAATCCCTTTAAACATTATAAACTATATACCTTATCTAAAAGCTCTTACAATTAACCAAAACTTCGCCATAAAAATGTTTTCTTTAAAAAATTAGGATGATCCAAGAAAATTTTTTTCTGAAACAAGTCAGAAAATCATTTTTAACCCTACAACTCCTCAGGAGTACATTTCAGACTCCCCCTCTAGGTGCAATTTTTAGTCTAGGCCTCCTTTCTAACCTCCCAGAAGCTTCGTAACCTTATGCAATACACCCTGTATAAATAAAAATTCTCAGTTTACCAAATGTGTTGAATATCCTTGTTGGTGTTGATCAAAGTGTAAAAATCTTGAAAGAATTGAACAATTCTAAAAAAGTCTCAAAGTATTGACAAGATGTTGTTTAAGGTGGACGCAGCTTGTGGGGGGGGTTGTAAATAAGGTTGTATTTTAAAGGCCACATTATTCGCAAAATAAGTAAAAGTCATTTACTTGATCAAGTCATCGATGTATTCACAAATCTTGAGCATATTTTTTTAAAGTGTATTCAAAATACCAGTAGCTATCCTCATTGCCTTTGCTTTTTGGCTTCTATTTTCTGTGAAACTTTCAGTTTACCATTTAAAAAAATAGCACAGTGTATGCCTGCATGAATGTGTTGGAGAATGGTCTTATGTATGCATTAAAAACTGAGCAAGGGTAGGAATATACGACCAACTGACTAACCGGCGCTGTTGGATGTTCACCGGACATGAGCAACAACCAACGAGTGTCGATTTTCCACATTACGAAATCACACACGCATATACTTCTTTGATGTGTTAATGTATGCTTAAAGGTATTAATGTGTGTGCGTGTGTGTATGTGCTTGAAAAAGGATAATGGTGTGTTTCATCATTACTTCTAATTATAAGTGTGTTAGATACTTGTGTTATGTTGGTTGGTACAGAATCACATGATGTCACTGTTTCTACGAAGTACCTAATTACTAAATTGCTTCTGTTTTTCCAAGAACTTTACTGCTGCTGCTTATGTTGATTAGGATTAGCAGTTGAAGAGCATTAGCTTGATAATTTTATCATAAGCAAAGGCTTTAAAATGGAAAAAACCTAAACGAAGTAATATATAATGTTTAAGCTTTAGGAATATATTCTCAAGATTTTCCGATTTTCTCAGAACTTTTCAAATACAATATATCGATCATTTTCTTACTTTCTTGAAATTTTTCGAACTACAAGTATGCAATTTTTTTCAACTCTTTGCTTCCGGATAAGAAGAGATGTATACTGATTTTTTGGTTGAATTACGCTGCCGTTTAACTTCTAAATTCGTCAAAGCTACCGCCTGCGGCTAATAGAAACCTCAAAGAATTGCTCCAGTGCTTCTCTGCGTCTCTTGATTATATAACTCTTCGACTTGATATACGTTTGTAGAACGGTTTTTAGCACTGACGAGTGTTTCCATCTCGCTCACTCGTATTCAATATTAATTGCTGACAATTGCTCAGCACATTTCTCAACTTGAAGTTCAAGTTGGGAAAATTCTTCACTCGTTGAAAATTATTCACGCAGCAAGCAACTGCAGCTCTCTTTTATTGTAAATTTTACAATATTACAAATTTTTAATTTTATAAAGTTTAAATTATTAACTTAAATTAACTTAAAACAAAGTGTCCTTTTTTTGCAAATTTCTTAATTGCTCACGTATAAGCAAAGGCAATTCATCGCTTCCCTTCGAAGTGCATCGTCGCCAACAGCAGCGATTCCAGCTAATAAATAGCGACTTCCAAAGTGACTTCAGGTCCTTCACAGTGACTCCTGGTCTGAGGAACAGACTTATGGTCATCGCCAGAGACTTCTCATAGCCATCGTGTGTATGCCCTGGGAGCTAAAAGCGTTCCTTCAATCATCGTAGCAGCAGTAGCCAAAGCGGAGTCTAATCAAAGGAAAACCCTTGAAATTTTATATATGCATAGTGAAAACTATAAATTTGGTCCCCAACCAAATATTATTCGTTCTATACATTTCCAAACATGTTTTTGATTTTTGTCTCATCTTAAAAATATATATTTTTTTTTTTGATCTTATCAAATAAACATATTTAACTATTTTCAATATTTTTTTTTTTTTTTTTTCAATATTTTAACAATTCTGAATTTCGGTGCATTTTTAGACCTATCAGTATAGGTATCTCGAATTTTACTTAAATGAATGTAAATTGACTTTTTTAGTATTTTACTACGTTTTCAAAACTTTTCTTCAAGTATCTACTTCTTATTCATCAAATCAAATGCAATCCTCATTTTGACCTAATTTACGGGCACTACATAATTGAATGCATTTCAGTCGATATACCAAGATCAATATTGTTCTTTGCGTTTTTTTATTTACTATTTTTCTTATTCAATTTCACTTCGTTCAGACGATGAAAAACAATATAAAAGCAAAAGCTTCACTCGAGTGTAAATTTTACAAAAGGTTTGTTTTGTTTATTTTATATTTTACATAGTTTTTTGCAACAGAAACTGAATATGTAAAGCTCTGAACTTCGCTCTCTGAAAAATCGTCCACTTAAATGAACACAAATTCAGTCAGTATAAAAAAATGTTATCATGACAGAAAATATGGTGTACCAGACTATTGCAATTCGAACACTAAAGCCTTAATATTTTAAACCCCATCAATATGCGCCTCAAAAGCACAAACGGTAAAGCATTCAGATTAAAAATTAATTTGCTCAAAATATTTTAATATTTTATTTAATTTTATTTTCATTTTAGTAAAACTAGACTATATAGAGAATTTTGATCAAAAATTTTGTTTAGTGTTATAAAACAAATGTCAAAATCTGACATCAGGATCACTGCCGCATAAAAAGTTATTCTGGCTCAAAAGTTTTTCGATCTATCAAGAAACTGATTTTCGCAATCTTTGAGCCTGAATATCTTTTACGCAGTGATCTCGATGTCGATTTTTGATACCTATATCTCTTGAAACACCAAAATAAACCGAGTAAAAAAAAAAAAAGTACTAACCTCATTTTATATATCCAGCCTTATTTCACTGGACTATATCAGTCCGAAATAATTTTCGCAGACTCTGCAAAAAATTTGGGTATTACATTTAATGAAACTCTCACGTGGAACAATCATATTATTTTCTCTATTGGTAAAGTGTATGGAATGCTACGTACGCTTTGGATAACACAGCACTTCACACCGCAGCACATAAGAATGCTTTTGGCCAAATCTTATCTGATTCCAACACTGTTATATGGTTGCGAAATATTTGCTAACTGTGATAGTGCCGTCAAACGTAAACTGAATGTATTTTATAATAATATTACAAGGTATATATTTGGCCTGAAAAAATATGACCACACAACATATTTTGCGAAGCGGATATTTTCCATGACCTTTGACAAACTTTTAGAGTATAGAACTTTACTTCTTTTACATAAAATAATAATCACCAAAGAACCCTCATATCTGTACAATAAACTCAGGTTTTCAAGATCCCAACGTTCAAAACAGTTAATATATATGCGACATAATCTGCTGGCATCAGAACGGCAATTCTTTATTTACGGAATACGTCTTTGGAATTCACTGCCACATCAGCTGCAAAATACCTGCAACGCATCACGTTTCAAAGAAGAACTTTTTAAAAAATTAACTTTATAGCAATTTCCTGACTTGTAGTATTGTTTTATGTAGGCCCCCATTTTTTATATTATTATTTTGTATTCAGTTGTGATTCTTTTGTAATTTAAGTTTTGTAATCTTTAATTAAGTCAATCAATTCTAACGTCAAATTTAATTAAGTTTTAAATTATTTTTAATTAGTTGTTTTACATTGTTAAATCAAATTTATTTATTCCACATGCTATTGTAAAGTATTAAAGTGACTTATGCTGTCATTATAAGGTTCTTTGTAATCTTTAGCATAAGGATTTATATCAATTAATAATAATAAATAAATAAATAAATAAATAAAATAAATAAACTATAAGTTGTACGAAATCAGCTCTCACGACTATATAAGTAGAGACAATATACTTTCTGGCAATATTCTACATTAGTGCATTTGCATTTGAACATCTTTTTTAGAGCTATCTATCCAGCAGTTGATAAGACTAAAATTTCCAGACAAAATTATTTTTGCTTTTTAATAAATCCTTCTGCTATCCTTGGAGCAAATCGAGTACCATGCTGTTACAAATTTCCTTATCAAGCAAAGAGAATCAGTTCAAACCTGGAAGAGATGTCATTCATTAAAGGGGACTGCCGTCCGATTAAAATTACGGCTTACAAGCGCCATAACCTCTTTAAGCAAAGCAGGGACTCACTTGAAGACGACACAAGGTTGATAGAAGTAACCTCTCTGGAAATCATTCAGAAAGTCAAAAATATTGGAAGATGCCCGACTAAAAAAAACAAAAAGGCACACCACCACCTAAGAAGTTTAAGGTGTCAAAGTTGCCTGAGGAAATCATGGCGATAGACTTTTGTGTTTCAACATATATCCTGTTAATAGAATACAAAGATAAAAATGTCCCCACAACCGGAGAATGAGTGCTACGATAACGTGCCTGTTAACAAGATCCGTGTTGCGATGGCCGCCCTACAAAAAGTCCTATTTAGAAAGACCTTCGTGGGAAGAAATTTTCAACGGAAGAAGAAGTGAAGTCGTTTAATTTTTTGGTTTTTAAGTGAAAGATAAGGCGTTAGGAAATAATGCCCAATAAAATAACGCCCAAAACAAAAACGAAATTACGCCCAAATAGTTTTCATACAAATTTTGGCGATAATCATTTTGGAAATAACGTTCAAAAATTTGGGTCTTATTTCGTTTTTTTTGGCCATTATTTCATTTTCTTTTATTTGAACGAAATAACGCCCAAAAAAACGACATTAAGCCCAAAATTTTGGGCGTTATTTCAAAAATGATTATCTTCCAAATTTATATGAAAATATTTTGGGCGTTATTTCATAATTTTTGGGCATTATTTCGTTTTTGTTTTGGGCGTTATTACGTAATTTTATTTCTTGGGCGTTATTTCGTTTATTTTTTTGGGCCGATATTTCATTGTGCGTTATTTCCTTACGCCTGAAAATATTTTGGGCGTTATTTCGTTTTTGTTTTTGGGCGTTATTTCCTAACAAGATCAAAAAAATGTTTTAGGGTAGCAGAAGGGCAGGAAAAGTAAATTTTTATTGCAACTTCTTACTCTCCATTCCGCGGACTTAAACATTTCCTTTCGTAACTTAATTCAAATTGATTTTTTTTTAAGTTTACTACATACTTAGAACATTTTTCTGTGTTATACTCGTAGTGCGGCCTAAATTTAGTCTGGCAGCATTGTCATTTGTTGAAGGAAAAAACTCTAAAATATGCATCTACAACAATGGTGGCGCACATTTTTTTTTCGTGCTCTTCTCTTGTAAATTTATGCATTTGGCAAACATTTTGTACTTTGGTTTATGACTGCGATGTGGTATATTTTTAGTGATGCAGTTTTTTTTCGTTTTTTGCCCTTTAAAGTGGGTCATCTCAGTGCGATTAGATGTTAAATTGACATTGACATTTGCGCTTTTTCTGCTTCAGCAATGTTAAATCGTGCTTTGGATTTTGGACAATATACGAGCAAGATTTGTTACAATTTGTTGTTGTTTTTTTTTTAAAAAAAAACATAAACTTTACCATGCTTATGTTGTAATTACAATTTTGGTGCAAGAAATTTTTTTTTATAATTTTGGTCATGAATGAAGTGTTTTTCATTTATTTTCGGTTTTTTGAAGTGCATTGCTTAAGATATCTGGACTGATTTAAGTTAGTGCCAGTCAAAAGATTGTCTGAAAGACCATTTTGTCTGCAAGATCAATTCTCATTTATTTCAGTCTTCTTGTTTTATCGTCAACGAAATGTTCCAGAAATTAAAAACTTTATATGGGTACCTTACCGTACCGTACCTACTCCATACCAAAATATGCCTTTTTTTGTCCCCACCTATTTTTTTTATTTTTTTATCACTTAAAGATAAGAATATGATGAACTTAACTTCTGGAGCATTTTACAAAACAGGAACATGCACTTTTAGGGTTGCCATATGTTTTCTTTTTAAGTTTCGCTCAAACAATATATTTAAAAAATTAAAATAAAATTTTAGTCTCAAAATGCTTAAATAAACTATAGAAAAAATCAACATAAATTTTTAGGGTTGCCAGATGGTTGCTTTCTAAAATTTATTTTAAGTCTAAATTTTTTTTTGTTGATTTGGCTATAACAATTATGCACTAAAAAATAATAGTTTAAGTCGGTAAAAATTGATCGACGCTTAAATCGTTAAAATCATCGAACCGAAATTTGGTTTTAAGACCACTCCGAAAATGTTTGTACAATACAATTTCAAAAAGGTTTACCGGAGCGGTTCTGAAATCAAAAATTTCAATTTAGTCAAAAAACAGAAGAATTAAATAATATTTATGCTCCATTTTTAAAAAGTTTGTTTAAGTGTTTTAAGGCAAAATTTTAGTTTTTTTTTTTATAAAAATGGTTCAAGCGAAACTAACAAAAAAAAAAAAAAAAAAAACAGTACAGTTTTAAAAAGCTGTCTGAGCGTTTTTGAAACTAAAGATTTCAATTTAGTCAAAAAAGTAAGAATTATGTACAAATTTCCAAAAATACCAGATGGCAACCTTAAAAATGTATGTCGGATTTTTAAAAAGTTTATTTAAGTGTTTTAAGACTAAAGTTACATTTTTATTTTTTAAATATATAGTTTAAGCAAAACTAATAAAAAAAAACCAGGTGGAGGGATAAAAAAGCGACGGAGAATGATGAAACGGAGAATGACGAAATGTTACAAAAACAGTAATATCACAATGAAAATACCAAATATCTTTTAAAAAGTTAAAACTGGTGCAGAGCCTCTCTTATTGCTTATTGATTTAATTATATAAATATCAAATAATATGTTTAGTAATATAAAAAAAAAAAAACTAACGCGAAGAATGATGCACACTTGCTGTCCTTACAAAATTTTTAAACATTTTTAAGATCAAAACTGACTGATCTGAAAAAAAACTGAATCTTTACTTTTTCTTCACTTTCTGTTCTCTATTTACTCAACATTTAAAAAAATTTTCAGTTAGAATAAGAAAAACTAAGCGGAGATAGCCCGAAATGAGGAACCGACCTCCTATGTATGTCAATCCTGTATAAAAAAGATTTTTCGATGAGTTAACACAGAAAAACAGTAGCTCAAATATATGTATAAAGAATGTCGTATAAGTTTTTTTTTTAAAAATAACGTAAAATGTAAAACGAGCAAATTGAGTGCACTAAGGTGGGGCTAGGAACAGGACGGAGAATGAGTTTTTAGTAATTTATTTGATAATTTTATAGTAAAATATTATTTTTAATTTTTTTTTTAGCTTTTTGTATAGAAGCTCAGGTTAAGTATTTGTAATAAATGGTTAAAATATCAAATTTTGAATTTAAACATGATGCTGACCCCCATGACAATGAATGGTGCATTTTTTGGAGAATCATCGATATACAGAAGGTTAAAACATTTACTTATTTGTGGTTGGAGATCAAAAGCTAGTGAAAAGCAAAATAAAATTAATATACGTTAAAAATAAAATTAGATATACGTTTCGATGAACGATCAAATAGCTACCTCTCCTGAAAAAGAAATGATGATACATTCTAGACAGTTCTAATGCTCAGTCCAAAATTTTTAAGATAGTTTCTGAGAAATCTTAAATTTTGTTAGAGTGCAAAATAGCAAGTGCATTTATTGAAAAATCTCTACAAAAGAGAATTTTTGAAATTTAACCAAAATCACAACAATTTCTCTATTTTTAGATCACGCACAGACAATCCAACTAAGCCAACGAACTCAGTCGCTCACTTCACAGACGGTTACACAGCAAACAAACAACTTTTGGAATGATGTCTTAAGACTCTTCAAAGTGATAATAACTACCGAGCATTTCGAAAATCAGTACCTACAGTGTAAACAATAAAGTCGTTGGAAAGAAAAAAAAGTAGTAGATTTACTGCTGTTTTAAGCTTGACACGTCTGGTTGCAATTTTTTTTTTTTCGTATAAACGTAAACACAGATACATATTGTGATGGAGCAAAACAAAAGCAACAACAACAAAACATAATAGTAACAGAAACTGAGTCAGAAACAACAAAAACAGCTTTCTTGCAAATATGTAGTACGTAGCACAAATGTGTTTAGTTAAAAGTAGTAAGTAGTAGAAATGGCAATGGCAATGTAACAAAAATGAAATCCATTTGCTTAGGATATGACGAAGAAGTAGGAGAAGATGAAGCAGAAAAAAAAAACAAAGTAAAGAATGAAGTAGGTAGCAGCTTAAAGAAAATTCAATGAGTAAAAATGTTTATCTGACACGGATTCGATTTCTATTTGCATTTGTGAACTTAAGCCAAACGATGGGGAGTATGGGCGCTTGGGTTTCACACAAAAAGGTGAAAGTGGATTTAATATTTTCGTATGTAGTGGATGGATTGGTAGTGTGAAGAGTGTGGAATTGCAAAGAAAAGTGGGTAAGCATGTTCAGCAAGCTGTTGGCAGTAGGTAACAGTAGCAGCAGCAGCAACAGCAGCGGCAGCAACAATAAAGACAAAAACAGTGAAGAAAAATGATATGCAGTCGTATTAGTGACAGTGGAGCTTAAATCAACTTTGATTTATGTACAAGGGAGGATTCCAGTTCAAAATACATAGTTTTTATGAAATACTGTTTCAGTTTAACCCATTAATGCCCAGCGGTGCCATACGGCACCCAAAAACTTTTTCACTTTAAAAATAATTTAAAAATAACCAAAGCAACATTTGACTTTGCGGAACAGATAATTAACAATTTGAATGTTTTCCCTTTAATTTAAAATTAATTTTTTTTTTAGTTTGTGTCAAGCGTTCGATGCAGTGGTTGTTTTTAAATTGTGTCTTGTGCGTGAAATGAAAAAATTTGCAATGCCGCAGTACCACAGGTAAACAATCAACAATCTTCGTGTATCTTTTTGAAATTTTTTTACACAAAGTTATTCTAGAAAGATTCGTTAATATTTTGAAATCAAAAACATTAAAATCTGTGCAAAATTAAAAGAGTTGTGATGATTAGAAAAACCAAAGGGCTGTACGGCACCGCTGGGCACTGGCTAGCATTTTTTTTCTGAGTGCCATATGGCATCGCTGGGCATTAGCTAACAATACATTGTGTACGTAAGTGGGTGCTAACTCTCATCACAACACAATTTGTATAGTGTAAAATCTACATGTTAGGTTTTTATTTTTGACTTTTAGGGAATAAGTTTTAATTAAAGAGACATTTGAATGCCTTGTTGCATTTGCTAAAAAGAGTTTCACCTCAGCAGGATTTAAATCTTGCAGCCGAACATACTATTACTTTTCTCCTTAATTATGCTGTAATCTTAATTTATAGCTTTTTTTGAGTAGTAAGTGATAAATAATGTATAATTTAATTGTTTGAATTACATATAAGGGCATTTTTTACTAAAAACAGTAAAATTTTCCTGTTACATAAAAAAAAACAAATGTATATCAATGCCCAGCGGTGCCAAATGGCATCCAGTCATTGAGCCGTTCCTAACCAAGACTTTGTAAAATTTTTTTTCTATAAAAATAACTTAGGTCCAGGAGGCTAACTCCTGAAAATTTCAGCATCGTATTTACCGTGGTTTCCGTTGGGCATTAATGGGTTAAGTTAAAAAAAAAACAAGTTTTAACAATTTAAAATTTTAATCACTCTTAATATGGGATACTACCCATAAAAGAAAAGAGCTTAAGTAAATGATATACAAGGAAGTTGTAAGTAATAATGGCAAAATAAGCAAGTAATAAGTAAAGAAGACCCAGCGACGTGGTATGAACTAAGGAAGTTCGTCATCTTAAGCTTTAAGCCCATGCAGAAGCAGGGTAACTTCAAATAAAGTGAAGTGTCTTCATTCGTTTTTGCTTTTAAATGCCCTGTCATTGTTGGTTCTTATTGTTGTTGCTGTTGTTGTTATTCCACTGAAAAGTATTATTTCAATCCAAAGCTAAGTTAAATCAAATAAAACCACAAAAAAAAACCAACTAACTCAAATGGTTTATTCCTCAAAAGCAGGTATATGGAGTTCTTTAGTCTGATGATGTTGGTGGTGACGATTACCTGATTTGTTGTAGAACTTCAAGACAAAATGACTACATTTATTTTCATCAAATCCTTGTCATTTGATTTTATTGTTTGGGTTTGTGATGTCTGATGGATTTTGTAATGTTTTCAACCTATGTTTGCGGTAAGATTTCTTTATCTTTTCAAAAGTATTGTTACATTTGTGGCAAATGCTTTGTGAAGTTAAGCACTGATTGATTTTGAGCCAAGTAATTTTTTGAAAATTCAATTTTTATTAAATTTTCGTATTTACTTACGTCAGCATGAAAGGAAATAATATCTCATCAAATGTCGATTTTTTTTAAGGAATTAGACTTTTTTAAATTAAAGCCATTTATAATTTGGGCATAGCGTGCTCTTTGTTTGTGTGCAAATTGTAATGTGAACGTTATAAGAAATGTTTTGTTTCAGTTTTAAGTTCCGAAGGTAAGGAAACATAAGGATTATATAAAACGAACGTAGGAGTTTCAGAAAAATACAATACCAGCAAAGTTTCGTTTAACTAAACTAATTTAAAAAGGACCAAAATTGTTTGGATTATTTGAAAAATCAAGAGCCATCAAATGAATATTGCACCACTTTCGTAAGCTACTCAATTATCAAAATGAATTTTGCTGTGATAGCGGTTAAAATATAAATATTTCCATATGAAATTACTTTGCTAAATTTGTTGTTTTTTTTATGTACGAGTACAATAAATAAATATACATACTTACGTGCATATGTATTGTACGTATTCGTATATTGTTTTTATGTAAGCCTTAAGTGTACAAATATTTAAATACAAAAATTTGTTATTTTTCCCCGTTTTTTTTTTCTGTTTGAAATATTTCGAGTACATTTATGGCTTACGTTTAGTCTACGTGTGTGTGTGTCTGAACAAAGTAATTGTATAAGCAATTTATAGCACTTAAACATTTACAAAGGCATAAAAATACAGTTGACACTCCATAAACAAAACAGTTATTTAGAAAGTTATGAATTCCTTTGAATAATTGGGAAGTACTTGAAATTTGAAAATATCTATACCTACTAATATTATTAATTCGAAAGTACAATAACTCTGTCTGTCTGTATGTTACCTTTTTACGCCTGAACCGTTTAACCAATTTGGATGAAATTTTCTATGGAGACAGATAGAGACTCTAGGAAGGATATAGAATAGTTTCTACCCCTAAAATCATCCTTAAAAGGGGTGAAAAGGTGGACGGAAGTTTGTATAAGAAATCAATTACAGCTGAATCAATTTCAAAGAGATTTGGTATGGAGATAGCAAGAGACCCTAGAAAGGATAGGATAGTTTCTTTCTCTAAAATCATCTTTAAAAAGGCTGAAAAGGGGGATGGAAATTTGTATGGAGAATCAATAATTGCTGAACCAATTTAGTTCAAATTTGGTATGGAGATAGTCAGAGACCCTAGAAAGGATATAAGATATTAGTTTCTACCCCTAAAATCATTCTTAATAGGGGTGTATGTTAACTTGTTGAAAGACAAATAAAATTTGGAAAATAAATAAAAACAAAAACGTGTTGAATGTGAACGTGCCCGGTAGGAGGAAGAGCAATCCAATAGATACGATATAAGATATAAGGCCTTATTTGAGAGCCAGTAGCCCTTCCTTTCTTTTGTACACATGATGTCATGGGCACCAAGTCCTAGTACTCACGCTTCTGCAAAGAAGGCAGCAAAGCAGGCATTCTACGATCGCTTTTAATAAGAATGGACAGAAACAGGCAAGCCGCCTTCCCTCTTGTTTTCTTTTTTAACACATGTTGTCATTGGGCACCAAAGCCTGACACTCTCGTTTCTACAAAGAAGGCCTTCTACGAATGCTTCTAACAAGAAAGGGCAGAGACATGCGTGCGGTCTTGCCTCTTTTTTGCACATGTTGTCAAAGAAGACAGCGATGAAGGTCTTCTGCTATCGCTTCTAACATAAAAAGACAATAGCACTTAGTTAAGCAAGTGGCAAGCTTTCTAATAGATCTGTTTATGGAAGGCGTCGGAACATGTTTAAAAGATCTTAAAGTCGGTAAGAAAGAACAAAACTTGTGTTATCGGGATCTGAGATATTGTTTAAGAAGTAAGTAATTGCTTTGAAGGTAGGTAGGTGAACAACTCAGATAATACAGTTCTCCAATGCTTTTCCTCTCTTAATTTTAAATAACAATTTCTATAGATTTTAGTGTGCTGATTACAAGAAAAATAGTGGGAAAACTCAATCACTTCACAATTTTCAGTAATTTAAAATTTACATACATGTTTTGGAATATACTTACATGTCTACCTACTGAACGTATAAATATCGTATTTGCGCAACCTATTTTTTTGATGCTTTAAAAGATTTATAAGAAAAATGGGGTTGATTGGAAAAGGGGACGTTGTACCTCCCCTACAAAAAAAAAAAAACACAAAATAATTGATTTGAGTCGCAAATGCTTTTGAAACACCTCTTTTATTATGTTCCCCAGTATTTCTTAGCAAGAAAATAAGGTTTAATAGGTCTAGTTTGTCTATATGCGTTATATCGTTTTTATGTGGGTCTTCTTTCATAAAAATGCAATCAGAAGGCTATGGCAATCGAGGTCAAGCTGCGCAAATGGAGATGGATTGGTCACACTCTCCGGAAACCACACAGTGAAGTTTGTCGCCAGGCTCTTGAGTTGAATCCACAAGGTAGTAGAGCACGTGGTAGACCCAAAACCAACTGGAATAGGTCGCTGGAAAAGGAAATCCAAGAATCGGGAAAGTCGTGGCAAGAGATTAAAGTCATCGCAAGGGATCGTGACAAATGGAGAGATTTCATATTGGCCCTATGCTTCTCCTAGGAGTTAAAGGAGAATACATACATACATAGAGCAGCGTTCCACCCTAATAAGTAGGTATATTGAAAAAAATCATACGAATCTGAAAAGTTGATAAGAAACAAATTTTTTAAAACGTATAATTTGTTGAAATTTTGAATAACAGTTGTAGTTTGGTTATCTGGCGCTTACTGTATTGTTAACTATTTCGCTGATGAGCGAATACACCAGTAGCGATAGCAACTACAAAAACAATGCAAATTTTGATGTCAATCTGTATGTTTTATAACAAAAAAAAAAAAGAAAAGTTGCCGCCACAGTGGCTGGCACTGCTGCGTTCGTTTTTTTTTTTTTTTTTTGTCGCTCTCCTTATACACTTGTCTCTTTAATGGCTGTTGTTATGACAATCGATTTTTGTTTGTATTGAAATCGGTGTATGAATGTTTGTGTGTGAATTTTTTCATGCATTCATATGAGCATGTATTTTCATACATATTTAGTTATATGCTTTGACACATTTTTGGTATTTTAATTCAAATAATTTAAATTGTATATAAAATTTATTAACGAACACAAAAAGACCTTAAAAAATATTTTTTTTTTTTTTAAATAAATTAAATTTTATTTTGGTGAATGTTGTGCTTTTATTTTAATTATTTATTCATATTACAGAAATAAATATGCATATGATAGGTATGTTTTACCGTAGGTAAAATGCCAATGTGCGTCAAAGAGTTCAATTAAAATGAATTATTTTAAATCAAAATATATAAAATCATGAAAAGATTTGAATGACAAATGAAATTTTATTGTAAATGCGAATAATTATTTATTTACATACATGAGTAAGTATATCAAATTAAAATTCAGGACTAAAAATTAATATAATTTTTAAACAAATTTAAGGCAATTAGTGTTTGATTATGTACATACAACTGCAATAAACATATCGAGCCCTAACCGCAACAGTAGCGTATGCGACATTTTTTCGAAATTTTTTTTTTGATGCAAATATGTTCTAAAATGTCATTCACATCTATATGCCAAATATTAAAACTGAATTTTGTGTATTAACAAAGATATCGCAATTTCAATTATGTCGTAAGAGCCACATATGTTTTTTTGTTGACCGCAAAAAGAACGTAAGCACCTCAAAAACCAGAGAAGGAGGCGTGGCAGGTATGGAAAAGTATATATATTCCTCGTCAGAATCACCTTTTAAGTCGGTATCGTCATGTCCGTCTGTTTGGATGGATGTTTGTGTGTCCGTGGAAATATTATTCACGGGAAAACTTAGATAATTCGATGAAATTTTGTAAAGAGGGTTCGTTGTAAAAGTTAGCTCGAAGGATTGAAAATGAAGCTCAAAGCCCCAGTCTTTTACTTTAAAAATCAGTTTGAATTATATCGATATCTTTTTTTGTCTTCGAAATATCGTAAGCTGAAATATCAAAAAAACGTGGATTTTTCTTTTTTCACCTTTTCAGGTTAGAATAATTCGAAGAAGAAAAAATATATCGATATAATTTAAGCTGGGTTTTGAAATAAAATAATAGAGCTTCAAGGTGTTTTTTAATGTTTTATGGCTAGGGATTTCCTAGTTCTATTGTATAACTTCAAAAGAATAAAAAACAATTTTATTTTAACTTTTCACAAAATGGATGGAAAATTAGTCTTTAGGCTAGAATTTCTCTCAAACTATTTCAGATATAGCAATTCTAAGACCAGATTCGGATTCAACATCAAATTTACATTGAAGATGATTTTTTTTTGTTTTCGTCCGTTGCTAATTTTTTAACAAAAAATTTCAAAAAAAAGTTTTTAAAAATACAATATCTCGTTAACGCGATCAGTTAAAATTTCCAAAAACAATATTTTTGAATCTACAAATAAACAGAAAACTAACTGCACACCCAGTTTTTAGTGAGTTTTGGTCAAACTTTTTTGTTTAATGCAGAAACAATGTGAAGACCATTTGGTAACCTGAATTCGACTCGGAAAATCGATCAGCTCGTTGACCGATTTAAAAAAAAAACTTTTTCTGTCTATTTGGACCTCTATGAATAACTTCGCAAAAAAAAGACCTGGAATGGGACTACATCGGAGTAAAACCAAGTTCAAACGATGTGTGTGTGTGATATTTTGTAAGTTTTTAATACAAAATAGTACTGTAAATTAACAATTTTACAGTCAATCTGACCGTTTTTGTGGGTTGGTACAATTTCAACCGTTCATATTGTTACAAATTTATTTTTGTGTATTAAATAAATGTAACAAATGTATTCTTCAAACGCAAAACCATGTAATTTAAAAAAACGTATGCGCCACATTTTAATTTCAGTCTTCGCCAAGAGTGACTGCGAAAATGTCGTATGCGCCATAAATGAGTGAAATATGCACAAAATCAATTTAAAAACGCGTCTATTATTTATATGAGGTCTAATATAGACTGCATTTAACTTTTCAAAAAAATCCGCCATGCATGTTCGAAAAAAAATGAAAAAAACTCTCTCCTGTAAAATTTGCTTTTTGTCGCATACGCTACTATTGCGGTTAGGGCTCGATATTTATTTCGCAAATAATGTTTATCAAACAACATGCTTAGTTTTGCTGAAAGATTTCATGGTTTTTCATAAATACGCTTTGCAGAAGATTAGGCCTTATTCATGTTTACTGCATTCAGTATCATCTATTACATTTAAGATTTTAAATTAAAAGGAAAATTTGCATTTGAATTTTTTTTGTATGAATATGAAGTTAATATCAAAATATTATTTATGTCTTCATATCCAGCTGCTTAAAATATATTGTTAACGTGTGATATGTAGTTCCCCAGTTGAAATAACTTTCTCTGGGATGTTTTATCGTATGCCACAAGCTCATACTTAAGCTAAAAACTCATAAACAAATGTTAAACGTTTGCGAAAATAGCTCACAGCCAACCCTTAAGTAAACCAAAGATTAAATCTAACGTATAGTACCGTTACAGCGCACACTTTGCACTTGCCAAAACAGTTACTCTCTTGTTGTGTGTGGCAGCAGTATAACAACAACAACAACAAAAACAAGGAAAGCATTACCAACAAAAACAAACCGAAGTAATGTCAACTTAATAATCGAAATGGCGACCAAACAGCAAAACAGTGGGCCAAACAATAGTCGAGAAAACTTCTTCCAATAGATTTGGGGCTGAATCGCCGCATCGTAGTTCGTAACGTGGGATCATGTATTTAGTAATATGAAATACATGATTTTACGTCACGACTTGTACGTTCACGGATGCGTCAATTCGAACTTTGTTCGTTTTCTGTATAGTATATGCCTGCGTGATTGGCCCTATGCTCCTCCTAGGAGTTAAAGGAGAATACATACATACATACATACATATGCCTGCGTGAATTTTGTGTATGGGCCATTCCATCAATTGGCGGCATGGTTTTGTACCCGTGGTTCTCCGATTTCGACCAAACTATAGAATACCATAATATAGACCAGAAGAAGAATATCCGTCAACTTTTTAGTGGTCAAAGTTGCTCCACTGTTTTTTGGCGCGCAATTCAAATTTCGATCAAACGAAAAAATGACTATTTCTTTTATTTTTTAACGACCTGAAAATTGAGTGCAAGAAATTTTGAAGTTATACAATTCTATGTAAAAAAATCTCAGCTTTCCGATAAAAATATTTTCAAAATCCAGAAACATTTTCAAAATCCAAAAAAAACCATTTTTTTTCCAAAAAAAACAGTTTTTTGTGCTTTTCCCCCAACTTTTTTTCAAAATTGACTTTTTCATTCGATTCCTCGTTCAATTTTACATAAGAATCAGTGTTCAAAAATATGGGACTCTGATCCCATGAACAGCAAAAAAAATCCAAAGTTATCGCTATACGGCGCAGTCTGTTCGCTTAGAAGGTTGTGTGCAGGAGGCAAATAACACTATGCAACAAATGGGTAAAAATTTTTTCCCCGGGGAATGCCATTATTCATTTTATATGTAAAATAGGCTGCTGATTCCGAAAATTGCATTATTTTTTTTTTTATTTCGTGTCGTTTTTGAGATATCGGTCATTTTCGGTTTTCGGACCAAAAAAAAGAGATAGGTCCATTTAAATACAAATATCTCAAGAACCAATATTTGTGTTCAAACGTATTATATCTCATATTAAAAATAATTAAATTACCTCCAAATGATATTCACATTACTTTTTAGTTGGTTTGTTAGTTTCGGCGAAATAAATTGATTTCTAAAAAAAAAACATTTTTTTTTTCGAAAAAATTAACAAAAAATCAAAATCAACTGCAGATTTATACAAGAAGAAATAACTTTTTTATAATTTTTCTTTCTTTTGAATCATAGACTATATATTTTAAATAAAATAAGATACCATTTAAAAAAATCGATGGAAAAATGCAAAAGTTGTATACAATTCATTGAAAAGTTACCAAAATGCGTTTTTCCGTATTTTTTTCGTTTTTATGTAATAAACTGTTCGATAATATGAAACTTTTTGTAAAACACATGAGAAAATCCAAAAAATTCTTAAAGTAGGCGTTAAAATAAAATACCCGTGTCTCGTCGTTTTTCTCCAGCACATCAGATTTTTTTTTAATCGATTCTTGAAGTTTTTTAATCCACTGTACATGAAAAATACAAAAATAGCGCATTTTTGTGTTAAATCGATTAATTTAACTATATGATCCTTACATTTGAGGTGTATTATGTGTTCAGTAAACTTATGCAGGATATTACGAGGAATATTTTTGTAGAAAATTTTAACCCTCTAAGACCCTTACATGTGGGTCATTTTGACCCCCTCACATTTAGGTCAAAATGACCCACATGTAAGGGTCTTAGAGGGTTAAAATTTTCTACAAAAATATTCCTCGTAATATCCTGCATAAGTTTACTGAACACATAATACACCTCAAATGTAAGGATCATATAGTTAAATTAATCGATTTAACACAAAAATGCGCTATTTTTGTATTTTTCATGTACAGTGGATTAAAAAACTTCAAGAATCGATTAAAAAAAAATCTGATGTGCTGGAGAAAAACGACGAGACACGGGTATTTTATTTTAACGCCTACTTTAAGAATTTTTTGGATTTTCTCATGTGTTTTACAAAAAGTTTCATATTATCGAACAGTTTATTACATAAAAACGAAAAAAAATACGGAAAAACGCATTTTGGTAACTTTTCAATGAATTGTATACAACTTTTGCATTTTTCCATCGATTTTTTTAAATGGTATCTTATTTTATTTAAAATATATAGTCTATGATTCAAAAGAAAGAAAAATTATAAAAAAGTTATTTCTTCTTGTATAAATCTGCAGTTGATTTTGATTTTTTGTTAATTTTTTCGAAAAAAAAAATGTTTTTTTTTAGAAATCAATTTATTTCGCCGAAACTAACAAACCAACTAAAAAGTAATGTGAATATCATTTGGAGGTAATTTAATTATTTTTAATATGAGATATAATACGTTTGAACACAAATATTGGTTCTTGAGATATTTGTATTTAAATGGACCTATCTCTTTTTTTTGGTCCGAAAACCGAAAATGACCGATATCTCAAAAACGACACGAAATAAAAAAAAAATAATGCAATTTTCGGAATCAGCAGCCTATTTTACATATAAAATGAATAATGGCATTCCCCGGGGAAAAAATTTTTACCCATTTGTTGCATAGTGTTATTTGCCTCCTGCACACAACCTTCTAAGCGAACAGACTGCGCCGTATAGCGATAACTTTGGATTTTTTTTGCTGTTCATGGGATCAGAGTCCCATATTTTTGAACACTGATTCTTATGTAAAATTGAACGAGGAATCGAATGAAAAAGTCAATTTTGAAAAAAAGTTGGGGGAAAAGCACAAAAAACTGGTTTTTTGGAAAAAAAATGGTTTTTTTGGATTTTGAAAATGTTTCTGGATTTTGAAAATATTTTTATCGGAAAGCTGAGATTTTTTTACATAGAATTGTATAACTTCAAAATTTCTTGCACTCAATTTTCAGGTCGTTAAAAAATAAAAGAAATAGTCATTTTTTCGTTTGATCGAAATTTGAATTGCGCGCCAAAAAACAGTGGAGCAACTTTGACCACTAAAAAGTTGACGGATATTCTTCTTCTGGTCTATATTATGGTATTCTATAGTTTGGTCAAAATCGGAGAACCACGGGTACAAAACCATGCCGCCAATTGATGGAATGGCCCGTATATTTCTTACGATGTTATATTTCTGGAAGACTGTTGTTGTTAAAAAATACTCATTCTTAACTTTCTTTTATTTTTTCAGTTTTTTCATCAGTTTTTGATTTTTATTAACTTATTTATTTATTTAAGTATTTTACTTAATTTATAAAGTAAAAAAGTTTTTGATTTTTGTTTTTTAAAAGTTAACAAAAACAAATTATTTTATACGTAGGCTGCTCGATATATTTCTGGCCTAGGCAACACTAAGTGTTGCCAGGTGCAATCTGACATTTCTGTTAGAAAGTTTCATATTTTTTAGCATAAACGTACTCAGAACGTTTTGACGTACCACCATCAATTGTGTTGTTTACAGTGACTTGAAAAATCAATTTGGCAAAAAAATGGAATTAACTCGTGAACATTTTTGTGCGATCATTTTTCACAACTTTCGACGTGGATTATCACGACAAGAGTGCATCGATGGACTTAAATCTTTGTATGGCAATGAAGCACCATTTTATGACACTGTGAAAAACTGGCTTAATGAATTCAATCGTGTCCGACGCTCGCTCAAAGACGAATTCCGTGAAGGTCGTCCAAAAATGGCCGTTGTGCCAGAGAACATTGATGCCGTGCGTGAACTGATAATGCAAGATCGTCATTTGACATATCGTGAGATAGAGGCATTTTTGTACATTAGTTCCACTCCAATACATTTGATTTTGCATGAGCACCTGGCCGTAAAAAATGTTTGTTCTCGTTGGATCCCGTACAATTTGACAAAGGCTCGTGTCGATTGGTGTAAAGAAATGTTGAAAAAATACGATTACGGTGCTTCAAAAGACGTTTATAAGATCGTCACAGATGACGAATCATGGATCTATGCGTATGAGCCCAAAACAAAACAGCAATCGACCGTGTGGGTCTTCGAAGACGAGCCAAATCCAACGAAAGTTGTTCGTGAGTAAAGCACTTCGAAGTAATGGTCGCCTGTTTCTTCGGCAAAAACTGGTCATGAGCCGACTGTTCCACTTGAGCAACGTTGGACGGTCAATTTTGAGTAGTACACTACAATTTGTTTGCCTAAAATCTTCGGAGAAATTCGAAAAACGAACAAGAGAAGACGAATCATTGTTCACCATGACAAAGTGATTTCTCACACATCGGCTCAAACCAGCGCCTTTTTGACCGGCCAGAACGTCGAATTGATGGGTCATCCGCCGTACAGCCCTAACTTGGCACCCAATGACTTCTTTCTATTCCTGCGCATCAAGAAAAAAATGCGTGGTCAATGATTTTCGTCGCCAGAAGATGCTGATGAAGCGTTCAAAAACCATGTTTTGGAGGTGTTTCAATCGGAGTGGAAAAATTGCTTCGACAATTGGTTTGAGCGCATGCAAAAGTGTATAAATCATGCTGGAGAATACTATGAAAAATAGTAAAACCATTTTTGATGATAAATATTCGCATTTTCATTATTAGGCCAGAAATATATCGTGCAGCCCACGTATGTGAGTTTTATTTCTAAAAATTGCTGGTTATTTTTTTATCTTTTTACTAAATTTTAAGAGTTTTATTTAGAATCAAACAAAAAACTTGTAAGCTATAAGTATTTCTTCAAATCGAAATTAAAAGTTGGTTTTTGTATTCCTCCTAACTATTTGCTAAAGTCAAATATAAATGGGCATATCCGAAAAAAATTTTCCCTCATATCATCGGGTTAAAACCACAACTAGACATCTACATTTTTCAATGTTTTGAAATTATAAAAATTCTCAATAGGTGAACAAGAGAATTTCGACATAATGGGCTGTCTGGAGGTCGTTTATCTGAAAATTTCGTGAAAATCGAGAGTTCCGGTAATCTTAATTTCTTAAGTAAAATTCAGATATATCGTATGTGTCACTCGGTGAGGGAATGGGTTTAAAAGTCTAAATGGCTCATTACGGCCACTTAAAAAGTCCTAAAATTCTGGAAAAATTCAAGCAAATTTCTTGATGAAAAATAAATCGACTTTGTTTTTTTATTTCAAGCCCCCATGCCGAGCTTATTTCAGTTTGAGTATCAGACCTTCGGTTCTCGCTTCCCTCGCCAACCCCTGCGTAGCATTTCTTCTTTTTAGTTCTCTCTCTGCGCAAAGAGATTATTTCTTATCGTCTTGTGTTTTATAATTTTTAAAATTGTTTTATTCGATACACAAACTTTCAAACTGTATCAACACAGTGCTTTATGAACGGTAACAAACATAAATTGTTACAGTGCTTCTCGAACTGTAATGTCACAGTGCCTTGCAAGCTTTGAGAAGGACGAATTATTTTAGTGCTCCCTAAACTGTATTAACACAGTGATTGTCAAACTGTGTCGAAGCTTCTCCCTGCGCGAAAGACTTAGGAAGCGAACTTGAGGTCCACCACGACGACCGAAAACTATTTTGTATAATACATAGAAAGATAAGAATTTTTTAGAAAATTTAGTCCAAGGCCTATTCGAGAAAAAGGTCTCCAAAATGGTAAGGGTCATTGATGGCGTCAACCATACAAGGTGTACCAATTTTAAGATATAGGGTCCCAAAATAAAAACAGTCTTCTTGTCATCTCATAGTTTTGCATTTAGAACTGCTTATATTAAAATGGGTACACTCTATATAGTTGACGCTATAAGTGATCCTTACTTTTTTATTAAGGGATACATTTTTGTCGAACGGACCTTGATAGTTTTCTGAACCATTTGCATGCTAGGTAAATTATCAGATAAAGGTTTCTTCAATGCCCGAGAAAGGTAAAAATGGGTAAAAAAATTATCCTAATTTATTGCGTCTAACTTCCTCGTAATCGTCAAGAATAGCAAAATTAATTTTAGCAAATTTTAAGGCTTATCAAATTCACTTCAAAAAAGGGTCAAGACACACCCCATTTGCGGTAATTTCAGATCTGAAAGCAACAACAAAAAAACGGTTGGCAGATTCGGAACCAGCAACGTTAAATTAATTAAAAAAAGTTTTCGAGATCTCGTTTAGAATTTTGCGTTGCACAGTGTTATTATTTCTGAGTTTTGAAATTGTTACCTTTGGCCTGGCCAAACATTAAATACCCTACACAGCAGTATTTCGAAAATTTTGCTTATATGGGAGGTGCCACACCCTCTTTTCCGAATTCACTTAGTTTTTCATCAGAGCTTGCATTTATAGTTCTTAGTATTTGAGTGAAATTTGGTTGGATCATCTGCAAAAATGTTTTCATTATAGCGTTTTGTACCTTTTGCTTATATAAGTGCCTCGCCCTCTTGTCCGATTTTATCTAGTTTTTGCTAAAAGCTTGTGTTAATAATTTTTAGTTTCTGAGTAAAATTAAGTTCGATTATCTCAAAAAACGCTTTCAGTATAGCATTTTGAAGCTTTTGCTTACATGAGAGGTGCCATGCCCTCTCGCTCGAATTTGCTCAGAGCTTGCGCTTACAATTCGCAGTCTTTATGTGTATTTTGGTTGCATTATCGTGAAAAATACTCAAAAAGTTGCATTTTAAATTTTTTTTTTTGTATGGGCGGTAGGCGTGTCCGTTGACCGATTTCGCTCATTTTCAATCCCCCGAGTTAACTTTGACGACGAAGGTTGTGCACCAAATTTCATTGAATTATCTTGCTTAGCTTTCCGAAAAAATGTATTTCCACACACAGCCAGCCAGACAGACGGACACGGCTATATCGACTCAGGAGGTGACGCTGATCAAGAGTATATATACTTTTCTATATCTGCCACACCTCCTTCTCTGCGTTACAAACGGAAGGACAAAGTGAATATACCCTGGGTGTAGGGTGAAATAGAAGGCTTTTTATTGAACCAAAATATAACTCACAATGTGGGCATCATGGATTATTGAAGCAAGATAAAGTAACAAGAAAATATTTTCGTTTTTTTGCAAAATAGTTAATATCTTCTTTTGCTTATGAGCCCGGGAGTATCAGTAATATATTGAAGTTAAAACTATTGTATCAATCAATTATAAAAGATTGAAAATAAATTTTCGAGTTCGCTAAAGGCGGTCATTTTCTGCAAATAATTATTTTCAGGAAAAAGTTTCATTCTGGAAAGTTTCGTTTTTGAGAAATAATATTAATTTTTAAGAATGAAATGTTTTGAATTTCAGATATCACCAGAAGTGGTGCCCAATTCTTGTTATAAATTTGTTCTCAACCACTCTTAGAAGTTTTTACTTACCGCCTTTTGAAATGAAGTGTTTGTTTTGTATTTTCCCAAAAATTTCGGAGCCACGTCTCAAAATTTTGTTTTTTAAAAACTACTGTTTCCATCGTGCACAATAGAATATAAGCGCACAATATACATATACTATTATAAGAGTATATATACGTACAGACACAAAAAACCTACATACAGGATCAAAACTTTTTGACCCTTAAAATACCCAAAATATGCAAGAGGGTAACAGCAACTGCAGCAATACCAAAGTGCTGCAGCAGCAACACTAAACACAACTGCATATTGCTGTGGGTGTTGCTGCTTGTACTCCTGCACTAAGTGCTGCCCTTAATATTTTGCATTTAACATTTAGCAGCAATGCAATGCTGGCAATTATTTAATGCCAGTCCCTGTGTGTTGGTGGTGGTGGTGGTGGCGGTGGTTTTTGCACTCATCTTTGCTTGTGTGTGCGTTTATAACTTAACCAGAATTTTACTATGTTACCCCACATTGTTGTTGCACTTGTTGTTGTGCACTAATTATTGCTGTTACTGTTGTTTTGCTGCTTTGACTGTTGCTGTCGTTAAGTTGATACAAAACTTGTTGTTTTCACCGCTGCGGTTGTTGCTTACTAAATGTTGCTATTGCTGCTTGCAGTGTTGTCGTTGCGGTAGTTTTTTGCTATGCAACAACAGCCATTGTTGCTCTTCTAAATGTTGTCCCACAGACAACAGTCGTGTGCAAAAAGTTTATTTGAGAGCACAGCAAAGTAAACTAAAGTCGAGTTGTCTCTTTTGTTGCTGACACTAATTTTGCTGCTGCAGATGCTGCATGGCTACCAAAAATTGCAGCTGAGTGTATGTCATGTGTATGCTATGCGTAAATTCAAAAAATAAATCTTCATATTACGATAAAATCTCATAATGTTTGTTTATGTTGCTACTGCTGCTGTTGCTGGTTGTATTGTTGCTGTAGCTGCTTTTTGACCTAAATTGATAGATTAAAAGAAAAATATTGCGATTTTTCTGTTCTGCTTTCACTGACTTTACTCAAGTGGAATTTTGTGACACTTAGGGCGTTCAAGTGAGAGTGCATCTGTTGGTGATTTTTTGTCTAATTACAAGGACACTTAGCGAATGGGAAGGCAACATTCTTTATAAGATTGACATTAAAAAGACTTGAGGGTTAAGTTGATGCTGTAAGAAGCACATTTGCTAAGCGACAAAGTGTTGTCTTGTCTTTTATAAAACAAATCAATTCAGACTGATAGCTCCCAAAACGTTTTCACAACTCTGATTGCACTTGAGCATAAAGAGCAAATACAACATGCACAACAACTACATCAATAACTTGCAGTCAACAGATTCTCTAATTTCCGTTCTGATTTGCTTCAGTGCATTTGTTATTGCCAATTTTTGGTTGACTGACAGAAAGCAATGCAATTGGACATGGAAAGCTTTAACTGCTGTATTTCATCATAAATTGGATGTGTTCACTGTTTTGACACAATTCTGTGAAACTCTGTATCATAGTCCATGAGTCACAGTCATTTATGGGTCGATTGTGGATAAAGTCGACAGTGATCTGTGAAAAAGTGAGTGAATGGAATTGAATTGACAATACGGTAATTTGCTGTAATCGCTTTCAGAAAAAATTGCTTCAGGGTGATGAAAGAGATCATATGAGCGACTCCACAACAAAGCCGTAATTTTGCATTCCACTAATTTTGTACAAATAAAACTTTCTTAAAATATATCTATTAACTCATTCCCCGCCAGTGATGCCATACGGCACAGTTAAAACGCATTACCTGAATGTGCACCAAAATCATTTTGTAACTTTTTCGCGCAGACTTGTTGTTTTTTATGTGCGTAGAAATATTTGATCTATCATTTGATGCATTTCACGCGTAAATATTCCATCAACTTTGCAAGCGTTAGCGGAGAGGAAGTGATTATTGAAAAATTATTCGAAAAAAATCGATTATGGCATCGAAACGTCGGCGAGTTGCAAAAAATTATTTTTTTGTATTTCGATTTTGAAAAAAGCAATTATGCCAAATTAAAGAGTAATGCAGTAGTTTCTAAAGTCCATTTATATTTTTCCATAATTTGTTCCTTGCTAAGTGACAGGCCTGAATATATTTTAAGTGTGCCATATGGCATCACTGGCGGGAACCGCTTATGAAAAGTTTACAGGTAAATTAATTTCCATTTATTTCAATAATTCAATTCATAAATAATTTGTATGGGGATAATATCTACCTGGGGGGTTTGAACACCAAAAAACCCATCCCGTGTGAATGGGCCTAGGTGTCATATGAATTTTTCGAGCCTTTTTTTTATGAAGATGTGCTGTAAATGATTGTGGATGCATCTAACTATTGGGATTATGCTTATCTTTGGTTACAATGCTTGTATTTAATCGTGAAGATTATTGGATCATTAAAGCCACGATTTTTGCTGGCATGTCTCGAAATAGTTTCAATCAAATAAGCCGTTTTATTCACTTTACACTGAAAAAACACATTGATACCTTTCACGCTGAGCATCATTTGATGAGTCCATGACACCGTATTTCAGACTGCTCTCATGCAAACAGTTTATTCAAACCAAACTTCTTCGATTTAGATACGTTGCATGCTTTCTGAACACTCTTGGAGAGTATTTGGTGTCCTTTCTGAGGAAAGTATTGTTGTATTCACTTTGTGGCAGCTCTATTACAAATGATAAACGCCTTCCTGACGACATTCGTGCCCTCCTATTCCACTTTTACTTCGATAATTTATTAACTGGAACCTCAGAAAACAAGGAATTTGACGTCGCCATTGTAAAGTGGAATGATAATAATTGCGTTTTAGTTGCTTCTACTTAACATGGAAGTGATCTAAAATCGATAGCAACGCTCTTTTGTAGAACAGAATGGAAGCTATAATGGTCAAAAGTCTAAAGGCTGTCGAACCATATAATTAATGTATGGAAGGAACTAATCGAATAGATCAAAATTCACGTTTTGATGGAATCGCTCATTACGTTGGTGAATGTGATCGACGTAAGTAGATGTAAATATAGACCGAGCAAGAACCCATTCTGAAACAGGTGCATAAGACGCAATGTAGATTTATGCGTAAGATGTTTCGCCAAATATCACACTACCGCGAATTAGTATAACTTACCATTTTTATTCAAAAAATATGTATGCATACGTGTAAAAAATAGAGTCTTAAATAAAACTCAAAGTAAATTTTTTGCTATGAGGTTCCCGCCAGTGATGCCATATGGCATCAGGGCACCATGGAAAAATGGGGCGTGGTCGCTGATAAACCTAACCGGATTTGAACTCAGGAACCTTCTTTTACCCCCCAAAATAAAATTCACCATCAAATTCAAAAAAATAAGTGCTGGCGGGGAATGGGTTAACCTAACTCTTTGTGAAATTAGAAGTTTGTGAAAATGCCCAATATATCCTGAATTTTTTGTCTTCTAGCTTTCATTAATTTAAGTTTTAGGTATTTGTAAGAGATTTTCGATAGTGTATGTGGGATTGGAGCTAAACGGACGACCTGGCAGCACTGAAAAAACGAAAGAGACTTGAACGAAACAAACATAACGAAAAGATTTTGAATAAACGACAGCTGAACTCAGTAGTTGTTGAAGAGAAGTTAATCAAGGTGGTTGTCTGCGGACATGTAAGAAGTGAAATAAAAGACAAAGAAAAGAACAGAGATAATAAATAAAAAGATATTAAAAACAGAAATAAATTGAAAAAAGATCTTATGTGTAAATAATATTGTTAAATAGAATAATATAATAAAAACTAAAATAAATGTGTAAATAAATAATTGAGAAACTAAAAGGTGCAGTGTGTTATGTTCTTTTTATTAAAAAGAAGAGAAGAAAGCCTATAATTCTTACATGTATATGGTTTATAAGGTTTAAAAGGATTTTGCAAAGTTCTGGACCTTTAAAGTTGATATTTTAATTTTTTCCAGCATTTTTTAACTTTGGTGGCCATTTTAGTATGAAAAAAATCATATTGACATACCTTTTCATAATTTTTTTTAAAACCTTGTTAAATTTTCTTTAATTTGGTGGTCAAAAATAAATAGACTTCAAGAAAAATCCATTTGAAGGCTCCAGTAGACAAAGGGTAGCGCGTTTAGCGCGCACATCATATGCAGCGCAAAGCATGCAAAAAACCCGTGTGTTACATAAAAAAGTATTTTTTTGCGACCTTAGATTAAAAAGTTATAACAAATGAACCATCAAATTAAAGGATATTTAAAAATAATTTTAAAAAACTTTATAAAAGGATATGTTAATAGGACCTTTTTCATACTAAAATGGTCGCCAAAGTCAAAAAATGAGGAAAAAAAAAATAAAATATCAATTTTAAAGGTCCAGAACTTTACAAAATTCTTTTAAATCATATAAACCATATAAAGGGTTTTTCAATAGGGACGCTACAAAAGTAGACCGATAGGGACAGCAAACGACGCCATATTTTTTCCCGCTCTCTTGACATTTCTCTTCAGTATGGTCTGTCATTACATCATAGAAAGATATACAAGCCAACAACGAGTAGAAATTATTAAAATTTACTACCGGAATTCGGAGCCAGTGGCCTCAACTTTAAGAGAGCTACGTCATCTTCAGCGATGAGGCTCATTTCTCGCTGAATGGCTTCGTCAATAAGCAAAATATGCGTTATTGGTTAGGCAGCAATCCACACGTACTCCACCATTGCATCCCGAAAAAATTACGGTTTGGTGCGGTTTATGGGCCGGCGGCGTCATTGGGCCGTACTTCTTCTGTGATGATCAAGACCGGCACGTTACTGTGAATGGGAATCGCTACCGTTCAATGATAACCGAATATTTTGGGGCCGAATTGGATGATATGAACTTGGACAATATGTAGTTTTAACAGGACGGCGCCACAAGCCACACAGCGAATGTCACAATCAATTTATTGAAAACCAAGTTTGGTGAACGTGTTATCTCACGAAATGGCCCAGTCGATTGGCCGCCTCGGTCGTGCGATTTGACTCTGTTAGACTATTTCCTGTGAGGCTACGTCAAGTCTATGGTCTATGCCAACAAGCCAGCGACAATTGATGAACTTCGTACGAATATCGATCGTGAAATTGCAGCAGTATCGGCCGATTTATGCTTGAAAACTGTCGAAAATTAGGTTCAGCGTCTGGACCTCTGCAAACGTGCCCGTGGTGGCCATGCAAAAGAAATCAAATTGCATACATAATGGCATCGAATGTACTTTCACAGAAATAAAGAATTTCATTGATATCCAAAACCGTTTTTGTTTTATTTAAAAAAACTTTTGTAGCGCTTTTATTGAAAAACCCTTTATTTAAAACGCAATATTATGAGAATTATTTGCGATAATGCAGAATAAATACATATATAGACAAGAGAGCGTGTTATTTCCAATATCAGTAAAAGTGCTAAACTGAAATCGTTTTTTGAGATTGTTTTACCAAATTTTTCTCAGAGTTTTAAGAAAAACTAAGTGAATTTGGACAAGAGGGATTGGCATATCCTATACAAGCAAAAGTTTCATAATGCTATACTGAAAGCTTTTTTTTTTTTAGATAATCCAACCAAAAGTTTACTCAAATATTAACGACAGTAATTGCAAGCTCTGAGAAAAAACTGTGTGAACTCGAACAAGAGTGTGTGGAATATTCCATACAAGCAAAATCTATGTAAGTACTTCTGTAGTGCAAACGTTATTTAAGGAAATGAATGCAAATTTCACTCAGCACATTGGAATAGTTACTGAAAGATGTGAGCAAAAACTAATTGAATTCAGTCAAGAGCGGATGACATCACGCGTACAAGCAAAATTTTCAAAATACTACAGTGTGGGGCACTCTTACTAGTTGATTGTTTGTTCGATACAAACCAAAATCCAAGAATATCGATTAAATTCAATGAAAAAGAAAGCCGTGTATATGATGCTTAATCAATGAAGTCATTCAGTGTAATTCAATGGGGTCAAACGTTGCCGAGCTTTCGGAAAATACCACAAAAAATGCGTTTTTATTAAGCATTAAAAAGGAAGCAGTTTTAAGTGCAACTACCATTTTCAATAAAAAAACGCTGAAAAATAAACGCAAAATTTCAACAAATGCTGAAGCATTCCATATCCGAAAATTGATGAAACATCAAATTGATGTCGAGAATTAAAAGTTTTTCTTTGACGAAAAAACATTTTGATTGGACTTTCCACCGACAGCTGCGCATCTCTTCAGTTTCTACAGATTTTTCAATTTCTCTTTTTTTATTTTATTTCCTTGACTTTTTCTGCAATTTCACTTTGCCTGTGACAACAGGAAACGGAAATGAGCAGCAGAGCAATTGAAGCAAACAATCATAAATAAAAAGCAAATAAGTTATGATGGAAAAAAGATAATGAAAAATTTCAACAAAAAAAATTTACAAAAATAAAACAAAAAAAAAATAAAAAAAACGAAATCTTTGCTTACTTTTACATTTCATTGATTTATTTCTTTCTCTTTTTATTTATTTTTTTTTCTTGCTTTCTTTCTTTCTTTATACGCATTTTTTGTAAATTTTCTTTTCCCAGTTTTGGTTTAGTTTTTCTCTAAATTTTTATTGCAAACGAATCAATCATGAACAATTTTATGAATGACAGACCATCTATTTACCCAACCAACCGTCTGACGTTCGAGTTCGTTCCTTCTGAATTTCCGTCGCATGGTCTGTCTGTGTCTATTGAAATTTGCGGTTTGCGGTCAATGCTGAAATAAATTATGTGAATTTAAAAAAAAAAAACACCACTAATAAATTATTATGCCATCAGAGTGAGATAGCAATAGAGCAATCAAATATCTCAAAGTAAAATTTTTAGTCAGCAGTTTCTTACCCTCAAGCCAATGGAAGCGCTTCCTTATCTCATACTTTCGAGAGTTTTTCGTTTTATTTATTAGAGTGCTTTAAGAGAATGTAAATCAAGCTTTAAATTGAATAAATAAGATACACGCTGACATCAAGCAAAAAAAGAAAAAAAAAAAAACAGAAAATATTTACTACCAATATTTGGTTGGTAAGGCGAACTTTGCCAAGTTATTGATTTAAGTGTTGTCCCGGAGATTTTAATTTTAATTGAATTGAATTATGCGAACATTGAATAAATTTATTAATTTTAAGTGAATTTAAAAGAGATACATTTTATTGTTTTGTTTCAGAAGAGTAAAGACATAGAGTTTTTGTTTTTTTTCTTTTTTGGATCAGTATTTTTCTAGATATGGATGATATTGAAGTTAAGATATAGAAATATAATATATTTTTAGACTGCGGATTATATGCAAAAACATATTTTTTGTTTTTCATTATTTTTTTATGGGAGTTTTAAGGCAATACGTTCCATCAAATTTGGAATTGATTCAAGTACATTTCATTTAGCATATATGGCATATCGCATATTTTTTGCATATTCTAAATATATTCCACATATTTGCATATTCAGTGCATATTCACTATAATTGACACAGTTCTGGGGTCGAATCGCCGCATCCGTGAACGTACAATTCTTGACGTAAAATCATGTGTTTCACATGTATTTCGCATTACTAAATACATGATTTAACGTCACGAGTTGAACGTTTACTTATGCGGCGATTCAACCCCTGGTTCATGAACATGTTGAAATTGTTTGAACTTTTTAAGGTCCGTTCGCAAGCTTAATGAAAGTATTAGGACGCTGATTATGAATATATGTATATACTTTTCTATAACTGACACGCCTCCTTCTCTGCGTTACAAACGAGAGACAAAACGAATATACCCTGGGTGTAGGATATAAAAATAGGAAGAGGGACCTTATCTTCATAAAATCAAAAAACAGTTTTTTTCGTAAATCAAAAACAGGAATCTTAGGTGAAAATGAGCCCGGAAAAGCTTACTTGATTGCAAGCCAAGAAATTGAAAAAACCAACAGCAGAACAATAGCACAATTTGTCAATTCGGCTTTATTAAGATTTTGGCCTGGAGGAAATAATGAAAAAGTTCTGTTGCTTGTGACAGATGCTGCAGCCTACATGCTAAAAGCTGGAGACCATTTAAAATTGTTTTATGCGAACTTGATTCATTTGACCTGTGCAGCTCATGGATAACATCGATTGGCAGGAACGATAAGAAATAATTTTAAATTATTAAACAAATTAGATAATATCGTCTGTAAATAAAATTTTTCGCATGGCCCCACTTCGGATTCAATTACATCGGGAAAAGTTACCCAATGTTCCTTTGCCCCCTGAGCTAATACTAACTAGATGGGGAACTTGGCTGGAAGCAGCATTATTTTACGCAGAGCATTTAAATGAAAATATAGATGTTATCTGGCAACTCGACCAGAACGATGCAAAGGCTATTGCAGAAGCAAGATCAGTCATCGAAAAACCTCAACTCTTTGCAGATCTCGCAGAGTTTTGCTTTCTTATTCATTGGAATTGATGAATGAAGTTAAAAAAACTATGGAAAAAATCAAAGGAAAAGACGGTAAAATATATCAAGACAAATTAGGTAACGTTTTGGAGAGAAATCCTGGACATAATTTTATTACAAAAATTTATGATATATTGAATGGTGTTACAACAACTGAAATTCCTGCTGTCAATCCAGATGAAGTGTCTAAATACAAGAACGCCCCTAGATGCAGAAAGATCATTTTCTGCTCACAAAATGATTCTTACAGATAAACGGCAAAATTTAACTTCAGAAAATTTAGAAAAAATACTTATTGTTTACTGTCAACTGAATTACAATCAATAAGTTTTACTGCATAAAATGCACAGAAGTAATATAATTTGTGGTTTTTTTAAAGTTTCCCAGTGTGCCAGACGGTTCATATCTTCGCTTTTTTACACGTTACGGATCCGTTACTGATCCGTTTGCGGGAGAAATTCCAAAAAACGGATCCGTAACGGATAAAAAAGCGAAGATTTGAACCGTCTGGCACACTGGGTTATTACTTAAAAATCGAAACCATAGCCTTTTAATCAAATTTTAATAAATAAAACTAAATAAAATAAATTTTTTTTTTCTACAATCCCAGTGTGCCAGACGGTTCATATCTTCGCTTTTTTACCCGTTACGGATCCGTTACTGATCCGTTGGCGGGAGAGATTCCAAAAAAAAAAACGATTCGCTTTTTTTTTGGGAATCTCTCCCGCCAACGGATCAGTAACGGATCCGTAACGGGTAAAAAAGCGAAGATATGAACCGTCTGGCACACTGGGATAATTCAGAATATTTTTGCATATTTTTGGCATATTCTTATATGCAGCTATAAATCAATTCTAGAATTCAGAAAACCTATTTTACAAAAAATAAAATTTTTTTTTAATGATTACCAAATAAGTGGAATATAATCCGCAGTCTATATGTTATACTTATAAGTACATGTATATTATTACAGGTATTTGCGACAACTTTACTTACGCGAAGAAACCTCGGAAAAAAATGCTCTAATTGAAATATTTAATGTTACAGCTTAAAGAAGACGGCCAGCGCTAATTAAGGCCGCTGACAAAATACTCTATGTACTTTCTTAATGTACACTAGATAGTACAATATCACAAAAAAAAAGTACGAATGACCGCCCCCAGTTTGAAAGCTAATATTGGAAGAATTTAAAGGAAAAAAATATTTATATAACATAGGCTACATTTCATTCATAAAAGTAATTTATCACCCTAATGTGCCAAGGACAACTTATGGAATGGAAGCTCACAAAAAATCATAAAATTCGTCTCTACAAAACTTCTTCAAATTGTCGAAGTTGAAGAAGTTATAGCAAACACTATACGCGGAGATGATCAGCTACGATTTCGGGGTATTTTTTAGACCACTAAACTTGTACAATTGAAACCCCATTCACAGATTTTCTCCACATTTTCATCAAACCTATCGACTGTTCAAAGGCACTGTGAAGTGACAGCAATAAATAGCAAATTATTTTCATTTGCTGCGTAATTGCGAAATAAATAACAAAGTACTTACAATGCTCGAATATGCTACTTCTGAAAGCATTTAATTAACCACAATTCTAACAAATTAATTGTTAAAGCTATGGCGCCAGTCAAAGAGAAAAGCCACTTTGTCAAACTCAATCACTACCAATTGAAAGTTGAAAATGTTAGAATAAACTCCGATGCTATAAATAAAATACTTATGTACTGGTACATTTCCGGGTAAGCATTTGTATTAATTAATCAAAACTTTACTATATAAAACAAATTTATATTATTCTCTCTTCGATTGTACAATATTGGTAATTGAATCATTTGATGTTGCACTTTAATTGATTAAATTAGACATTTAACACAAATAAACCCAACTTATGTATATTCAAAAGGGCTATTGTAAGTCCTTAGTAACATATAATTAATATAAATAATATATTAAGTTTTACTATTACTGGGTAATTACTACAGTTATCAGGATATCATAAATCAAACAATTTTTATAAATATGAAGTATAAATAAATATAACTCTATATGAATTGAACCAGGCAGAGAAAACTAGATAGCTTTCGAAAAAACACAAGCGATTTGCGCGTTTACAAAAAGGACAAAAATTAATTCTTAAAAAAAAAAATGTGCAGAATTATAGTTTTTATGTGACACATGCTAACCCTCTTGCTATCCATCCCTTGCCGTTCCACATTGTATTGGGATAGTTCCAAAATTGTACGCGAGCAGACGATCACCAGTTCAAGTGCACCCTTTAAACAGTAAAGCACTGATGAGGACCAAACGAAAAAGGTTATTTGAAGAGTGTCTATCTCCTTGGTACAGCTATGTTACCAATCTTAACAGGCAAGGCAGTATAAGCCAGAGATTTGTTATAACTAACCAGGCTCTTGGAGGTCTTAGCAACACATCCATATTTCCCTGATATACATATAAGGCAGCTAACATGCTTACGTAGCGTGCTGGTCCCCCTGCCTCTGACTGATTACTACCTTCTGATCACATAGCGGTCCAGAAGTTGTACCTTGACATGTTCTCCTCCTTTTTTGGAGTTTGGTTTCGTTTTGACTATCAAAAAAAAATTGCATGAACTTTAAGCAACACTTGATACCACGGTTGTATAAAGGTATAGGCACCAAAAAATATGTCCAGGCAAATATTGTTGCTTATGTAATTCTCTATATTTTTGTTTGTCAAACATATTTCTAACGAAAAATTTGACAGAGATAAGAAACTTTTAAGTAAGAGTCCATTTTTTCCTCTCTCTAAAAATCACGAATTTCTTGTATTTGTATTTTTTTTTTTTTCTCAAACCTATTTTTTCTTTGTTTTAAGCAAGATACAGGTAATTGAAGGGTATATTCAATTTGTTCTTCCGTTTGTAACGCAGAGAAGGAGGCGTGACAGATATAGAAAAGTATATATATTCTTGATCAGCGTCACCTCCTGAGTCGATATAGCCATGTCCGTCTGTCTGGCTGGCTGTCTGTGCGTGGAAATACATTTTTTGAAAAAATTGAGCCATATATTTCAATGAAATTCTATCGTCAAAGTTAGCTTGCGGTGTTGAAAACGAACAAAATCGGTTAACGGACACGCCTACCGCCCATATAAAAAATAAATGCAAAATGCAACTTTAGGAGTATTTTTCACGAGAATGAAATCAAAATACCCATAAATACTCGAAATGGTTAACGCAAGCTCTAAGCAAAAACAAGGCTTATTCGGACAAGAGGGCGTGGCACCTTCCATATAAGCAAAAGTTTCAAAATGCCATACTGAAAGTGTTTTTGAGGTAACGCAACCAAATTTCACTCAGATACTAAAAACAGTAAATACAGATTCCCAGCAAACATAAGGCAAAATCGCACAAGAGGGCGTGGCACCTTTCAAATAAAAAAAATTTTCAAAATGCTATACTGAAAAAGTTTTTTTGAGATAATGCAACTAAATTTCACCCAAACACAAAGGACTATAAATGTAAGCTCTGAGCAAAAACTGGGTGAACTCAGAGAAGAGGTCGTGGCACCTCCCATATAACCAAAAGTTTCAAAATGTTATACTGAAGGCGTTTTTAAGGATAACCCTGAGCAAAAACTAGGCAAACTCTGACAAGAGGGCGTGGCACCTCCCGGATGAGCAAAAGTTTCAAAAAGCGTTTTTTAAGATAATGAAAACAAATTTTGTGCAGATACTTACTTGAAATAGTTAGTGTAAAATCTAAGGAAAAACTGGTATGTATGGTATTTATTTTTTGGCCAAGCCAAGAATTACACCCTTACTTGTTTTTGTTTCATACAAATATGGAATGTAACACTTTTTAGTAATCAAAATATTTGTCTCATCTGAAGTACTAAGAAAAAAATTTATTTTTTGCATAAAATAAAATATTTTAAGAAAATTTTCCAACTGCTAAATAAATTCAAAAGAAAATAAGAAAAAGCGAAAAAACCAAAAGCAAAATCTTTCTTTAATAAAACACAAAAGTGTCAGTTACAGTAAGCCATGAAACAACCCACTAACATTAAGCAACGAAATTTTCAGCAGCATAACAGGATAATGGATGGTTATGTACCAAATTGCAAATACGCTGCTTTTTACGCCCTCTCAATTAAATACTGATTTTTACATAACATTATTTTATTATAAACTGAATGTCGTCAATGCCGGTAGTCTTGCCGTTGGCGTTATTGTTGACATCAAATGTAATTTTGAGCGCTAAATCGAATTTGCAAAAAACGATTTTATTAAATATTTCCCAAATATTTTAAAAATCTGATGAGTTTTTACGGTAAGTAGTAGCGCTTTAAATTTGTTAAAAGCTCATAAATTTGTGAGGCGAAATAAATACGCCATGGTAAACTTTGAAATGTTTCCACCAAATGCATTCCAACATGTTTTTACGATATTTATCTAAATAAAACTGTGTGAAATTTTCACATATTCTGTGAAAAGTTCTCTCAAAATTGTATAAATAGAGAGAAAATTTGACACATTTCTGTGGAAAATTTTTAAATAGCACTGTGATACTCCCCTTTTACACAGAACGGGATTATTTTGAGTGTAACTCCATTCGAACATAAGTTATTTATTTACAGTTTAAATTGAAGTAGCGGTACATGTCACACCGTGTAATATGAATAATATTGTAATTCAACAGAAATTTGTATATTAAAATTGTACATTTCCACAACGTAAATAAATATTTATTTTGGTTTGAGTACACACGTATGTATGTCGTTCAGATAAAAATGTGTCATGTAATTTTTATGCAAACATTTTAATGTTCATTAGCGGACCTTTTGTATATGAAATATTAATGGATTTTTAAATTTTTTTCTACTCATTTTTCTCGTTTCTTTTTACATAAAGAATATGTTATTCATTTTTACAAGCTAATGTTGTTTAAAATTACTTAATTTGTATATGAAAAACATTTTCTTCCAAAGAACTTGCTTATTGTGATTTATTTAATTATGATTTATTACACAAATGGAGTTTTAAATGGTTTGCACAGTATTCAGTAAACACTTTGAATGATTGATGCGTCAACTTTCTTGAATACTCAGAAATTTCCTCAGCTTATTTTTTTAAAAAAAATTAGTTTCTCCCACCCACCATTATTTAGATTTTTATACCCTACACCCAGGGTATATTCACTTTGTCCTTCCGTTTGTAACGCAGAGAAGGAGGCGTGGCAGATATAGAAAAGTATATATATTCTTGATCAGCGTCACCTCCTGAGTCGATATAGCCATGTCCGTCTGTCTGGCTGGCTGGCTGGCTGGGTGGCTGGCTGGCTGGCTGGCTGGCTGGCTGGCTGTGTGTTGAAATACACTTTTTGGGAAAACTGAGCAAGATAATTCAATGAAATTTGGTACACTGCCTCCGTCGTCAAAGTTAGCTCGGGGGATTGAAAATGAGCAAAATCGGTCAACAGACACGCCTACCGCCCATACAAAAATTATATTCAAAATGCAATTTTAGGAGTATTTTTCACGACAATGCAACCACAAAACACATAAGTACTACAAATTGTAAGCGCAAGCTCTGATAAAAAACTGAGCGAATTCGGACAAGAGGGCGTGGCACCTCCCATACAAGCAAAAGCTTCAAAACGCTATACTGAAAGCGTTTTTTGAGATATTCGAACCAACTTCGACACAGACACTAAAAATTATAAATTAAAGCTCTCAGCAAAAATTGGTTGAAATCGTACAAGGGGGCGTGGCACCTCCCATATAAGCAAAAGTTTCAAAATGCTATACTGAAAAAGTTTTTTGAGATAATCCAACTAAATTTCACTCTGACATTAAAAACTATAAATGCAAGCTCTGAACAAAAACTGGGTGTACTCGGACAAGAGGGCGTGGTACCTCTCATATAAGCAAAATTTTCAAAATACTGCAGTGTAGGGTATTTATTTTTTGGCCAGGCCAAAATTTACACCCTTACTAGTTTATTATTTCTTTACTGAATTTTCTTCATTCACAAGTTCACACATAAAATACAATGAAGCTCATCATATGGTATGAAATTGATCGCTTTTGCATCAGCAAAGTATGGCGATGTAATCTTTATAATCCTAAGATTATCATGAATACGTTCCTCAAGCTCGAACCTAAAAATATTTGCAGTTTACTCTAGCATTTAACTTCAAAACTGACGATAAAGGTTTTTTGCACTTTTGGGTTATCGTTTTTTTTTTTGTTCTATTTCTTCGGAAAATGTTGGTCTAGTTAATATGTGACTCCTCCGAATTTTATAAGTTTTCCTAATTTTAAAGAATCTTGAAGGTGTATTTATCTAGTCATATAGCTAAATCGCCAGAAATGCAGAAATGTTTCGTTAAACAAAATGAAATGTTTTGACTGAACCGGTGAGATTTCAGACTTCCTTTTTGATAAACACATGGCACTATTATGAAATTGTAGAGATATCTGTTCCTTTATGCGCAAAGCACCCAACCTATTTTGAGTGAAAATCCGGAGATTCTTACCCAAATATTAGGAGTTTGATATTAAAATCAATGTATATAAAAATACACCAAAATTTTCAGTTTTCGATATTCAATCTGTAACGAACCTTTCTGCCATTGGTTTTGCTCGCCGGTGGCCAGGGGTTCAGCTACAATATTTATAAAAGAAAAGGACGGCCTCTTGATTAAATTCAAAGTCACGGGTTGGAGTCTTATTAATTTACTTCATTTTCATTTCTTTATTCGGTTTCTCTCAATATATTTATAATAATATAAAACACGCCTCTCTATTCCCCACCACTCTTACTCCTTTGAGTTGCTCTCTCCGCCGCTAGCCGTGATCTAGTTGAGTGTAGTAGTGGTTAGTTGCGTTGCTCTCACCTAACGCACTGGTATTCCCTTGAACGCGTACTCTCTAACCGCGAGTAGCTGATATCGTATCGGGCTGCTCACACCTAACACAGTGGCTACTTTTCTTGAACGCGTGGTCTTGAGCCGTGAGTAGCTGATATAGTATCGGGCTGCTCACATCTAACGCAATGGTATTCCCTTGAACCCGTACTCTCTAGACGTGGGTAGCTGATATCATATCGGGCTGCTCACACCTAACGCCACCGAGCACTATCCCTCTGTACTATGCTCACGCTATTGACAACAATGCTCTTATGTATGCGACTAAATTCCCCTACTCCGTTTGCTACGCTGCTGTTTGCATTTCCGACTCCACTCTTGTACTAACCACAGGCAACTGATTTATTACCGGGCTACGTGTGTTTAGTACCGCGGTTTCTGCTCTCCTTCGCCCCACTACTACAACTTCTTGACTCAGCAAATACCTGGTTTTCTTCTCGGTCGCTGGTGTCCGCCTTGTCTGCTACTTCTGCTTACTGCTGCTGCCGCTGTTGTTTGCCGGTTGCTGGCCACGCAAAGACTGTCTCGATCAATTGCTGTGTGTCTAAATTTATTTTCTATTTCTGTGACAGCAAACAGATCGAACGACAGCTGTGTGTCAGAAACAGTTGCTGTGCAGTTTTGCCGTTTATATCACTTTTAGTGATGTGGTAGGGATTTTACCTTAAACTAAACTACGCCTATTTTTCTTGGCTCAGTACTTGTTTACGATAATAAATCCTTATTTTGATTAACCCTTTCAGGACCGTAAGGAATTGGGAGCTTATGCAACCATGTTAGCTATTTATAAATAAAAATTCAAAAAATTTTAACGGTTTTCTGGAATTTTCTGGAACATATGTGTCCCTATGGCCGTTAAGGGAGACTTTTAACCCATACATTTTTATATGGGGAAAATATGCCCTTATTTAAAGGGTGATAACTCGGAAAGTACGGGTTCAATTGAAAAAATTTAAAGGTATGGTTTGATAGGTAAGATTAGGGCTATTTGATGCCATCAAAAGAATTAAAATAAACCATCTCCTGGAACTATACCGCAAGATTGAAGACAGCGCTTTCTCAGATTCAAGCACGGATATCTCAAAATCCTAAAGTATATGAGCAATTCTGGCCTTGGATTCGAATTCAGTGTCAAAAAGTACGTTACAGTACATATGTCTACTAACAGGTTCATTAAATTTTTTTTTTTTGGATTGCCTGTGAAATTGATAAATTTTTAGTACAAAAGTGAGTTCAAAAGTTACCCTTTACGATCATAGGGACACCGGTGTCCCATTTTGAATTTTATGATTTATCAATATACTAAACTTAAATAATGGTTCAATTAATGAATAAAACAACAATTTATTTACATGTCAACAATTATTTCACACTAAAATATGATTAAAAATAATCAAACACCTATAAATTTTTCTGTAAAGTGTAGCAATAGTACACCAAACTAACTGTCACATTAGAATGATCATACAAAAATAACGGTGCTTCTGATGGTGTTGCCAGATTTAATAGGAATGAAGAAAGCGTTTAGGAACTGATAAATGTCAAAATTACATACTTATATCGGTTTCTTACTTATTTAAATATAAATTTTTTATTTTTGTCTTGGGAAACATATGTCCTTATGGTCCTGAAAGGGTTAATAATAAAATAGATTACATTTCATGTGTTTGAGTTGTTTTTTTTTTTTAAAAATAATAATATATTATAACAAGAAACTAAGAAATGATTAGTTACTTATATATAAATAAAAATATGACACATAATAAAAAGTATTTTATACAAAGCGATTATTTGTAGGAGTAAAACACTGCTCCGCCAACAATCCTCACAAATCTATTCAAAATATTTTTAATTATGTCTGTATTATGTGTTATTTACAAATAACTCAATTAATAGTCCTCAATAGGTTTCGGGACTTGTTTTGACCGACATTGATCTTTTAAAGTCGCATTTTGCTGAAGCTCTGTCTTCGGCCGGAAATCAAGAGATAATTCAGTAGTAGGTTCAATCAAGAGACCAGATAAAGAATCAAATCAAAAAATCAGTAGGGTTGGCTGCTTTTTGATGCAAAATACTTTCGCGCCCGAGAGCAAACACCTGGGCAAGAAATCAGCACTGCAAATTTCTGAGTGTGATTGGAAATCGATATCTTTTGATAAGTTTTTCGTGAAAAAGTTTTTTCTGTGTCTTATACAGGGTGTCCCGAAAGAAAATGTGTTTATTTTTTGAAATATATTACATTAAAACAGTATCGTTAAAACGTACACCCCCACGGTCACGGCACTCATTTATTCGAACACTAAAGTTTTTTATGACTGCTAGGCAGGTAGACTCTGTGCTGGCTGACATTTCGTGATGGATATTTTCTTTCAAATGCACCATAGGAGTTGATTTGTTGATGTAAGCTTATATAATTGATTCACATTATCGATGTTTTGCGTCAAACATCTCAATTTCAATATCTCCCATAAACTCGTGAATAACCCGCGTGTATTTATTTATTGATACAATATGGGCAACATGACAAATGTGTAATCTTTCATTTCTAATTTGTAAACATACATGTTGTTTTGAGTGCTACAAAGCTTAGGTACTAAGTGCTTTCGCACTTAAGTGTTTTATTTTGCATTTTTCATTGTGTTGCCACAATTTTGTGGTAACCTTTTGGTAATTTTTCACCTTCTGAAACATTAAAATTAAAGAAATAAAAAAAAGCCCATCCTTATACATCTGTAATAAATCAACAATTCAAAAACAGAATACGAAAACCAACTTGAGGTGTAAGGTTTTTTCTTTGCTTTCCTTTTACTTTTTTTTTTTTTGTGCACAAACTTTCAGCTACTAGCCTGGTAGAATCAAGACACTGTGTGTTGTCAAAAATTACAAGAAAAAAAAAAAACAACAATTCAGTTAAACCACTGTGAAGCCCACTCTGTTTTGGTTAATTCAACCATACCAAATTGGAGAACCTATTTCTCAGAATTGTTGATGGCGAACTAAAAGTAAAAAAAAGGAAATGCCCCTTTTCATATTTTCTTCCTTTTGCTGCTGTGGTTTGATTCGCAGCCCAAACTCCTTGCCGTTTGACGAAGCGTAAATTGAAAATCGTAAAATCATCAAAGTATTGCAATTTTCGTTTTGTCAGTCATTATTCTATGTATGTAATGGTAGGGTGGATTTACTTTATTTTGTCTAAAAGTTAAATTTTTCACAAAAACTAAATGACTATTATAACAGGATAACAATGAATTGAAGTTGAAATTTTTTATTATTATTTAAAAGGCTCTAGATTGTACTGCGACCTGAAAGATCTTTTATACAGCCTCTTTCCCTATCAAAACAGTCCCAGGCTATCTATAAATCTTGTTTCTGCCATGGGATTAAATTTACCTATGTCACCTGGATCTAAAATCTCTGCACCTAGGTACTTAATTCTGCGTTTAAACGTAACAGGGCATGCACATTGAACATGCTCTGCTGTTTCCAAATCCTCTAAGCAGAGTCAACAGGAATCATCGTCTACCAAGCCCATCTTTTTTAGGTGATAATTGAGTTTACAGTGACCTGTCATTATTTCACTGCAAGTTTTAATATCTTTTCTGCTGAGATTTAAAACAGCTTCTACCTTAACATGTTGTGGATTGATTAACCTTATCGCTTCAGGCTATTATCTTCCCATTCCCGAAGCTATTGTTCACTCCGCAGAAGCGTTCTGGGCCTGTGAAAGAATTGCGTGCCCCTCTCTTGGCCAGACAATCAGCCCTTTCATTGCCCCCATGCACCTCGTGCCCTGGTATCCAGACAAGAGTAACGTCGTTCCTCCTGGCTAGGGCTTGAAGAAGTTCAAAACACTCCCAGACAAGCTTTGAGTGTAGTGAAAAAGCCATTAGTGATTTCAGAGTCACTTAGCTGTCCGAGTCGGTCGGTATGTCGGTGCCGCAAGTGCGTCTTCCTAGACATTCTCTGGTACACAACTCTAAAGCGTGGACCTCCGCCTGAAAAATATAAGCTGTTTTTACCATTGCAACTGCTTTTTGGAATCTTGGTCCCGCGACTCCAGCTCCTGCGCTCCCATCAGTGAACCACAACTGTGAGCCCTGTATTACATTTATATCCTTTCTCCTCCATTCGGTGCGTTCATTTATGACCACTTTGAATTTTCTAGAGAAAACAAACTTTTTACATAACTTTACGGAGACTGTAAGACATGGTGTATCCCAGAACACATCCAGGATTTTGACATGTCCTGTTAGATTGCCTTCTTTAAGTTGTTGTAATTGAGGTAGTCTGAGGGCCGCACAGGCTGCTTCTTTCTTAACCATAAGGTGAAGAGGAGTGAGTTTCGTAAGCATGCCTAAAGCTACTGTCGGGCACGTCCTTAGTGCCCCTTGAAATTGAAATGAATTATCCATCAATAGTTTTCCAGTCCGAAATTCTTCTGGAATTTTCTAGAAAGCTCTTTCAGCTTCTATACAGCGTATTCGCTATTCAAATTTTTGCAGCACAAAACTATCTGAAACTTTGACTCAGTGGCAGAATAATGTTATCCGCGATTCTAATAGATGCTATTTCGCCACATGCAAAGTTCACCCTGTACTTTTCGGTTTGTGCATATGCTCTAAGGTAGCACAGGGTGTATTGTAATCTAATATTGCTTAAGCTGCTATATTGTGTGTTTTCACGGTTATGCAATAGTCACAAATTTTCATGGACTTTTTACTGTGGTAAGCAAACAAATTAGTTTATAATCTTAGAATTGAAAATTTTCTGAAACCTTATAGGTTATTGTAAAGATAAGATAAAGCAAAATTCTATTTTGGTACACTCTAATTAAAATGAAACCTTTAAATTGACTCTAATATGTATGCTCTCATAAATGTATGCATGAATATAGACCAACATTTTATTTTTATGTTAACACATTTACCTACTAAAAGGACATGCAAATGATTTGTTCCTCATCGTTGCCTTTTAAGGATCAAGCAAAGAAAGTGTTTGATAAATGCTAAATAAAAACGTTGGCAAAATTTGCTCTTTTTTTATTTGCCTTAACACTTAAGAACTGATTTCTTGTAATTGTCAAAAACAGTGTTAAAGTGTAAGCAATAGTAAAATCTAGAGGTTGAGAAAAAATAAACTTTTAAGGAAAGTCTTACCAAATGATACTGATGAACGGCAAGTTCATTAATTTTATGACTTAGCAAAATTTCTTTAAGAAATACTACATTTCCAGCGGAGATTAAACTATGACGAGATTTATTAATCAAGTCGTTAAATGCCACCTGTTTCCAATGCCGAAATAGATTTCTTTTTGACAGTTAATGTCATTATTGGGAAAATAAAAGTTGTTTTTCCCTTTCTCCTTAAAACTTTTTTTTTTTTTGGATGACATTAAATGCCAATATTTAAATTAACAGGGTGCCACTTGGTCGAAAATAGCTGAGTTCGGTAGCCCTGTTGAGATTTATAATAAATCTTATCATATGTTGATTTTGAACTCAATTTCGTGACCACTTTTTAACTTAATTAAGTATACAGAGCAAAGAAAAAAAGCATAACCTGCGTTGCTGAATGAGTTTTTACCACGTTCGTGAGTGTTTTAACTACGTTTCGTTGCTGATTTGGATTTAACAACGCTCCAAGATCCTATTTGTATGGTGCGCTGCTAAATCACTCACGAACGTGGTTGAAACTTATTCAAATTTTGAAACTTACAAAATTTTTTTTACATATTTTGCTGGACCCTTCCCATGATTTTTCAGAATTAATGTCACTGAACACCACAACACCTTGCTAAGCAAAGTTATTCGTCTCTTCAACGCATTCCACAAAATTTTCCTCCGCTGACATGGTGGGTTCAGTCTATTTAGGTGGACCCACTTTGTTTTTTTGCTATCGTAAATACATGTAAATTTTTTTAATATTAAAACATTTTTCCATTAAGTTGACACATTTTTAATTACAAACACTCGTAAATTCTGATTATCAATAGATTTATATAAAACTTTAACATTTAAATGTTATATTTTTTTTTTTTTTTTTTGCAAAATGTTTGGTATTTAAAATATTAAATAATTTAAATTTTTACAATTAAGTAAGTTGTTTTATCTAATTAAATTGGAAAGTTTACATTTAAGCTGGATAATGTCAAAAGTAGAAAAAAATTACAAATATTTGTATTGGTTTTATTTTTGCGAAATTCATTTATTGAAATTGCATGAGAAACCATTAAATTGTGGTCAACAGTGTTGCCAATAATGTTTGCATTTAATGCTTGATTTTTTTTTTTTTAAAGCGTTGGCGTCATTGTGGTGCACCAAATGATTTCATTATTATGGCCGAGTTATTTTATGGCAATTTAAATTATGTTGGTTCTTGCGATTGCTATTGAAATGTGAAAATATTTAAATTTATTTAATCAATTTTCATAGAACATTTTTCTTAGACAAAATCAAAGCGCGATGCTAAGTTTGCTTTAATAACTGTCACTAAAGAGAGTGTCACAAGCCTTGGGCAAAATTGCTGTATTGGTCGTAAACTGTCTAATAAATAATTCCAACAAAAAGACAAAAAAAGAAGAAACCACAGCATACCAAAGTGGACTAAAAGTAAGTAAAACATCAATATTCTTTGTCCGCTTGTGTATTTTCAATTACAGAAAAAAACATTTACTTAATTCCGTTTTTTTTTAAAAGGTTTTATTTTAATGCTCGTTCTGAAGGTTTAAAACCGAAAAATACTTAAGCGAATACTAAAAAAATCCATATGGGCACGGCCACCGTTGGCAACGTTACGTTCGCACGCACATTTTTGCCCATATCTCTTTGAAAAATAAGCAAACATCATGATATCTTTAGTGCATGTAATAAGGCTCTCTAAGGCCAATATTTCATAGGAACAAAGTTTTTGTCTATCGCTTGTGACTTTGGAGTTATAAGAGTTTAAGTGCCGTTGGGAACGTTATTTTTTTTTGCAAGCGGTTTTTTGTGGTTAGTGCACATTTTCTAAAAAGTCTGCGAATCTAGTAATGTATTTTCCCGAACATCTTCTATAATTTGAAGGTAAAGGATCAAAATTATGATTGAACTTAAAATTGTGCAGAAAAAAATTATTTTTTGTGGATTTTTAGACGTTATGCAAAAGCGTTGGTAACGTTATGCGTACGAATTTCCATAAATAAATTGAGAGCAAATACAGCCAAACAGTCCAAACATCCATAAAGATGAAAATATGTGAATATTTCATTCCTTGGGAGGTTCCCATTTACACTACATTACAAATTTTTTGCTCCAAGACCTCGATACATAAGTATTTTTTTTTGAAATTACGATTTCTCCTAAAAGGATAAAGCTACCTACATGAAACTTGGTACAGATAATACTGAGAGCCATTTTCTGATCAGGATTAGAAATGAGCGTCATCGGTTAATATTCACGCCTACCTCCCATAAATGCTAGTTAAAACATTATATGGGAAGTAAGCGTGAAGATTAACCGATCGCGTCCAATTTTAGGCTCAGGCAGCTTAGTGATATTGTCGTTATCTATACCAAATTTCATGCATCTAGCTGAATTCGTATGGCCGCCAGTCTGAGTTCAACAAAAAAAAAATGAAATCGAAAATTAATTTTTTTCTGGTTTTTTCAGATTTGTATGTTGAACCCTGACTGGTGGCCGAACGGATTAAGCTAGATGCATGAAATTTGGTACATATAACAAGAATATTACTAGGTTGTCTCGGAAGCTTCAAAAAGCCTGTAAAAAACGAAATATTTGTGATATCCTATGCACTTGGATAGATCTCAAAATAGCAATTAGCGTGATTTATGTCCGTAACTTCCTCTTCAATCACCCAGTTCTTAGTGGTTGATTGAAATTATTGTAAGGAATTTCTACCCCTTTCAACACAAATCATCGCGTAGATACAAAAGAAATTTTAGTAGAAAAATATTACTTATGATTTTTGATTAAAAAATGTTGGTAGATGGTAGATGTTTTATTTAGATAATTTTAAAATGGATTCAGAAACTAGACTAAAAATACTCGAAAAAAGTGAATGCATTTTAATACCTTACCCACTAACTTCCGGTACAAGAAACTTCTTAATATATTTCGTTGACAACGTTCTGTTCTTTTTTTGTGGTACAATTCATCGCCAACAAATATGCTTAAGAAACTGGTTTTCTTCAAAATATCAATGTAATTCCATAATTTCAAATATTTTCTCTCTGAGGGAATCAAAATTGCATTGGTACAATAAAAATAAAGCAAAGTTTTATCTTCTTTTCGGGACTTGTTTTTTGGTATTTTTTTTTTCCAAGAGTAAGAGTAAGTTTTTATGAAAAAAACACCCATAAAATCAACTTATATACTTGAAAATGGTATCTTTTGACAGCATTAGATGTAAACTTATGAAATATGGGCAAATGAGTGGAAGATTTGAAGAAAACAAAAAAAAAGTTGTATAGCTTCGTCTTACGTGGTCTTGCCCATATATCCAGAGCCATTCATACGATCTGAGTGATTTTTTTTATGAGGGTAGATATGTTGATAAACTTTTTCATACAACTGGTGGTGTAAGTGTTTATAAAAATTATCTTTGTTGCATTTTTTATTGAAATATAGTATTTTGAAGAAAAAATTATAAAGTTTACATTTATGACTTAAAAGATATGCGGAAATTAAAGTAGGTCTATGAAATGCAGCGTTTGCAATTTTCCTTGAAAAATTACTTACTCTTAGTAAGCCACGTTTAACTACGTCTTCTAACTATAAAAAAATTCAAGTATCAGTACCATCAAAAATACTGACAAAAGTGCTTCTAAACAGGGTAAGCGAAAAACTTGATTCGGCCATCCGAAGGCAACAAGCAGGATTTCGGCCAAACCGATCATGCGTGGATGAAACCAACACCCTTAGAATAATTGTCGAACAATCATGTGAGTGGCGTGCTGCCCTTTAACTTGTGTTCGTAGACTACAGCACTGCCTTCGACAGTGTCACCCGAGAAAAAATTTGGGTTTCACTACAGATAAGAGGCCATAAACTTAGTACGTGCACAATATGAAGGCTTTAAATGTAGTGTGTTATACAACGGGTTGTTGTCACCGACATTCACCACTAATTCAGGCGTACGGCAGGGGTGTTTACTATCACCATCTATCTTCCTTATTGTTCTTGATGATATCCTAGATAAAGCTCTTAATAAGGCCAAAAGGGGTATTAAATCGAAATTTACCGAACATCTAGAAAATCTCGACTACGCTGACGACATTTGCCTTCTATCGTCCAAACACTCAGATATGGAAACTAAGATTGAGGACTTTGTCTTGGAATTGCAGAAAGCTGGCCTAAAAATCAACGCATCGAAGACTAAAAGCATGAAGTTGAAAGCAACAGAAATGACATCACGTATAAAGCTGGCAGTGATGACATCGAAACCGTCAACAATTTCACGCATTTAGGCAGAATTATCTCCATGGATTGTGGAGCAAAAGAGGATATCAACTCAAGAATAGCAAAAGCGAATGGTCTTCTTCCGTTATATCCACTAAAACGAAAGTGCGCATTTTTGATTCGAATGTGAAATCGGTTTTGTTATATTGGTGCGAAACATGATTTGTTACTGAACAACTAACGAACAAGCTGCAAGTATTCGTCAACAAATGTTTAAGGCGTATGTATACAAAAGGTTTGGTGGCCTCGCACTATATCAAATACCGAGCTACATCAAAAATACAAACAGAAGGCTATAGCTAACGAGGTCAAGCTGCGCAAGTGGAGATGGATTGGTCACACTTTCCGGAAACCATACAGCGAAGTATGTCGCCAGGCTCTTGGAGGACTTGGTAGACCCAAAATCATCTCGAAAAGCTCGCTGGAAAAGAAAATACAAAAAAAAATCAAAGTCATCGCAAAGGATCTCAACAAATGGAGACGTTTCATATTGACCCTATGCTCCTCCTAGGAGTTAAAGGAGAATACATACATGTCTTTAGTGTTTTAGTGTTGCACAATTTTATTTAATTTTCTATGGATGATAGACATGTTCGTTGACGTATCACGCTCAATCGTGCAAGATTTCACTGTTATGGATCCACTTCACAGTGGTCCGAAATGCCAATCTACTTAGCTGGAATAAAGTCAAAAATTCTATTTAGGAGTAGCTAGAAACCAGAAATTTAATTTTCATTATTTATCTTTTGAAAAAAAAAAAAAAAAAAATGATTTAGAAGTCAAGTACAGGATTATTAAGAGTCAAGCAAACATTTAAGTATTTCTTTCTTATAATGTGTGCTGCATCTTTAACTTGATGAATTGATTAATTTTTGTACAATGCTAAGTTCGAGTAACTTTTTACTAAACGTTGAACATTTCCTGGACGTTAAGTGCTATTTCTAAATAATGTTTCAAAGCACACGTGCATGTATTACACCAGGAGTTTTCAAAGGAAAATAACATTAATTACGAATAAAAATTTCCATGCATCAAAATTTTGTTTTTAATATAGAAAAAATCTTTTTTCGAACTACGCCATGTGGAACCCAGAAATTTTTTACGTTTATTTTTTAAACAAAATTTTTACAAAAATAAATTGATATGGGAATACTTTTGTTGCGCAAGTTATTTTAAAAATTTAAAAAAAAATCAAAATAGAGACATTACACCCACGTAGTGTATAATTGATTTCTACTTCCGAGAAACAATGAACCTCTGTTCAAAGTTAGATAATATTAAAGCATACGCTTGCATGTGTATATGTCTCACTTTGGAAATGTGAGTGTTAGCAAGAATTCATTTGAAATCGCACACACATGTAGTCACAGACGAATTTCTGCGTAAAATAAGCAAAATTTATACTTACGCGCCACAGCGTCTACAAAATATAAAAAAAAATAAAAATAGAATGATTGTGCAAGAACAAGCAGCATGAAATAAAAACAAAAGAAATAATAAAAATAAAATAACAATAAAAATTTTATTTTTATACATACAAGAGAAAACATAAAAAAAAAGAAAACAGAAATGCTGTTATGCAAAATGCAAGGAATAACCATAAAGTACATGAATATGTATATACGAATCTATATTTAAATTTTTAAAAAGGTGAACGCATCTTAGTTGAAGTGAGTAGATATAATTTCAACCCTAATAAGGCAAAAGTTTTTCATTAAGTTTTTGCGTTCAAAAATCATATGAGTTGTCAATAGGATCCGAAAAAGATGGATCAGTACCATGTATTCCTGAACCTTATTGTTAATTTCTTCCAATCTACATCTCGATGGTCTATTAGTAATGACAATAATGACAATGACAATAACAGAAAAACAAATATCGATATGCTTATGTAATTCGAAAATTATAATACGAATATTTATTTGATTTGAAAATTTATTTAGCGAATATTTATCCTTTATGTATCCCTAACTCTCATGACACACACACTCACACACATGCATATGACATATGAAACAAACAATTCATAATATTAATTTTTATGTTGAGTATTTCTATTGTTTCTGGCATCGATGCCTTGTCTGGAGTTCACCATTGTTTGTGGGTGGTGAAGATCAAGAGGCAAATAAATATGAGTTGCTTGAAAATGTAATTGTTTTTGGTGGTAATTCTGTTTGAATTGCTGCTGCTATACAAAAATCATATACGCATATCAAAATATACATACATATATGAAGCAAAACACGCCAAATTTGGCAATATGGTAGATCCGGTATGCAAAAACAATAATTCGGGAGGATTTGGTTCTAGTACTATTTGTTGTTAAAATACAGGGTGTTGAAGTTGGCGTTTTTAGTTATTTTCATGAAAAGGGTGTTTTCCCATTTATTTTTAGGAGTTCTTTTTATCAAAAAATATTACATGGTGAAAAAATTTTTTCACCAAAACTTTTTAAACTTAAAAATACTTTTGAATTTTTTTTAAAGAACCCCACTCAAATTTATTTTAAAAGCACTTTAGATTAAAGCATAATTTATAAGCTTTAAAATGATGTATGACTCAAGTTGGGATTCGGTCGCGAGATGCGAGTTTTTGGCTTTTGAATGCCCACGAAAAAAGCGTACTAGGCATAAAATGCTTAGAATCATTCAAGAAATACGTGAGAGTTTTTTTGGAATTTTTTTAAACTTTTTTTAAAAAAAAAAAAAAAAAAAAAAAACTATTCAGAGAAAAAAAAAAAAATTTTTAACTTTCCAAAAAATTCCCAAAAATTTCGCACGTATTTCTTGGACGATTCTAAGCATTTTATGCCTAGTACACTTTTTTCGTAAGATGCATTCCTCTTGAGTAAAGAAAGAGTTTTGCTGCCGCTGGCGTTCAAAAGCCAAAAACTCTCATCTAGCGATACTTATTGGGGGTTATCGTGAATCAAGATTCCCAGGGAATTTTCTTAAACTGCAATAGAGAATGCACTGCAGTCTGAGAAAATTCCTCGGGAATCTTGATTCACGATAACCTCCATTAATTTAATGATTATTTGAAAAAATTGTAAATTTTTCATTTTTCATTTTCCATTTAAATTGCGTATTAAGCTAATCCGTCATTGTTCGCTCATTCTTCGTCTTATTACATCTCTCTATTTTAAGATACTTGTTCGCTCAATTTTTAGATACTCGAAATCGAGTCTCGAAGCTCTCAATATTTTCAATTGTCTTTCGACTGGTAATGCAGAGGGAGAAAATTCTCTCTCGATTAGCGAAAAAGTAATGCAGAGGGAGTAAATTGACGATTCATAGGACATCAACATTGAAAAATCGTCAGTTAATTATATGAAAATTCGTTAGTTGTGCAACTAGTACTAGTTCTGTTTGGAGGTAGTCAAAGACTAGCCATGCACTAGTATGAAGCAAAACACGCCAAGTGTACAAGCTGAAAATTTGTTTGCCTCCGATTTCGCTCAAATTTGGCAATATGGTAGATCCAATATGCAAGAACAATAATCCGGGAGGATTTGTTGTTAAATTACAAAGTGTTGAAGTTGGCGTTTTTAGTCATTTTCATGAAAAGGGAGTTTTTAAAAAATTTATAGCTTAAACTAAAATTTGTAAATTGATATATCTAAGTAACTGGTCCCAATTATTTTTAAGTGGTCTTTTTATTGTATAAAAAATATTACTTGGTGAAAAAGTTTTTTTACTAAAATTTTTTAAACTTAAAAATACTTTTGAATTTTTTTTAAATAAACTACCCTTAAATTTTTTATAAAAGTAGACATGCTCGTAAAGCCGTACATCTCAAGCGAATGCAACGAGTAAGCATCCGATCGAAAGATAATTTCATTGGTTACATCCATGTGCAACAACATTTGTGTAGCGAGAAATTGTGTTTGTGTAAGTGAATGTGCACGACATTACCCCAATGGTCGTTTTAAAGCAAGGGTGTCAGCGTAGAAGAAAATTGAGCCAATTTTGGCTCGACCCAACAACATCAATATTTGTGTACAACATTCACAGAAATAATTTTTGTTGTTTTTTTTTTCACGCTCGTCGAAATTTCGCGTTTTTGTTGCTTTTTTTGCGTACACACAAAATCGAGCTCGAACCCACATAAAACAACAACAAAGACTACGTCGCATCAAAAACAACAAACAATATGGGTATTAATGCGTTGATGCGCAGTAGCGAAAATGCAAGTCTTTTACGCACTAACGCCTGAACGATCAATTTGAATATTTCCATCTTGAAAAATTGCAAAAGTAGTGCGAAATGTTCGGCAATATTTTTGTCATTTCACTAATATCAAACTTTAGCAAATCGCACTTTCGAAACGACGTAAGGGCATTGCGCATCAACACGTGAGTTCCCCTAATTTTTGTGTGTCCTTGTTCTTAGAAATTTTGAAAATTGTTGAAGTTTTATTGTTGTTGTAAACGAGGCATGAAAAAACAGCAAAAAATTGTTTTTTTGTTTGTTGTTACTCGAATTTAAAGTTGTTGTCAAAGCGAAAATTTGGCGCTTACTGCGCTGCATGCGTTTGGCTCAGTGATTTGAAAACGCTGACACCCTTGTTTTAAAGGTCAACTTCGATAACTCGGTGAAGCCCAAAATTTTTTTCGAAAACCAAATACTTCTTTTCTTTGGTAGGATATTTCGTTTCAGAAAACACTTACCTGGTATATTTTCCCGGAAGGAAAATTGTTTTTCTGACCCGATAAAAAAACACTTTTATCGTCCCGAAAGCGTGCGTTTTGAAAAAAAGGTTACTCTGTAGAGACGAACTGGTGAAAATTGCTAGTATTATATGCATAAGCTCAGTAGGTCAGCAGGTCCCTACCTTACGAACAGTTGGAAATCATTCAATTCTTTGGGCTAAAACAGCCAGTGCGCGACATTACCCCCTGCACGACATTACCCCGTTCTACTCTACTTTAAATTAAATCATAATTTATAAGCTTTAAGATGATGTATGACTGAAGATGGGATTGATATAAAAACAATTTTTACTTTAAAGTAGCGTATATCCACGTGAATTTATTAAAAAAACGGAACACAAAAAAACGTGACAATTCGTACATATTACTCTCTCACGATACTAAAGACTAGTGCTTTCAAACACCGTATCAACTTTATAGAATTATAAATTCACTATCTTTTTAGAGGAATCAATAAGCAATATGCAATAAATCCCAATTTTTGGAGGTTTCGAAGATACATTTTTTTTTTGAAATGGTTTATTTTTCAACTAAGGAAATTATGACAATCAGGATAAGAGAAAAAAAAAAACTACTAAGCATGGCTATGGTGCCATATGTTATCCTGATTGTCATAATTTTCTAAGTTGAAAAATGCATAGAATTTTTGGACTCTTGCAAATGACTAAAAGTTCATAAAAATCAGTATATTTTTTTTCCTAATTAATGTCTCTTCTGTATTTTCTTGAAAATAATTTAATGCAAATTTTTATTTAACAAATATTGTAGGACCTTCATTCGAAATAAAAAATTCATTTTCAAATACATTTACCACACCACAATATTATCTCTATAATACAAACCAAAAAAAAAGGACAAATTTAACTAGCAAATAAAAAGGGACATTAGATTTTATATTTGAAAAAATGAATACAAAATCAACCAACTGTAACCACTCTTATCAGCACACTCCCAGACGCCATAACCAAAGTGTTGTCTGTTTAATCTCTTACACGACAGCCGTAGCTCTTTGGCGGTGGTGTAATTGTTGAATGAATTATCTCTCCATGCGTAAGTGCGTGCAAGTTGTCCTTTTATCACGTGGACATTGTCCTTTATATTCAATGTGTGTATAGTAAATTATGCAAGATGGCGATAATGAGCAACAGCAACAGTCAGAGTCACAGCAGTACCAATGGAAGTCAAAGTGAAAGCTACCGGAAAAACAAATCTAAAGGATTATTGCTAAAACAAAAACAAAAAGGTTCCACAGTTTTCCAAAAAAAAGCAAAGCACTCATTTGTTGCGCCTCCCCATAATTAAATAATTAACTGGAATTAATTTGACATTAAATCTGACTTAATTATGCACACGTGAAAGCTAACACAAATAAAAGCAAAAATTCGAGAGACCCATGGTATTTCGGCAACTGTACGTTATCTCTGCTTGTTGACCATTCTTTTCAAAAGTCACAACTTTTGAGAAATTTTCATACAGAAATTTCCCAATATAGGTAACATCGTCTTTTTAAAATAAACAACACGTTTTTAATATTTTTCCTCGAAATTAATTTTATCCTTTTGTGGAATTTCATCAAAATCTGTGTAACTGTTTAACCATTGACAACGTGTTATCTCAGCCACGCCTAAATTTACTATGTCTATTTATAAGACTTCAAACATATATCAAAACAGTGTTTTTAATTTTTCTTCACTTTTATGATAGGATGTTTTGATACAACAAGGAGATATCGATATATTTAGAAATGAATTTTGAAGAAAAAGATTAATACTTTCAACTACCATTTCAGGTTTTATGGATATAAATTATCATGTCTTATTATAAAGCTTCAAAAAGAGCAAAACTCAGCGATTTTTCAACATTTAGGCTAGGATATCTCGAATACCAAAAGCAATAGTGCAATTCTGCAGCTGGATTTAGATTCAAAATCGCATAATACGTAGATAAAACACTTTTCTCGAAAGGTGCTTAATAAAAGATTTTAAAAATCGCTTTAAATATACCCATAATCATGTAGAAATCGGTTGGCGTCAAAAAGTTCGAGTTGGTCGTCAGCGTCAAGAAAATCTCAAGTTTGGCCAGCTTGTACCGCAAACTTAATTATGGCATAAAAAATATGTGTTTATTAGACTATGATTCCTGTAGACTCTGCTTAGAGGACTTGGAAACAGCAGAGCATGTGTTACATACTTGTTTCGCTGTGGTAAGATGCAGAGTTAAGTACCTAGGTGTCAAGATTTTAAATCCTATTAAACTAGGCAATATTAATCTCAACGCAGTGACGAGATTTATAGTTAGTCTGGAACTGTTCTGATAGGGAAAGAGGCTGTACAAAAGATATTTTAAGGCCGCAGAGCAATCCAAGGCCTACAATTAATAATAAAAAAAAAATAAGTTTTATCTACAAATTTCAAAAATAAGTCTTATCAAAAAGAGATGACTCTAAAGACCATTTGCAAGTTCTCGCAAAGTTACCATACTAATGGAAGAGATAAGTCTGAAAATTAACATAAGGTTAAAAAATACGATGGTCGAAAGTTTTATTATGTACGTCTAGTATAGTTCAACTCATATTTTTTTTTATACCCTACACCCAGGGTATACACGTATTCACTTTGTACTTCCATTTGTAACGCGGAGAAAGAGGCATGGAAGATATGAAAAAGTATATATATTCTTCATCAGTGTCACACCCTGAGTCAATTTAATAATGCCCGCCTGCTTGTCTGTCCGTTGAAATCATTTGAATATTTTTTGGGAGAAAGATAATTCGATGAACTTCGATGATCTGCCTTCTTTTTTAAAATACATTTAAAATACATCTTTAGGAGTATATTTCACGAGAATAAGACCAAACTACACATAAATACTTAGTGCAGGGGCGCAAGCTCTGAGCAAAAATAAGGCGAACTCATACAAAAGGGCGTGGCACCTCCCATAAAAGCAATAGTTTCAAAGTGCTTTTCACTCATACGCTTAGAACTAAAAATGCCAGAACAAAAACTAGGCAATCTCGGAAAAGAGGGCGTGGCACTACCTATTTAAGAAAAAGAACCAACATGCTATACTGAAAGCGTTTTTTGAGATAATTCAACAAAATTTCAATTATGTAGACACTGAGAACAGTAAGTACAAGACTCTAGCAAAAGCTCTATGAATGTGAACTGATCGTGGAACCTCCCGTACAAGAAAATTTTTCCGTTGGAAGCATTTCGAATGTTCCGTTAGGACTATTCTAAACATATTTTGAATTTATTTTTTCTTAGTTTAGTTCCACATTTTCACATTTTTCGTCATATCTTCGGTATTTATAGTCTGATCTTAAAACATGATGTATCGAAGTTTTTGGAGATAATTTTTTTTTTTTGCTCCGAAGTTAATTGCAGTGGCATCGATATGAAAGGCACTGAATAATCGTTCATATTGCGATGTGTTTCAAGTTGGCTATATTTCTGTTGGCTCTTGAGCTTACAAAAATAAGGTCAACGCGTTGTTCATTGGAGAGCACCTTGATAAGGGATATAAATTTTCGGATTTTCAGTGATCCCGGGATATTGAGACGGAACTCCGGGATCCCGGGATCAATCCAGGGGATAAAGAATTTTTTAAATAGAACAAAAACTAAAGTCTTTAATAAAAATTAATGTTTTTAAAGCAATGAGTGTTCATAATTTTCAATGAGATCAATTAAATTCAAATGGAAATGTATGTACCGCCTTTAATTTTTAGATTTTTTCTTCAAAATAGATTTAAAAAAATTAAGACGCTCAAAATTTCGTATCCATGTCTTGATCGAAATATGCTACATATGTATACGGGGTTGTTGGGATTTAGCAGAGCATCAGGAAATATAAGATTCCTAGGACTATTCTGAACATCTTTTCTTAGATTAATTTTTTGAAATTCGCAAAATCAACGGAGTTATTGGAGTAAGTCTATAAAGGGACAAAAGTAATGCCATAATATGAATTGCCTGACATTTTGTGATAGTGTGAATTTATTGGCAATAAGTAAAAAAAAAAATTAAAAAAATAGAACAAAGAAAAGTTGTTCAGAATAGTTCCAGGAATCTAACATTTTTCAGTGTTCTACCGAGTAGTGGAAATAAATTAAAATTTTAAAAATTTCAAAAAATTCCAAAAAATCCCTGGATCCATCGCGACTAATCCTGGGATTTTCGGGAGTGAAAAAAGGCCGGGATCTCGGGTTCAAACCTGGTTATGTGATTATTACTCTTGAATATTTTAATGCTTCCATCAAATCTGTAAGCATGGAGCAAGGAAATTGATCTCAGTTCAAAAAAAAAAAAAACATATTATACATCAATATCGGACTGTAAATGCCGCGGATGTGACGAAAAATATTAGTGCACGACCCCAGTCCAAAAAAAAAAAATATTTTTTTTTCGAAACTTTCATGCAAAAATTCTCGATATTTGGTGGAACACTCTAATTTACACACAAATAAATTTAAATTAATGCCAACGGCACGCACTCCATGACAATTTGAATGATGCTGCAAAAGCTCCATTTCTGGCTCACACACACGCGCACAAATTGATTAGTTTAATTTGTTATATTAACGACCATTTTTATTTTTATTGCCGCTGTTTGGTTGTGTTAGTGACGTACTTTGCGACTGTTTTCGACCACATTTATTTTATGTCGTTACGATTGTGTTTGTTGCCCTTTTTTTTTGTCATTTTATGCAAAATAAAATTTCCGTTAATTTTGCAATTTAATGCTGGGCACTGCCTCCTTTTCGATTGAATCATTTGTCCTTTTTCATACACCGAGGATTTCGCATCTTAAAAATTCCCTAGTGTCGCTGTGCATCGATTTGCATTTGATTGAGTTGTGAGTGTGTATGTGCGTGCGTGTATTTGTCAGATGGTAACTTTTTACCGAAAATTGATTGCCACTTTGGTTGATTTGATTGACATGGGCGTAACGTAACGATTGGTCATTGATAACTAACGTGATTATTCGCACACAAACACGCGTCAAAGTGGTAGAAACGCAATGTGTATGTGTGCCAATGATGATGACGATGCGTTACGTTAAGTGACGGTTAAGGTACCTTAAGCACAATTGACAATTTCGAGTGTTTATATGTGTGTGTGCCAGCGTGGGCGTGTTTATTTTCGAGTATTGCAACCTCAGGCCATTTCCAAGTAGAGATAATTGACGAAGTTTATTTAATGAGCTCAATGATGTGCTGATTAAAGGTTTCTGTTATCTTTGGTCATTAGGTTGGTTAAGTGGAATGATGGCTTTTAGCAAAAGGTCCGCAATGCGCGAAATGTTTACTCGTAATATCCTTGAGGTAGATTACTAAAAATGTGTTGGTTTCGCATTATTATAAATCACATGTCAGCAAAAATTAATTTGTAAGCACTATGGCTAAAAACACATTTTTTGCTATGGAAAAGGGCAGACAAATTTAAAAAATAACTATTTTTTGTATCCAAGAATGCAGAGAATGTTTTACCAAAAACCAATAAATTATGTATATCCTTGGCTTTAGTTTGGCTTATTGTAGGCGCCACAGGTAGGCACATACATACATATGCATGTAAAAATAATTTTTTACCTGTTGCCTACTTTAAGGCTTCAACGCTTCTTTACCCATTATTTACTTCAAATACCGTGAAGTAAAGCAAAGAAAAAAAAAATTTATTCATTTATTTCAGGAAACCCTTCTTAATCAGTTTAGGATGCTAAAATTTTAGAGATTTTTAACGTAAAAGCTCATTTACAAGATGGTATACCTTTTATATATTGGATTTTATTTCGTTTTCTTTCATTTTGCTCATTCAATTACTTTACCATGGGCACAGAAACAAAATAAAATAAGCAAATTAAAAATTTATTTCAGTTTAAAAACTGAAATCTTTTTTCTTTTTACTAAAAATAGCACAGCTCCCAAGAAAAATGTAATAAATTGCATCATGACGTGATTGCTAAAGTTGAAGGTACATAAAATTAGCTGTGCGAGGACTTCTAAGTATTTACTATATGTTATGTTATTTATAAATAAACGGCAAAATAAACATATTTTATTATAATCGATTTGATTGTTTTCAAGGCTAATTAACTCTTAACTTTCCGGTTAAGTTTTTCAAAGTCTTTTGTTTAAACTTTGTTGAGAGCTGGTTACAAAGTACATATCGAAGCTTCATACGAATAGTTGGATGATTCTTTTGCTTTGCGAAAATTTGGTTCTTGCGACGAAAAGTACACTCATTTTACACTTTTTTTCATGAAAACTATTTTATTTTCTTATATGAGTGGAAACAAAACTAAACGAACTACATTCCACTGGTAAAACGAAAAAGACTTGAAAGAAACAAACATGACGGAAAGACTTTTGAATAAAAAAGTATCGAAAAATATCGAAAATATCGAAAAAAGTTCAAAAGTGTCGAGAAACATCCAAACTATCTTTAAAAGTCCAAAAGTATCGAGAAATATCCAAAATATCGGAAAAAGTCCAAAAGTATCGAGAAACATCCAAAGTATCGATAAAAGTCTAAAATTATCGAAAAATATCCAAAACATCGGTAAAAGTCCAAAAGTATCGAGAAACATCCGAAATATCGATTAAAGTTCAAAAGTACTAAGAAACATCCAAAATATCGATAAAAGTCCCAAAGTATCGAAAAACATCCAAAATATCGATAAAAGTGCAAAAGTATCGAGAAACATCCAAACTATCGATACAAGTGCAAAAGTAACGAGAAACATCCAAAATATCGGTAAAAGTCCAAAAGTATCGAAAAACATCCAAAATATCGGTAAAAGTCCAAAAGTATCGAGAAACATCCAAAACATCGATAAAAGTCCAAAAGTATCGAAAAATATCCAAAATATCGGTAAAAGTCCAAGAGTATCGAGAACCATTAAAAATATCGATAACAGTCTAAAAATATCGAAAAACATCCAAAATATCAGTTAAATTCCAAGTGTCCAAAATATCGATCAAAGTCCAAAATATCGAAAAACATCCAAAATATCGATGCAGAACGTGGACAGAGTGCAACGAAACAGGTTTTTGCAAGCAAGAGAAAAACAACAACAACAAAATTTCTCTCACTCCACTGTCTCATTCACTTTCTTAACAACACACCATAATTTTGTGGGTGCTGTTGTTATTGTAATTATATGGGAAAATTTATCCGTATGAGGATAATTTTTTGTTTTGTGCATTCTACTCCACAGTACCTTTCATATAAAAAAACTAGTAAGGGTGTAAATTTTGGCCTGGCCAAAAAATAAATACCCTACACTGCAGTATTTTGAAAAGTTTGCTTATATGGGAGGTGCCACGCCCTCTTGTCCGAGTACACCCAGTTTTTGTTCAGAGCTTGCATTTATAGTTTTTAGTGTCAGAGTGAAATTTAGTTGGATTATCTCAAAAAACTCTTTCAGTATAGCATTTTGAATCTTTTGCTTATATGGGAGGTGCCACGCCCCCTTGTCTGATTTCACCCAATTTTTGCTGAGAGCTTTCATTTATAATTCTTAATGTCTGAGTCAAATTTGGTTCGAATATCTCAAAAAACGCTTTCAGTATAGCGTTTTGAAGCTTTTGCTTATATGGGAGGTGCCACGCCCTCTTGTCCGAATTCGCTTAAATTTTTATCAGAGCTTGCGCTTACAATTCGTAGTACTTATATGTATTGTGGTTGCATTGTCGTGAAAAATACTCCTAAAATTGCATTTTGAATATAATTTTTGTATGGGCGGTAGGCGTGTCCGTTGACCGATTTTGCTCATTTTCAATCCCCTGAGCTAACTTTGACGACGGAGGCTGTGTACCAAATTTCATTGAATTATCTTGCTCAGATTTCCCAAAAAGTGTATTTCAACACACAGCGAGCCAGCCAGCCACCCAGCCAGCCAGCCAGACAGACGGACATGGCTATATCGACTCAGGAGGTGACGCTGATCAAGAATATATATACTTTTCTATACCTGCCACGCCTCCTTCTACAAACGGAAGGACAAAGTGAATATACCCTGGGTGTAGGTTATAAAAAAAATTCGAATATCGGTAATATGGTTAGCTCGCAAAAGGGAGGCAAAAAAAACTGTTCACGTATTAATATATAGATAATTGAAACTGAAACGAACTAAACATATTTAAATAAAACTTGCGTTATTTTGTTATTAAAACAGGAAAAGAAGCCCTAAATATGTACAGTGTGTCACAGAAGTATTTTGCATACAAAGAATATTCAAAAATTCGAACTTATACTCAAATTTTAGCCGTTTCGTTCTTAGAAAAGTAGTATTTTTTTTATAAGCTTCGAATCAATGGAACGTTAAGTATGATACCACTTCATAAAAAAACTAAAATAATATGTTCTAACCACTTTAAAGCAAAGAAATTATTTACAAATCTTTTTTTATAAGGTCACAAAAGTATTTGCTTTTAGTAATATTATACATTGGGATTATTTAGATACCAAGTAAAAGAGACCTTTTTAATAATAACCATGGTAACCATTATTTGAGGAGACACCATCAAAACAGCTTTGCGTGGATTCCATATCTTTACGACATTTTCGATCGGTGTTTTGTACCATTTTTCTTGCAGTACTGGTCTGAGCACATTTTTTTGATAAAATATGGTATTTTCTGACCTTTCCACTAGATAAGACCAAAGAATTTCTATTGGGTTCGAAACAAGATATGCGGTGGTGTTTTAATGTCTTTGGTGTTGTACATAAGTGCCTTAGGATGTGTGTTTAGGGTCACTGTCTTTTGAAAATGAGATGTCATTTTGTGGTAAATCCATTTTTTAAGCACTGGGCGCAAATGTTTTTTTGTAAAATGGGACTGATATTCATGTCTGTATATACATAATGCCAGCCATACATTTAAGTTTCCTCATTTCATGAGCCGAGAACAGCCCCAGGCACACCATCATGTAAAATTGTGGCTTTTAAAATTCAAAAATTTATGGTTTTATTTGAGTAATGCCAGGTCATGCGGCGTCTTTTGCATTCGAAAATAATATATTTGCTTTCTAAAGGATCCAATAATATAATATTTTCTTTTCATCGAATTGATAGACGCCGCATAAGGCAAATAAAACCCTAAATTTATATATATAGCGAAAAGTAGAATTTTTCGAGGTTTTTTATCGAGAGTACGACATTCCAGATTTCATGATGAAACGAAGGATATTTTACCATTTTTTGACATAAAATGGAACATTTCAAAATGAAATTGAAAAATGTTCAATGGATGTTTTTCTTTATGACTAATTATTTAATTTACCAATTTAAAAATTGTTAAAAAGACGTATTGGCTTTAGGCAATGATGTTCGCTATTTAACAAGTCTTTTATCTTCTCTTCTCATACGAGCTAAAATTGGATATAGGTACTTATTAGGGCTGTTCAAAAAAAAAAAAAATTTTCGAATTTCCAAGATATACTTTGGCATCACGATCTACATCATGACAGAATATCTCAAAATATTTTTCAGATTTTTAAATTCATATTTAAAGGTGGCTCAAAGCAAAAATATATTTTTATTATTTTTTTTTTAGCATTAATTATAAAATGTTGTCAAACAATTTGAAAAATTTGTTTTAGAGTAACTTAAAAACATTAATTTTGTTTGTTTTTTAATGAACTTTAAAACCTACGTTGTAATATTGACAAAAAAAATTTTACACTTCTTAAAAAACGAAAAACTGCCCTAAGAAGGCGAAATTTTCGGTTTTTCAAAGAAAAAAGTCATCGTGCTTAAAACGAAATGAACATTTTTTAATTTACAAGATCTCATTCAAAAGAGCCTTAAAAACCTTCAAGACAAGACATGTTAAGACTTTTTTGGGCCAGCAGGCTCGATGACATAACGATTGAAACATAGTAATGCAGCCCCGTGAAAGGCAAAACGCTTTTTACTCAAGAGAGAGGCATCTTACAAAAAAGTGCCCATGGCATAAAATGCTTAGAATCATCCAAGGAACAAGTGTGAATTGTTTTTTTTTTTTTTTTGAAAAGTTTATTAAAAATGACGTTAAAAAAATTTTTTTTCTAAAATTAAGTAAAAAAAAAAAACAATTTACACTTGTTCCTTGGATGATTTTAAGCATTTTATGCCATGGGCACTTTTTTGTAAGATAACTCCCTCTTGAGTAAAAAGCGTTCTGCCTTTCACATGGCTGCATTACTATGTTTCAATCGTTATGTCATCGAGCCTGCTGGCCCAAAAAAGTCTTAACATGTCTTGTCTTGAAGGTTTTTAAGGCTCTTTTGAATGAGATCTTGTAAATTAAAAAATGTTCATTTCGTTTTAAGCACGATGACTTTTTTCTTTGAAAAACCGTAAAATTTCGCCTTCTTAGGGAAGTTTTTCATTTTTTAAGAAGTGTACATTTTTTTTTGTCAAAACTACAACGTAAGTTTTAAAGTTCATTAAAAAACAAACAAAATTAATGTTTTTAAATTAGTCTAAAACAAATTTTTCAAATTGTTTGACATTATTTTATAATTAATGCTAAAAAAAAAAAATAATAAAAATATATTTCTGCTTTGAGCCACCTTTAAATATGAATTTAAAAATCTGAAAATTTTTTTGGGATATTCTGACATGATGTAGATTGTGATGCCAAAGTATATCTTGGAAATTCGAAAAAATTTTTTTTTTTGAACAGCTCTAATACTTATGCACTTACATACCTATGTATGTACTTATGTTTGTCTGGGGCCAAACTTTTTCTCGAAAACGACTATACCAATTTTAATGGAACTTCAGATAATGTTAGATGATAGCATGGAATGAAGAATGTAACTCAGTTTGGACTTTGTAAATAATCATAAGGGGGCATGGCCCCACCCTAAATTTTTTGATTTAATCTGGTCATGTCTCGCAAAACGGTACAAGGCATTTTGACTACTTTCTTTCTGAAATTAAATGTAGGGAGTCTACTTGCTATAAGACACCTCTGAACTGAAAGTAGGCAATATATCGCCGGTGGGCGTGGAACCTCCCACACAAGTAAAACACGTTAAATGTTATTTCTCGCAAATGGTACAAGGTATTGTGATGAAATTTAGTATGTAGGTACTATTTATCAAAGTCTTTCACATAAATGAAAAATGGGTGGGATCGAAGTGCGACGCCCACTTTTCAACCTTTGAAAATTTTGATTCAATATTCTTTGATAACAAATTCAACAATTTTAATGAAAATTTAAGGAACATTGCCCCTGGAAGCCAAGGTTAATATGATATATGGCATTATACTGAAATAATTCGTAGAAGGGAGCGTCACCGCCCACCATATGCCATTAAAAGAAAACTAATAAAGCAATCTTTCTGAAATTAACTGTGGGATGTCTTCTTGCTGTTAGACACACCTCTGAATGGACAAAATGTCGCCGGTGGGCATGGCAGTGCAAAATATATGAAATTTATTTCCCATACGCCACTGAATAAAATTAAATAAATGTACAGCAAGGAAAAATTTCTTCATATTTATTGCATTTATATTACAAGAAATTTTCAGAACTTCAGAATAATGAGGAAATTCTGAAGTTCTGAGTATTTCTTGTTTTTGATAATCTCTAATGAAATTTTTCGTAAAATATTTTTTTTTTTTTTTTTTGGAAAAAGTGGTTGAAAAACCCATAAGAACACGATAATATATAATGCATTATGATGTTCCAGAAAATTGTTTCTTGCGTGATTTTATGATGAAGTTGTAACAAAAAAATCGTAGCTCACTTATTTGTCACCCTCCTTCAGAATTTTTTAACTTTTTTTTTTTTTTATATCAGTTTAATTTACCTAGTTCATGTCGCAACATTTACCCCTTTGGCTACACATTGATTCTTTTAGTACACGTAAGCTATAACTTTTCAACTTTCAGCTTATGCGTTTAAGTTTCTCCTGAGTTTAAAAATCATCAGCAAAATGCTGAAAATGACAAAAATTTAAGATTTTGAAACAAACCGCGAGATGTAACCTTGAACTGTTCCTGCTACTGTTTTACATCACTTCCAATTTAAATGAAACATTTTTTTTTTTGCTGCAACTATATGAAATATGACGCACGTGTGCACGTAAAGGAGCAGCTGCGTATATTTGTATGAATGTGTGAGTGAAAGTAATCAAAAATTTCTTTAGCAAAGTCCATTGCACAATCTATGGTGCAGAAGACAAATAAATGAAATCAAAAGAAAAATAAATTGCTGTGCTTCCATTTACAATTGAAATATTTATTTTTCATTAAACTCCAGTAATTTGCAAAAGAATTCATAATAAAAGAATCTCTCAAATAATAAGGTATGTACTCGAAAAAATGTAGTCGACAAAAAATGGTTATATATCGTTAATTTTTTGAACGAAAAAAATAAAGTAATACTTTTTTTAAAGCTAAAGGATATATCTTTCAGAAAATGAAAAGGTTTGCTCATTATGTTGAGCTGTATGCAAAATATCGTAACTTTGAATTAACCCTTGCCATAAGGCTCTGCACATCACTTTGGGTGAAACCTTGATCCATTTTTGTTTTAGTTTTTTTTTTTTTCATTTTTGACAACTTTCTTTGTTTTTAGCAACTTTCTCTTCATTATAACCCAGTATTTTCCAATTGGCCGAAGTTCAATGCAATTCGGAGGATTTGCATTTTTCGTTACAACATTGACCCTATTCTCTTCATACCAATTCCCCAAATCTGACCAAAATAACACAGGGTTTTATTGTAAACGTATCATAAATATTCAGCAGACGTTTCTGTTAACACTCTTTCACATATAGACGGTGGTTAATTGTACCAGTTGTGACAAATACTGAGCTCTTCAAACAGCATTTACAAATTGCTTGACAAACCAAATATTTCTTCTGCAAACTTGTCCACTTTTTTTGCTTTAAATTTGGCGCAACATCGGCTTTCTTCTTTGCGGTGTAAAAAAGTTGAATCGGTGGCTTTGACATACGTTGCGTCGTCCATTAAAATGAATTCAAAATTGTGTACAAAACGGTCGTAGAGCTAATATGATTGAAAACCGTTTCTCCTTCCAAACTTTCTGTACGTTTCCGGGCGACATATGTAATGGAGAGTTCAGCATTTTTTTCATAGGCACGTTTAACTTCTTTAGCTATTTCCTCTTAGATAAATCTTTTTTTTTCCAATACCTCCAACTTTCCTTTCCGTAGTTTATCGTTCACTTAAGCTTTTAAGTACGCAAGCTATCGTAGATTTTGCAATACTTACACTTTATGCAATGTCTTTGTAAGGCAAATGTGGAAAATCGTGTTTTTTGTGCACAATTAAATCGAGCACATTTTCTTCTGATAAGCTCATTTTGAAAACTATTCAAAATCCTAAAAACCAATGCTGAGGAAATATAAGACAGAAAATTCTAAGACGACCACATCCATCATATTCAATTTTATTGTAGTATTTGACGCGACACTCATTGTTTACTGCGACCACTTTTTTACGTATACATATCTTAACATCTTTTTTGATACTTTTTTCTGAGAAAAAACGAGAGAACACCACCTGAAAATGCAGATATGATTTAAAGAACTTTTTAGTTAAGTAATTTTTAGGATAGTGTTTCCAGTTTAGAAATGAACATGATGATTTGGAAAATTTTTCAAGGAGTTATTTTAGGACAATATTTTAATGAGTTTTTTGTGAGAACTCTTTATTTTTTTTGTCGGTAACTCTAAAATTTTTTTTAAATAAAAATCGATTTATATATGTCTATAACTGCAGCACTGTGGCATTGGAAATTATGCCCTAAGCTATCAGTACTCTTTCTCTTTATATAAAAGGTGTGAGTATGAAGTGCAACGTAACAGAAGCAGCGACCAAAATCGTTGCCTTATTCGCTGATCTGATAATACCCGTATAACATTTTTTTTTTTCTTGTGGTTATACTCTGACTTGATGGTAAAATGATTTTGAAATAAAATTATGTTGATTTTTCGTGTGCCTTTTTGAAAATGAAGATTAAAGTGAAACGTGAACTTAGCAGCGGCACAACGTTGGCAACGCAGAAACGTGCAAATGTTACTAAAACACATTATTTTAAGTAGTTAAAAGAGAAAAAATTCCAGAAAAAAAGTACTATGTTGACGATGAAATAATGTCTATGTCTATGCAATGGAAAATAAAATTTAAATAAATATTCAAAAAAAAAAAGAAGGGAAAAACCATTATCATTTTTTTAATTAAAATGTGCACCTTCACAGATACTAGATATGTAGATATAAGCATATTTTATAATTTATGTTTATTTTAAATTAACTGCATGTCTGTCTAGGCGACGTTTTAAGAGCGACCTGGGTAGATGTTAAATGTAAATGTACGCAGCTTAGTAGCAGAATTATGCTAAGCACGCAATTACACATAATACCAGATATTTACATACAGTCATACACACACAAGCACATATAAACACGCACACAGTCAGCTAAATATGAAAATGAAAATAAGAACCCCTAACGTACAAATTTAGAATAAACAAAATAAACCTTTTAATAAACAGCGCTCATATCAAATACACGAAAATTTTGAACAAATCCTGCATAATATGTACATATGAATGTATTTTGGCTTATTTGCGTAGGTATGTAAATAATATGTGTATACTGGAAGCATTTTCACTAAAACACCCACCACAAAAAGTTGACTTCAGTATACATACGTTCAAAGTAGTTGCAAAGCTAGGCCATATGCAAAGCATTTAGGATAAACAAACTAACAGAGGAGCCTGGCAATTCAAGGGTTTGATATCATCAACAATCATTACCGACATATTTTCAATAAACATGTTCATTTAAGGTATAAATTCCAGCTTATACTATTCGGTTAATGGTATCATCACATTAATTCAATGCTATGAACAATAAGACTCAGTATTGTTTTGATAGTAGCCCCACATTAATCTAAAGGTACAAACGCTTAACGTGTAACAACTAGAACGTACCAATGGATCAATATTCTCAGGCCATTAAAATCATAGTAGATAGTTTTGAAAATGTCATTTTGATAAGTAAGTAGTAGCGTAAGATAGGGTAGATTCGTCCAAGGGGCATATTCATATAGTAGGTTTATGTGTTTAGAAAACTATAGACGTTAGCATATCCGTGCTTGTATGCAATAATGTTGCTTTTGTAAACAGTTAGCTCGTGAAATATAGCGGTGGTGCGATTTTTGACTTTGTCGAAGACAGTCTTTGTGTGTTTTTCCAGTTAGCGCAGTAAAATTGCAATCTTGAAATTTGTCCGGCCATAGAAAAGTATGATCTTTCAAACTTTCGAACATTTTCGTGCAAGTCATCGAAACAACCAAATTTTTGTCCAAAATGTTAAGACATCCTATTTTTTGACATAAAACTTCGAAGAAACCTACTTTTAATCATATTTGTATAATGAAACAACCTTTTTCTCGTCAAAATTAGTGTTAGCAGAACTAAAAACTTTCCTTTCATTTTAATTTTATTTTAAGTTAACTTTAACTTTATTAATTTAAATCTATATAAATTTACATGAAATTAATCCTAAGTAACTTTCAAAATGAACTACTTTCTTCAAATATCATTTTTTGTAACTTTAAAATGTTTTTGCTATTTTTCATTGCACTATGCACCTTACCCTGTAAACATTTTTAGTATATTGTTTATTGCCTTTTGTCATTAAGTTGCTAATTCAGCAATATGCATAACTAGCAGGTGTCCAATGCAAGCGATCAAAGCAAGCAACAACAACAAGAACCGGTTTTGAGTATGCCGTCTGCTAGTGTGCATTGCTGAATTACCAAAGAGACGACTTGGTAAAAGCTTTAAGATAACTTCTCAAATCACTTTTGCGATCTACACTTGTTGGGTAAGGTTGTGTTGCTTGTCGGTGCAAAATTTTAATTACGTATTTTTTTTTATAGAATAAAGTTTATATATATATTTGCTAACTGCAATTTGCACCTCTTTTTTTTGGTGAATCTTTTTTTTATATTTAACAACATTTTTTGGTGCCGAAACCCGGGAACCATTCCCTTTAGATAAAAATTAAAGAAACTATTTGTGAATAGTTAAATTTGTTTAAATTATTAATTAAACTAAAATAAATAGAAAAGTGAAATTTTTTGTGCCTATAAAAAAAGTGATCTCTTGCCCAACATTTGCACTTCTTGTGTATTAAGCAAAGTCATTTACATGATTTTTTGTTACAACTGCCTTGCTGCAAATGAAAGTCATTATTTTTTATTAAAAAATAAAGAAACTATTAATTCAAAAAAATTAAAAGTTACTTAATTTTTTATTAAAGTGAAATTCTTTAAATTTGGTTTTTTTACATAATTTCTTTTTCGGAAATTGATGCCAAATTGGTGGTGTGCAAGAATCCATTTTGTTAATTTCTGCCTTGCTGCAAACAAAATTTCTTCACACATTTTGTATAGAAAAACTGATTTTTTTTTCTTTGCAATTTTTTTTCGTATTTTGTTTGAACAAAATTTTGCTTATTGCTCAAAATTAATTGAAGCAAATTAAATTAATTTAATTTTTTTGTTGAAAAATTTATCGTTTTGAAAAAAAAAATGGCTGCAATTGAAAAATTTATGCAACAGCAACTTGATTCCTTTGATCATATTAAGATTTTGCGAACTCAGATTGATAAGCAATCTGATAGATCAATGGGGTTAATTACAAGTTACCTAGAGGAGCTTGAAAAGGTTTATACCCAATTTAAAAAAATCCATGATAAGATTGTTGTTGCTGTACGTGTTGAACAAATGGATCAAAATGAAGTTCCATACTTCAAAAATAATGTATTTTATGATTTCTTTGAAATCTACATGAGTTCTAAAGCATGCTTGCTTGATGCCATGCCACATGATGGTGCATCGTCTCCATACTTAACCAGTACTTTTGCCTTGCCGCAAAATCAAAGTGAAACTTTACATAAAGCTGATGTAAGTTTACCGAAAATTTCTTTACCTAAATTTTCTGGAGACTATATGGAATGGGTCTCATTCCGTGACATATATAACTCAGTAGTTCACGAAAATAAAAGCATTTCTAGTGTTCAAAAGTTTTATTACTTGAAAGGTACATTGTCAGGTGAAGCCGCTAATTTGGTAAAAGCCATTTCTGTCACCGAAGCTAATTATGCAACGGCTTGGTCAATTTTAGAGAACAGGTATCACAATAAAAGAATTTTAGTAGATGCACTCTTGAAAAAGATTTTTAGTGTACCAGAATCTAATGGTACTTCAAAGGGTATACGCCTTATTCTGGACACATTTCGAGAATGTTTGCAGTCTTTAAAAAACTTAGACATAAAAATATCCGATTGGGATGCGATATTGGTGTATCAAATTTCTCAAAAACTTGATACCCAATCTCGAAAGGAATGGGAACAATCTTTAAAATCGTCTACTGATGTTCCTTCAGTTGAGGGAATGTTTTCTTTTCTTGAGAATACGTTTCGTGCTCTTGAATCTATAAGCACCGTTCATAAGATTTCATCGAAATCTCCTAAGCCACAAATTTTTAAATCGAAGAAAAACACTTTTCATTCGAACAATGTTGCCCAGGGTTCAAACAGTTGTTTATTTTGCGAAAAACCTCATTCTTTGTACCGCTGTTTTAAGTTTATGGGATTGCCCCACAAATCTAAAATTGAGTTTCTCACAAATAAAAATATTTGTTTTAATTGTTTATTTCTTGGTCACAAATCAATTGATTGTAAATCATCTTATCGGTGCAATAGCTGCAAGAAACGCCATCATACAATTTTACATTCAGAGGAGGCTGTGGCAGTCGCCACTTTAGATACACATTCAATTAACACTAATATAGAAAGTACAAATTTGGCTTCTAACTGTTGCAACGAAGTCTCGACACTTTCAGCACAAACACTTCCACACGTTTTACTTTCTACTATTCGTGTAGTTGTAAAAAGTGCGAAGTCTCAAATTGTTTTGCGAGCATTGCTTGACCAAGGTTCTCAAGCAACTCTCATATCGGAAAATGCTGTTCAACTTTTGAATTTAGATAGACAGAAAATTTCATGTGATATTTCAGGAGTTGGGCAAAATAGTAAAAATCTTTGCCGTGCTTTAGTTTCTTTGGATTTATGGTCAGTCCAGAATAAATCAGTTTTACAGTGCAAAGCTCTTGTCTTATCTACTTTAACAGCTTATACTCCTAAGCCTTCGGTTATAAAACTTAATTTTGAAATGTTTGGTATCGATATACTAGCAGATCCACATTATTATAATTCGGATCCAATTGACATAATTTTGGGCGCCGATGTTTTCACTAGTATTGCTTTGCCAGGGCAGTCGAAAACATACGACCAAATATTTTTACAAAACACCCATTTTGGTTGGGTAATTTCTGGTCCAGTTGATCCATTCACTGGGACTAGTGTAACTGTAAATAACTTGGTTATTGAAAATTTATTAAGATCTTTCTGGGAACAGGAAGAAATCCCTACCACTCGTGAGCTATCAGAAGAAGAAAAAGCTTGCGAACTTTATTTTCAAAGGACAACTAAGCGTGATCTTTCAGGAAAATATATAGTAAATCTTCCGTTTAAATCTTTGATTTTTAATACTGGTTCTCCAAACCTTAATAATAATCAAAATAACGCTCTAAAAAGACTTAAAAATTTAGAAAACACATTTTCTAAACGCCCACAATTATGTGAGGCATATACAAATTTTATTCATGACTATGAACAATTGAATCATATGTCCAAGATAGGTTCATTTCCGTCTGATATACAACCCAATGCATACTTTTTACCTCATCATGGTGTTTTTAAAGATAGCACTACAACGAAATTGAGGGTTGTTTTCGATGGTAGTAGCAAGCCTTTTAACTCTACTTCACTCAATGAAGAATTGAGTCCAGGTCCAGCCTTACAAAACGACTTATCACAAGTTATATGTCGATGGCGCAAACACAAAATTGCTTTTAGCTCAGATATTGAGAAAATGTTTCGCCAGATACTTGTTGCAGATGAGCATCAAATGTATCAGCAAATTTTGTGGCGTGATTCTCCAACAGATCCTATTTCGATTTACAAATTAAATACCGTAACTTATGGTACAACCCCAGCACCATTTCTGTCTATTCGAGTTCTACATCAGTTATCAGAAGATTACAAATCTGAATTTTCCAAGGCAGCTAATGTCTTAGTCTCTGATTCTTACGTGGATGACGTTATTTCTGGCTGTGACACAGTTGCAGAGGCTATTTTACTTCAGAAAAATCTTTGTTCCTTGCTAAGCAAAGGACAATTAAATCTTCGTAAATGGATCTCTAACTCACAAGAGTTGATTCAACAAATTCCTGAAGAATTTAGAGAAAATTCTGTTACATTCGATTTGGATGCAAACAACACTGTTAAAGCTCTTGGAGTTCAGTGGAATACAGTTTCTGACTTATTTACTTTTAAAGTAAAATTTTCTGATTCTGGGAAAATAACTAAACGCACAATTTTATCTGACGCTGCTAAGCTTTTTGACCCACTGGGTTGGCTAACACCTTCAACTGTTATAGCGAAAATAATTTTTCAGAGATTGTGGCTTGCTGGGCTAGATTGGGATGATGAAGTTCCCAAAGATATTGTGTCTGATTGGACGAACTATAAAAATTCATTGCATTTCTTTGAAAAAGTGAAAATTCCACGTTACATTGGATATAAATCTGATGTTTGCATTGAATTGCATTGTTTTGCTGATGCATCAGAAGTTGCTTATGCCGCTGTGGTTTATTCTCGAATTAAATATTCAGAGCACCATATCATTGTGAGTCTTTTACAAGCCAAAAGTAAGGTTGCACCAGTTAAAACGGTAACCATTCCTCGCTTAGAACTTTGTGCCGCAGCACTTTTAATAAAACTTACTAATATTGTCAAAAATTCCTTTGGCCAAGATTTAATATCATCCAGTACTTATTGGAGCGACAGCACTACTGTATTAAGTTGGATACGAAAGCCACCTGCTCGATGGTCCGTATATGTTGCTAATCGTGTCGGTGAGATTCAAAGATTTTCAAATATATCTCAATGGCGATACGTCCCATCAGCTGAAAATCCTGCAGACTGTGCCTCTAGAGGTATCATGCCTGCGGATTTTATAAATTTCAACTTGTGGTGGCACGGTCCACATTTTCTTACACTTGATTCTTCTTTTTGGCCAACTAACATATTAGACTTGGACACAAAGTTAGAAGAAAAACGAACCAAAATTATGACACATGTTATTATTGAAAATTTTGATACAAATATTTTCGCAAGATTTTCTAGTTTAACTCGAATGTTACGAGTTTTATCATTTTGCAGACGTTTTTGTAGAAACTGCAAAGTTCAGAAGCAAAATCGTGAAATTGAAGCCTTATCTTGTCAATAAATCAATTTCACCTTACTTGAGCTTATTAAGATTTCTCAAAACATAGATTTCCATTCTGAAATTGCAACAGTTCAAGCAGAAGAGCAATTGAAAAACAAAACTTTACTTAAGCTTATGCCATTTGTCGATATAAATGGTATTTTGCGTGTTGGAGGTAGGTTGCAGAACTCAGATATTTCAAATGATTCAAAACATCCAATTTTTTTATCAAAAAATAGTCCTCTTTCAAAACTTATAATTTTAGATGCGCATCATCGCACTCTACATGGAGGCCTTACATTAACTATGTCTTATGTTAATCGAAATTACTGGATACTTTCTGGTGTTCAGCTCGCAAAAAGGGTTATAGGCAACTGTCTACCTTGTTTTAAATATAGAGCACGTACCTCTCAACAAATCATGGGAAATCTACCGTCTGTTCGTTTGAACATAACAAGACCTTTTAAACATAGTGGTGTTGACTATGCAGGTCCCATTCTTGTCAAAAACAGTAATTTAAGATCTACTGCGGTTTCAAAAGGATATATTTGTTTGTTTGTGTGTATGGTAACGAAAGCCATACATCTTGAGGCAGTATCTGACCTCACCACTAGTGCTTTTTTGGCAGCATTTCGTAGATTTGTGTCCAGAAGGGGTTGTTGTACCGATTTATACTCTGATTGTGGCACCAATTTTGTTGGTGCATCAAAGGAACTTCAAATTCTGTTTTCTAAGAGCAATCCTTTGCTTAACGAGCTACGTGATAACCTATCTAGTCAAAGTACAAATTGGCACTTTATACCACCTGCTTCACCTAACTTTGGTGGCCTATGGGAGGCGGGGGTAAAATCCGTTAAACACCATTTGAAGCGTGTCATTTCAAATAAAATGCTTAATTTTGAAGAACTTAACACTTTATTATGTCAAATTGAATCATGTCTTAACTCAAGACCACTGTGTCCTCTGTCTTCAGACCCAAGAGATGTCAATGCATTGACACCAGCCCATTTTTTGATTGGCGAACCCACTAATTGCATTCCAGATGACTCTTTATTAGATCACAACATCAACCACATAACACGCTGGAAAGCAGTTGAAAAGATGAAACAACACTTTTGGAAACGATGGCACTCGGAATACTTAAACCGTTTACAAGCACGACCTAAATGGCTAACTACTAAACGTAATGCAAAAGTAGGTGAACTGGTTCTGGTAGCAGATGAACGTTGTGGGCCTGGTCAGTGGCTGCTTGGTAGAATTCACAAGACACATCCAGGGTCAGATGGATATGTTCGCGTAGTATCAATATATACTAAAAACAAAATAATTAAGCGACCAATTACTAAAATTTGTTTTCTCCCCTCAGATACTTCTACAGTTGCGGCAGATACTCAACATTCATCCGAACAATTGAATGGAGCCTACCCTTCGAGCTGCGAGTCGGAGCGTAGCTTAGCTATACGCTGAATAAATTATACTCCCAACGATAGGCCGTTCAATTTTTACTACTGGATGAAGAACTGTCGTTCTTGGGAGGGAGAATGTTAGCAGAACTAAAAACTTTCCTTTCATTTTAATTTTATTTTAAGTTAACTTTAACTTTATTAATTTAAATCTATATAAATTTACATGAAATTAATCCTAAGTAACTTTCAAAATGAACTACTTTCTTCAAATATCATTTTTTGTAACTTTAAAATGTTTTTGCTATTTTTCATTGCACTATGCACCTTACCCTGTAAACATTTTTAGTATATTGTTTATTGCCTTTTGTCATTAAGTTGCTAATTCAGCAATATGCATAACTAGCAGGTGTCCAATGCAAGCGATCAAAGCAAGCAACAACAACAAGAACCGGTTTTGAGTATGCCGTCTGCTAGTGTGCATTGCTGAATTACCAAAGAGACGACTTGGTAAAAGCTTTAAGATAACTTCTCAAATCACTTTTGCGATCTACACTTGTTGGGTAAGGTTGTGTTGCTTGTCGGTGCAAAATTTTAATTACGTATTTTTTTTTATAGAATAAAGTTTATATATATATTTGCTAACTGCAATTTGCACCTCTTTTTTTTGGTGAATCTTTTTTTTATATTTAACAACAATTAGTTTGTGACGTCCTACTTTTCGCCGAAGAATTAACGACAACCTAGTTTTCGTAGAACAAATGAATCATTCTACTTTTCGTCTTAGGCAACCATTTGTAACTCTTAAGTAAATCAACTTTATATTACAAAACGCATATAACTTTCTAGTTTCTTGACATTGAAATTTCCATCTAAATTTTGCTTGGTTATACCTACTCTCGAGAAAAATGTTGGAGAGGAAAATTTACTGGGGGTCAGTGATGAAAAAAATTAGTCTTGGTGTTGGTAGTTGGTAGCCTTTAAAGTAAGGTTACTTACAAAGGATTTTTCTGGACCGAAAAGTTAACAAAAATGTCATGTTTTGTTATTCCTACCAATAATATATTTTATCACGAAAACTTTGAGCCTTAGACTAGGATGAAAAAAAAAACTATATTAAAGATTTAGTAAATGAACAGATGAAATTTTGGTTTGGCAGTACAATAATTTAGTAGGCTTTTTCACTAAACTTAAATTAGAGCTGTCATTTTTCATTCGATTTTGGTCTCGAAATTTTTTTAATGAAATATATTATTGATGAAAATAATGAAACTTCAACTTTTGTAATTTTTTGGTCTTGAAAAATTCTTTTTATGTTTTTGAAAGATATCCTTACTTTAAATGCTGAAAACTCGGAAAGTAATGATTCGGTTAAAGTTTAACCCTCTAACTAGCAAAGTTGTAAATTTCAACGAATAGTGTCGGGAATTTTTTTTCTACTAATTATTAGCTAAAAAGGATAAAAAAGTCATAAAAATGTTAAGACCTACCTTAGGTCGACCACCAGGTGAAAAAAGGTAAAGAGTTCCTCAGGAACCCCTTGCCGAATTGAGTCAAAAATAATATTGGCTCGTTTTTGAGGTTTGAATAGTTTTTAAGGGAAAAAGTAGAGTGGTACTTATATTATTTTTGATAATAATAGTCACAAAAACAGTTTTTGGCGTTCGAACAACACTAATGAAGAATGCACTCGCTGCAAATGCACTACATTTTGAAGAATTTACAATTCTTGCATTTTTTTCAACCGCCTTATTTTTCTAGCCAAATTGCGAGAAAAGGCAATATTGAAAGACCAGATTGTTCTGATTGTTTTTCTGAACGCCACAGTGAACGGAGTCACTTAAGTCGCTCGAAAATAGGACCGAAAGGCGCTGATGATATAGAAGAAAACATCTTCTACTAAAGTTTCGACGGTTTTTGGAGCTATAATATCACTCATAATATGATCTTAGATGAAGTAATCACTTGTGTTACCTGTCTGCATTGCTCTGAGCCAGGTCGAAATCATTCCAACTGAAGCGATTTCGTTTCCATCAACCGGCAAGTGGTCCTCAAGGACCCCTTCCTATTAACGTTTCTAAAACATAATGTGAAACTTTTTTCTCAATCGCTTCAATTTATATTGAAAATGGAAAATGTTTTCTACACAATAAAAATTATTCACTAAAATCTTGGTATTTTAACTATTTCTAAATAACTTCGGAAAAAATTTCTTGCAGAGATGAAATTTTTGGAGATTTTATTCTGACTTGGCAGACACAACTGATAACGAAAGCAAAACTATGCAGCACATCTCATTTTTAGTGGGCTTATCATGGCATAAAAAGCATAACTATGGGAACACATGACGGTTTCGAGCAATTAGTATGTAATCCACGGTCCTCAGGGACCTCTTACCAGTTAGAGGGATAATATATATATATATATATAATTTCCATTCATTCTTATAAGTTCCTTCTCTTCTGCGTATTTTTTCGAAATTTTTCGAGTAATAGGTACTAAATTAGCACCCAACTGAATTTTCTTGCTATCGACTTATACAGCGTATTGTGATTTTATTATAAAATAAAGTTAAAAAAAAGTCTCAAACCAAATAAGCCTGCAGAATTTAATATTCCTACTATTTCAATAGGCTCAAATACCCAGCTTTAATTTCCATTACCATTATGCGGCTGGTGTTTTCCTATTTTTTTTTTTTTTTTGTATATTATTTAAAGGTTCAATTACAAACCCACAACATTAACAGCAACATAAATGTGGGAAATCAATCAGACGGACGTAGACGTTTAAGAAGCGGACTGGAACATTAACATTAAAGACTTGAGACAAATCCCTACAATTTGGGTAAGACAAGAAGACAGGACAACACTACTTAAAAATAAGAAAAACAGACAACACTAAATGAACGAAACCGAATGAACGAAACCGACGATTTTAAAATAACGAACAAGCGACGAAAAACAGGAGTTGGACGAAATCTTTAAGTAAAACGGACGGAGAAGAAAATTTACTCATCAAATTGTATTGGAAAAAGTTAAATACAAATAAACTATTAAATATTATTCATTTGAAATAAAGTGTGAAATATTATTAATTTGAACTTAAAGAAAAAAGTGTGTTTTAATTAAACGGAGAAAACTATAAATTGGGGGCTCATGCCGGAATACCCGAATAAAAAATAAGTGCGCGTAGTAATTAAAAAGTGCGCAATAGAAATTAAAATGTAAAGAACATCAAATAAACGCTTAAAAACATTAAACAAAAAGTGAATAAAATTTGCAAAAAGGCAAATAAAAAATTGAACGCCATTTCAATTTTGGAAACTATGCGTAGCGTCACTGAGTGCGCATTATTACAACAACAACAATAGTAACGGCTGAGTGTCGTGAGTTTTGGCAACAACAATAGTAGCGGCTGTGTGTCGTCGGTTGCTGTGTATTGAGTTTTGGCAACAACAACAGTAGTAGCGGCTGTGTGTCGTCGGTTGTTGCGTTTTCAGTTTTGGCAACAACAACAACAATAGTGGTGGCTGTGTGTCGTCGGTTGTTGCAAAGAAATTTTTGGTACAGCGTTGGACGTTTGTAGCTGCAGATTGCGACTGCGTGCCGTGAGCAGCGAAACATCGTCAACGGCAGATTGTGACTGCGTTTCGTTTGTGGATAACGATACAGAGAGAGAAGGAGACGTTTGTTGCTGCAGATTGCGACTGCGTGCCGTGAGCAGCGAAACAGCGTCGACGGCAAATTATAACTGCGTTCCGTTTGTGGATATCGATTAGAGAGAGAAGGAGAGTACAACGAGAAGAGCTGTCAAATACAGAAAAGCGAAAGCAAACGCAAATAAGAAGTCAGCATACGTATACAAGTATTGTTTGGTATTTTTGTATTTTATGTTTTGAATTTCATTTTGCTAAAAGTTAAATTAATTTCTTGATAACAAGTTTTGGATTGATGTATTTTTAGTGTTAGTATTGTTGAATACTTTATATTTAAACATACTTTTATTATTTTTAAAATTATTGTAAAATGGACACTGACCAAATACGCGGACTTAGAGTAGAGGAACTACGTCAAAAATTAAGAGAATTAAATTTGAGAGTCACAGGTCAGAAAGTGGAATTGCAAAATAGACTGATGGAACACTATGGGTTGGGTGTAGAAGAAACCAGTGACAATGAATCGCTAAATTCAGAGTACGCTGATGCTACAGGCGCAGCAAGTAGTGGTAGGCCAGGAACAAATCAAAGAGCGGAAAGATATAGCTTTACTTTACGCGACATAGAGGACAGCATTAGTCCATTTGCAGGTAACGAAGCTCACGATGTGAACCAATGGGTTACGGAGTTCGAAGATATAGCCGACACTGTTGGTTGGAACGATCTCCAAAAATATGTGTACGCAAAACAGCTGTTGCGGGGTGCTGCCAAGTTGTTTGTTAGGGGACTAAACGGTGTAAGGGGTTGGAATGCATTAAAGAATGAATTAATAGAGGAGTTTGGTGCAAAATTGTGTGTATCGGAAGTGCACAGGGCCTTGCGGAATAGGCGCAAGCAACCTAAAGAGAGTTTGCTTGAATATTTGTATGTCTTATTAGAAATGGGAAAGCCAATAGAGCTTGACGAGGCTAGCATTATTGACTATTTTGTAGAAGGCATTCCGGACAACAGGTCAAATAAAACGAATTTATACCATGCTAGAACAATTAAAGAATTGAAGGAAAATATACGCGTTTATGAGAAAATTAGAGGGTCATTTGGATCGTTGAATCGAACAACTCCTCAATTATTTTCTGGTAATAAGCTTAATGATAAATTACAAAAATCGGACGAAAAAACCTGCTTTAAGTGTAAAAAAGAAGGACATTTGGCAAAAGATTGTCGATCAAAAGAGTTAATTTGCTTCAAGTGTAAGCAAAAAGGGCACTATTCCTACCAGTGCGATAGTAATCAGGTAGAAAAAAATAAACAAGGAGGTGAATCAACACAAAATCGCTTAAATACAATCAGTCCTAATGAGGGTGAATTTATTTTTGCCGATGTTGTTTTAAATGATTTTAATTTCAGTGCTTTGGTAGATACTGGAAGCTGTTTGAGCTTCATTAGATACGACACATTGATGATGTTAAAAGACATCGAAATTATTAAAGAAAAAAGACAATTGAGAGGTGCTGGTAAGGGAAAATTTTCCACAATTGGGTTTTTCGAAAGCGATATTAAAATTAATGGTACGTCAATACGGTTAACGTTTCATGTCGTTCACGAACGTGACATTGCTTATGCAGCAATTTTAGGAAAAGATATTTTGAAGCAAGTCGATATTCTTGTTACCAAGGATAACGTAGAATTTAAAAGAAGAGATAGCGCTACAAAATCTGAGGTCAAAAATTACTTATTTAACGAATTTGAAGTTTTATGTTTGGCTACTGACGATGATTTTTATTCCATTAAAAAATCTTCCGATGTAGATGTGTCACATTTAGATAAGAAAAAAGGTGCTGAAATAGAGACGCTTATTGCAAATTATATTCCGATTAAACCAAAAAGTTCTCCTGTGGAAATGAAAATTATTTTAAGTGACGATGTCCCTGTTTTTGCGCCTCCACGAAGAAATTCATTTGCAGACAGATGTTTTATTGAAAGTCAAGTGCGAGAGTTGTTAGATGAGGGAATTATTGTTCCAAGTAAATCTGAGTATGCTTCGCCAATAGTTCTAGTCTCGAAAAAAGATGGATCAAAACGTTTGTGCTGCGATTATAGGAAACTCAATGAAAAAATTATTAGGGATAATTTTCCAATGGCACTAATCGATGAAGTCCTTGAGAGATTACAGGGTTCAAACATTTTTATTACTTTAGATTTGATGAATGGATTCTTCCATGTGCCAATAGAGCCGAATTCAAGAAAATTTACTTCGTTTGTGACCCATAATGGGCAGTTTGAATTTTGTTTCGTACCATTTGGTATTTGCAATTCTCCTGCAGTATTTTGTAGATATCTAAACTTCGTTTTCCAAAGTTTAGTCAATGATGGTACGGTTGTATTATACATGGACGACATTGTGATTCCAGCTAAGGATGAAGATGAAGCCATGGTAAAGTTTAAACGTGTTTTGAATGTGGCAAAGGAAAATGGTTTGCGTTTCAAATGGACCAAGTGTCAATTTCTTAAAACTAAAATTAATTTTTTGGGTTATATAATAGAGAAGGGAACTATTCTGCCATCAGAAGATAAAACAAAGGCAATTAGTAATTTTCCTGTGCCCACAAATAAGAAAGAATTGCAACGTTTTCTGGGTTTAACTTCTTATTTTAGAAGATTTGTCGATAATCATGCAAGGGTTGCCAAACCACTTTCAGATTTATTGCGAAAAAATGAAACATTTAAAATTAATGAAGAACATTTAATAGCTATTCAGGAATTAAAACGTGCATTGGTAAATGCTCCGGCATTGAAACTTTATAATCCGAAAGCTGAAACAGAGCTTCACGCAGATGCGTCTAAATATGGCTATGGGGCAGTATTACTGCAAAAAGATTCTGAAGACCAACTTTTCCATCCGGTTGAATTTATGAGTCGGAAAACCACTCCAGCTGAAGAAAAGTATAGTTCATATGAACTAGAAGTTTTAGCTATTATTCAAGCTTTGAAGAAATGGCGAGTTTATGTCAAAGATAAAAAATTCAAAATAGTTAGTGATTGCAATGCATTTGCAATGACTGTCAAGAAAAAAGATGTCCCGGATAGGATAATGAGATGGGCAATGTATTTGCAAGAGTTTGATTATGTCGTCGAGCATAGATCAGGTTCTCGCATGAGGCATGTTGATGCTCTCAGTCGCATTTACTGTCTTTTAGTCGAAGATTCGATAAAATATAGATTAAAAGAAGCGCAATTGGAAGACTGTTGGATAGAGGCAGTTAGAAAGGTACTGGAACATGACGATTATGAAGATTACTTCATGAGAAACGGACTACTATATAAGGATCCCGTCAAAGAACTTTTAGTGGTGCCGACAATCATGGAGGACGAAATTATTAAATTGGCTCATAGGCAAGGACACTTCGCGTCCAAGAAAACACAGGAATTGGTTGAAAAATATTATTATATACCAAACTTAAGTACAAAAGTGAGTAGACTTGTGAAAGGTTGTATAGAATGCATAGTGACGGACGCAAAATTAGGGAAAAAAGAAGGTTTGTTGACGCCAATCGACAAAGCCAGCGAGCCGCTAGGAACTTATCATGTAGATCATGTAGGGCCCTTAGCAGAAACAAACAAATGGTACAACCACATATTAGTCGTGGTGGATGGGTTTTCCAAATTTGTTTGGCTATACCCAACAAGGTCTACAGGAACGGAAGAGGTAATCGATAAATTACGAAAACAAGCTTGGGTTTTTGGAAATCCTAAACGGATAATTTCAGATAGGGGGACAGCTTTTACCGCAGGCAAATTTAAAGAATATTGTGACTCTGAAAACATCCAACACTTATTGATTGCAACTGGCGTGCCTCGAGGTAATGGCCAAGTCGAGCGTATGCATAGGATAGTCATTCCAATGTTATCGAAAATGTGTCGCGAGAATCCAACTCATTGGTATAAACACGTGAGCAAAGTTCAGCAAATCATTAATAATACCGCGCCACGTAGTACAAATGTTAGTCCTTTTAAAATACTAACCGGTGTAAATATGCGAATTATAGATAATCCTGACATACGTGAATTTTTGAATGAAAACAGTCTTGAAGAGTTTAATGCGGAGCGAGAACAGATCCGAAAAGATGCTCAAGAGAGTATTTTGAAATTGCAGGAGGAAAATCGCAAAACATTTAACTCAAAAAGAAAACTTGAACTAGATTATAAAGTCCATGACTTAGTTGCTATTAAGAGAACTCAATATGGGACTAATTTAAAATTGAAAGCCAAGTATCTCGGTCCGTATAAGGTAACCGCTAAGTTAAACCACGGCAGGTATGAGGTAGAAAGACTAGGAGAAACAGAGGGACCAAAAAAGACAACAACGGTGGCTGAATATATGAAACCATGGGACTCGGCATCCGGGTCGAATGCCCTGTCAGGACAGCCGATTGTGGGAAATCAATCAGACGGACGTAGACGTTTAAGAAGCGGACTGGAACATTAACATTAAAGACTTGAGACAAATCCCTACAATTTGGGTAAGACAAGAAGACAGGACAACACTACTTAAAAATAAGAAAAACAGACAACACTAAATGAACGAAACCGAATGAACGAAACCGACGATTTTAAAATAACGAACAAGCGACGAAAAACAGGAGTTGGACGAAATCTTTAAGTAAAACGGACGGAGAAGAAAATTTACTCATCAAATTGTATTGGAAAAAGTTAAATACAAATAAACTATTAAATATTATTCATTTGAAATAAAGTGTGAAATATTATTAATTTGAACTTAAAGAAAAAAGTGTGTTTTAATTAAACGGAGAAAACTATATAAATATGAACTCCAGCAACAGTGCCCACCATCAGCAACACAACATATGTTTATGCGTGTGGCTATTGCTTATTCGCATTCCCTTTTATTTTTACTACAATTTTCTTTTATAAATCTTTACCCATCCTTTTTTTCCACATAATTTCCCACTATTTTTCGTACTTTCAGTTCTTTTTTGTGCTTAATTTTTACCACATTTTTTGGTTTATTTTTATGTTTTTTTCCCCGTTGCTAAAATCTGCTGCCTTTAATCTGATTTGTAAAGAGCTATCGCCTCTATTGTTGCCATTATTGATGTTGTTGTTGTCGATGCTGTTGTTGTTAATGATGTTGTTGCTATTGTTGTTGACCAACCATTTGTGATTTTTGCTATTGCTACTAAAAGTATGTTGGTTTTTATAAGATTTATACAAATACTTACTTTTATGTATACGTATGTACTTCTTTTGGGTGAACAACGTTTACTATTTGTCAGTTTGCGAAAACTTTTGTACTTTTTAAATTTTTTTTTAAAGTCGAAAACTTTTTTCATAGATTTTTAGTTTTTAAATATTTTTCGAAAAAAGTTTCATCATTTTCTAAAAACGTTTTCAGCACAGCGTTTTGAAGCTTTTGGTTATATTGGAGGTGCCACGCCCTCTTGTTCGAGTTCACCCAGTTTTTGCTCGGAGCTTGTATTTACGTAGGTTGCCTTTTTTCGGGATTGGGCAACACTAATATCAATAGCTAATATCTGCCAACACCATAATAAAGTTTGACATTTTTTAGCATAAACGTACTCAGAACGTTTTGATGTACGACCATCATTTGTGTTGGTTACAGTGACTTGAAAAAATTAATTTGGTAAAAAAATGGAATTAACTCGTGAACATTTTTGTGCTTTCATTTTTCACAACTTTCGACGTGGATTATCACGATAAGAGTGCATCGATGAACTTAAACCTTTGTATGGCGATAAAGCACCATCCTATAGCACCGTGAAAAACTGGTTTAATGAATTCAATCGTGGCCGTCGCTCACTCCAAGACGAATTTCGTAAAGGTCGTCCAAAATCAGTTGTTGTTCCGGAAACCATTGATGCTGTGCGCCAACTGATATTGCAAGATCGCCATATGACCTATCGTGAGATTGAGACAACCTTAGGCATTAGTAGGGCCAGCATACATTCAATATTGCATGAACACCTGGTCGTAAAAAAGGTTTGTTCTCGTTGGAAACCCCATAATTTATCAATTGCTTAAATTTTCAATGGAAAAATTGATTTTCTTAACTTACTGTAAACAAAACAAATAGCACTTGTACATCAAAACGTTGTGAGTGCGTTTATGCTAAAAAATGTCAAACTTTATTATGGTATTGCCAGATTTTAGCTATTGACATTAGTGTTGCCCAATCCCGAAATATAAAAGGCAACCCTCGTATAAGTAGTGGCTTTGTGAAATTTAAAAGAAATGTGTCAAAAATATCCCAAAATAATGTTGCAAACTAAAAATCCAGCAACTTCACTATAATCGTAAGAGGTCGCGAAGCTAGATATTATAACTATAACTCGAAAACTTTTCAAAAATTTGTGAGAAAAGGAACTGCGGTGATAAACATTGCCGAAATAATACATATGTAGCTACTCTGAAGTCGAATAATTCGCGCAGCACCACATGTTTTGAATCTGACGCCTAATTAATGCAATACATGTAGAAATCAAGAAGCTTCAAAATACAAGTTTGAAGACAGTTTGAATAAGTGGATCTATTGGCCAAAAAAATATATTGAAATGAATGAAGACTGTGTAGAGAATATAACAAAGAATGTAGATTAAAAATAAATGTGGGGTTCCAATTTAATAAAAGCTTTTCCTTAAGTTTTAATCAAAATTTATTGGTTTAACATTTTCTATTCACAGTTTCGATTTCATTTTTAGACTTACACATTTCTTTTTAATTTCATTTCAATTCTTATTTTAACTTTTAGATTCACATTTCTTTTCTTTTACTATAAGTTTTACTTTCGCATTTCAATTATTCGCTGGTCCGCCTGCAAGTGTCCGCTGTCAGTTTTGTTTTGTACGAAAGTACCCACGCTTCGTCGAGTGATCGTTCGTTCAGTGTTTCGTTACATTAAATGTTGTCTGTCTGATTTTAAAGTGTTGTCCTTTGTCTTCTGTCAAATTCCCTTTTAGTGTTCACGTCCATTTCGTAGCTGTGTTTGTCCGTTTTGTCCCAATCCCACATAAATATGTAAGGGAATGTAACCAGGTATAAGATGGGTTTTGTTTTTGAGGCATAACTTTTGACTGGTCAAATTGTTTCAAGTGTTTTATATATCGTTCAAAAGATAAGAAATGCACACATCTTCTTTTGAAAGACATAGAAAGTTATTTCATCACATTCAAAAGTTATGGCCAATTTTCTAAGTACTTTTTTTTTAGCAATTTAAATTTTGTATCCGGGTATGAGACACCTAGAAAAATGCAATGAAAATCAGAAAATATGAAATAAAACCCCATGACTGTGTATTACCACAAATTTTTATTCATTTTTTGTCACATAAATTTTGATATTTGATAGTTGCACTCGGTTTTGGTTCGAAGGAAAAAATGTCCATATCGTACAAATTTTTTATCTGGGTATGAGACAACTTTAAAAATGCAATTTAAATTAAAAAATAAAAACACCATAAATGTACGTAAACACATGTATCATTACATACATGTCGATATTTGACAGTTGTACACGATTTTGGTTCGAAAAAAAGTGTCTCATACCCGGATACATGGTGTGCCTCATACCCAAATACATGACACTTTTTAAGAAAAGCTTAAAAGTAATGTTTTAACCGTTTATATTTGAACAAACCCAAATTGTATCACAAAGTAGATATAGAACACTAAACGCTAACGAATGATACTTCCCATTTCCAGCTGATTAAGTCCAAAATATAACACTTTGAAACAGATCATAAAAAACTTTTTACAGTCGAGTTGCGACCTGAGGTGTATAACTTAAATAAGCAATAGATCTTTTCACTTTGGTGTTAGCTTAAAAATTTGGCCATAGTAAGAGGATAGTTCGACAGTAGTCAGATTGGCAATATTAGTTTTGCATCATAGAAAAAATCTCATACCCGAAGGTGTCTCATACCCGATGACTCTCCCCTACATAAATTAAAATATATTTCGTGTTTTTCTTCTTACGAACTCAGCAAAATTTTGTTTATCCCTACGTATTGAACAACTGCATATATTCCAAGAGACCACTAGATAATCAGGCCTTTTCCAAAAACCGTATAATTGCAATTACTTTTCATTTAGAAGGCTTTTTGATGAAAGCGGTGAGTCGCACGATAAAAAGTATTGGAATCTCTTTATTGGAGAATTACAGCTTCTACAAGTGATATTGATTTGTATTTACAAAAAAGTAACCGTTTTGGAAATATTCTTAAAAAGATCGCAGAAAGTTGGAAAATTCGATTTAATCGAAATTTTTGCTAAACGGTTACTTTTTCGTTAATAGAAATCAATATCACTTGTAGAACCTGTAATTCTCCACAAAAGGGAACCTAATGCTTTTTATCGTTCGTCTCACCATTTTCATCAAAAAGCTTCCGAAGTAAAAAGTAATTGAAACCACATGGATAACGTAACAGGCCTGAATACTAAAGTATACTTGACTACCTCTTCATGATATGCCTGAGCCAAATGCTTTCCAAAAACTGTAGAACTTCTATGTTCTTTGTGAGATTAAGTTGCTAAAGTTGTGCTACATACCGCTAAAAGGTTTCAAAATCAATGGCTAATTTCTTTTTTTGGAACGCACCCAGGATGGGAAGAATATGAGAGTGCATTTAAAACAAAACATGGAGAAAAAGTTGTGAGTAAACAAGAGGCAAAAAGCTACACAGGTACCTATCCACTAATGTTAATGAGAACTGGTACCCCCATACGATTTCATGCTTTTCAAATTTCGTCTTGTTCCTTTGATTTTCCAGAAACTAGGCAAACAAAAGTAAAGAAAGTACTATTATAGCGTACAATACAATTCAACTTGACCGAATATAATTTTAATTATATGTAGCTGATTGCTGTTTTTATGTTTTTCGGTTTTGCAGTCAGTGAATCTGCAAGGATTTCAGATCTCATAAATAAATTAAATGGCGAACTAACTGTAAACAAGCTCATTTGTATGTTTGGTTGGCGTTACTTTAATTCAAACAACAGCAGCAGCAGCAGCAGGAGCCTGTCTACTTCGTCCTTACTTCCCCTCGCACCCCCTACGTCAGGCTATGCTACGCTTTGTTGAAGTAGCAGCAGCAGGTGCGGCAGTTGCCAAAGTGGCGATTCGATTCTTTTTTTCTCTGTTTTGCCTCTCCATTTCTTGGTAAAATGTTGGCTTGTGCTGTAGTCCTGCTGCTGCTGGCGCTGGTAATTTTTTGGCCATATAATTTGTTGAATGTTTTTATTTGCGTTGCCTGTGATTTAGTGGTTTTCCGAGCTCATAATGATTTTTCCTTTACTACTATTATCTGGTTGTCGTTGCGTTTTTCTTGGCATTAAATTGTTATAATGTTACTACGAAATGGCCGCTCTCTATACGTTTGTGTATTTGGGTGTGAAATTTAATCTTTTGGGTTTTTCCTTAGGGGGGTTTGCATAGAAATTAAGATCAAAGACTTGCGCTTGGGAAGGGTGGGTTGTGTGGGTTGTTGTTTTTTTTTTTTTTTTTTTGGAGTTACTGTTTTGGAGTTCACTTACATGCTGTCTGATGTCGAAATATTTTGTTTGTTGGTTTTTGGGATGTAACATACATTGTATGTGTATCTCATATGAGTGAGGAGTAAAGTATTTACCTGCAAGAAAAAAATAAGAAAAAATGTTAAGCCCACTGATTTATTTGAGATATATACAAATATAAATGGTATGTTTTTTGTGGTTGGAAAATTCTGGATTCTCTAACTTTAGAAAATTGGAAAACTTTTAATATGTTTTCCAGTGGCGTAGCTTGGGAGCCGAAATATGACAAAATAAGTTTTTGTTATCAATACTACACTAGATCTTTAATGGTAACGTTTGCAAATCAATTCCATTTAATGACGCTCAGTTGTCGATTTGCGGAATTTACTTCGAAAATTATAAAAAAAAACATTAAAAGTTTCTTCAAAAACTATAAAAAATCGTTAGATTTAAACATGGTTTTGAACCCCGGGACGTTGAAAAGTACGTTTCTTGTAATATAACACAATTTTCAAGGAATTTAACCAACCAACTATGTACTCAACTGACTAAGAAAAAACTATGCAACAAACGACAACTGAAAAATTAAGTATCCTGAGAAAACGTATTACCTGACAAATAAAAGACTACCTACCTTTGCACAGCGAAGTTTGTCGCCAGGCCCTTGAGTGGAATCCACAAGGCAGTAGAGGACGTGGTAGACCCAAAACCAACTGGAAAAGGTCGTTGGAAAAGGAAATCCAAGAATCGGGAAAATCGTGGCAAGAGATCAAAGTCATCGCAAGGGATCGTGACAAATGGAGAGATTTCATATTGGCCCTATGCTCCTCCTAGGAGTTAAAGGAGAATACATACATACATACATACATACCTTTGCAAATTAAAAAAAAAAAAATCTTGGAAATGACAAACCAATTGACAACACGTGTTTCAAACTGTTTTCATAAATTCAAACCAAAAGAGCGTAGGATGATAGCTGCCCACATGATTGGCTGAATATCCCAAGAAAAGTATCCATTTCTGAGCATAAATATTTATTACTCAATTTGTTGAATTTTTCAAAGCAGGAAAAAAATGATATTAAGTGGAAATTTCATGAATGACAAAATGAAGGGCTTTGCAAAAAATCAGAATGTCATCAGAATTAATAAAGCAAAGCAATAGAAAAATATCGTTGTAATGACAATAAAAAAAAGAGTAATATAAATGGACTTCGGTCCCAATTAATGCGTTGGTGGCGGCTACAACTTCTAGCTGCAATAAATAAGTCATGTCCTTGATGACGACAACAGGCTTTTAAAAAGAGTAGTAAACAACGCGACAGTTTGCTTGCAGTTACAGCTTCAGTACCAGTAAGAATAATTACAGCAAACTCAAAGCAACAAAAACAAATGCAAAAGCTAATAATTTTTCATTATAAATGTTGAGCGGTACCTACTGCTTGCGACATTATTGCTGTTGTTGCTATTGTTGCTGCTGCAACAAAAATCAACATCAACAACAATAAGCATAAAATCAACAATTCAAGGACATGGCCAGAAAGGGTGACTCAATGTTTTTACCAAAACTATACATACGATGAGAGTCAAAGATGAATCTGCTTATTCTTTTTTATTTTGAACTAAGTAGTTGTTCCGGGAGCGACTTTGTTCACCCGTTCCCTGTACCTTTTAAAAATGCATGTGCTTAATCCAATCCATCTCTGTCAAAAAGTGTATTAATGTTTTTTTTTTATATATCGCTGTCTTGGATATTTTTCCAGCGGATGTGATTTGCCCGATGTCAGAATTTTTTAATATCCCAGGTGATGCCGAGAAAGTCAATTTAGAGTGTGTCCTGGAATTTTACCTGGTAACATACATATAATTGAAAGTAAAAGATCATGCAAAATGCCTAACTGTTTTTCGAATTATTGGGTTTTCTGAGAACCCGGACGAAGCCGAGGGTATTTCGAAATAAAATGTACTCTTGAACCTTGTCTTGCAAAATATCAATGAAAAAAAAAAAAAAAAATCATGCAATTTGGACAAACGGTTCTCGGGTTATGGAGACACAGACGGACAAATAGACGTTGTATTTTATATAGTACTAGTTGCCCCGTCTCGACGCCCTTAACATATAAATGTATCTATTCTCTTTCATCTTTGCCAAACAGCCTAAGAATGTTATTTTTCCCACGGATGTTCTTTGTTCCGGTGCCAGAATTTTGTTGTATCCCAGACGGAGCCGAGAGAGTTTCAAATAAGAGTTTCTCCTGGAGTATAAACTGATAATATGTCTTCTAAAGTTAAAAGTCATACAAATCGGATAATCGATTTTCGAGTTAATAGATTTTCCAAAAGCGCGAAAGAAGCCTAGGGTATTTCAAAATAAAATGTATCCTAAAACCTTGCCATATCCATGAAATTAAGAAAAAATCATGTAAATCGGAGTTATGAAGACACAAACAGACGTTGTATTATTATAGTGGTAATGATTATTACGTGTATGATTGTGGTTACGATTATGATTTGATTTTGATTATGGTTATGATTTTGATTATGATTATGATTATGATTATGATTATGATTATGATTATGATTATGATTATGATTATGATTATGATTATGATTATGATTATGACTATGATTATGATTATGATTATGATTATGATTATGATTATGATTATGATTATGATTATGATTATGATTATGATTATGATTATGATTATGACTATGATTATGATTATGATTATGATTATGATTATGATTATGATTATGATTATGATTATGATTATGATTATGATTATGATTATGATTATGATTATGATTATGATTATGATTATGATTATGATTATGATTATGATTATGATTATGATTATGATTATGATTATGATTATGATTATGATTATGATTATGATTATGATTATGATTATGATTATGATTATGATTATGATTATGATTATGATTATGATTATGATTATGATTATGATTATGATTATGATTATGATTATGATTATGATTATGATTATGATTATGATTATGATTATGATTATGATTATGATTATGATTATGATTATGATTATGATTATGATTATGATTATGATTATGATTATGATTATGATTATGATTATGATTTTGAATTTAAATAAAGAGAAAAATTCGTTCAATCGATATCATATATGGTTTCACGATAGCAAATCCGGCATCGAAAAGGTTGACACTTTCTCAAATATTTAGTACAAATGACAGTAGCTTTCAAAATTTGCTTTTAAGACATTTTGGATGATGCGAGTTTCAAACAAATTTGCACGCTGGATCCTACTTTGTGCCCATTTTAAAATAATTATTATCAACTTACACATTTTGGCAATTAAATTTTATAGTACACCCTAAAAATTGCTCATGCATATGCTTTTGTTGCGTGGCTGTGTTGTTTTCGCCCTTTAACGCACCATCAACGTAGCGGCGCATTAAGAAATGCAGTAAAACACAAAAGGGGAATAAAAATAATTAAAATGATCATAATAATAAAAATAAAAGGCGAAGAAAATTAAGCAAGAAAATAACAAAAACAAAAAATATCCTGCAAAAGCAAAAATAATAATTAGAGTACTAGAGGCAGAGCATAAAAAAGAAATGCGATAAAGAGAAAGTAAGATCTTAAGCGATGAGAAGTGGGAAGTGCAAAATTGTGTCAAGCGAGGATAATGTAGTAAAATAAATAACTGTTATATGCTCATACAGCAACAACAACAACAACAACAACATCAGCAGCAGCACTTTAACAATAAGTATGAAATCCACTTCCGCTAAAATGTCTCTCACTTATTCATCTTAATGTGTGTGAATGTGGTGCATATGTGTATGTGTGGGAGCGAGCGTGTACGACTGATAGTGTTGAATAGTGTGTGTTGCTCTATAGTGGCTGTTTGGTTTAACGCGTTGGTTTTTTACTTCCGTATCCTGCAGTCATGGTATTTTTCCTGCTATACGCCACTATTACTTCCGCTATGCGGAGTGAAAATTTTGATACACTTGAAGAATATTTTGATGCTTGAATTCAATTTCTTAGTCATTAGACTAATCATATTTAATGTACAACGATTGTGATATAAAACAACTAAAATAGCTACAATTTAAAGTTTTTGAAAATCTATTCAATTCCTTTATATTTGCCTAATGTTACTAAGAGTGGTCAAAAAAATTGTTGAAAATTACTAAGGTATTTAAATGGGCCCTCACAAAGTCCAATTTTTTCACATATCTCTTCTTCGAAAAATTTTTTCAATATCTAGACAGAGTTTTTTGAGGTAATGAACCAACAGTTTGATAATATTTAGATTACAAAAGCAGAAACCACTGATGAACAGTTTGTTTTTCAAGGTTTTTCAACCCCATAAAGGATTATATAAGATTTATATATATAAGGACTGCCATCGATAAAATTTTCCGATACAAAATTCAAAAAATTCCTGGAACTAGTAGTCCGATTAGAAAAATTAAACTGATTTTTGAATGGCCATTTTATTAAAATTTTATACAATTTTAATATTATTTTTTTGTTACAAATTTTTTTAACTTTTCTGACACCTTTTTTATACCCTACACCCAGGGTATATTCACTTTGTCCTTCCATTTTTAACGCAGAGAACGAGGCGTGGCAGATATAGAAAAGTATATATATTCTTAATCAGCGTCAACTCCTGAGTAGATATAGTCATGTCCGTCTGTCTGGCTGGCTGTGCGTGGAAATATTTTTTACGGGAAAACTAACCATGATAATTCAATGAAATTTATTGCGTTGGCTTTGTCGCAAAAGTTAGATCTTGGGATTGAAAATTACCGAAATCGGTCAATGAACACGCCTACCGCCCATACAAAAAATAAATTCAAAATGCATCTTCAGGAGTATTTTTCACAACAATTCAACCAAAATACACTTAAATACTACGAATTATTAGCGCAAGCTCTGCTTAAAAACTAGCAAATTCGGAAAAGAGGGCGTGGGAACTCCCATATAAGCAAAAGCTTTAAAACGCTATACTGTAAGAGTTTTTTGGGATAATCCAACTAAATTTCACTCAAATACTGAAGACTATAAGTGCAAGCTTCAAAACGCTATACTTAAAACGTTTTTTGAGATAATCCAACCGAATTTCAATCACATACCAAAGACAACAAATGCACGCTGTAAGAAAAACTGGGTGAACTTGGACAAAAAAGGCGTGGCACCTCCCATATAAGCAAATTTTTCAAAATACTGCAGTGTGGGGTATTTAATGTTTGGCCAGGCCAAATGTTACACCCTTCCTAGTTATTAAAGATTTTATGGTAAAAGTCTTGAGCATCCTTGGTTCCTTTTTTTGTTGCCTTAATCTCACTTTCACCAAATCCCAGTATCTTGCAATTGGCCTGAGTTCGGGACAGTTCGACGAATTTGCTTCACGAGGCACCAAAATCACATTATATTTGAGTACCACTCCAAGACCATTTTACTATAATAACAATGAGCTAGGTCTGGCCAAACAAAAGCGGAAGCCTCATGCTCTCGTAGGAAAGGCTTCGACCTTTTTTGTAAGCATTCCTTAATATAGAAATCGGAGTTTATTGTGTCATTGGTTACAAAAAAATTGCTCCTTTTGTCAAAACTGCCGATTGCTTGCCAAACCAGAAACTTACGAGGAAATTTTGATTGGTTCTTAGACTTTTAGCTTAGCTTTTCGTCCACATTCTCCCGCGAAATTTGGTATAGTAGGTTTGCCGTAAAATCTAGCGAAATTAGTCAACGGACACGCCTACCGCCCTCACAAAAAATATATTCAAAATGCAACAATAAGAGCAATATTTGCAATAACAGAAGCAAAATACTCATAAATGCTAGGGATAGTAAGTTTAAGCTCTAAGCAAAAACTAGGCTAATTCGGACTAGAAGGCGTGGCGCCTCCCATGTAAACAAAAGTTCCAAAATGTTATACTGAAAGCTTTTTTTGAGATAACTCAACCAAATTGCACCCAAACACTCAAATCAATAAATGCAAGCTCTGAAAAAAAACTAGGTGAACTCGGACAAGAAAGCGTGGCACCTCTCGCATGAGGAAAAGTTTCAAAATGCTGTATATAAAGGGTTTTTTGAGATAATTCAACCAAATTTCACTCAAGCACTAAGAATATTATATGCAAGCTCGGAGAAAAAACTAAGCAAAGTCGAAAAAGAGGGCGTGGCACGTACATAATGTGCAAAAAATCCAAAACGCTGCACTTTTTCATACAATCTAGTCGTGAAAAATTCAAAATGCATTTTTTAGTATGCAGAACTGTTAAAATAAGAATGTCCTCTGACCTCACGATAAAGAGCCAAGTGATTTTGGCTGGGGATGTGGGGGGTAGCCCCCATACGAAAAAAATTAACAAAACTCTAAATCTCTGCACTTGCAGTAGCTATTATTAAAAAACTCTGTAAACAGTAGTATACTGCGTTTACCAAACACCCTGCTAAAACTGGCGAAAATTGCGTAAATGGGTGTTGCACCTCCCATACAAAAAACACCTCTATAGCTCTAACTCTGCACCTGTAGCAGTTATTTTTATAAAATTTTGTACACAATAGTAAACTTCGTTCACCAAACGCGTCACAGAAATTAAGGGAAATTATACAAGGGGCGTTACACCCCCCATACAAAAAAATACATCAATTGCTATATCTCTACACCTGTAGAAGTTAGCATTACAAAACTTTGTACACAGGAGTATACTGCATTCATCAAACGCCTTGCAAAAATTGGATCAATTTGAACAAGAGGGCGTTGCACACCCTATACTAACAAATATATCAATTGCTATATACATATTTGCTTTATATTGAGAACTTGTATTTTATTTACAAAATACTATACAAATAGAGAGGGGGTTTAAATATGAGGCTTTACACTCCTACAGAAAAATACTCCCAACCGATCGATCACAAATTGTTATGTGTTAGAAATGAAAGATGAATTAAGAGAACTGCATTCATGATGGTCTATTAATCTTATGTGGAAATGATTTAAGAGCAAAAACATTGTCTCTGCCACGTGACATACAAAATCTGCCACGCTACAACGTCTGAAAAATTGTATAAAAAAATGTATTCATACCCTTGTGAATGTTCGTAACAACAAACAGAATGAAAAAGAGCATTAAATCATGTGTGCCTACTTCGCTTAACCTCCCTTACGCTTCATTTTACCCAAGTTTCTCATTAGGTTAGGCGCCAGACGGACTTGAGTATAAAAAATATGAAAACCGCAATCTGAGCCTAGATTCTTATTGGTAGGACTCCAAGTTACTAAAAATAGGATGATGCCAAAATCTGCGACGGTCCATTTTTTTAAATCCCCTACCCCCCATCCAGGTCTACCATGGTTTTCCGTCGTAGTTCTTTATAGCTGCTTATGATGGACTTAGATCTGTTTATTACGAATCTGAGTTTGGTTTTTTTTTATCACGTCTGGATTCTGAGTTATCTTTGCTTAAAAATGAAAAAATCACTCTTTTGGGTACTACTTCAAGTTACATTACAAAAGCAGAAAAGGGTATCATTGATTTTTTTCAATGGATTTGAATAGCCAACTGTATTCACAAGAAGCCATACTGACGCTATTTTTAGGTTGTATTACTTTTTTGCGAGATATAAGCCGTTACAAAAAAGGGTTTATTCAACGCCGCACAAAGGATTAATGATTTCATGGTTTTAGATTTTAATACATATCTCACAAACTATGCGAGCGATTTTAATGAAAATAAATGGAAGGATGGCTAATATAAAACCCATACGGTGGGTGGAAAAAAGATGAAATTAAATAAGTGTCACGCCCACTTTTTCACTTATTAAGTTAAACGATCGCATGGCAGCGGCTCTTTTCTTCTTGTATTGTTCAAATGTTACATCTTCTTTGAGCTTTTTGGTGTAATTTTTATTCATTTCAGCCAACAAAATATAAAATTTACTATGACAAATCTCTGTCACGTTACACATTTATTATGGTCTTTTAGAGAAAGAAGGCTTCTAAAAATTGCTAAAACTTAAGTGTAGTCAAGATGTATCCATAGTCTGTTTATCAGAAATGCAATTGCCGTCAAATTAGATCGTGGTTAAAGTGCCATTAAAAACTTTTTCCTTTTTTGTATCTGCTACGATACCTTTAAATTGCGGCTGTGTTCATTGCCATAAAATCGGCTTACCAAAACATCTTTTTTAAATTTTATTATTTATTTATTTATTTAATGGTATAATTTCACATAACTACCCACAATAAAACACCACGTGAATTGAATTTAGCAGTTCTTACCTTTTTTCCAGAGCTCTGAATTTTTTATATTTTTTTTTATATTTTGTGGAAGTGCCACTTTATTCCACATATACTTATAGAAATACCTCCTAACGCTAGATAGTACAAAACATGATCTTTCGACACATGCAAAAAAAGTTTTAAAAAACTTGAAACAAAAAATTTTTTCCTGGTTTATTTTTTTGTGATTTTGACCATATTGCATAGTTTATAGAATAATTTTAAAATTGTTCATGGTCCTACAGGGTATTTAACTCATGTGCAACATACAAACAAACAAACAAACAAACTTCTAAACATCAATTATTAGCTTTTTTTCATAATCTGCTTTTTGGCGTTATGCCTTTGACTAGCCAGCGTTTGTTTGATTAATCGTTAGTTATTAGTTTTGTTGTTTGCATATTGCCGTTTGCCATTTACTTGTTGTTGTTATGGCTAGTACTTATACATATAAAGTTTTCATAGTTGTTGTTGTTGTTGTGTATTATAGTTTGTGTATGTGTGTGTATGCTTTATATTTTGGTGTGTTTTCTTGTCACCACACATACAATGTAGTTTATATCATTTATTTTTGTTTTTGTTTGCTTTTATTTCTTTCTTATTCTTTGACTTGAATTCCTTGTTTAATTTGAGCTTGTGGTGAAATGGAGGTCTGAGTGTGTTTGTGCGTCTGTGTGCATGAAGTGCCTTTGTGCAAATTAATTTCAATTTCGAACGTTTTTCTTTGTGTTGCGTACGCTTTTGCTCGCTTGTAAGTGTATACGTGTCAATTTGTTCAAGTTCAAGGATTTTTGTCGCAACTCAACAAGCAGCAGCAGCAGCATTTCCTTTAGCGCTCCAAACCATTTTGTTAACAATTAAAGCAAAAAAGTTTTATTTTTATTCCTGGTGCTTCTGCCAATTTATTTTTATGCACACTACTGGGTGCTTTGCTTAATTTATTGTTCTCAAAGTTAAGTGTGAGCGCATTTGCTTAGCTGTTATCTTAAGCATACTTAAGGATGCGTATATATTTAATTTGTTTCAGGTTACTATTTACAGCACACGTTTTTGTGTATTTCATAAATAATTAAATGCCATTAATTAAAGTCCAATTAGATGGCAAGTTGATTGATTCTCCATGAGTGGAAGGTAGTAATAAAAATAAACAGGACAGTTTTAGGCAGTTTCTCGAGTTTATTTAGATTTTTTGTATTTAGTTGATCTTAAGGCTTTATCTCCTACTTAAAGAGTAAGCTCTGCGAGCAAGTTATGTTTTGTTTTTTTGCTTTAAAAATTCAAAGCATTTTAAATTATTTTTTTTTTATTTTCGTTACCATTATACACCTCGTTTATGCACATTTAATTTTTTTTTTTTTAAATTGAAACATCAAAATGTAAAACCCTCTTAAGAAAGCATTTGGAAATCTGCAGGCAAACCTGCCCAAAACCACCATTACAAAGACTAAAAAATTCTGAAAATTTCTAACAAAAGCACCAATGCGCATTGATATTTCCGGTTGAAAAGAAAAAATTAAGAAATTTCCATATTATTAAGTCTTTAATGCGGCGTAGGAATACCAACAATCGCGCCCATATATGCAAATGTAGGCAAATGAACAAAAAGAAAAAAAAAAAAAAAGACCAAACTCTTCACTACAACGAAAAAGCGCAAGATTATCTACAACACATCACCCTTCATTTCCCTCCTCACTCATTCAAAAGCGTACCTAACATCACATACAAAGTGCAAATTTTTGTATGTGTTCGCACAAAAGGATATTCGACAACAACACTAACAGCAACAGCTAATCCTATAAAGGATAAGAAAACTGACATTCACTTTCGCATTTAGGCCTCTCCGATACAGTACCGCCTCGTCGTCGCGTGTTTCTTGAAAATAATCATAACAATAAAGAAATACATAAGCAACAGTTAGACGTGAAGGAAAAATGCCAAGTTTATTAAATGAAAAATTTTCTCATTCTCATTCGTCTCCCGCTGTTAAGTGCAATTTAAATAAAATGAATATGAAGCTCCGGGCTGTTGGTTGTATTACACAGAGAAAAAAGGTAAGTCAATGGAATTTTGGGGCATAAGTCCTCTGGAACTTCCATAGTGAGCATCAAACCTAAATGAATCGTTTCCATCCGATGTGATCCACTACTAGGTACCATTTGAATTTCACTCAAAGACTTGGTGGCTTCCGTACAGTACCTATGATCTAATCCAAGGGTGTCCGCATTTCAAAATACCTGAGCCAACCGCAATCAGCAAGGAATTTGGATTGCCTACAACAAACACAATATTTCAATATGTTCCGAATTTCTTGGAACTACAACACCCCTGAAAAATGGTTTTTATTGCTTATTTTTCATACACACAAGAACCTAACTCAAATTTGATGCGAAGTAAATATCTTTTTATATTGGTTGCGCAGAAAAAAAAACCACAAAAACAATTTTTCATGGGTTTTACAAAACTTTTTTTCTTTTTAAAAGTATGGTGGTACAATGCTTTACTTTAAAAATACATATATCTTTGGGTAAAAGATTTCGTTTTTAGCTACCTAGAATAGCAGAAATCGCTATACATCAAATGAGATTTTGGAAAAAGTTTATAGCTGGAGCAAAAATTTGTGTTTTTTGAAAAACAAAAGCGAAGAAGATGGGTTGTTCCTACATAAATTGCCTATTGAGGCAGAAGTTCAGAAAGAGATTTGTGTCGAATTTAGTGGTGATGAATTTGCTTCAGAATAGAAAGAAAAGTGCGAATTCTGCTGTGATCTCAACAAAAAATCTACATTGGGAATGTAATCACCGAAAAGCTTGAAGCTGAACTTTCATTTTCAGCGTTCCAACAGCCCACTATTCTTACGGGCAATTTAGTTAAATATATGGATACTGACAAGAGAACCATAAAGGAATTTGTTAAAAATGTTGCTTGCATATTTCACTGACATCCTTCCAGAAGAATGTTCATTTGTGGCGTCAACAATTTAGGAGAAAAAAAAATTGAAATGACCATATGCATTGTCAAACAACACGAAAATCACAAAAAAAAAAATCGGTAAATTTTCAAAAAAAAAATATTCCGGCTTATCTGAAATATGATATATTCCTAAGTGAATTTTTTACACAATAGTTACTGTGTGGCTCGCTTGTTACACAAAATGGGTGTGAAATTTCAAACAGTTTTATTTAGGGCCGTTTTCTCAATGTCTGGTTAAGCATTAAGAACTTTAACCGACAGTTTTCAGTAGAACAGTCTCGGTTGAAGTTCTTAACCAGACATTGAGAAACATTAGAAACATTTTTTTGATTACACAGGTTTACAAAAAAAAAAAAATGTCATGGCGTTTTGATCAGACTATATGTTTCCTAGGGACTTTGACGTCCTGAATCCGAATCCGGGGTCCGTTTTTTTCCAGAACGTCTGAGAAAAAAGATTTCAAGGTCATTTGGAGGTCAAAATAGTCATGTGTCGTTTAGTGATAAATTCGCAAAAATTCTGAAACTAATTTTTTATCATTGAATTCTTAGTCCTTAAAAAGAATATGTGATCAAAAACGGTTTCTCGGACCTAGTTTCGGAGATATAGCCATCGGAAGATCCTGATATAGCTTCTATGAAAACCTCTATAAGTTTTGAATTACTGGATGGATTTGGAAAATATTGATGTCATATGAAAGGTATTTTGTTTTTGTTGTTGTTGTTATTGCTGATGATGTTGATGTATTTGTTGTTGCAATTGAAAAATTTCTCAAAACTTCAAAAAAGGTCATATCTCCAAAACTATGAATCCAATTTTAAAGGTTGTCAAAATACCTTTAATATCACATCACTATTTTTTAAATCCATCCAGGGGTTCTCAAATTATTGAGGTTTTCATTGAAGTTATATCCGGATCTTCCGATGGCTATATCTCCAAAACTAGGTCCGAGATACCCTTTTTGATCACATATTCTTTTTAAGGACTAAGGATTCAATGATAAAAAATTTTCAGAATTTAAGCGAATTTATCACTAAACGACACACGAACCCCATTTTGACCTCTATATGACCTTGAAATCTTTTTCTCAGACGTTCTGGAAAAAAACGGACCCCAATCTTGGATTCAGGACGTCAAAGTCCCTAGAAAACACATAGTCTGATCAAAACGCCATGACATTTTTTTATTTTGTAAACCTGTGTTATTAATGAGAGCACTCCAATGCCTCCACATTTTTGGAACACATTTGGTTACTTTTTCTCGAAAAACTTGAACCGTAGCGCTAATCTTGAGGGAAATATTTTCATTCAGTTTAAGGAGAGGAGAGCAGAGAATGAGAGGTTTTGGCTGATGCCGATGTCCATGCCCAAAATCATAAAACTCTCGAATAATTATTTTTATATCCTACACCCAGAGTATATTCGCTTTGTCTTACCGTTTCTAACGCAGAGAAGGAGGCGTGGTAGATATAGAAAAGTATATATGAAGCAATCTACGCCAAGTGTACCTGCTGAATTTTTTTTTTTTTCTCCGATTTTGCTCAAATTTGGCAATAAAGTAGATCCGGAATGCAAAAACAATATGCCGGGAGGATTTGGTTCTAGTACTATTTGTAGTTAAAATAAAGGATGTTGAAGTTGGCGTTTTTAGTCAGTTGTTTTTTCAAAAATTTATAGCTTACACTAAAGTTTGTAAATTGATAAATCTAAGTTACAGGTTCCATTTATTTTGAAGTGTTCTATTATAAAAAAGTATTTATTGGTGAAAAAAATTTTTTTACACTTAAAAATACTTTTTTTAAAAAACACCCCACTTAGATTTTTTTTAAAAGCACTTTCAATTAAAGCATAATTTATAAGCTTTAAATTTATGTATGACTCAAAATGGGACTCAGACGCTACATGGGAGTTTTTGGCTTTTGAACGCCCGCGGCAGGCAAAAATCTTTTTTTACTCCAAAGGTAAGCATCTTACGTAAAAAGTGTACTAGGCAAAAAATGCTTCGAAAAAATTTCATGCCAATTTTTTGAAAGATTACAAACATTCTATGCCTGACGAATTTTTTTCGTAGATTCCTTGGTTTTGAGTAAAGCATCTGTAAACTCTCAATCTCTTTGAACAATTCTAAGTACTTTTTTCGTTAGATGCCTTGCTTTAGAGTAAAAAAATCGTTTTTCTGGCCACGTAATTGAAGAACGTAAAAAAAAAAATCGATTTTGGGACGCGAATAGGTATTATCCATAATCTCATAAAAAATTAATAATTTTTAAACGCCAGAATTTTTGTAAAGCACCCTAGAGTATCCATTTTCTAATGAAAAAAAATCATGACCGAAAAACATGTGTTTTTCGCCGAAATGGGCCTTGAGTGGAATCAAAAGCGCACAATTGGTTTTTCTCGGATCGACAAAAAAAAAAAAAAAATGGTCCAGATATCGTTCTTAAGAGTTCTTCTAACTTTTGAGTCGGTCTTGGGATGATTTTTTTTTTGCTTCATACCAAATTGAACCGGTCCTATGTGTATGTATCAAAGAGTTCTCAAATGCTTATCTTCAATTTCGTCTTAGCCATAACTTTCTTTTAACTGATTTGTAGCTATGACCAAAAATGGTATAGTTTTTCGGCATTTTTGTGATTTTGAGGCTCAAGACCAAATTTTTTCTTTTCTTTAGTCAATATCTACTACTTTGTTGAAGATGGAAAAATAAAATTTCAAACACTTTACGACTTATATACACCAGTTTTGAACGCAATTTATATAGTGCTATAAAATTCAAAATGAAGCCAAACTATCAAAACCCAGAAAGGGGTTTTTCTGGAAACATGATGTACTTTGAGGAACATCATTCAAAAAGTTGTTTAGATTTTTCTTGTTGCACTGTGTTATATTACTGACAAAATACACAGAGGACGAAACGGCTAATCTGGCGCCATTTTATTCAAAATTTTAATATGGAAAATTGATAAATACGATACGTATTGTAGAATTTATTATAATTTTTTTTTTTTTTAATAAAACTTTAGTATTTTTCAAATATAAATTCTTCGAGAAACATCCTATAAATAACTTCAAAAGTAATATCCTCAGGGCAGGTTCAAACGATAATTTGCGACGAACTCTTGCAGATCAAATCTTTTTCATTTTTAATCATGATTTTTATGTTTTCTCTAAGTACTACACCTTGACTAAAGAACTTAACATAATAACTCTGCTGACACTAGGCGTCTTAAGTTTATTAAAGCGTTTGTTTCTTTGCATGTTAACTATCAGCTCGCAAATGTTATATAATTTTTCTGCTTCTGTGGTGACTTCATTTGTTGCTTTTTTTGTTTTTTTTTTTTTTTTTTTCGCAAGGATATTTGCATACTTACAAAATCCCTTAATATTTTCGGCATAATCTTAATTTTTCATTTCTGGCATTAGCAAGTGCATAAATCATAGGAATGGAGCGCTCACGTTATGCAAAATTTAAACGGAAAATGTTGTTGAAGTTGATATTTTCTAGAATTTAAACATCCTTGAGTATATTTGGCACTCAGTCAGTTACTCGAAAATGTAGTGAATGAATTTCATTTGTTCTTCTTTTATAAGTGAAAATTGTTTTTTATTACTCTGCTACTCTGCATCTTCTTGATATTACACTGGCTATCATATTTCATTTCATTTCATTTTCATTATATTGCTATGGGTCATATATATGTATGTATGTATTTATAACATAAATGACAATAAAAAGAGCAGAATATTTCGAAAATTGTTGTTTTTGTAGTTACAGCTGCCATAAATTTGCTTTCAGCTAAATTTTTATTGTTTTTTGATGAGCTAACTGTTGTTGCTGACATAACCATTGCCAGCACCATAATGTTACAATGGCACAACCATAGCACCACCACTGCCCTAGCCGAGATCACGTTTGTAATTACAGAGAGGCTTAACTGCAAAAGGCCGCACCTGCGTACGATTGCAGTGGCCCTAGATCTCTGATGATTGCACTATCGTGGCATCAGCCAAAACAGTTTCGGAATGCGTATCTTGTTGTACTCAAACGGCTCTTTGAGGACCGCAGGCTGCAACTTGCTACGCAGAAGTCTTCTGCGACGCACTTCACATCATAGACTAGCGAGTTTAATAAATCCCTCAATATCCATATAAACGGTGACCAAATTCCGACCGTTTAATATCCGAAAATCCTTGGGGTGACATTTGATAGCCTATACAAATTCTCAAGGCACGCTAGTGAGGTTTGCTCCAAATTAAGCAAAAGAAACCGTGAGCTGAGTGCCATTGCAGGAATCTCTTGGGGTAAGGACAAGGAGACCGTGGTCGCCACATATAAGGCGATCGCACGATCTATTCTAAATAACGCCGCTCCCATCTGGTCTCCGGCACTGTGCGACACGCAGTGGAGCAACCTCCAATCACGACAAAACAGTGCCTTGCGTATAGCTACCTCATGTACGACCCGGACCATCTGCATGATGAGACCAGGCTCCTGAGAGTCAGAACACATCTGCTGCAACCCTGACCACCCCAATAATAGGGTTGTCAGAATGCCGTCACCGCATAGGTGCATAAAGGTGGATTTTAGGTGCTACAAGGAAGCCATAGTAGACTTCCTGCCTGACTCTTGGGATCCCGGGCCTGTCCGCGATGCCCTCAATGATCTTCACATGCATCTTGTTAAAACGGCTATTGCATTACTTGCACTTATAAAGTGCTCAATAGCCGCCCTCCACAAATTAACTCAAGTGAAAAATCACTATCGAGGGAGGCAAGGTGCATACTGGGCCTCCCGGACTAGGCCCGATCAGCTTTCTATTTCCTATATCCCAAAATTACTAGTAGGCGAAAGGATTAATTTTGTTTTCAATTTACAGCCCTGGAGTTGCTACAACAACAGAAACAACCCAAAACATTTTGAAAATTTTGGATTGTGCAAACAAGCATGCCTTTGCCGTAGTATAAGACCCATCTCCTTTTTATGAGCTAAGAAAAGTAAAAAGTAACACTATGCTACACAAAATTCGAAGGGAGATCTCAATAACTTTTTTTGACTAATTTACGGACACTGATTCCGGATCTGGCAACGATTTTTCTCGGTCAGGTCTGTGATCGTAGTAATCCTTTCTCTAAAGTGCAGCACAAATTTTCTTCAAACATGTGGCGTACATTCATGAAATACTGTAATTATATTTCGTCAACGGCACCTAATAGCCATATTCTTCATTCTTAAAAAATATGATTGACTTTTTGAATTAGATCATAACTTTCTGAGATATCATTTATTGAATTAAAGATATCAGAGAGCCCTGTTAAGGGCTATATTAAATTGGCAGAAGTTCCTCCCTGGATGTGCACCACATGTTTGAAAAAAATGTTCTGTGCAATAAAAAAAGTTATAGTTATAATTATGGTTAGAAGCGACAGATCAGGGCTATTCAATGACATTGGTGAAAGTATAGTAATGAAATCTAATTTCGCACAGATTCTTGGAATAGTAAGTGCAATATCTAAGCAAAAACTAAGTGAATTCAGTCAGTTCAGTTTTTTTGAAGGTTCTTCTCATATAAAATTTGGAAACCCGAATATCTCGCAAGGCAGATCTAAAAATAAAATATTACTAACGAACTCTGAACTCTATGCGTCTAAAATGTTAATAAAATCCAGGTCCCATAAATGTCAGAAAAGATATCTGTAGACTTTTGACAAAGCAAACTAACACGAAATAAGACAATTTGCTGGGATTTTTGTTATAAGTAAAAATTTTAAAAACTTTTGTTTTGGTGCAATCGTCAAGTCTCAACGATTTTAAATTCCAGATATATAACGGTGTCCCATAAATAACGCAAGATTTGGATTTGCCACCATTTGTGTGTTTCGGTTCTGTCAACTCAAAACAGTTAACAGTTTGACAGCAAACTTTTTAAGGTTCAGAAAATGAAATACAGCTACTTTTTTGAAAAGCAGTTTTTTAGCTCTACTGAAAAGTTTAAAATTTTGAGTTTAGTTTTTTTTTTTTTTTTTTGTCAAAGTGCCAAAGTTATATTTTCGTTTGTAGCACAGCATGTCTAATTATTATTCAAAATTATGTCCACTCAGTGCTCAAGCACGACCCAGTGTGCAGCGCTGCTATCTTTTGCGGTTACACTGCCGCTTCACCAACACAAACAGTGAGCGCGCGCCATATTTTTGATTTCAATATTCTTAGATGAATTTTTTTTTTATTGCTCGTACAATAAGTTGCCTTTTTTCAATGATTTTTTTTTTTTTTTTTGTTTTTTCTGTAACACTGCTGGCGGCAAATAAATATTTTGGCCTAAATAATTCCTGCAAATTGAAATTTATTGTTATTTGCATTTCAAGAAATTTATTGCTTTTTTTTTTCATGAAGTTGTATATAGGTATGTTATCTTTTCACTATGTGTCTATGACATTTATGTGGGTGTATGTGTCTAATAAAAACATGAATATTGCTGTTAAATTTTTGCCTATTTTTTTCTTTCACGAAAGACAAAAAAAAACCAATTTTATTGAGCCATTATTTATTCTGTGCTTCATAGAAAAAAAGAAAATAAACATTTTTTTCTGTAAAGAAAACGTGCCGATTTTCCAAAATAATAAATTAAAAGAAAACGACTAAAGCAAATAAAAAATCAATTGCCAAAAAAGGTTAAACTATCTACATATATGTCATACTGTGGGCTGCAACATTTCAACTCACAATTCATAGTCATTTTAACAGCGATTTAATGTAACTGATGTTATGAACTAAAGACATTCATACGAACTCTTGTACTTTTAACTTCCACTCAGGCTACATCACTGTGCCTGTTGTAGCATAATGACACAAATAGCTCAAGTCCAGCATGTTCACTAAGCCATCACTTTAACCTAATAGGTATTATTGCTGGTAAATGGCTCTTTTTAATCACAATATTTATATACATAGGGCGTTGAAAAATCCCACTCAAAACCAAAACCAAACAAAAATTGTTTCTCTCTTATACAATTTCAATTAAATACCCCTAATTTGAAATGACCCTAATCTGTGACTGACATTAACAAACCAAAAAATCAATGAGAATTTCTAACAAACAAACAAATGCCAACGAAGTGCAGCAGCATAGTGCACTAAACCAATACAGACCATTACTAATGGTAAATAACACCAACAAAGAAACACCAAACCAAACCAAATGAAACCAAACCAAATGAAAGCAGGTCGCATCAGTCAGCGAACGAACGAGTGAACTGCGAACAAAATGCGGCAAACAGTGTTGCCACTACTCTCTGCAGTGTAACATTTAATACCCTCGAAAATTTGAAAGGCTTCGCGGTTTACGTTTTTCGTTCATGTTTACCCACACACACACACGCAAATCGTCAAAGATTTTTCCACATGGTGAGTGCAGCAGCAGCTGCAGCAGAGTCAGCTTAGGGAAGTTTTGAATTCGCTTGACATTTTAAGCGCACTAATCGCCATGTTGTTGCTGTTGCTGAATTGTATATTGCATTGCAACAGAACAATAACAATGCAGTCAATTAATTGTTTAGCATTGTTGTTGTTGCTGGTGACGTTGATGATTATCATGTTGATGATGGCAACGGTTGGGGTCAACTGTACAATGTTTGCAAGAAATACTACAACAACGAAAAATTGGAATTTGAAATGTGATTTTGCATCAAATTAACAAATTAGGTAGATACATACGTCATGTGTGTGGCATGCCACACCAGTGACATTAGTAGAAAGATAGTTGGGGTACACAAAATTTTGATTCATATCGTCTCTTTATTGGCTGGCTTATGCTCTGGTAAGCACAATGGAAACTATGCATCATTGGGAGTTGAATCAATAGAATAAAATCAGTGATTTTTAACATATCACATAGTATATATAGTTCAATAAGCAAGGAAATTATTATTTTATTAGGTCTTATTATACGAAAATAATTATTTAGTAAAACAAGCATTTGCATCCATGAACAATTTAATTAATGTATAATATTGATGTTGACGCTCTCGGCTTATTTACATTTTGGACTATTTGATATTTGGTTCTTGCAACGCGTTATTAAACTTATCAGCTCAATGCATTGTGATAACGCAATAAGCCATTTTTGAATTGGTTGAATACTAACTCCTTCTGCTCAATCGTTGTGCTACAGCTCATTGTCAAAAAATACTCATTTGCTTAAGTTCATTGATGATCTTGAAGTAAAAATAGCTTAGACTTATTGCGAGCATAGGGAAGAAAACATAGAAAATGAAAATATCTTCATTCGATACCACAGAAGATCTTTAATCTTAAGAACTCTCTGTAAGATACTTAAGAACTATGCTGTAAGATAAATGCCCTACACGAGGGTTATATTCACTTTGTCCTTTCGTTTGTAACGCAGTGATGGAGGCGAGGCAGGTATAGAAAAGTATATATATTCTTGATCAGCGTCACCTCCTGAGTCGATATAGCCATGTTCACCTCTCTGCCTGGGTAGCTGGCAGGCTGGCTGTGCGCGTAAATACATTTTTTGGGAAAACTGAGCAAGGTATTTTAATGAAATTCGGTACACTGCCTCCGTCGTCAAAGCTAACTCGTGGGATTGAAAATGAGCGAAATCGGTCAATGGACACGCCTACCGCCCATTCAAAGGATATGTTCAAAACGCAATATTAGGAGCAATTTTTATGCTAATGCAAGCAAAATACACGCAAACACTAAAAACAACAAGTTTATGCTCTGAGCACAAACTAGGCATATTCGGACTATTGGGAGCGGCACCTCCCATTCAAGCAAAAGTTTCAAAATGCTATACTGAAAGCGTTATTTGAGATAATCCAACAAAATATCAACAAAACACTAAAAGCAATAAATACAAGCTGTGACAAAAAATTAGCCCAATTCGAACAAGAAGGCGTGGCACTTCCCATACAAACAAAAGATTCAAAATGCGATACTGAAAACGTTATTTGAGATAATCCAAACAAATGGCACTAAAACACTAAAGACTATAAATGTACGCTCTGATAAAAAACTAAATAATTTCGGACAAGAGGGCGTGGCACCTCCCAAAAAAGCTATGTTTGTGTTTTTTACTCAACAACATAGAACAGTAAGCTTACACCACAATACCATTTGACACGTGCTTTGTTGGTAGCTAGCAAACTAAATTTCACTCAGACACTTAGAATCGGCATCGACAGTCTTAATCCGAATTTTTTTGTGTATAATACCCATCGCAATCCGCATCCACTCCAACAATAACATGAAATCAAAGTGGATTATTACTGAAATGAGCTATTTTGCTATGGTAAAGCTGTCAAATTGGAAAAGATTGTAACAGTTTGACAGAAACAAAACATCTGGTTGTCTCACTTTATTAAATTTAGAAATTTCACTTCAGTTAAGAAATATATTCACCAAGAAAAAAAAAAACAAAATGTAGTGAGCAAAAATGAGTTTTAAAATAAATAAAAAATACGTAAGGGAAGAGTACCGGGTGTGAGCACCGTTTTGTTTTCGACTCATAACTTTTGACCAAATAAACATTATGCAGACAAATAAGCATCAACGGAAAGCTAGAGACCTTAGCTAACTACTGGGGAAGAAAGTAAATTGATTTCGTCAGTTGAAAAAATTATATAAAAAAATAGTGAAGTGATCATTTTTGACAAAAAAAAAAATTTTGCTTCAGTTGTGGGCACACTTAGAAAAGCGGCTCAAAATGGAAAAATATGAAGTAAAACGCAATCAAATGGAACAAAAATCAAAATTTATTTATTTGGGACACAATGATTCACACAAATTCATCATCTGAAGTGCAATGAATGCAAGTAAGCCAATTCGCGCAACTCATTTATGCTGAGCCCGTAATAATGGTTCACGCATTTAAAAATATACGTAATCAAGTCCTTCTCCTGGGCCATCGAGAAATCTTTTGAAATGAAATTCAGATAATTAACACTTTTCAATGCTATCTGGAAAAAGTGAAAAAACATCAATTTACCTGATTTGGATTCACGCGTTTCCAGCATTTACGCAAGAAGTCTACCAAAATACCATAGTCGACTGCTTCGACGTCGCCGAAATTTTATTCTACGTTCTGCGTGAAAACACCTTAATTAGTTTCTAAGTTTTTTTTTATATTTTTACAGCAACTTTTGAGTCAGTTTCTTCTGCGATATCTTCAATGGACCTTTTGGTTCTTTCCTTTCCACTAAAATAGCGTAAAAAGGCATAAGAATACCATTTAGATTAGTAACGTTGGCATCCACGGCGATATATCAGTAAAACACACTCTTAAAAGGGTGGTGCCCACACCCGAACCAATTCGGGGCCCATACTCGACTCTGATAGCCACTTTGAAAACCAATGAGCAAGTTCTTGAAAAATTATTGAAAAATCTTTTCTGTTGACTTTCACTTATTCAAAAATTATTTTCTTCTCAACACAAAGCAAATGCGTCTGTTTGCTCTGGTAATTGCACAAAAAATTCGTGCTGTCATAACACGCGCTTAACATTTGTGAGAACAGCCGAATTTGATTTCTGTCAAAAGTTACGGGGAGGTGTCCATGCCCCGCTTGCGGTACCCGCCAATGAATTTTTTCATTTTAAGAACGGAAAAAGAAATTGTGCAATACGTGGTTCGATGACTATGAGCAGGCGCTGTCAAAAAAATAAGTAAACAAAAAAATCTGCGGTTTTGCTTAATACAGAAACTGTAGTGTGTCATGGTAAAATTTTCAATTGCATTACGTGTATTACGATTATAATTCGAATTAAAGCTGTTGTTTGTCTACCCTATAAGAGTATAGTAATTTTTATTTTTTGACCTCTGCATAGGTCAGTGACCTATATGATGAAGAGGTATAAAATTTGTATATTAAGTGATTCTCTATTCAAACATAAATATTTTAACTAGAATTGTAAAGTAAAAATCGTTATATAATGGTGAGGTAAATTTAGTGTTGATTACTTTGATATCTTTACTACAAGTGTGAAGTAAAAATTATATCATTCATTTTCTGCGTGAGCGAGTTACTAAAAAAAATAAAATAATTTTTACTAGAATTGTAAAGTAAGAATGGTAATATAAATAAATTTGGAGTAGGTATTACTTTATTATTTCACTCTATTTTATTTGTAAGCATCAATTTACGAAACCATCAAATAGTTTATATGTAAAGTAATTTATGTTTAAAATTAATTGTTAATTACTTTAATTTTTTTGCTACCCGCGCGAAGTAAAACCTATAACACTGATTAAGAATACTTTGGAATTTCTCATTGGAGCAAAACTCTATCAGACCGTGCCATCTATAGGGAATAAAATTTTTCATGTCATATTATTATTAGCAAACAATACGGAATACTTTTATACAAAAAAATGTTATCTATAAAATATAAATAAGCATTTAAAAAATAATATTTAACGATGATGTAAATCTAATGGATGCATTACTATTATATTTGAATAATCAGTTTTTTTCTGTATAACTTCTATAAAATCATATGCAAAAGCACAAGAAGAAAAAAAATATAAAATTTATAAAAGAAAAAACCATGAAAAGCAATTTTCAGCTAGATACATCTACCCATATGTGGCATAGCTTTCTTATCGTCTTGCTAATTTCATTTTCATACTTCATTTTTATTCTGCTGCAGGCATACAAAAGGCAAATATTTTGTATGGCGGTAACCATAGTTTTTTTTTTCTGGCTCAAACTGATTTTTATGCGACTTCTTTTTTTGTTGCTGTCATTGTTCTTGCTGTTGCTGTTGCTGCTGCTGTGTTCCTGTTGTTGGCAACTTATATCATTAACTTCGAAATATGCTGTGTAATGAAGTTTGACTTTTATCTTATCATGCGGCATATAAAAATGTTACATGAGAAATAAAAGGAAATATAAAACGCAACACACACATGTAACCACCCACATACAAAGCTAAATATGATGTTGCAATGATATGAGATATAAACAATCAGGCTTTGCATATATTTTTCCAAGAAAAAAAACATGAATACAACTTTTTCATGAATTTTCAGCGAAATCTGCGCTTTTAATCAACAAATGAATATAGCTATGTGATGCATATTCCTGATAAAAGCTAACTTTTTCTTGATATTTTATGCATAATTGAGAAATTTTTTTAGTTCTCTGGAAGTTTAAGCCATGCAAAATTAAATATGCAAGATTTTAGAGTGAAAGTCACGGTTTGAAAACCTTTGGTTCACTGAATTTTGAATTCATTTTCTATGAATTTAAATCTTTAGCAACACCGTAATATTTTCTAAAGAAAAGAAGTTCAATGCTCTTCAATTTGTTTATACAATTTAATGTTTCTTTAAAGTTTACATTCCATATACCCCAAAGCAATAACATCCATTTAACCCTTACAATGAAAGCGACAATGCTAATACCAAAAATTGAAGAAGTTCAATAAGCGTATTAAATGATGAAACAAAGAAAAAAAAAAAAAAACTCAGCATTATTAATGATGACACAGAAACCTAAATAATATCCTCTCTGTCCACGGTTAGGGCCTACTATGCAAGAGTCCCTTATGTACCCAAGGCCAAAAAACAAAAAATAAATAAACGCAGAAGCGTTGAGTTGGTAAATTAAAAGTTAACAACTCATCAAATGCCAAGTTGAGGCAGCGGTGCGGATCCGAAAAAATGCAAATTGGTTTAATTTTAAATTATTCGCTTTTGCTACCCATCGAATTAATCAGTGCTAAGTGGCATTAGTAAGGCAACAACAGCAACAAATTGAAAATTCCAAAAACAACACAAAAAAAAAGAAAGAGGAAAAAAAAAAACAACAAATAACAGAAACAACAACAACAATAACATTAAGGCAGAAGCCTACAAACAGAGCAACAACAATGCTGAAAAACCGAAAAAATTCGTAATCCGGTTACGCATTTTTAATTAAACCTTTTTTTGTTGCTTTCTACTGCGTGCTGTTAAAACAATTTGTACGCGCCTAAATGTATGCTATGCAACACAAAAAGTGAAAAAATACAATAAGTCTTAAGTACCGCGCGCGCGCTGCCAACGTGCGCCTAACTATCGGCAATGTTAATTTTCCATACCACGACTACGTCGCGTAGGTCGTCGTAGTCGACGCTTTCGAATTTAGAAGGTTTTGATAAATGAGAGCGCGCAAATTTTCAACAAGCAGCAAAGTCAGCCAGCAAAAGAAAAATGATAAAGACGAAATGCGCGAGCAAAGAAAGAAAGAAAGTTGGAAAAATATTTAAGAAATTTAATTAAATTTTTCTTGCAGCCACAGCGAAAGGGGCAAAGCAAAGCAAACGACGTTGTCTGTTGCATAGCTTTAGGCGCGCGTTGTGCTAATTTTGTTTCATTTTCAGTGTGTGAGAAAATACTGCGAAAAATGTAGATGCTCGTTCTATAAAACGGCACCTTCTTCTTCATCTTCTGCGTAGGTATAAAGTAAAATTAAAGTGGCAAAAAAGAAAAAGTGCTGAAAAATTCTTGTAATCGGATTACAAAGCGTTTTAGCCTCGATTTGTCTATGCCGCCGCAATCTAAGCATGTGACAGTTCAAGTTTGGCATTAAGCACATGTGCAAGGTACTTGAAAATGTATGTATTTGTGTGCGTATGTATGTATTAGTACTTTTTACACATACACCCACATAAAAGTGTTTTCAACATGCTATGCAACAAAATTTAAAACATTTTAGAAATAAAAAATGTTGCCTACTTATAGACACATTGCTATTTTAACGAGTACTTTGTTGGCTTTCAACTATTTGCTGCTTTTCGTTTGTTTTCGTTCTTGCGCAATTTTTACCCAGACTTGCATAGCTTACGAAACAAAGCAGTTAACCCATCTCAAAAAAAAAAAAAATCCTTTAAAATTTCAGACATTTAGAGAGTGAATTTCTTCTAAATAGAAGCATTTTGCATCAAAAAATGTTTCTGAGTTGCTTTAACATGCCATAGTTTATGATGTTTTGTAGCACACCACATCGCAAATGCACTAACACTAGCTAAACAATAGTCTAATTTGATTTTCTACAAGCACATCCCAGTGCGCGTTCAACTTAACTCATTCATCTATTGTACTTTCATAGTATCAGAGATATAAAGAATTTGGTTTTTGAGGAATTTCGCACCGCCAACATTTCGAGTAGATATTACTTGTAACCAATCGATGGGAAGAGGTCGAAAATATACTTTGGAGAAGTCCTCCATCCCTCTTTCGGCCCAAAACGTTCACGTAGAGGGGCAGGAAATACCCTTGGTCATGTCCAAAATCTATTTTCAAACTATACCCTATGTTTGGTGCATCAAAAATGGGCCCAAAACGGTAATTTAGAGGGGTCAGAGACACCCTTGGTCATGTCCAAAATTTATTTTTGACCTTTCCTCATCGATTGGTGCAATATACTTTTTTTCAAAAATGGGCCCAAATCGGTCAATTAGAGGGATCGGCGAGATCCCTGGTCATGTCCCAAATTTATTTTTGACCTTTCCCCATCAATTGGTACGATCAAATTTTTTTCAAATTTGGGTCCAAAACCGTCACTTAGAGGTGTCGGGGACTCCTCTGGTCATGTCCAAAATTTATTTTCGACCTTTCCCCATCAATTGGTGCGATAAAATTTTTTTCAAATTTGGATCCAAAACCGTCACTGAGAGCTGTCGGAGACTCCTCTGGTCATGTCCAAAATCTATTTTCGACCTTTCATCATCGATTGTTGCGATAAATTTTTTTTTCAAATTTGGGTCTAAAACGGTCATTTAGAGGTATCAGGTACTCCTCTGGTCATGCCAAAACATATTTTCGACCTTTACACATCGATTAGTTACACCAAATTTGTTTACGAAAATGTTGCCAAAACGGTCACATTTTATCTTCCAGCGCACTATGGTTTTTTTTTTTTTTGACAAAAAAGTGTACTCAAAAATAATTCACTACAAGGACACATTTTTTTAAAAAAAATTAAACGCGAAATTAAAGGTTAATCATTCACCTATTTGAAAAAATGCCCGCTTTTCCAGCATCTGATCCACAAAATAGTGATACGGGTCGAATTCTTTTGAATTTTGAAAAAATCGATTTTTCTGCTTAAAAATGTTAGTCACATTAAACTCAGGAGTGATATGTAAATAAATTTGTGAAAGTGAAAATGGGCAGTGCCACGCCCCAAAAACAAATTCGTCATATCTCCGAAACTATTAGACGCAGACAGATAAGATTAAGTATGTGTGTGACAGGCACAGAGGAAAATAATATCCACTGAAGAAGTGGGCGATGCTACGCCCTACAAATATAAAACTTATCATATCTGCTAAACTAAGTATTTGAGCTACAGGGATGAATTTCGGCATATATATGAAGGGTAGTGAGTCAAATAACATTTATTGAAAAAAAGGGCGGTACCACACCCAACAATGAATATATCCCTACTAATTGCAACTCTGTTCTATAGGAAAAAAGTTCATTCATGAAGCTCTGCCTGTGGGCGTTTCACCACATATTTTTTTAGCAGACATTATTTTTTTGATGATTTTTGTATACTAGAGTTCGCCTTGTGGCCGAAATTCGACCATTTCGATTTGACCATAAAATAAAGCAAAAAGTTTTTATACCCTTCCTTGGTCGATAAGACACAAACAGCTTTTGATATTCTTCTTTAGGGTTAGGGTTATCTGCATCGATGCAGCAGCTAAGTTGCAATACCGTGCTTTCCATTTAGAGGCGTGTAACTCCTTCTCAAGAGCAAACAGTTTTTGATATCTTTCTGTCCCGTTCATTTTATGCCCATACCAAAATTCATAAAAATCAATCATGCTATCGTCCCTTAGTGCTTACCTTATATCTATACCAAATTTCATAAAAATCGTAAGCAGCAGTTTAACCGTGGGAGCATTTTTTCCATTTAGGGGCATGGTACCGCACACTGAAAAACACAATGGTCATATTATCGTTCCTTAGTGCTAACCCTACCTCCACACCAAATTTCGCTAAAATCGATGCAGCGGTTGAGCCGTGAGAGTGTTTTTTCCATTTAGGGGCGTGGCACCGCCCAGTTTAAAAACAAATATGGTCCTATGCACTGCTCCTCTTCACAGCCTTTCCAACAAAACGAAAATCAAGCAAAGCGATTGAGATTTAGGTATAGAAACAGGGACTGAACCGATTTCGTTTGCCTATTTATATATAGATAAACCGAATTTCATCCACATGTTTAAAATAGTTTCTAAGATATGTTGTGTTTTATATTTTTGGGGCGTGGCACCGCCCATTTTTCTAATAAATATTGTTTCTCTCTATGCCTATTACAAACATACCGAGTCTTATCTATCTGTGTCTAATAGTTTCGGAGATATCACGAATTTGTTTTTGGGGCGTGGCACCACCCATTTTCACTTTGAGTTGATTTAATCCTACTTGATTTGATTGAATGCACATAAAGTTATTCATATATCACTCCTGCGTTTAATGTGACTAACATTTTTAAGCAGAAAAATCGATATTTTCAAAACTCAAGAGATTTCGACCCGTGTCACTATTTTGTGGATCAGATGCTGGAAAAAGCGGGCATCATTTCAGATAGGTGAATGTATAACCTTTAATTTCGCGTATAATTTTTTTAAAGAAAATGTGTCCTTGTAATGAATTATTTTTGTGTACACCTTTTTGTCAAAAAAAAAAAAAAAAAACATTGGGGAATGTCGTCAGGGTTGGGCCACTGCTATTTCTCATATATGACACGTGCTGCCATCTTTGTTATAGCGTCGAATTATTGTTCTCGATGCCAGAAAACTTTCTAAAGCATTACTTGTCACCGAAATTGTCAGTAAAAATTTTTGTGCCTTCGTGTAGTTTTCGATAGTTTAACAAATTTTGTAATAGCAGTAAAAAATGACTCGAAACTTCGAAAAGAACAATGCCATCGAAAAAGTAGGTACATATCGACGCATGATACGAAAAGAAGGATGATTCAATTCTCCTACGAAAAGTAGGTTGTTTTATATTCTTGGAAGAAAAGTAGGACGTTTCAGAATTTTTAACAAAAAGTATGATGTTTCATATTTTTTTATGAAAAATAGGATGTGTTAAACTCTTAGACGAAATATAGGATTTTTCATATTGAACGACAAAAAAAAAACGGGGAATCATATCATAATCGCATATAAAAATTTGTTAACTTATTTTATGTATTTAAATGAACCTTTACCTTCCCTGTGAGTTTCTTTTAGTTTATGCATGACATAAAATGCTCGTTTCATCGACAAATCTGCTTAAATTTTTATTGTTTTGATACTCGAATTAAACATACATTAGCAATGATGGCTAAAATAAAACGTGGATTAGCCTAAACAAAACTACAGCAAACGAACAATCACATAACAGATGAATATGATTAAATTCATAATGTTTTCAAAAATGATTATCCGTAAAGTATTTATAACCCTATTTCTATCCTCGGATACTTGTTGTGTTTATAGCAAACCGTCTAAAAGACCTAAAAATTAGTGTTTGACGTGAAAACTTGTATTCTATTAAGGGGCGTGGCACCGCCTATCTAAAACATTATGGCCATGTTATTGTTCCTAAGTGCTAACCCTATCTCCATACCAAATTTCATAAAAATCAATGCGGTGGCTTTGCCGTGAGAGGGTTTTTTTATTTCTATGCACTGTTACTCTTCACAGCCTTTTCAGCAAAAAAAATCAAGTGAATATGTTGAAATTTAGGCATAGAAAGGGACTGAACCGATATCGTTTACCTCTTTATATATAGATATGTTATGTTTTCTAATCGTTCTTTCACTTAATAACTTATACCTAATATTAATATTTCATTTAAATTAAGAAATCAATGTAAAAAATTAAAAACACCCTAGTTTTTGCCAAAAATACGCAGCAAGAATCAACGTCAACCTAGTTGACATCCTATTTTTCGACATAAAAACTTTGACGTTCTACTTTTATACACAAAACTTCGAAGAAACCTAGTTTTCGTCATATATAATGAAACAACCTAGTTTTCGTCCAAATAAGTTTGAAACGTCCTACTTTTCTTCCAAGAATATAAAACAACCTACTTTTCGAAGGAGAATTGAATCATCCTACTTTTCGTATCATACGTCGATATATCCATTAAGGGGTGAACCATTATTAAGTTCCCAAAGGGAGAATTCGATTCCCTAACCTGTTCACATGTAGTATTGAGCGGTCGAAAAAGACGCTTGTCGTCAAGGTTGGGCCACATCAATTTTTATTTAGAATCAGTAAAATAACATTACTCAATCGGTTTTTCGAAACACAGAACATTAACATTACCGTTTTGGATACCCCAGAGTTGCTTGAACGGAAAAGTAGAGAGTTTTATCGGCATGCACGAGAAAGTAGCGAGCGAAACACACTAGGAATTTTCGACTTCTTTGTCTCATGAGTCCACCCTTTCTACGATTTTGTCATTGGTCGAGCCTCCGCAAGCGGCCGCACCAACAGTGAAATCTAATTGGGGGCGTCGCCCGATGAACAGCGCGTTCTTAACCTCCCCAGAGAACCGCAAAGAGTTACGTAAATAGCAACAGATGCGCGATGCTTCGAAAACGCCTAAAAAAGTCTGAATCGAAATAATTCATTCGCATGCATTGAATGCAAGCGAGACGTGCACTACTATGTATGACCAATTTTTTTTTTTTTAAGTTTTTATAAACTGTTTAAAAAACCTTTTAAAAATAAAAGTTTAAAAAAATCTTTTCAAGTAAATGTTTTTTAAAACTTTTTGAATAAAAGTATAAAAGTTTCAAAGTCTGCTTCTAACGATGCCTTTCATATAAATAGGTACCAAATTTAAGCTATCTGTGTCAAGTAGTTTCAGTGATATGATGAATAAACTTTTGAAAGGGAGTGTCGGCGCCCATTTTTGCCGTAAACATTATATATGTCGCATTTATTTATACATTTATGTGCAATAGTTTTACTATCTGCATCAAGTAGTGATGAAATATTTTTTTGAAGAGCATGGTCTATAAACAAGCATTTGCTTGTACTATGAAAATCTCATTTAAATTTTTCAGAAACACACACTAGTGAAATATATAAATATTTATATTATTCCAACAAAGTGTAGTTGATGTTTTCATCATAATATTGTATCTCTCATCTTAGTCCAATTTATCTGCTATATTTTATCCATCTTTTAGTTAATGAGACAGTTTTTCTTTATTTTTTTTTTCTCTCTCTCTTTTTCAATTGTCGCTTGGCAGCAGCGCACTCTTAATAAGTTCCAATTAAGATTTGCAGACACATTCCATTGTATTTTGAAAATATTATGTCTAGAGAATTTACTCAAATTGAAGACGATACAAATTTTAATTAAGTTAATCGTAAAGATTTTTAGGTTTACGTCTTAAGATTGAAATGAAAATAGCATATCAAATCTATGTATATATAACTGTTATGATTCCTTAATAAGAGATATTTGTATACATTTACAAATTAAAAGTACTCAGCGGGAAGATCTAATATAAAGTAAGCGAAAAGATAATATTTATATCAGCAGTCTATTATTTCAAAACTCAATTATTTTGAACACGACTGTGTCAGAAGCACACAAAGCAAAAAATTACCCCTAAAAACAAGAAGATTGTCGTATTGATCTATTTTACTATGAATTCCTATTAAAAATAGAAAACAATATGAATTTTCCATGGAGAATTTACTTAGAAAATCTTCCTAAAATTTTAAAAAGATTTTCGCATCATTTCTATATGGAATTTAACGTAGAAAGATGAGGGTAACGTGAGAAACTTATTATTTTCTAGTTTTAAGGAGAAAATCGTTTAAAATGTTTTTTTTTTTTTTTTGTTTTGATTTGATAGAACTCTTATGTATTTATTAATTTTGCTTGAGGAATGACGGCAGGACTGAGGCATTTAAGAAAATACAATGTAAGTAATTTTATTTTATTATATAAATCATCTTTACCATCAACTTATTCTTGCATAATGAAATATGATGAGTCGTCATCGCATTAAATAGACGCGTATGGAAAACCTGGTAACCGAATTATGGCAACATAAAATGGAACAAAAGTAAGAAGATATCTCTATGGTTTTCATTCAAGAAGAAAGTCACATCAAAACCATAGAGAAAAACTTGTATAAATTTCTGTTGCCATATGAAAATCTTATAGTATTAAGAAGAAATCTTATTGTTTTTCCAGAAGATTTCTCATAAAATTAAGAAGAAATCGTATTGAAAACGATGAGATTCTTTCTTAATATTACAAAGTTTTCATATAAATGGCAACATAAATTTTAATAAGATTTTCTCTATGATTTTGAAGTGACTTTCGTTTTGGATGAAAACCATAGAGATATCTTCTTATTTTTGTTCTATTTTATGTGGTCGATTTGGCACTGTGCAAGATCTCAGTTTTTACATAAAACTTAAATTGAAGAAATAGTTCATAAATGATAAATATATTCAACAATTTTATGTTAAAAAAAAGGTAATTTATCCATTTTTAAGAATGCGAAAAATTATGAATTATTGTCAATAAAATAGATGGAATTTGAATGTTTCATAGGAAAACATCGTGTATTTCTTTTTTTGAAAAAAACTTAGGAATAAATAAAATAAGTTTCAGTCAGAAACTAAATAATGAAAAATATTCTCTTTTCTTTATTAACATTTAACTTTACTCACGCACGTATTTGCACAATGGCGTTATTATGACAACAGGTTTTTCTTTCGTTTAAAAAATTTTAATTGGAATTTTTTCCAACTGATAAAAATTCAGTGAATGCGTGCTATATTAAAATTCAAATGAAATAAATGCAAAAAAGAATGAATGTATGTATGTATTCTCCTTTAACTCCTAGGAGGAGCATAGGGCCAATATGAAATCTCTCCATTTGTCACGATCCCTTGCGATGACTTTGATCTCTTGCCACGATTTTCCCGATTCTTGGATTTCCTTTTCCAACGACCTTTTCCAGTTGGTTTTGGGTCTACCACGTCCTCTACTGCCTTGTGGATTCCACTTAAGGGCCTGGCGACAAACTTCGCTGTGTGGTTTCCGGAGAGTGTGACCAATCCATCCCCATTTGCGCAGCTTGATCTCGTTTGCTATAGCCTTCTGTTTGCATTTTTGATGTAGCTCGGCATTTGATATAGTGCGAGGCCACCAAACCTTTAGTATAGCTTTTGACAAAACATTCTCTGTTCGATTGTAAAATAATGAACAATTCAATACATCAATCAGAAAAGGGAAAACAATATAAAATATGTAGTTTTTGAATTCAATTTTCGTTTATATTTATATAATTTTAGAATCAGTTTCCTCGAATGTGTATTTGATTGTACTGTGCAACAACTAAAAAACCCTGAGAGGTTTGAAAAGCGCTTTTTGTGTATATTGATCTCCTTAACACGTTTTGTTGCATCAGGTCAGATTTTCTGTAAGCCAGGCTTAGGAGTTATTAGGAGACCGGAGAAAGGTACTACATAGTAGATATTGCTTGATGGTTAAAAAAAACATTTCACCAGATGTCGTTTTAAAACTGATTTTATGCCTAAAATTAAATTTGTAATGCATTTGCATAACCTTAAAGCCTTTCTCGCATTAGTAAAATTTTTTGCTAAATATTTTTGTTGAGCACTTTAACCCAGTAAAGTCCACTTTTTGGAAAAAGTGTAAAAGGGACTCGTAAAAACAGAATATAACGGGGACACACAGTTGCAGCCAACTGAAGTTTTAAAGACTTACTTTACTTTTGAGGATTTTAGCCAAAAAAAAACCATTTATGGTTGATGTTAAAATAGAGACATTATTTTTTTGTACACATCGAATCAAGACAAAAAATTTTAGTTATCACACAACTCATTACAAACATTTTTGAGATCGTAATAAAATATGTACCGCATTAAGCCGTATTTTTGTATAAAGTAAATTCTAAAACTATATCTTGAGAAAATCGTATTTTCAGATCATAAAGAAATTACACAAGGAGGATATTTTATAATGTAATAAATCATTATATCGAGTTTTTTAGGGTCTCTTTGCCCTTTTTCCCCAAAACTGGGCTATAATGTGCTAGAGTGTACTACAAAATGTTTTACAAAAAATTTTACTTGCGGTCAGAAAAGTTGGGAAATGCTTAAAATTTATGAAAATGCGTCAAAATCCAATATTTAATAAATGTTTTCAAACAAACCTATGATCATGAATATTGGATGACTTTCTTTAATATACCCTTCACTCAGGGTATATTTGCTTTGTCCTTTGAAACGCAGTAAAGGAGGCGTGGCAGGTATAGAAAAGTGTACAGATTCTTGATCAGAAAAATATGTGTGCTTCCATTCAACTAACACGGATGTATATCTTATGTGCTTTCGAATATGGTCATCCCTGCAATGACATGCTGTGCTAAAAAATATATGCGGTGAGAATAGCATTTGAAGCAGGTTCATGCTTCCCTGGATGCGCTTCAACGCATTCTCGTTTCCTTTGGGGTGTTATCTTTTTCATGCATTATTGTATATTCCCCATTGGGTGATTTCATTACGTATACATATGTAAATATGGACATTTTCTGAGCATCTTTATAGAAATATCAACACATACTAATCTAATTTATGTTTTTGGTTTTGTGCAATTGAAAGGGAAAAATTTAGTTTTATGTATCTGAATGTGTTTTGTACGTAGGCTGCTAGATATATTTCTGGCCTAGGCAACATTAAGTGTTGCCAGGTGCAATCTGACATTTCCATTGGAAAGTTTGACATTTTTTAGCATAAACGTACTCAGAACGTTTTGACGTACGACTATCATTTGTGTTGTTTACAGTGACTTGAAAAAATCAATTTGGCAAAAAAATGGAATTAACTCGTGAACATTTTCGTGGATCATTTTTCACAACTTTCGACGTGGATTATCACGACAAAAGTGCATCGATGAACTTAAGTCTTTGTGTGGCAATGAAGCACCATCCTATAGCATTGTGAAAAACTGGTTTAATGAATTCAATCTTGGCCGACGCTCGCTCAAAGACGAATTCCGTGAAGGTCGTCCAAAAACGGCCGTTGTGCCAGAGAACATTGATGCCGTGCGTGAACTGATAATGCAAGATCGTCATGTGACATACCATGAGATAGAGGCATCTTTGGGCATTTGTTCCATTTCAATACATTTGATTTTGCATGAACACTTTGTTGTAAAAAACGTTTGTTCTCGTTGGATCCCGCACAATTTGACAATCGCTCAAAAAAAGGCTCGTGTCGATTGGTGCAAAGAATGTTGAAAAAATACGATCGCGGTGCTTCAAAAGACGTTTATAAGATTGTCACAGCTGACGAATCATAGATCTATGCATATGAACCCGAAACAAATCAGCAATCGACCGTGTGGGTCTTCGAAGACGAGCCAAATCCAACGAAAATTGTTCGTGGAAGAAGCACTTCGAAGCAAATGGTCGCCTGTTTCTTCTGCAATGCTGGTCATGTGGCGACTGTTCCACTTGAGCAACGTAGGACGGTCAATTCTGAGTGGTACACCACAATTTGTTTGCCTGAAGTCCTCGGAAAAATTCGAAAAACCATCAAGAGAAGACGAATCATTGTTCACCATGACACTGCGAGCTCTCACACATCGGCTCAAACCAGCGCCTTTATGACCGACCAAAACGTCGAATTGATGGATCATCCGCCGTACGGCCCTTACATGGCACCCAATGACTTCTTTTTATTCCCGCACATCAAGAAAAAAATGCGTGGTCAACGATTTTCGTCGCCAGAAGATGCTGTTGAAGCGTTCGAAAACCATGTTTTGGAGATGTCTCAATCGGAGTGGGAAAAGTGCTTCGACAATTGGTTTGAGCGCATGCAAAAGTGTATAAATCATGCTGGAGAATACTTTGAAAATCAATAAAACCATTTTTGATGAAAAATATTCGCATTTTCATTATTAGGCCAGAAATATATCTAGCAGCCCACGTATTTAGTAAATTTAATAGGGTAAGAAATTTTGTATATCATATAAATCATGTTGTTTTAATCTTTATATAAATTAATACTTACGTATTATAAAATAATGTTCTTTGTATTCAAGTCTTGCGGTAGGCAGTAAACTCACCTAAAAAGATAAATAAAAATTTGCTTTTGAATTCGATCAACACAAACAATAGTATAATATATATTTCTTTTATAATTATTATAATATAATTATACAGTGCAACCAATTGAGAGAAAAATATTTTAATAATATCTGAAAATTTTTTTTTTTGCTTAATTCGTTTATAGTGAATCTGGAACTATTTTTCTCTATCAAGTCTGTGATTAGAGTAATCTTTACTTTATAGTGCAGTAAATAATATTTTCAGACATATGCCGTACATCTATGTAGAAAATAGTTTAATTAAATTTTACGAACAGCATCCAATAGCGCTTCTTAAAATGTAGCTTTAAATTTTTCAATTGGATCATTTGAGTAATATGACCAATTATATCTGGTCAAAACTTATAGACTGTCAAAAAAAATTATTGGTCAGAAGTTATTTACATCTAACAAATTTGGAAAATAAATCTATATGTATATTAATACGAGAGACAAAAATGTGTCCTACCTATTTCACTATGTTAGAAGTTGAGCACGACTTTGAATTATACACCATTGGAAAGGCATTTGTGAGTAAATGTGCACAAAACTAAAATTATTTTAATATTTTGCCATTAAGCCAGGTAAAATTAAATGCAAATTTTTCAATATAAACGAGATAAGCAAGAAGCTGACTGACTGACTTAAATTTTTTGTTTCACAGGGATGATAAATGAGCTTCTCTATTTTGTAGGGGAATGTCGTATAGGTTGGTACGCCGTATAAGTTGGGACAGCCGTTTTTCTTGAATTTCGGATACTGGCGACACCTATGTTTCACCTGTCGAAGTAAAGTCTGTTAACCTAACGTTTCATGTGCAAAAGGTCGAAGAACGCTTGTTGATTATATCCATTCTAAACAAAGAGTAAATTGTCATATCAAAAAGATATTTTCGATAGTTTCTGCGTGTTCGTAATTTGTCGAATTTAAACCAATTGTTTCATGTAAGTGTGTTCAATGTGTCTTGTATTTAGTTTTTTTTTTTTCATTCCGTGAAAGAGTAATTGAAATGTATTGTTGTGGCAAATATTATTTTTGGGCTTTCACGAAATGGCAAATTTGTAAAGGTTGGGACACACTCATGTCGTATAAGTTGGGATAGCACTTTTTTTAATTCCAAGGCATTGCGATACCATTTAAACTATATTTTTACAATATTTGATGAATGCAATTGTATTTATGATAATTAAAAAGCATTTATTAATGAATTTTTGAATATTGTGACGCATTTATGTGCCATGAGCTTGGCAAGTTCACTAACGCACGAAAAACCGATCGTGGAATTACCGATTTCAATGCTTTGATCGCAGAGATCAAGGAAATAAAATTGGCTAAGGCATTCGATCCACCAGAAAAGTTTATAAAATCTCAAAAAGCAGTTTGGCGAGGTATACCCAAAAAGTGAATGATAAAATTAAAGACATTTCAACCATTGTTGACGATGCATTGTTAAAGCTGGTTAAAAGAGTTGCTACGGACGCCAAGCCGTTGATGGTATCTTGTATCTCGCACAAGAAGTACCTTAAATATAAAATATGCGGAAGAGTTTCTTCACCTGTACAAACTGCGAATCATATTAGGCAGAATGATATATTTTTACCCAAATTGTTTCTTTGAAACATGATGTTTCAATAAATGTTCTACATAATAAAAATAATATCATGCAGATTAACTTAACTTTTTGGCTCACTTTGTGATTTTTGAAAGTGTCCCAACTTATACGGTAAATTTTTTTTCGGCAAAAAAAGTTGTCTTCATTAAAATGGCTTTAACTTTTGTCTTCAAAACCACTGACCAAAAACAAAACCCGTCCCAACCTATACGACATTCCCCTACCAAATAGCAAAAAAGTACTAAAACTGTTCAAAATGTGCCAAAATTATTTAATACATTTGTGGTCAAATTTTGACCACTAGGCGATTCTAGTTAGAATAAAAACCTATTTTTGTGCTTTGTATTAACAAAACAGTTTAATAGAGCTAAAAATGGATGTTAGGAACTTTGGATTTTAAATTTTTTTCCATTTTTTTGTTTGTTAATTTCAGTTACTCAAGGAAATGTCAGTTCTTACACTCTTTATCTTTTAAATTTGACAGTTTTAATTTCTTACTAAAAATTTTCAATGAATAGAGGTAACATCTTTTAAACAGAGTTCGATATTGAAACTTTTAAACAGCTAACAGCAGACCCATAAGTATTTTCTTAAGAAATGCTTAAAAGTTTTCCCTAGATCTTAGCGAAGCTAACTTTTCACTACAGAAAAAACAGCATGCATTTTTCAGGAAAAACTATCAAACATAATAAGACCGTCAAACCATTGCTTATGTTATTTATTATTCATCCACTTTTGCCAACATTTTTCAGGGAACTATTAAATTATTTAAGTTGTTTGAGCACATAACGCTTTCAAATGTACTGCTATTTCAAAAAGACTCCTTAGCATTATATACTTTTCTAGACTTAATTATCTGTTGGTCTTTAAACTTGAGAAACTTTTAGCACAGAAAACTATTTGGTTTCCAATGAACTTTCGACCTCAACTAATTTTGACATTTTGAACTTGTGAAATGTGTAGCCTTTTGCATTGAAATGAATGCCTGCTTTGTAAATACGAATATACGTAAGTACAACACCAACAACAAATTGCTTGTTTCAGTAAAATGTCTCGAGTATCAGACAAATGATGCTCGTTAAGAATCCTATTGAAATCTTTGCCTCCTTCTTTCGTCTTCTTTTATTTCATCGTTTCTTTTTCATTTTCTTCATCTTTTAGAACTTGAGCTTTCGTTCAACGATTAAGCAACATTTCTTGTCAACAGCAATGTCACCAACACTAACCAGCATCAAAGTAATCGCAGCATTCGCAGCGGTGGCAAAATGTCGTCAGCAAAAAAAACAAAAAATACATTCGTTCGTTCGTTCTTGCAAATACTTTTGCAATTTGCCGCCCGCAGAATTCATGTGCATACTCGACTTAACTCAACTTAAGCGAAGAATCGATATTTTGATTAAAGTGTGGCAATATTGCATTACACTGAGTGCGTTGTGTGAGTAAGTGTGTGTCATATGCAAGTGGTACGAGAAAAGTGTACCTATATGAAATGAAATCTTGTCATAAATCGATGAAAAAATTTCAGCAAAAAACAGTTGAAACTAAACCCTCAGTTAAAAGGAAATTGTTCTGAAGTCGTAATTTTTTTTTTTTTTAAGTTTATGGATAATATTTCTTTAAAAAGAAGTTGCCGAAAAACAAAGCTCTCCTATTACAATAACTGAAAATTTAACTCTTCTCTTTCTTTGACTAAACGTTTTAAAAATACTTTTTGTAGTGAACAAATGACATGATTTTTGCAACAAATTTGGGTACCCGCACTATTACAAAATCAAAGCCTTATGTTTTAAGTTCCTGGACTTAGTAGAGATTTTAATTTCAGTTATTAAAGTGCTTATGATTAACTCCAGGAGTAATTTATTCAGTTCTAGATCATCAGGCCAAACATTTATAGTGTTCGAATATATAAAGAAACCAAGAGCTTCTATTTTAAGTCTTTTTCAGTTGTTGATTTTAGTGAATATTCCATTTTAAGTTAGGGCTTCTTGATGAGTTTTTTGAGTTGCAGATTTATTTTAGGTTATCAAGTAAAACATTTGTAGTGTTTCATATATAAATGGTTTTTGACGAAACGCAGTGCATTTTTTTATACCAGAAAGCCCGTGTTAGAATGCTTAGTCTATATTTGGTTTTTAATAAGTTGGTGAATAAATTAGGTAAATGGTTATGTGCATATTTTTACTTGAGTCGATTTCGGTTCTCAAGACTAACATTTGTAGTGCTTAGGAAATTTAATTCTCCTTAAGCGAAACACAGGGAAAATAAATCCATTCAGATATTTCGCCTAGAAGGCTTAGGGGAAAAGTTAATTCTCTTTTACTTTGGATTTTCGAGGGTAGCACTTGTAGTGTTTCGAATCTAAAGTTTTTTCTTTACCGGAACATATATTTATTTAGCTTAAAGCTTTATGAATTCTATATTGGAGGATTGATGGTGGGCTTAAGGTATTTTTTAAGAGTCTACTCAAAAATATCCAAAAAAAAAAAAAAAACATCCAGTGAAAAATCCAAAAATTAAACCTTCCAAAAAAATAAAACATCTAAAAACAAAAACATCCAAAAATTTTTGGAAATTTTTTTAATCGATATTTTCTTTGTTTTGTTTTTATATTTTGGATGTTTTTTTTTTTGGATGTTTTTATTTTTGGATGTTTTTATGTTTTGGATGTTGTTTTGGATATTTTTCATTGGATTTTTTTTTTTTTTGATATTTTTGATAATCAGCATTTTTAAAGATTCCACTCAAAAATATCCAAAAAAAAAAACATCCAGTGAAAAACATCCAAAAATAACAATTTCCAAAAAAAAACATCCAAAAATTTTTAGGCATTTTTTTAGTGGATATTTCTTTTATCGGATGTTTTTATTTTTGGATGTTTTTATTTTTTAATGTTTTTTTTAGGCTGTTTTTATTCTTTGATGTTTTTATTTTTGGATGTTTTTTTTTGGATGTTTTTTTTTTGGATGTTTTTATTTTTGATGTTTTTTTTTTGGATGTTTTTGTTTTTGGATGTTTTTTTTTTTTTTGGATGTTTTTATTTTTGGATGTTTTTGATAATCACCATTTTTAAAGATTCTACTCAAAAATATCCAAAAAAAAAACATCCAGTGAAAAACATCCAAAAATAATGATTTGCAAAAAAAAAACATCCAAAAATTTTTAGGCATTTTTTTAATGGATATTTCTTTTATTGGATGTTTTTATTCGGATGTTTTTATTTTTGGATGTTTTTTTTTTTTTGATGTTTTTATTTTTTGACGTTTTTGCTTTGAATGGTTTTTTTTGGATGTTTTTTGGATATTTTTCATTGGGTATTTTCTTTTTTTTTTTGATATTTTTGATAATCACTATTTTTAAAGATTTTCAGTTTGAACATTTGTAGTGTTACATCTTAGGCTTATCAACTATTTTTTAACTATGGTGAACGCTTGCAATTATAGGTTTGGTTTAAGCATAGACTTAAATTGCTTCAGGATTTTAACAAGATTTTCAGTGGTTTTAGGTTAATTTCTTAGCTTTCAGTTCAGACATTTGTAGTGTTTGATGTATTGGTGTTGCTCTTTCTGCAGTTGAAGTCCGCGTGTTGCAACTAATGCTTGAACAAATACGAGTTTTGTTATCTAAGAGCGAGGCTCAATTACGTAAGGGTGGTAGTTTAATATTTTTAAGGCATGCTTTGGAGAAAACGTATTTCACTTATGATCTATGGTTTTCTGCAACTTTCATCTTTTTTCACATATTTCTACTATGCATTAGTAATTCATGATTTTACTAGTTGCATTCAGATGTAAAATTTAAAATCTTATTTTCTATTTGCAACCACCCTAATGCATCATCTTGTGCAATGGAAAGTGTGTGCTTGTGTCATATGTTCATCAAAGTGTTGTAAAATTCAATGATTCAACGAAGAGCAACGCTTGAATTGCATCTTGAGTTGCTGTTTCGTGTCAACGGAAAGCGTCTTTTCGTCCTTTATTAATTTTGTACTTTCGAAGTAAAAAGCAGATAGATCGACAAACAGACACGAAGTGGTTGAGGAAAAATCTGCGCACAGACATATTGACATACAGTGAGAAAGAAAGACAGACTAACAGATAGCGAGATAGGAGAGCAAGAAGCAAAAAGGAATCAAACAACTTGAAAACTGTAGGTATTGATGATGTGAGTATTTTGCACTTGAGTGCTTTTCAAAGGATGTCAATTAAATTATGAAGGAAATCGCTGTAAATGACAGACATCTTTCAATTTTCTTCATATAACTATTTTCTTTAATGTTTTTTCATGGGAGAAAAATTAAATAAATATTATTTATATATTTGTTTATGATCTTTCTGACTACTTTTTCCAGTAAGTATTTTGCACAAAACAAAGTCCATCCATATCCATATATAAATAACATTCTTGCAAATCCTTTGCTATATATGTAATTTCACGCACACACTAACATGACACAAACAATGCAGTCAATGGTTTTTCCTTCTTCTTTTTTTTTTCTTTCTTTTGAAAGAAAGCAATTGATGAAAATCAACTTAATCCCCAAACGAAAGCCGATTAGTGAAATGGGTGAAGCAACAGCCAAGTTAACGTAACGTTGGCAACATTGATCATTATTGTATGTAATATGGACGTAGACGTTTCATATAAAATTGAGCCGACTTTTGTATTAAAAGGAAATAAGGATAATAAAATGTGATGAGCGTAAAAGGGAAAAATGATGAAGAAAATTAAGTCAAAAAAGACAAAAGGCTTTAATTGAAGGCCTATGGGCAGCAAATGCGCTTCAAATTGAAAACAAAAAAGGAAATTTAATACGTGTACTTGTACGTTACTATAATTTTAATGAAATCTTATATTCGAAAAAACAAAAATAGAATTAAATTTTAAAATTTAATACTTTTACCCCGAGTTTTCCCAGAAAATTTTCTTGATATTTTTCACATTAGAGATAAATGGTTATGAGTAAAATAAATAACAATTATATTTGGTCAACTGTTCTCTCTAGAAGTTGAAGGTGTATAATACACACTTTGGTATCCTTATTCCTTGGCGAATATGAAAACACAATTTCATGCACATTTCAAGATTCACTTGATTTACTTAGTAGCTGGAGGGTGGGAGTACTTCGGTCAAAAGAATAATCCTCAAAAGACCAATATTACCATAGTCACCAAGAAAAGGTTAAAATAAATCTTCTGGGAAACTTTTCTTAAAGGAATAGTTATACCATTTTCAAGACAGATCAATTATATTGTCGCCATTCTAGAGGAAAAGCTGACATGGTACCCTAACCTAGAAGACACAATCCGGAAGGCAAAAGCAACGCTGTGAACCAGTATAAGCCTCTTAGGCAAAAGCTGGGGTAAGTTGCTTTGGAAATAGCGCTTGAAGTAGCACTTTTACATCTGGACATTAAGAAGAAAGTACTGGGGCTCGTAGCAAAACTTATATATGATTACTGCATACTCAAATTCTACTTTCAAAATACATTCCGCAGCAGAAATGCCTGGAAAAAGTAACGGCATAACTCATTTTCGGCCACGCAGCAAAAATTATTTTATTTTTCGACATAAAGTATATTTTTAGAGTAATTGGTGCCTCCTGAATCCAAATCCGTCATAAAAACAAAAATTTTACCACCATCCGTTTTACCGTCATGTAGAAAAATCAAGTTGACCATTAGCTCTCACCACAAGATCCCATACAAATACGACCAATCTTTGTTGGTGAGCACTATATAATCTGCCAGCCGGAAGTTAAATATCACCAATGCCAGTTAAAAGGAGGCTAACCACAAGCTAAAACTCGGCAAAAATTTACCCACTTCCCTTCCTCCGCCCCTTTGTAATGGTATTTTTGTACTCCCAGCTACAGTCACATAGCGAGGCAAGGAGGCATTGACAAGATTTATCCTTCAGCTGATGGATTATATGGTGGTCACCAGCCACGTTTGATCGTTTGATGTATGGGATCTTGTGGTATGGGCTAACGACCAATATTCGATTAATCAAACACTAACTTTGACTCATACCTGAGTCTATCAGGTACTGACAGATGTTGATTTTTGCATTGCTAATGATATCTTGAACTTTTGGCTATAAAACCTCATCACTAAATTTTTTTTATTGTGATGAGGTTATTTATTTTTTTTTTTTAAAAAAAAGGTCTACCGACAGTCTATTTTTCAACCATCCACCTCGAACTATTGGTGGATGGTGAAAAAGTGGTTAGTAATATTTTTGAATTTTTGAAAATGTACAATTTTACTGTTCGATTAATCGAACCCAAACCAAACCCAAAAATGGGTTAATCCTTCAGAAGTTTTCAATTTTCTTAAGAAATTGTACTTTCATCAACTTATACGACTGCACATTTTTTTACGGAATTCCTTTTTTTTTAAGAGTTTAATCAGTGGATCGTGTTCCAATCAAAATATTACCAGAAAACTGCTTCGTCACATGATCTTCCCAGCGCTGTACGTAAATAAAAACTAAATTTTTCCCGTTTCTAATCAGCAATTTTACATAATTTCTGCCATGTGATGATATCTCTCAGATTTTCCTCTCGAAAACAACTATTTATGTGCGAACTTGAGCCAGTTATATTCCAAGTTTTTATTTAAAAGCAGTAACTTAGGCGTAACTTATGTATCCAAGCAATATTCTTGCACTCTCTTTAAACTGTGCTTATGTGATCCTTCATGAGAATATTCTTGACCTAATTATTTTCTTTTTTGTTTTCTTTTCATTGAATTTCTTTATTCACAGAACATAAGTTCAAAAATAATCATCTCAATCAAATGAGCTCTTTGCTTTGATTTCTATCTTCCACTTATTCAACGTTCTCCAATGATCTTTTCCAGGCCAGGCGCCAAACTCTTTTGGATGCTTATCAGCAGACGTATCCCATCTACTATTCAGGGTTTTAAATTCCGTCTTAAATACTCATGATACATTCCAATTTAAAACATTTTTTAGTCCGTGTAAAAATCAAAAAAAAAATTAAAGACGATTGAGAACGGCGGAAAAATGTTCACACATTAATATTAGATATTAATGGGACAACATATAAACATAAATAATAAATTTTCATTGCATACATTTAGGCATTTAAATGGCAGGAAACGAACAACTACAAAACAACAGGGACAATAAAAAACTAAAATGCAAACGGAAAATGCAAAAACTTTGACTGCCAAATAAACTCGTGGAATAAAAATGTTTTGCTCTTGTTGTTGGTGGTTTTTATGTGCGCTATAGAACTTTTACCACAAAACTTTTGTATGAGAAAAGTTTTGAAAAATACGCAAATAGAATGGGTTGACGTTGTTTCCACACATATTATACATTGCTTGTAGTTGTTTTAACCACAATTGTTGAAGGTACAATAAAAAGAGATGTACAAAATTTTTGAGTTAACATATCTATTGTTGTTGTTGTTGTTGTTGTTATGGTGTTTCGAAATCGTTTGCATATTTTATTTTTAGTTACTGTTGCTTCTTTGGTGTTAACATCAAAGTGCATGTGATTACATTTTGGATTTTTTAACGAATTATATTAACAGTTGTATATATAGAATATCGAGGGTATCGGAATAGATTTTATTAAGAGGAATATTCACAGAGACAACACCCAAGAAGAAAAATCTCTAGAGCTTCTGATCCAACCACCTTAAAAGCGCTTATTCCCATAGAAATTTAGAAGCACTTACAGTTGTATATATAGAATATCGAGGGTATCGGAATAGATTTTATTAACAGGAATATTCACAGAGACAACACCCAAGAAGAAAAATCTCTAGCGCTTCTGATCTAACCACCTTAAAAGCGCTTATCCCCATAGAAATTTAGAAGCACTTACAAAATGATTTTTTATAAGGCTGCATTAAGAACAACATGCGTTCGAACCTAGCCCGGGTGATTTTTTTATTATTATTTTTTGCTTTATTTTTTTTTTATTAAAAATTTTTTTATTCACACCATATTTTATTTCACATTTCTACTTTCCTTTCTCTTATTAATTTACTTTAGTTTAAGTGATTTGAATTTGATTACACAATGATTCCATGTAAGAACAAAGTGAGTTCGAACTCAGCCCGGGGGATTTTCTCATTTTTTTTTCCTTTATTTTTTTTTTATTAAAATATTTTTTATTCAACCTTTTTTTAATTCACGTTTTTATTTACCTTTTCTTATTAATTTACTTTTGTTTAATTAAATTGAAACTGATAACACAGTGATTCTATGTAAGGCTGTTGGAGCATTCGTATGTCAAATTCTGTTTGGACAACATTTGCTTAATATACAAATTTAATACTTCTCCATATCATCTAAAGAGTTGGTAAATGTAAATAAAAATAATCTGTTTCTATCTATCACACGGACGGTCGTGGATTCAAATACTGGTGTGGCCAGTGGTTTTGCTTTTTTTTAAATTTTATTGAAAAAACGCTTACCGCAGCATTACAAATAAGCGCTTCAAAAACCCTTTTTTGGTAAGGCTTTGGTAAGGCTTTGGTACGCTTTTTCTCGCTAACAATTCATGGCATGCAATGTATAAAAGAAAGAATAGTTCTTACGGAGCGAAAGCGCTTACTGGTGAAAAAGATGCACTTCAGAAGAGTTTTTGAAGAACTTCTTTTCCGCTTGGGTAGATATGATTTTACTTAAATATGTTTGCTGTCAAAATTGTTCTTGATGGGTTAGGTCAAAACTATTTCATCAACTGACGGTAAACTTGATTGCTACTATGTAGTTTCTGGACCAAAATCAAATAAGAAATTTGAGTTGAAGAGGTGAGATGAAAGGTTATGATTTCTTGCTTCTGCAAGTATTTTTGCTTTTTTTATATAAATTTCTTTAACACGTGTCATTTTTTCTTAAATTTTTAGAATCACGAAAATGTTTTTTATCACGTTATTTTTTTTATAATTTTTTTTTATTTCATGCAACTTTTTAACGCTTCATATTTTTTATCGCATGCTACTTTTTTTATATTTTAAATCTAAGCCTTCTGCTACGTTTGTTAAATTGTATGAGACTTTTTTTTAACTCCTTTTTCAATAACAATTGTTTTTGATCTTTTATGCTACTATGCGACATTTTAATTATATCTGACTTTTATTTTTTATGTCAGTTCCTAAGTTAAGTTCCACCTTTGAGTACCATTAATATTATTAAACTTTTTACTTATAGTTTTAAACTTTGCGACTAATTACGCGTTATGTTACATTTTAGTCTTAAGCAAATCTTAATTTTTGTGCGATTTTGTAACCGTTTGCGGCTTTTTAGACTAAGGTAATTTTGAATTCTATTGCAATTTTTAATTACTACCCATTTTGATACATAATCACATAATTCTGTAATTTGTGAGATTTTTTGATTCCATGTTGAATTATTAATTAATTTATATTTATGTCTTATGGATTTATTTTCATAGGACTTTTTAATCTCATACATCTTTTTAATTGCATGCAACTTTTTAATTGTATGTAACTTTTTAATCGCATGCAATTTTTTTAGTTTCATGCATCTTTTGATCTAATACATTTTTTTCAGCTTATGTCACTTTGTGGTCACCTACAACTTTCAAAAAATTCCAATAGATTTTAGTTCCTTGAGATTCCTGAAACTTAAATTTTATATGAAAGCTTAACTGTGTCTGTGTTATATTTTTATTAATTTTTAAGGCAGCACAACACTTTTGGGTATACTTTTGCTTAACTTTAGGAATTCTCTCCCTTGAAGTAATCCACTGTGCGGACAAAAGAAAAAAAAACTGAAACAGACTCCAACGATACCTACTGCGTTGCCAAATTTGACAAAACTTCTATTGCAAAATGCACAAAATAGTTGTCCAACTTTTATTATTATACCAATTGCATTTCATAGAGTTTTATTGTACATTTTTTGAATTTACTGGTAGGTGCATGGGTGCGATATTTTTGTTTGTTTTTTTTATGTACTTGGCGTTTGAATTGGCCTCGAGTGTAAATGCTTTGTCCTTTTGTTTTTGTTATTTCTGCCAAGTTGCATTGAGCCGAGTAGCGTTTTGTTATGGCATTGGCGCCAACAACATGAACTCCAGCAGCAATGCCCTCTATTGACTCATTGACCATGCGCCCACTGTGCTGGAAGTTTATTAAGCGTTTGCTGTTGGGGTTTTTTTTTCGTTTTTACCGACTTTTGCTCTGCAACAAAAGTTTTTTATTTCGTTGACCAACGCTGTGAGCAGCAAAATCAGTGCTGATGATTTGACTGACTCTCTAAGGCAGATGCTTTTGTTGGCAATATGAACGTACCATTACCAGTATGACTTCCTTTTTGTTGTTGTAGTAAATTCTATTATTGTTGTTGTTGTTGTTGTTTTACTTCGTTTGCAAATTGTTATGCCAACTATTTGCACTACAAAAACAACAACAACAACATAAAGTGAAAAGTTCAAATTGCAGAGAGCAACTTCCATCCATCCACTACTCTTGCAGTTTCTGGTTACGCAGTGGACTCAACTGAAGTGCTGCAAATTATTTTGATTTGATTTCAAGAGAAATATTTTAAAATTCATTAAAACTTGAGATGAAGAACAAATGTGTTGAATCAAAATTGAAAGGAAGTGCGTAGAAATAAGGTGTCCTTGAAATGTATGTGTACCTAGAACACAATATAAATTTATCGTTCAATTAAAGCACGTATGTCTTCAAATTATTATGTAATGGCAAAAATTTAAAATATCTTTTTATAAAAGTTATTTCTCTCATGATCATGCAAATGAAGCAGGCTATAGAAGCAAAATTCTCAGGCAGCTCTCGGGGAAAAAATTCCAACGAAGTCGCCCACATAGAAAAACTTTAAAGCGTTTACTTTGCACCAAATATAGATATGGGAAAAGTATTCTGAGTGATATTGTAGATACCGCATTATCCAAATCTTTTCAAAAGAGTCGAGTAAGAGACTCGAATTCATGTGAGTTAATGAAAAAATCCAAAGCAATTCAAACCGTGAAAATCGAAATGGCTACCAGCAAATGAAAATTTCCATAATCCTTTGTTTAACAATTTTCTAAAAAAGGATGTCCTCATCGAATGCCTAGACTTTATATTGATCATGTTGTCCATGAGCTCAAAATCCCTAAAAGCTGGCCAACAGCCCAAATTATTTTACTTTCGAGGTGAAATTTTTTCTCGGGATTATCGGGGTCTCTGATTACGAATCTGATGATAGGATTTTAACAACAAAATGGCAGACTTGAAATAGCCAAAAAAGATACTTCCACGATTTTAATACCTATTAGAAGCGTGTTTCAAAACTTCGAGTTCTGATCGTGCCTCATGCCCCAGACAGACAACAGCTTAAATCTTGATTAAAGACGTAATAATGAGAATATTTACTATATTGCATGATTTCAGGCATTTTCTAAATACATATTTCATAAGCATTGACTAAAAGAAAATTTCCCAATTTAGGGTCCAAAAAATTCTAATTAAATTTTCTGATGCTTCACTCAGTTTTTATCTTGTTTTTGATGTTTCAAATTTTTTTGGCCCCTGAATTGGGAAATTTTCTTTGAGTCAACGTATTTAATAAGTGCCTAAAAACATGTAATAAAAAGGTTCGAATTATTTCGTCTATAATCTAGATATAAGCTGTCGTCTGTCTGGGGCATTGGATTGCGTGATATTAGCTGAATTATATAATTAAAATTTTATAATGACACCAGATAATCTTTTTGGGTCAAATCATCCTAATATTAATAAATCAAGCATGTTCTGAAATCTGATTTACTTCGGAATCGGAATTAAAGCAGTCTTTGAGAGCTCCGCATTCCGATAATTAACACCAAATCAGATTTATGTTTCGATTAATCGAATAAGAACTATTAGCAAATGCTATTTGTTGATATACAAATCCGATTCCGTCTTATTTGTAGCAATGCAGAGCTCTTGAACATTGCTTTAATTCCGGTTCCGAAGTATTTTAGAACATACTGAATGTCTCCCAATTTTTATACCCTACACCCAGGGTATATTCACTTTGACCTTCCGTTTGTAACGCAGAAAAGGAGGCGTGGCAGATATAGAAAAGTATATATATTCTTGATCAGCGTCACCTCCTGAGTTGATATAGCCATGTCCGTCTGTCTGCCTGGCTGGCTGGCTGTGTGTGGAAATACACTTTTTGGAAAACTAAGCAAGATAATTCAATGAAATTTAGTGCAAAGCCTGCGTCGTCAAAGGTAATTCGGGGGATTGAAAATAAGCAAAATCGGTCAACGGACACGCCTACCACCCATACAAAAAATATATGTAAAATGCTATTTTAGGAGTATTTTTCACGACGATGCAACCAAAACACACATAAATACTACAAATTATAAGCGAAAGTTCTAAAAAAAACTGGGCGAATTTGGACAAGAGGGCGTGGCACCTCCCATATAAGCAAAAGCTTCAAAATGCTATACTGAATGAGTTTTTTTGAGATAATCCAGCCAAATTTTATTCAGACTCTAAGGACTATAAATGAAAGCTCTGAGCAAAAACTGGGTGAACTCGGACAAGAGGGCGTGACACCTCCCATGCAAGCAAAATTTTCAAAATACTGCAGTGTAGGGTTTTTTTTTTTTTTTGCCAGGCCAAAAGTTACACCCTCACTAGTTTTGTTTGTTTTCGCTGGCCAGCTTTTAAAAACTTTGAACTGGTGTGAAATGATTTCCTTTGCTATCGAAAATACTGAAAAAATTATTTCTAAATATCTACTTTTAAATAGCGCTTGGAATTTTAAATAAATTTGTCAGAAATTTCACAAGAAACTGTGTTAAAAAGGAGTCAATGATATGATACTCATACAAATCGGTTACTCTCTCATTTCAAAGTAAAAACAAACTCAGTTTTGGTTTGAACTTTTTTTTTCTTGTGAAACTATGTAATGTACACTCTAAATTAAACATTACACATGCTGTGTAAAAAAGGAGCCATACAGTACAGTGTAAAAAACTTCACTTATTATTGCGTCAAATTCTCAAAAAGATTTTTAAGTGGTTAAAGAGGTTTACGCATTTCTGAGTGTAATTCCCTCAGCATTTATGAATTTGTGAGCAGATTTGACACATTTTGAAGTGAAATTTTGTACACACTACTGATTTGCTTACTTTAAACACGGAATGTGTGAAATTTCATAGAGTTTTATTAAGAATGATAGTTCTCAGTTGACGCTATGCAATGCGTAAGAGTAAGAGGAAAAATAGTAGGTACAACTTAGAGCTGGATTACCCGCAGTATTTCCGTTCGTGTTATTATCAATATCAAAAAGTTTGCAAAAGCAACTTATGTTAATTTACTTTATGTTTAAGTGCGGGTGTTGGCCAAAATACTAACAAATAATGGTCTTTTGTTTGTTCAACCCTAAGGCTAAACATTATTTATTGAGCGTAAGTCAAAATTTCCACACAAAATGAAACCTTTTGCATTAAAGCTAATAATGTTAATAACACGACAGCTACGCCCAAATGCTTAGATTGCTATCGTCGTTATCACCTTTAAACGAATTGTTGCCTCCAATCGTACGCCGATTGCCACCAAGCGATGCGTGTGTGCGCCCCAAAATATATGCTAAGTAATTTAACTGCTACTAAATGCACCTATACATATGTATTTTTGTATGTGTAGACTTTCATATTTTTTTGTTGTTATCTTTTAGTTTTAGTTGTAGCTGTAACTTAACTCTTGAACAAAATTAACTTTTCGCTTATGCGTACACTAAATTTTTCACGGAAATAAAAAATAAAAATAAAATTTAATTGTTATCATTTGATTGCGTATTAAACGCAGTCACGCGAACAAAAACGACAAAGGTTTACAAATATCGACGCTGCTAAAGTTGTGCTACAAAGTGTTGGTTTCTACTTCAGGCACAATAAAGCAGGGTGGAACCAAATTTTAATAAGAAGAGGTTTTGCTCATTTTATTTTTTATTTTGATTTTTATTTTTATTTTTAGTTAATAATGGCCGAACCCATATATATTTCAAAAATTTTTTTTTTAATAGAACTGCAATTAACCGCTATAAAAAAAATTCAATGACCAATGTCAGTGCTTTTGAAAAAAACTCTCGATAATGATCATCGTTACGATGCAGATGAAATGAGCCTGACAAAACTCCAACTGTTTAGCAAAACAAAAATATATATTCTACTGACTTTCATTTCTTTTGTGAACAGTAAAAACTGATATATTGATTCTATGTATTAAGTATTGAGGGTATGGTACTATTTATTTTTCGGGAACTGGCAACACTAATGTTAATAGCTTAAATCTGGCAACACCATAATAAAGTTTTTTAGCATAAACCTACTCACAATGTTTTGTTTCAGAGATTGACACATATGTTTTTTTTTTAATGAGGAGGCGTGGCTCCTCCCATTGAAAATTGTTTTTCCCAGTGCCAATTAGATATGTACCAAATCTCATTTACCTGCTTCAAATATTTTCAGAAATACGACAAATTTCGGGTGGAGGAGCCGTGGCACTGCCCATTTTTATTGGATACTACCAATTCAAATATTGTTCATATGAAAAAAAAAAAAAAAACTGATATCCTCCAATGTCAAATAGTTTCAAAGATAGGATTGTTTACTTATTTTCAAATAAATAGCGTTTTTCCGACGTTTAACGACCTGCGGGTACGGTCGAATTTGTTCCAATCCGGACCAAATTTGTTTTGCTTGGTGCCTATAAATAGGAGACCAATATAAAAATAGAAAAAAATACTGCTTCTATATCAACTAAGTACCTTGAACTAGTTTAACATTTTTACAGTGCCATATCCTGTTTGCTTCACTTTACCTGAAATCAAATCTTATTCATATGTCGTTGGCTGAGTATTATTTTGCCGTAAAGCAAAAGCAGTTAGCTTGTGCTCGTCTCTACACAAGTTATGTGCTTTTGCTTTTTCAACAAAGTGGTGTTTACAGCAAAATAATACTCAGCCGACGATGTATCAAATAGTTTCAGAGATATGAATTTGATTGTTTTAAAAGGAGGGCGCGTGACCCCGCCCAGTTTTTGATAAAATTTTTTTTTCCCAGTGCCAATTACATATGTACCGAACCTCATTCCCCTGAGTCCAATATTTTCAGAGATACAAGCATTTCGGGTCGAGGGGGCAAGGCAACCTCAAGCATTGTTCGTATACATACCAAATCTCATTCACTTATGTCGAATAGTTTCAAAGATAAGACTGATTCTTGCGATTAAGGCCCCATTTTTCCATATAAATAGCGTTTTTCTGACCTTCAACCACCTTGCGGCATGGTTAAATATTTTCCGATCGGGATCAAAATTTTTACGCTTAATACTTACACCAATAGAAAACTTTTTTATCCCTGAGAGCAAGGGTTTTTTAATTTTTAATTTTAACGATAGGTCTAATGTGCAAGGATTTTCTATCTCACAGTAGCTGTGTTCCAATGGCAGCGGATCTGATCCGGATCAGATTCACTTTCAAGCAAAACAAAAACATATTCAGAATCAGCTCAGATCTTAGTTTCATTTGTTGGATCCAAAACGCGTTACAGGGTGTCTGATTCGAAGTGTTAGCAATTCAAAAGACTATATTTTTAGTTTCCATGCACAGATTTTATTGATCAAATGCTATAACTGTTGGGAAATGTTCAAATTTTAAGAATCTACTTGAGATTTTCGATATGGCACCTTTGGCCTTAACTATGGCCCGTAGACGGTCGAAGAACGAGTCGCATGCTGCACGAATTTGATTTTGTGGAAGTTTGCGCCATTCTCGTTGAAGTGCCACTTTTAGCGCATCAACGCTCTGGTATTTTTTAGTCAAGACCTTCTTGTCCAACATACCCCAGATTGAGAAATCCAGCGGATTCGCATCAGGCGAACTTGAGAGCCATTGTTGAGCAGAAATGATGCTAGGAACGTTTTTTTCTAACCATTCTTGATTCACACGAGCTTTGTGTGACGGTGCCGAGTCTTGTTGGAATGTCCATGGCTTGCGACCGAAATGTTTGCGTGCCCACGGTAGTAAAGCACCCTCCAACACTGATTCACGATACACCTGGGCGTTTACTTTGACGCCAGCGGCCAAAAAAACGAGTGGTGAGCGCCCATCAGCAGTCACTGCAGCCCAAACCATCACATGCGGTGGTGCCTGCGTCCTGGTGGCCAAACGAACATTCAAATTTTCGTAGGACCTCTTTGTCAAGTAAACCCGATCATTTTGTTTGTTTATGTATTGCTGGATACCAGGGGTTGAAATAAGAAAAAGTTATTACTGCAGAATTTTTTTTTTTTTTGTTTTTAATTGCAATTTTTAGCAAAATTTTTTTAATGTCTTATTCAAGTGATGAATATTAAATATTAATATTAAATAACAGATATCATGGCAACGATTCAATTTAAAATTGAAAATTTATAGCGAAATTTTCTTCGAATGCATTTATAAAAATATGTGTAAAGTAGAGTTGCCGAGTACTTATTGTGGTTGCTACATTTTAGCCCGAATTGGTGAGGTTAGACAACTAAAACAACGGTTATAAGCTAAATAAAATGAGTATTTAGTTTCAACGATTAACGCAAAACAAAGGAATATGAATTATGGTGAAAATTATTATTACAATTTTTTACAATATTTTGAAGTTATTACTGCAAATTTGAAGTTATTACTGCAGAAATAGGGTATTATTACAGCTTATTTCAATGCCTGCTGGATACAGTAATTGTTCTCATCAGAGAAGACAATTTGTGACAGATTTCCGGCGGCGTGCAAGCGCAACAGCTCCTTGGCTCTATCGAGCCTAACTTTTTTTTGAGCAGGAGTGAGATCATGCGCCTTTTGGAACTTGAGGGCCTTTAGTCCGAGCTTGTTTGACAATATTTTCAGCTCGGCAGCCATTTGTCTGCCACTGCGTCTCGGATTTCGCTCAATTCTGGCCTTCACCTTTCGAACCATTTCTGGTGATGTTGCAGTTATTTTCCGACCACCACCATGTCGTTTGGCAACGCTGCCGGTACCATTGTAACGTGTTGTGGTCCGATACACAAACATTTTATTCACTTTTAAATGTTTCAGCTCACGAACAATTGCTGGTTGCGATTTTCCAGCCAAATAAAGAGCAATCACACTATTACGTTTGAATTCCATTTCGAAAATTTTTTATTTGCAATAAATTGACGCGCAAATGCTTTTGGTTGCTTGTTGACAATAGAATGAACTAACATCATGCCAATTTTTAGACAGCTGTCATGTTAAATCTGTCAGATAAGTCTATCTGAAGTTGGTAACAGTTCGAATCAGCCACCCTGTAGATAGTTTAATTAATAGAATTCGAAAAGACAATCAAGTCTTTGATTCTCTACTTTTTAATGAAAATGCAGATTTATAAATATGTAGTAGAATTTTCGTATACGATTTTGGAAAACATTTATCTTTTACGTAAGTGTTGTATTATCATTCAACATTTTTAAACAATTTTTTCACATCCACCTCAGTATAAATATACTCAAACAAAAGCCATTCCATATTTAGACATATTTTCAAATAGAAATCGAAATAACGCTCGTTTGCTGCCTGCTCAAGTACTTAAGTGGTAGTGAAATCATAAAACAATTTCAACTAGGCTCCTCAACGCCTATATCATTAAAATTAAGCCGCCTAGCAACTGCCGTGTCGCCACAATAAGCACCTTGAAGGACTGTCTTCACTGTGGTGGTAAACTCCAACTGCTGCCTTCATTTGCTATTGATGTTATGCCTTACTTTTGGGACAACAAATACAATATACCACTGCGTTGCTGTTGTCACTTGCCACATGTTAACATGAAGGAACTTAAGTCTTAAGCCTTTTTGCTTATTATTGGTCGTCTTAGATTAAAGAACAAAGTTTGTTGTTATTACCCGACTTTCTTGAATTGAAAGTAGGCAGTTTCAAAGGCAAACAAAATTTTTTTGTTTCCTTAATTAGTGAAGTTTTTTCTTCCATAAACTCAAAAGTTATAATTATGATTATATTTTTTCTATTTTTTAATAAAGCCAATGTTTTTGGAAAGCCAAAACTTTGACGAATGGTTGATTTTAAAGATGAAATGGAATGCCACACATCCTTATTTTTTATAAGATTTTCATGGAAGATTTTTGTCTCATTCTCTGCAGAAAGTTATGCTGATTTCATATTTGAAAGATTTTTCAAAAATCATTCTGACAGATCCCAATGTGCACAAAAACGGATGAGGATCCGTTTCGAATCCGTTACGAGTTCATAAAGGTATAGAAAACGTAATCCGCGGTAACGGATCCATTTCGAACCCGTAACGTACATCAAAAACGAATTCAAAACGCTTTGTTTAGATAAAAAAAAACATTTTGAAGCGCTTATTAGCGAATAAAAAAAAAATTAAATTCCGCAGTGCGGGCCCGTTTTGAATCCGAAACTTATGTAAAAACGAATTCAAAACGGATTTGCTTTTAAATATGTTAATACTGTATATTTACAGAAAAAAACCGTTTTGATGCGCCTATTAGCAATTAAAAAATAATAAAAAGAAAAAAAAAGGAAGAAAAATAAAGGGTAAAAATCCACCTCTGGTAGGATTCGAACCTGGGCAAATCCGTTTCGATTCCGTAAATACTTCAAATACGAACTAAAAACGGATTTGCTTTAATTAATTTTAATGATGATAAAAAAAATATTTTTGATGTTTTTTTTCTTCTTCTTATTTTATTGCGTATGATTTTTTGTAAACTTTTCAAACTCTGTTTGAAAAAATGTTTTTGATTCCAAATTTGAGTATATAACATTTTTTATCAAAAGAAGGGAAGAAAAACAACACAGAATACTTATAAAAAAACAACAGAAATTTGTTTAATATAGAAACTTTAAATCTCAACATCAAATAAGTCTACATCAGATAAATCAACATTATATCGGTCAATAGCCTAGTTGTCTTACGTCTTGTGTGTGAAAGAGTAATACCCCGGGAGCCTGGGTTCGAGTCCCGGCCGGGCGAGTAATTTTTTTTTTGTATTTTGTTTTTTTTTTTAATTAAAAATAAGCGCTTCACCCTGTTTTCTTTTTTTTTTTTATAAGCAGCATTAACATTATTAAAAGCGAATCCGTTTTGAATTCGTTTTTGATGTACGTTACAGGTTCGAAACGGATCCATAAAAGAAGAAAAAGCGATTCGTTTTGTTTTTAGGAATCCTTCCCGCAAACGGATCAGTAACGGATACGTAACGGATTCCGTAACGGATAGAAAGAACGAAAATATGAACCCGTTACGGATCCGAAACGAGTCCGTTTGGCACACTGGGATTTTACAGTGAATAATCTTTGCTCTCTTCTCTCTAAAGACTAAAATCTTGAAAATGAAAGTCTGAAAGAAAAAGATGAATCAAAAGCTTAATTTCACAGACTTTTCGCAATCATTTGACATTTAAATTTAACAACCGTATAAAAAGTGATAAGCTCTAATGGGATAATTCTATAACAATCTCTACGTATATTTAAACAAAATTGATCATAGAACTGAATAGTTATATTTGATAGTGGAATAAGTCCAATAGGATAAAGTTATATAAAATATTTTTCACAATAAATCATCAATTTTGTCAGTTTTAATTGAGCAGCATTAAAACATGAGGCCCTATATTCCTCTTAGGAATTAAGGGAGAATACATACATATTAGAAAATTACAAAAAATAATAACTTTTTGTATTCATTATTTTCCAAATGTTAATCTTCTGTGAAATACCTAAAAATAATATTTTTTTCATTTGTTGCCAAGTGTTTTGAAATAATAAAAAACCCGCTAATTAAACCAGCTGCCATTACTACCGCATCCTTGTAAATTATTTTAATGTCAAGGTCCTGTTGCGCTACGCTGATTTTATTTCAGTTTTTTTTTTATTTATTTTACGAGTCTTTTTTGGGCAAACATGGCCAAGCAAATAAATTCATGGAATTACATTTTTAATTAGAATTTTTGTGGAAAATATCTGAGAGGATTTTTATTTAATTTTGATTTCTATTTATGCTGTTTTTGTAAACAAAATTTTTTATTTAACGTTTTTTTTATTCTTTCCTTTTGTTTATTTTAGCAACCGCTTTTTCTTTGTCACATATCCTTGGCAACAGCGCAACCAATAGCTATCTGTTGGAAACTAAAGTTGTGAATATGATATTTCTAAAAGTTGAATAGAACTAAATGACCAGTTTCGAGAAGGTCACATCTCCGTATTTCAAAAGATTTCAGGAAACGAAAAAAAAAAAATTATTATTTTCTAAAGTAGGTAGTACAATATTTATAAAATTTCTTTTTGAGTTACATTCTAGGGCCAATTATCAATTGAAAACAACAAAAATATTTTGATGGTAACGTTTTTATTTTGATATATTAAGGATTGATTCTGTTGATTACACAAAATTTAAATTTGGCCATACTTCTATGTTAGGTATCTTAAATTAAAATCAGTACCTTGAGACCAATTCCCGCTCGGTCAGCAATCAGATCTTATTATTTTAGTCGATGTCTTTATTCATGTTTTTTTTTGTTATGATACTCGTATGGTCATGCTTTCAAATTGATATATTAACCGATGAGAATAATAATAAGAAAAAACTCGCAAAGTATCGAATGGTATAGAAAATATCAAAAACTTAACATTTTTTTGGGGCATTCTACCTAAAATAAATAAATGGGATATGCAACGCACCCAAAATTTTTCGTTTTATGTATCGAAAAATAAGGGACCTATTGGAAAAATCCGAAAGGATATTTTCATGTCACCTTTTTTGTAGCTACGCTGTAAGACTGAACACAGCGTTTTCTTCAACTTCAAGCAAGGATATTTCAAAATACTGAAATTATAATGACAGTTCTGCTGATGAAAACGGACTCAGCGTCGAAAAGTACATAAGACATAAAGAGTTCACTCCATTTTTTTTTTTGCGCCTTAGTTATTGACTAAAATTTTTTATTTTGGTAAAAAGTGGGCGTGGCAATTATTGAACGACGCCCACTTTTCCTTATGCTTTAGATACTCATGATCCAGACCCTCTTACTAAATTTAATCAAAATATGTTGTATCATTTGCGAGAAATAGCATTTAATGTGTTTTACTTGTATGGGAGGTTCCACGCGCATCGGCGATATTTTGCCCACTTTTAGATCGTAGGTGCCTAATAGCAAGTAAACTCTCTACAGTTAAACTTAGAACGATTTCTTTAGTAATTTTCTTTTTAAAGCGTTTTATATTTTTGTAGGCGGTGCCACGCCCTTCACGAGTTTTTTTTAATATAACGGCATATTACGTATTAATTCTTGTTTTTAGGGGTACAGTCTCTTAAATTTTCATTAAAATTGTTGGAGTCGTTTTCGAGTAATAATAAATCAAAATTTTCAAGGGTTAAAAAGTGGGCGTGGCACTTATTCAATCCTGTCTTTTTTTTGTTTATTACAAGGTATTATTAAACAGTACCTACAAACCAAATTTTGTTTGTATGGGAGGTTCCAAGCGCAACGGCGATATTTTAATCCGATTCATATCAGAGATGCCCTATAGTAAGGAGGCTTCCCACAGTTAATTTTAGAATGATTGCTTTATTAGTTTTATTTTTATACCGTATTATATTTTTGTGGGCGGTGCCACGCTCTTCAACGAGTTTTCTTAATATAACGGCATATCACATACTAATTCCTGTTTGTAGAGGTAAAACCTCCTAAGTTTTCATCAAAATTGTTGGAGTCGTTTTCGAGTAATATTGAATCAAAATTTTCCAGGATTAGAAAGTGGGCGTGGCACTTATTTGATCCAGCTCACTTTACGTTTATTTCAAGGTATTATTAAGCAGTACCTGTCCTCAAATTTCATTCAAATACCCTGTATTGTTTGCGAGTTATGACCAAAACAAATTTAAAATTTAGGGCGGTGCCACGCCCCCTGGTGATCATTTGCAAAGTTCAAGCCTTACTCATTCTTTCTTGTATGTTTATATCTAACATTATCTGAAGTTTCATTAAAATCACTGTGGCCGTTTTCCAGAAAAAGTTTTGCCCGTTCCAAACATGCATACATAAGTACATAGGTACATAAGTACATAAGTATATACAATTTTATCTCGTATAAGAAGAGAAGATAGTAACGTAAATTAAAGATAACTAATAGAAATTCTTTAAAAATCATCGTGAACCCAAAAAAAAAAGAAAAATGTCGCAAATTAATTGTGAGCACTTACTGATTAAGAGAAAAATGCTTTTAAAAAGGGTTCATTGATTACTTTTGAAAAAAGGTCGAAAAATGGCTATTTCTTCCACTTAGAGACCCGATATGAGTATCATTCTTACACGTCACATGTGTCTATATGCGTCAATGGAAAAAACGTGAAAAATTCAATATCGAAACAATTTGAAGATATGACCTTTTCGAAAGTGGTCATTTAACTGTAGAAGAAAAATTTGTTTATCCCTTTAGTTACCTTGAGATCATTTTGTAATGAGGCGGATCGCGGGCACTCATCGCATCATACACCGCGTCTTACGCATGCCAGATGCAACGAACTGTCGGCCAATTTCGGGACAGCTAGGATTTACAGAAATCGAAGGGAATCCCGGGAGCTAGCAAACACGCGGATGAACACACTAGGTGGAAATGGTTACCAAACGGTTACGCAAACAGCTCGCCAAGCAACCAAACAATCGACCAACCAAACAATCAACCAACCAAGTAAATGCACAACGGTTGCACAACAGACCAAACAATCAACAAACCAACCGTTTACAAGCAACGAAATATCGCGCCAGCAGATAATTCTGAATGTACCCCAACGAAGGTTACTTTAGAAACTCACGCAAGGGGGCGGCGGCCGCCATTTAACAAAAGCAATGAAGGTGTTTCCGGTCGTTTTCTGAAAAGTTGTGTTTTATTGGAAAAAAATTTTGTAGTGAACCCTGGACGCCGACGGCCACACCCCGGCTAACGAAGAAAAGGTTCGTTACAATTTTGTGAACATTTTATGAACTACACCTTGGGCTTACTCACTTTATCCTTCCATTTGTAATGCAGAGAAGAGGTGCTAAAGTTATAGAAAAGTATACATCTAAGTAAATATATTCCTAATCAACGTTAGCTCATTAGCCATATTCGCCTGTCTGACTATCTTTCTGCCTATCTGTATGGGGTAGTCATTTCTTTTTTAAAGTCAGATAAGTCGATGATATTTTGTCATGGTTCTACGGAACGGGGTTTAATTATATAAGTTTCAGGAACCCCTGGTTTTTTTTTTTTCACCCAATACGTTATGGTGTTAACAACAATGTTCAACAATTTCTAAAATCGAAAATAGCTGAACCACACTGAAAATAGGTCGAAAAACGGTACGTTGTTAAAAAAGCACAAAAAACAAATCAAAATAGTCATTTTCAGACTTGGGGGTAATGCACTAAATTTTTTAGTCATTGAGCTTTTCACTAATATTTAATGAATACTTTGATAGTGAAACTTTTTCCACTACCACTAAATCTAATTAGAGATAGTGAAAATTTTCTCCATTAAATTTAGTGATAGTGGAAATTTTTTCACTATGAAAAAATTCATTTGATGTTAATGAAAAATTTTTCACTATCAAACAATTCATTAAATGATAGTGGAAAGTTTTTCACTATCATTAAAATTTAATGAAAATATCCAATAAAAATTGCACTAAATTTAGTGATAATGAAAATTTGTTTCATTGAATTTAATGAAACATTAGTGGAAATTTTCATTAAAGTTTCATTAAATTCAATGAAACAAAATTTTTCTATCACTAAATTTAATGAAGCTTCTAGTGAAACTTCTAAAGAAAATTTTCATTTAAGTTTCATTAAATTCAATGAAACAAAATTTTACTATCACTAAATTTAATGAAGCTTTTAATGAAACTTTTAACAGAATTTTTCATTAAAATCCAAGCTGTTCGTTTACTCCAAGGTTTTGCAAGTTTTTAGCCGAAAAGCTTTCGTTTAAGCATAAAACGTACATGAATGAGAGCTTCTCGGGTAAAAACTTGCAAAATCTTCGAATAAACGAACAGACTGATTAGATTAAATTTATTGAAAGAGTTAGAATGAGTGGGAATAGTATCAGTTAGAAGGAGATTCATTAAAGTCTAATGCACACACGATTTTTAGTTTTTGAAGTTCTTCAGACCCAAATAATTTCTGCCCTTTGTCAACTTAATGCTTAAAACAGCTTTCGTAAGCTTTTAATGTTCACGCAGTCGTCTCGTACAAGATCACGAAGGAAAAATTTAAAGATATCAAAATATTTTGACCTAGCACGTCACATTTTGTCTTAATTGAATTGAAATTTCCAATAAAAAAATCACTGAAGTTATTGAAAGTGAACATTTATTCATTGAATTTAATGAAACATTAATGAAGATTTTCATTAAAGTTTCATTAAATTTAGTGATAGTGAAAATTAGTTTCATTGGATTTAATGAAACATTAATGAAAATTTCCAATAAAGTTTCATTAAATTTAATGAAAATGAAAATGTTTCATTAAATTTATTGCAACATTTATTGTAAATTTTCATTAAAGTTTCATTAAATTCAATGGAACAAATTTTCACTTTCAATAGATTTAGTGATAATGGAAAATTTGCCATTACCACTAAATCAATTTTTTGATAGTGAATGAATTTTCACTATCACTAAATTTAGTGGAAATATTATTTAAAACTTTTAACTAAATTTAGTGATAATGAAAATCTTTTTCATTACCACTTAATGAATTTTTTGATAGTGAAGGATTTTGCACTAACACTAAATAAATTCCTTGATAGTGAATATTTTTTCACTAGCACTAAGTTTAGTGAAAAATAAAATCTAATGCAAAACCCCCAAGTCTGGTCATTTTCAATGTAATTGGAAGTGCTGAATCCGACTACAGTCTCGGAGTTGGTATAAAATTCAGATAAGAGAAGGTGATACAAGACATAAAACCGAGATAAAAATCCGCGCCGATAGTTGTCACTTTTAGAACTATGAAAATAATCATTTCTTACGTATATATGACCCAGGTTTTAAGAAACATTTTTTTTTTTTTTTTGTCATATTCTATAACCAAATGTAGCAGAATATATTTCTAAACGTGTAATATGAAATTTGCAATAGGTCTACAAGAAAATTTTGACATGAGGAGGTGTCAAGAGGTCGTTTTTCCTGATAATTTCGGGAAAATCAAGATTTCCGGAACATACGGGAAAGCACACATTCCAGAAGAATTAGATATGTTACGGAAAACCTTTCTAAATATTCTCAGGTACAATAAAAAAATAAGTCATTACGGTCACATGAAAGGTCCTAAAATTCTAAAAAAATTCAAGCGAATTCCTTGATGAAATCTACGCGCCACCTGCTGAGTAAAAAAATAAAAAAGCTAAGTTTTGGGTAAAAAATTCGATTTTTGACGATATGAGCTTTTCGTTTTTTACTCGGCATGCGGGCCTTAAATTATAATAATATTATTGGCAAAATCGATTTATTTTTATCAAGGAATTTTCTTGAATTTTTTCGGAATTTTAGGGCCGATTTAGACTTTTTAACCCATTCTGTCGCCATGTCCCACATACGATTTTCCTGAATTTTACTTAAGATCTTATTGGGAATTTCATTTTACACGTCTAGAAATATATTGCAGCACATTTGGTTAAAGAATAAAAAAATTCCCTTAAAACCTGGGTCATATAAGGGAAGCTTAATTTCGGATATACCAACGAATTCATCTACAAGCTATCTCTCAACTGGGAATTTAAGAAAAAATTCTGTGCAAGAATGCTTGGTTTTTTTCCTTAAAGAGTTAAGGTTACAGAAGGGTTAATCAAAATATCTGTGTATTGCAGCCATGAAGCTTTTCATTTTGCGTAATTATTATTTAATGAAAGCAGACACATTAAAAGATTAATATGGAAAAAAAATTGTTTTCATAGGAAAAAGACATTAAAATATAAGTCCAAAATGTAATGTGGCACTTAAAAAAATAATAAATATGTTAATTATAATAATTTTGCTTTTATTTTCAGAACTTTTTTAAAGGTCAGTAGCGCACGTAGCGCAAGATATTAATAAATATCTATTTTTACTTTTTTTGTTTTTCAACACAATTAATTGCTGCCATTATTTTGTCATAATGATTTGTTTCAAAAAGTGTTTTCCACCCTTCGGCAAATTAAGCAATCAATCGGAAAATAAACAAAAAACAAAATGAAAAAAAGCACAAAATGCATTGAGGCAAAATAATCGAACAAACAGAAATTCAATTAAAAATGATAAAATAATAATTCAAAATACAACGAAACAGCGCAAAAATGTTGCAGTTTTAAGTGAAAAAACAAAAAAACAACCAACAACTTGGAAATAAATAAATAAAACGTCAAGCCTTGAATTAGCACAATAATCACGTGACAATTCGATGATGAAATGAAATGCTGAAGGAAAATGAAAAAATTCCTTATGAAATGAAAAACGAAAACCATAATAATAACAATAACAACAATAAATTAATCGGAAATTTATCATTTGTAGAGAGCGCACAATGGCAGCTGTGTCAATAATACATCAATGCATGTCCTTCGTGGCGAAAAATCCCTTCACACGCCATTGCATGAAAGGATTGCAATTTTAATACGCCATCAACAGTAAAGGAATTGCAACAATCTCAACCCATGTGTCTGTACGTTATGAAGGAAACGAGAGTAAAAAAAAAAACAACTGTCAAGATATTAAAAAAAAAAACGATCGAACTGTTTGGTTATTGTAGATTCTTTATAATCAATTTAAAAAAAAAAAAAAAATACAAATTTGATAGCACATGATGTTCCTTTCTTGATATTTTTTGCCGATGAAATCTCTATGCTAATGCTTAGTTACTTATACGAGCTTTGATTAGTAATGAGCAAACTAAAAACAACAGGATCAAGACTATAGCTGTCTAGGCCTTAGACATTGATACTTGATCTTGTTGAAATTGAATCTTGGTCTCGATTTTAGGTATAATGTTTTGTTCTCAATTTTGGTATTGATATTGAAAAAATATCTTAATTTTGTTGGGCATTCAAAATTTCAAAAACTTATTTTTCCAAAGCAGTTGGGTTTTTAGGATGCCAAATTTTAAATTCAGAGATGATTTTATGATTGAAACGGGCATGACACACCTATTAACTATAAATAACAAAGACTGAAAAGCAGTCTTGGACTTGGTTATCATTCTCTTGGTCTTGAAAAATTACCGAGACGAAGAATAATTTTGCTCATCACTTGCTTTGATTTCTTAAAGTGATACTAAATACTTAGGTTGCCTTTTATATTTCGAGATTGGGCAACACTAATGTCAATAGCTAAAATCTGGCAACACCATAATAAAGTTCGACATTTTTTAGCATAAACGTACTCAGAACGTTTTAACGTACGACCATCATTTGTGTTGCTTACAGTGACTTGAAAAAATCAGTTTGGCAAAAAAATGGAGTTAACTCGTGAACGTTTTCGTGCGATAATTTTTCACAACTTTCGACGTGGATTATCACGATAAGAGTGCATCGATGAACTTAAACCTTTGTATGGCGATGAAGCACCATCCTATAGCACTGTGGAAAACTGGTTTAATGAATTCAATCGTGGCCGTCGCTCACTCCAAGACGAATTTTGTGAACGTCGTCCGAAATCAGTTGATGTTCTGGAAACCATTGATGCTGTGCGCCAACTGATATTGCAAGATCGTCATGTGATCTATCGTGAGATTGAGACAACCTTAGGCATTAGTGGGATTAGCATACATTCAATATTGCATGAACACCTGGCCGTAAAAAAGGTTTATCCTCGTTGGAAACCCCATAATTTATCAATTGCTTAAATTTTCAATGGAAAAATTTATTTTTTTAACTCACTGTAAACAAAACAAATAGCACTTATACATCAAAACGTTGTGAGTGCGTTTATGCTAAAAAATGTTAAACTTTATTATGGTGTTGCCAGATTTTAGCTATTGACATTAGTGTTGCCCAATCACGAAATATAAAAGGCAACCTACGTAAACGTATGATTGTATTTGAAATCATATCCCACCTAAAACAAATACTTAATGTATTTAACTTTGGCCGATCTTCCCGGAAACCTTTGCTGTTAAGCTTTTTAGTTGGATCTTTGCTTACCTATAAACTTATCGTATATTAAAGTAAAGGCACCATAACTCCAATCAAAAAACCAAGTTCTGATTTTTAAAAATTTAGCAGTTCCCATATGGCAACGCTCGCGGGTATTCGGCATAACTATATTTATAGGAAATGGTATACCTAAGTTTTTCAAATATATATCAACAAAATGATTTTATTGCAATGGTAAGTTCTAAAATATTTCAAAAAAGTCCGAAATTATATTTTTCACACATTATTCGACCTATGGTCTTTCAGCTGTGACCAGGACAATATCTTTTTTCGACATGTTGCGCAAAATGAATAGGTAACATTATTATGTCTCACATATTCTTCCGTTTGGTTTTTCAGTCTTCTGTAGCCCCATGGAAAATGGAGCTTTTTTCTGTTGACAGCACAAAAAAAAATTAATTATTTGTCAAAAATTCTTTGAGCACAGTCTTCCAAGGCACACCAGTGTACCACGGAAAGCAGTTTGAGGAACACTGCCCTAAGGAATGTTTATTGGTATTTATTATAACAACATACAGTAAGAAACAAAACTGTCAACATGTTTGCTATTTTTGATTTAGTACTGCTATAGCGTCCGTTCTAACTACATGACCAACAAGAAATATAGAGCAAACGGGAGCTTAACCTCTCTTCTATTCAAATATGTGAACAATTTTACCGAACTTCACACCATAAAAAAATAATGAACAAAAAACCATTTCGAAAACATGTTGACAGTTTTGCACCACTGTTACTGATGTGCGTAAAAACCTGGAACGTGAATTTTTTCTAGTTTAAAAAACGATTTCAATAGATTTTGTTGTGCTGATTCCAAAACTGGCCACAAGATCCCTCTACCTTGTCAGAATTTCGAGGTATCCTAAACTTAAAGTGCAAAAAACAACGTTTTGCTGTTTTTCAAATTTGGTTCAAGGTCGCAAGGATTTTTTCTGCTTTATTCCGTAAAATAAACTTGAACATCTTGCTTTTTTCCTTTCCAAAAAAGTGATGAGTAGCCACCTGCGGTTTTTCTTTGCAAAGATATGGCCAATCTAAGATGACATCATGAAATCTTATAAAACGGATATAGCGGCAGGGTTTGAATTTATGTCATCTTCATATGGTTCAATTGGTATACATGGTTTATAAAAATATCCTTCTGGAAAAATATGGCCAAAAAATACCCAAATTACTCTTAGTATGAATTTTGGGTATTTTATGATGTCATCTTAGAGTGGGCATAACTTTGCGAAGAAAAAATTGTAGATGACCTTTCACCACTTTTTTGGAAAGGGTAAAAGCAAGATGTTCAAGTTCGGTAAAATTTTTCACATAATTGAATAGAGGAAAGGTTAAGCTTCCGTTTGGTTTATATATCTTGTTGGTCATGTTATCAGAACGAACGCTGAAGCAGTACTAAGTCAAAAATAGCAAACATGTTGACAGTTTTGCTTCTTACTGTATATGGACATAATATTCCCATACCATAGGTTCTAATGTGATCTGTTGCAATGACTTATCTCTTTTCATGACTTTCCTAATTTTTAAATTTTCATCTTCAACAAACTTTTCTATGTGACTTTTAGCCTACCAGGTCATCCACATCATCACGGAATCCATTCAAGGAGTTTACGATAAACTTCGCAGTGTGATCGTGCCATACAGTGGCGTAGCGACAATATGTTTCATCTGGAGCGAACTTTGTGTGACCAAAAAAAAAAAAGTCCTTAGCCTTATGGAATAATATCTATTTCAAGAACTCATTTTGCCGTCCCCTCAAGCGTTTCACTCAGGGTGGTGGACTCTTTCATCATCCCTAACAACGCTATTGGTGCGATGTAAACAAACCTTCATTATGTACCATAAGAAATATGGAAATTTAAAAAAAACTCCATAAAATTGAGTAAAAATGTTTTTTTCAAATAATATGAAAAAACCGCTAGCGTTGCCAAATGGCAACACAAATCTTATAATTTGTACATCGTTTTTTGCCATGAACTCATAAACAATTTTTCTATATATATGGGGAAATCTCAGCAAGTGTGACTTTCGGTGTGAACACCCGTTACATTTCCCACCCTCTCTAACATATCAGGGACACTTATTGGATGATGCTAAATATAAAAACATGCATGTGCTGCCGCCTAGAAGCTTTATTTTAAATTTTTTTGCCGAAAATCGAGCAAAATTCACCAATTTTAAGGCGGTTCTGCGGATTGCTTGGCGCTTTCAGGATCTTTAACGTGGGTATTTAGACGTAAGAAAAACTAAATCCCGTTGATACGGTTCCAGCAGAATGCTAGATACGGGTCTCTCAAGTTGTTTTTACACGAAATCTGGTGATTTTCGGATTCTAACATGCTGCTCTCTCTAGAGGCGATTGTTTTTTCGCAATATTCCCCATGAAATTATATTTCTTAATGTTATGACTAAAAGACCTGGCCAGATAGAAGGGTTTGCAATTTCTGGTTCGGTTATAACACACTTGAGAAGATGCTCAAATGGCAATTTTTCATAAGTAAAGGCGTCTAAAAAAATAGTATCTTGAGGGGCACAACAACCCGGAGGCACAAAACAGTCTCATATCTTGCATGATCATTGGATCTAGGGTCAATTAATATGCAAAAAAATCGCCTCTCAGTACAAACTTGAACAATGACTTGTATGTGGGGAAATCTCAGCAAATGTGACTTTTTCGAAAAAATAACAAGTTATTTTTCAAACATGTATACCCTATTTTGGACCGAGCGCTGTCAATTCTAGATATTACTTTCTTTCGAGAAAGTCTGATTTGCTTAATTCAGTGCATCACCCTCAATTTTTATGGTAAATTTGAAGATATTGGGTGAGGCGATTGAAAAAAAGTCAGTAACGCAGGCTGAAAAATACTTCTAATATATCTAAAATTGATATTTTGCGATCCAAAATAGGGTGCCACTTGTTTGAAAAAAAAAAAAAATAAATTTTTTTCGAAAAAGTCACACTTATTGAGATTTCCCCAAATATATTTAACTGACGAAGGAAAATATTTGCAAAACTGAACTGAACTGAACTTCACGGAGTTTATCTTTCATACTAAGTGTATTTAAATTCTTTTGAATGTTAAAGGTCTATTGGCAGTGGATGTAAAACTTTTCCTCAGAACTGAAATGTGTAGCCCAAAAAATTGTAGGGTAAGTACCAGGGAAACGAAAAATAACAGTAAACAATCCTAGAATGACAACAAATTGAAGAAGAAGCTCAGCAACTTCAAAAGCTTCAGTGTGACAAAGATGCTCAGGACAAACAACGGCGACAGCAACAACAATACCGTTGAAATGGAAGCTGTCTATATAAAGGATACAGTGAAGTGTTGTCGTATTGTAAATTGTACTCTTAAGCTGTTGCGACCTAGGTACTATCATTGAGACGCATGACATGATGTCTTTGTTCTGATGCATTGTGTCATTCGGTAAATGGTGAAAAATAATCTTTTCAATTTCTCAGGATTTTTGGGAAATTTTCTGTTTTATTGAAACTTTCATTTATATTCTGTACAGCTCTGTATGATTTCAATTGATTGGTTAAAATGATATTAAAAAATTAAGGAGGTTTTTGTACAAAAATAAAGTTCATATTTCACTGAGTTTTAAAAAAGGAGGAACATATTGACTTGATCCTTATTAAATTTATGTTGAAGACACGGAATATGTGACTCCAAGCTTTTGAGACACTTTGACCATGTTAACACAAAAAGAACCAACCAACAACCAAAAGCTTTAAAGTCCCAAAAAAATTTTAATGTATCACCTGTTGTGAAATTATACCAGGTGCAAGAGAAATAAAAGGATACAAAATCTTTCAAAAAAACATGAATTTTTAATGTCATAATCTGTTTACTGACACATATTTTTTTGTCTGTCTCACTTATTATTTTGAAAACATTTTTTACATTTTCCTCAACAGCAAAGAAAAGGAAATGAATGTCTGTGTATATTTTTATCCGTTCAATTTTCATATTCCCATAGTTGAAATGTCACGTCCGGTCCCTTAACGCTCTTAAAACGGGTTGTTCTCAAAGGGCCATGTCAGGGATTGCTATGTAAGTCATTCGTTGATGTACTACATTTTTCAAGGCAAAATAAAAAAATACAGATGTTGATTTAATGAAAAAAAGAGACAAGAATAAATTTATACATACAAAATGCTGAAGAAAAGAAAAGAAAAAAGAAACAAAATATTGTTTATAAATCGATAAAACATCTGTCAATTCAGAAGACAAAAATACAGTGAAAAAAATAAAAAAGTTATTTAGTAAAAAATGATATGAAGTATCGTTTTGCTAATTTGAATTTAATGTAGATATGAAAAAAAGTTATTTTACCCGCCATTGTCCAGGTAATGTTTAGTATAACAAATCCAACTCAAGATTTTTTTTTCTTTGAGTGTGATAAATGAAATTAGTGTCTTCTCTTCTTATACGAGCTAAAATTGTATGTAGAGTAGAACGGGGTAATGTCGTGCAGGGGGTAATGTCGTGCACTGGCTGTTTTAGCCCAAAGAATTGAATGATTTACCAACTGTTCGTAAGGTAGGGACCTGCTGACCTACTGAGCTTATGCATATAATAATAGCAATTTTCACCAGTTCGTCTCTACAGAGTAACCTTTTTTTCAAAACGAACGCTTTCGGGACGATAAAAGTGTTTTTTTATCGGGTCAGAAAAAAAAATTTTCCTTCCGGGAAAATATACCAGGTAAGTGTTTTCTGAAACGAAATATCCTGGCAAAGAAAAGAAGTATTTGGTTTTCGAGAAAATTTTTGGGCTTCACCGAGTTATCGAAGTTGACCTTTAAAGCGACCATTGGGGTAATGTCGTGCACATTCACTTACACAAACACAATTTCTCGCTACACAAATGTTGTTACACATGGATGTAACCAATGAAATTATCTTTCGATCGGATGCTTACTCGTTGCATTCGCTTGAGATGTACGGCTTTACGAGCATGTCAAAGTTGAGTGCACGACATTGCCCCGTTCTACTCTACACAACATATTATGTACTTCACACTTGTATAATAATGAATAAATACATGATAATGCTAAATCTCCTCTAATAGAACCACTACCTATCATTTCTCACACATTTTGGTACCTTTACTATACTCGGAAAACAATGCACGACATTGCCCCACAAATTTTGAGGGGGGTAATGTCGTGGACATTTTTTTTTTCTTCACTTACACAAACACAATTTCTCGCTGCACAAATGTTGTTACACATGGATGTAACCAACGAAATTATCTTTCGATCGGATGCTTACTCGTCGCATTCGCTTGAGATGTACGGCTTTACGAGCATGTCAAAGTTGAGTGCACGACATTGCCCCGTTCTACTCTACTTACTTATGTATGTATGTTTGGAACGGGCAAAACTTTTTCTCAAAAGTAGCTGTAGCGATTTTAATGAAACTTCAGATTATGTTAGAAATTACCGTACAATGAAGAAAGAGCTAGATTTGGACTTTGTAAATACTCACCAAGAGGCGTGAAACCGCCCAAAATTTTCTCCAGGTACTTAGAAATTAAAAGGCAGGTTTTTTGTGATGTTTTAATTTTTGTTAAACATGATGCACATAATAGAATTCTTATAATCAAACGATTTTATTGCAATTTATTTTCTAAGGCCAACGTTTGACACAATGTTTTTATATAATTTTCTTTAATATTATATTATGAAGTAAATGTAAAACTTACAATATTAAATCTTCATTCCACCCTGTGATAAAACACCATTTACGACAGTTTTCAAAAAGGTTAAAATGTGACAAACTTAATATAAAATCGAAAAAGAGGTTCGTGTTTAGGAAAACGATGCATGGCTACGAAGCTATTTTTTAAACCATTGAGAAGGTTTGTCGGCAAAAGCCAGTGTGCAGATTTTTTTCGATGGTTCCAACTATCGCCTGCAATGCAGTAAAGTTTAATTTTAGTAAATTTAGGGCCGAATTCACAAAGTTCAGTTAAGACTTAACTGAAACTTTAACTGGCACTTTGATATTAAATCTCATACAAAATTTGTATTTATCTGGCAGTTAGATTTTAACTGAATATTGTAAAAACGGCCCTTAGTAATAAAAACGAGTTTACCCAGTAAAGCAAAAAATAATATTGTGTGAAGAAGAGGTAAAACTAAATTATTGACCTTTAAGAAAATTCATTTGTGGTTTTGTGAATATATATAAAATTTTTGCTTGTGTAAATTTTCCCTATATGTATTTTTTAGCCTTATAAATGACGTTAACAAAATCAAAAGCATCAAAAGAAATAAAATTGAATTTTATCTTCAATTTCGTCAAATTGATCCAACACAATAAACAAATGAAATTCTAACCAAATATTTTGACCACAGACTCATCTTTTATTAAGCAGACACATTGGCAAACACAGACACATTGTATTAAAGTTAGATGATAAACATACAAACAAACCAAAGGAGAAATAACTGACTGAGTTCATATTAAGTTTGAATTAAAGTTTATAACTAAATTAGTACAACATGAGAAAAACTAAATAAATTTTAATCTACATACACGTAACATCGAAAAAGAAATATGAATAAAAAATTTAATTTAATCTGATTACATCCATTTCAACAATATCATATTTTAAAATGTTCATTTCTCAAAAATAAAGTTTTAAAAACTATAAAAGAGGATCTTTTTTAGCTTATTTATCTAAATTACGCTCAGTTTATATTTCATAATCAACCATAAAATGTTTATTTCTTATGAAATCATTGAAATATTATCCTTTATTGCCTGTGTTATTAAGAAGTAGCTACTTGGGTCGATTTTTGATCAAAAAGCAAATTGTTTCAAATTTGAATTATGATCATAGGACCCATACGGTTTTGCTTTCTGATCAAAGATATCATCTTAAGCAGTTATTATACCCTACACCCAGGGTATATTCACTTTGTCCTTCCATTTGTAACGCAGAGAAGGAGGCGTGGCAGATATAGAAAAGTATATATATTCTTGATCAGCTTCACCTCCTGAGTCGATATAGCCATGTCCGCCTGTCTGGCTGGCTGGCTGGCTGGCTGGGGGGCTGGCTGGCTGGCTGGCTGGGTGGCTGGCTGGGTGGCTGGCTGGGTGGCTGGCTGGGTGGCTGGCTGGGTGGCTGGCTGTGTGTTGAAATACACTTTTTGGGAAAACTGAGCAAGATATTTCAATGAAATTTGGTACATTGCCTTCATTAAAGTTAGCTCGGGGGAGTGAAAATGAGCAAAATCGGTCAACGGACACGCCTACCGCCCATACAAAAAATATATTCAAAATGCAATTTTAGGAGTATTTTTCACGACAATGCAACCAAAATACGAATAAATACTAAGAATTGTAAGAGCAAGCTTTGAGGAAAAACTGAGAAAATTCGAACAAGAGGGCGTGGCACCACCCATATAAGCATAAGCTTCAAAACGCTATACTGAAAGCGTTTTATGAGATATTATAACCAAATTTGACTTAGACACTAAGAATCATAAATGACAGCTCTCAACAAAAATTGGGTGAAATCGGACAAGGGGGCGTGGCACCTCCCATATGAGCAAAAGCTTCAAAATGCTATACTGAAAGAGCTTTTTGAGATAATCCAACCAAATTTCATTCAAATACTACAGACTATAAATGCACGCTCTAAGCTAAAACTAGAGGAACTCGGACAAGAGGGCGTGGCACCTCCTATATAAGCAAAAGCTGAAAACGTTTTTCACTCATACACTAAAATCTATAAATAAAAGCTCTGAACAAAAACTGGGTGAACTCGGACAAGAGGGCGTAGCACCACCCATATGAGCAAAATTTTAAAAATACTGCAGTGTAGGGTATTTAATGTTTGGCCAGGCCAAATTTTACACCCTTACTAGTTTTTTATTGATTTCATTTTTGTTACGAAAGTCAGAACAGAATGTCCCATGAGTCATAAGTTCATTCATTCAAATTTTAAAGTCTTCAGTAGTAGTTACATATTTCTTTAATTGCAGCATAAACAAAAATTCAAAAATCAACAGTAGTTTGGCTAAAATGCTTTTTTAAATCAGTAAATGAAAAAAAGCAATCTGTTTCATATTCCATGAGTCACACTTATTTAAACAACAATTCAAATTTACATGTATTGGCTTGGTTTATGACCTTACACATAGATTCAATGAGGATTTGTCGGCGGTAAGCAATTGGGCTTTAAGCAATGATCTTTGCTTGAATCCGAATAAATCATATGTACTTCTAATTTCGCATGTGAAACCTGCTACGGAAAATATTGCTCCTCTCTTTGTAGGTAACTCTGAGCTCAAAATTGTTAGTAAAGCCATAAGCCTGGGTTATCACTTGACCTCCGATCTCTCATGCACTTCACACATTAACCATGTTATCAGCAAAATTTATATGGTGCTTAGATGCTTACGTTTGTCAGCTGACTTCACGCCCACTGAAGTGAAGCTTAGGCTAGTTAAACAACTAATAGTTCCCTACATTACTTATTTTGAAGTCGTTTATAGTAAGTTGGATTCTAGGTCACTACATAAGATTCAGGTAGCGCTTAACAATGTCACGCGTTATGTGTATGGGCTAAGAAGATATGACCATGTATCAGCTTGGAACACTAAGATTTTTGGATGCTCTGTTGAAAAGTATCTTATGGCCAGGAATTGCATATTCTTGCATAAAATTATTCACGTTAAAGCTCCACTGTATCTGTATGAAAAACTCCGTTTCAGCATTTCTATAAGTTGCAATAATCTAATCGTACCTAAAAACAAATTCTACACTTCCACCAGATTATTCTTTATCAACGCCATTAGAATCTGGAACTCTTTGCCTAGTAATATTGAAGCCATAAGTAACTTCAACAACTTCAAACGTTTTGTCTTTCGGCGTTTTTCGTAAAATTAATATGTTATTTCCATTTATTATTATTATTTATTTTTTTCATATTATGTTTATTAGTATCCAGGCACCTCATTAGTTCTTTTTAACAATTTGTAACACTGTTTTATATATTTTTTATATTATTATCTATTAATATTACTTTCGTGACAAATTAAATTATCAAAATCGACCACTGTAAATTTGTTATACAGCAAAAGATATCGTTCTTATTGTACTAATGTCATTGCCTAAATAAATAAATAAAAACAATTTAAGACAGAAAACATTAATTTTATAAAATTTCCTTATAAAAAAGTGGGTTCTTTAGTTATTTGTTGAGATTGTTTTCATTGCTTTAAGGCTTAAAATAACTTGGCTATGACCAACAGTTTTCATATTCTATAGAAAATGTCCCATGAGTCACAATGAAATGCCCCATAAATAACAATACCTACTATATTTATTTTTCCAACTAATACTCACATGAAAACAATGTTTTAAGAAACGTTATTTTTTATTTTTAACCCTTTGAATTTACTTTTGGCAGTTAATATACATACGTTTCCCTGTCATAAGTCTCGATATCTCTAAAACGAAGAAAGATATCGAAAAATGTTATATAATTGTTTCGACTTATTTGGGGTCGTTTTATGTGAAAAAATTGTCCAATCGTAAGGCCACGGAAATAGTAGCTGTTCAAATTATTAAATTGTTGCTGAAATATTTTATTTTCAAAATTTTATTGTTCTCTTGAAAAAAACAAGATGTATGATGAACGATCTTACCAAGATTTTGTCACAGGATGCACTTGCCTGCCGAGGGTTTTTTGTTCTCTTTTCACGAACATAATTTCTAATAATTAGTATTTTATTTTTTTGTTGTTTTGAATTCACTTTATTATACATATCGAATAAAATCAAGTAACTGAAATTTGGGATGAGTTATCAATTTAATAATTAAATGCAATTACACATATTCAGTTACTTAGATAAATGATTGATTAACTCTTATATTGACAGATTTGCTATCAGCAAAATATATTTAAAAAATTATGATGGAAATTCTGGCATAAATATTTGACCGAGCTTTATCTTTGTAAAACATAATGATTTGTATTAATAAACGTAATTGAATTATGAATAAATGCATTTTTGTTTGAAAAAATTGCATTTTTATAAACCATTGAGGAGTGGAAGTAACAGTACTAGGCAAAAGTTATGTCATAATATGAATTGGATGACATTTTCTTAGAAATGATTAAAATTGTTTTCTGTTTTCACAAATAGTTTACTTGGAATTACTTGCATTACCTATAACATATTGAAGAAATTATGTTAGACAAATAACCGTTTTGTATGAGATAGCTGACACCTAAAAGATATCAGAAGGTGGTAAGCCTAAACTATTATATGAAAGTTTGATCATGCAAAAGTTACTTTCAAAATATGTACCGCTTTTACTATTCATCCAAGACAAAGCGCCGTGTCACAAGTCGTTGAAAACGATGGTTAAAATGAATGAATTCCATTTCGAATGACTTACCACCCACCCCATTATATAGATTTGTGTCCCAGAAACTTTTATTGTTTGCAGACCGAAAAAAAAATGCTCGCTGGAAAAAGATTTGGCTCAAAAAGGAAGGTGGTAGCTGAAAAAATGCCTGTTCTGAGGCCAAATTAAAATCGTTCCACAAAAAAGATCAAAATGATATGCTAAAATGATTGTATCGCTCTCGGATAAACCAAAATTTATCAATAAAATCGATTTTGCCCAAAAAAATTGTTTTTCCTTCATTAGACTACGAACTTATCAACCGATGTGCTATATTCTGTTTTTAAGTCGCTAATTATAGCTCGATTTTGGACTTTTCTGACTCTTTAAGTTGCCCTTTCTATACGTTTTTCATGTAAAAAAATGGTGGCTGGAGGGTTCATGAGTCTTACATCTTCACCGACGCACAGTGTGAGATTTTTGCCAATCTAGGACTTCAAAATTCAATTATAGTCGTAGTTTCAAAGATATCGAGTTGAAATTTTGTAAATGTGCTTTAATTCCTTATGCGGAGATTTGGCTCAGAGATGAAAAAATCGTACAAAATCTACTTGCACCTCCCATACAAATGTACCTTTTTTTTTGGAAAAAAAATCAAAAAAATTTGTTGTAATGAAGATATCAACTTTAAAATTTGTATTTACCATTTAAGTGGAAACTGAATACTACTGTCAAAAAATGGGAGTGATTAAAATAGATAACATAAATATTTTTTTTTCCATGATTTCAGTGCAATTGTTCATTATAACACTTCAGTCATTGTAAAAAAAAGTAGCCTTTGGGCAAAAAATGGGCAAGTTTTTATTTTTTAAGTCTATTCTATGAGTCTGTATGCTCATCCTGTTTGCTTTGTCGCAGCCTAATCATGCCCAACTTATAAGTTACAGTCTATGAAAGATTCAAGATTTTTGAAATTTATCTTACCTTTTAGCTGATTATAAAATAATTTGATTAAAATACTTAAGTGCAAATGTCAGGGTTGTGTAAAGCAAAAGTTTTTAGTGAAAGTATTGACCTTTAATGCAAAAAACTTTTTGCAAAAAAACAAACGCGCACAACTTCAATTTGATCGCTCAATTTTTTTTTTTATCGATGCAAGCATGAAAATTTGTTTTTGCATGCTGTTCAATAGTACGTGTTTGATAGCTGTTATCATGCCAATGACATTTTTTTTATTCTCTTTTATACTTATTTTCGTAATAATTGGGGTCTTTTCTAACAAATTACAAAATATGATCGATTTTCAAGCTCATTGTTTTTTTTTTTTTTCATTTTGACGTTCTAGATTGGCAAAATCTCACACTGTGCGATGATGTGAATATCTGTACCACTGGATTAATTAATTTAATATTTTTGTTTTAACCCATTTTCGGCCAAGATATTAGAACTATTTTATATATTGATATAATCTACGTTTTTAGTGTAATTAGCACCCCCTGATTCCAAATCAGTCATCGAAAAATTTTTATTTTTTTTTTTTGGGTTATTTTTTTTTTGTTTTCCCCTCCCCCCGCCCCCATGTGACGGAATTTTTTTTTTTTTTGACCTTTGACCACAAGCCATGATTACATAGGTTGAAGAGTTGGGAATGGGAAAGCTTTTTGCGAATTTTAGCGTAAAGAGGCCTATGGGCAGCCCCTTTTCATCGAAATCGTTCGATTAATCGAACACTAACTTTGAGTCATACCGGTACCTATCAGGTATTGACAAGTGTTAAGTTTTGGATTGCAAATCATTGCTTAGTATTTTGGCTATTAAACCTCATCATTGATTTTTTTATTATTATTTTATATTTGTAATAATATTTTAAAAAAAGGTCCATCGATAAGGCATTTTTAACTACCCCCCTCAAACAAATGGAGAGGGCTGGGGAAGTGGAAGATTATATTTGCGAACAGCCAAAAGATCAAAATAATATAAGGCACTAAATTTCGTTTGATATCATTTACTTTCATAGCCTAAAAAACTATTTAAAGGGGTTAATTACTCACACCCATTAAATTATTCAAAAATATTGAACCGCTTAGAACAGAAATTATTCGTATTCTCGTCTATTCTAACATCTGTCATTGTAATGTATTTTGTATTCTTCATAAACTCAACAGTTTTGGCATATAACTTTTTTTCGAAAAACAGTGTTTTTTAAAGTTTCAACACTTTTATGCTAATTAAGTTAAGTTAAAGACAATCTTATATTTTCATGAAAATTCCCGCAATAAAGTTAACTAAACACAAAAGTTTTTATTACTAAAAGAATTTCTTCAAAATTAACTCTGATTAATAATATGGTTTCCGTTCGCAAAAAAAGTGAAAGTCCTTGAACAGCGCAAAAAACCCACCACGAAGTAAATAAAATCTCAATCATGGTTACAAATTTTTCTTTCACCATTTTTTCGTTCCGCTGAAGCAAGTTTCTTACACATTTGCGTGAAATTCCGCTTAAGGAAGAAACCAACAGAAGAATGTGAAAACTTGCACAATCTGTTGTCAACGTTAGTAATTCCCCAAAGCATATGAATGTCTCTCTCTAAAAATATGCGCCACTTGTGTACGTCAAGGATGCTAAAGTGGGGAGCAGTGCAAAAAACTTTCATGTCCTTAAAAACTTTTTGTTCTAGATTTTACTACTATTTTTTTTTATTTATTTCATGTTTAAAGCAGCAAAACTACTACGCCAAACATAATTCAATAATTTTTCCATTACACTCATGAAAATAGCAAGAAGAAAAATAAAACAAAATTTGCAATATACTTTGCTTAACAAGATGCATGCATACATATACATATAGTCCTTATGGATGCAAGTATGTCTTTGAGCCGCTGAGAAACAAAGTTTCATAACTCATAAATTTCAAGTGTTATAATTTAATAAGTTATAAGTTAACATTTAAGTAATCATGGGAAATTTGTTTACTTGCATCTCTTTATGGTTCAATTTATTATAAAGCATTTGACCCAAATTTAATATAATTAATTACAGAACTTTATATAAACTCATATTGATATTTATAATTAATAAATAACGACAATAGTCACATAATTGAAATTCGTATTCATTTTAAATTGTTATATGGATCATTAAAAATAAAAGTTTATACTTTGTTCTAAAAAGTGTTCGATGAGCTTACATATCGGTTCATAAATTCCAAGTCTAATGAAGAAAATACAATTTTTTAGTCAAATGCGACTTTATTCATCAACATAATCTATTTCTAGAGCGATACAATTATTTCAATTTTTGAAACAATCACTGGTGTTCCATTTTATCTAAGCGCCATGTAAGAAAATACACCGATAAATCAAAAATTCCTTAACATTTCTAAAAACATGAGTCTGTTACGCTTCCTAAATGGACGTTTCATATCGTTTGTACAACCGGATTCGAAATAAAATCTACTGAAAATTAGTAATAAACTAGTAAGGGTGTTACCTTTTACCTGGCCAAACATTAAATACCCTACACAGCAGTATTTTGAAGCTTTTGCTTATATGGGAGGAGCCACGCCCTCTTGTCCGATTTTGTCCAGTTTTTTTTAAAGCTTACATTTATAGTTTTTAATGTCAGAGTCAAATATAGTTCGATTATCTCAAAAAACGCTTTCAGTACAGCGTTTTGAAGCTTTTGCTTACATGAGAGGTGCCACGCTCTCTTGTCCGAATTCGACAAGTTTTTTGTCAGAGCTTGCGCTGACAATTCGTAGTATTTATGTGTATTTTGGTTACATTGTTGAGAAAAATACTCCTAAAATTGCATTTTGAATATATTTTTTGTATGGGCGGTAGGCGTGTCCGTTGACCGATTTTGCTCATTTTCAATCCCCCCGAGCTAACTTTGACGACGGAGGCTGTGCACCGAATATCATTAAATTATCTTGCTTAGTTTTCCGAAAAAATGTATTTCCACACACAGCCGTTAACGAGCCAGCCAGCCAGCCACCCAGCCAGCCAGCCATACAGACGAACATGGCTATATCGACTCAGGAGGTGACGCTGATCAAGAATGATGAATGCTCTGAAAAACGTTTTTTGCCATTTATTCGTAAGCACGGAGGTACATTAATGTTCTGGCCTGATTTAGCAACCTCTAACTACTCTAAAGCCACCATAAAATGGTACAAAAGCAATAATGTAAATTTTGTTCCCAAAAATGCGAATCCACCTAACTGCCCACAGCTTCGACCTATTGAGAGATATTGGGCTCTAATGAAATTATATCTTCGAAAGAGTAACAGTACTGCAAAAAATTTCAAAAATAAGTGGCGGAGGTCGTACGGTACTGTCGACGAAACAACTGTACAAAACTTAATGAAGGGTCTTAAGAAAAATGTAAAATATTTTTATATAAAATAAATATTTGTTAATAGTGTAAGGTTATTTATGTTTGTTATACTACTCACTAATAAATAAAAAAAACCAAAATTTAAAAGAAATTCATTACGTATTTTTTTGTTAATGGAAAACAAAGGGACAAGTTTTTCCGGGGCAGTCCTTAAATCGGAAATGGTGCCTACCACCTTGGAATCGGATTTGTATTAAATTTAGTTTTGTCTTCTTTCCACGACAAATATTTCAGTAGATCTAAAAAGTAGGCGATGGGGCATTAATAATAAACCTAGTACTTAAGTACCTTTTGCTAAATAGCAGAAAAATAACTATGTGCTAAAAGACTTTCCAACAAATTTTTATCGGCTTTGGCATGCTTTCGGCATATAACAGATTTCAAGGAAATTGGAGTGGGTGAGCTTAATTTTTGTTAACCTAGGCATGGAATGGCTGATATGTGATAGACCAATTCTGAGACCGAGTGCAAAATCAGCCACAGCAATGCATCGACAATTAACATTTCTGTTTTATTTCGTTGTGTTTTTAGTTTTTTCTTTGAACAATACCGTTTTTCGACCAGTTTTTAAATAGAAATCGATGAGCCTATTTTTGAAACTTTTTTTCTAATTCAGTAAGTGCTTACAAGTAGTGTACCCATATACTTTTTAGTGCACAAAAATTCGATAGAATTTTTTCTTGGGTGGCTTGGGAGTCACTACGGGTCGTTGAAACTTGGTTATACCTTGAATCCCACTCCAGTTATGCAAAGTTATTCAAAATTTCAGAATATCAGAATTTTTTTACTATGGAATTTATACTGCGTAAGTATCAATATCTTTTGTAATTCCGAAATATTTATAAAAAAATTATGTAAAATTGGTTTATATAGCACAATATGAATTATATATAAAATGGTTTAAAATATTTTCATATGGGCTTCTATATAAAATTTATACAAAAATAATATAAAATATTTTCATATGGACTTCTATATAAAATTTATACAAAAATAGTATAAAATATTTTCATATGAACTTCTATACAAAATTTATACAAAAATAGTATAAAATATTTTCATATGGAATTCTATATAAAATTTATACAAAAATAGTATAAAATATTTTCATATGGAATTCTATATAAAATTTATACAAAAATAGTATAAAATATTTTCATATGGACTTCTATATAAAATTATTAAAAAATGGTAGAAAAGATTTTTGCATGGTGAAACTAATAAATTTTAACCAAAATAGTGTAAATTGTGTTAAAACTTTATTTATGTAAATTTTATACGAACAATTATAAACGGTTTGTATACCAACTTGTAGCATAGATTTTACACCAAATTTGATGTGTATTCGTATTCATTCCAATTTGGTTTGAATTTTACACTCAAACTATTTGCTGTGTGAATTCCAAATATACAGAAAATTTTTTTTTAAAAATTGCTCAAGGAGCTAATCGATTTTCGGAGTCAAATTTCGGCTACCAAATGGTCACATTGTTTCTGTATCACAAAAAAAAAAAAGAAAAAGTTTGGCACAAACTAACTAAGAATCTAAGTATGCAGTAGATAGTATTACAAAAAAAAGTTTGCCTTAAACCCCCCATTTTGAAAGCTTATCGGTTTTGATTTTTAAGGGAAAAAAATATTTTTTTCGACCTCTCAGTAAGCTCCTGAATGATTTTTTCGTATTAACCCGCCATTTGACTTTCGATCATCAAGTAAGTATTTACTGTATATCGTTGTAAATCTCTCAATGTGGGCTATATTTCATTAATAGAAGTCATTTATCTCAAATATTTTTTCGACTAGTTGTACTCATTATCTCAGTTTCAACCACCCTAAGGTGCCAAGAGCACTTTATAGAACTGAAGCCCATACAAAAACATCAAATTCATCTCTGCAAAGTTTACTCAAATTTTTCAAATTGAAGAAGTTATAGCGAATCTAAAAGCTCAGTACAAAATATAAAAAAACAGGATGTTTTAATAACGACAATCGCACCCTAAGAATATGCAAAATTTTTTAATATTTTTTTAGCTTTTGACATTTCAAACAGTATGCAAATAAATAAAAAAGAATCTTGCATAGTTTTAGGAGGCGATTTTTGTTCTTGAAACATCATGTCTTTCATATTCTGTCCTTGGCACCGTAGAGTGGTAGAAACTGAGATAATGAGTACAACTAGTCGAAAAAAAAAACATTTGAGATAAATTACTTCTATGAATGAAATATAGCCCACATTGAGACATTTACAACGATACCTATACTAAACTTGATGATCGGATGATTCGTGAAGAAAAAAGATATCGATATAATTTAAGCTGGGTTTTAATACAGAAGTAATTTGAAGACCATTTAGTAACCGAAATTCGACCCTGAAAAAAGATTAGTTCGTTGACCGATTGTAAAAACTTTTTTTGTATATTTGGAATCCATTACCTATGTCTTTGCAAATAAAAACATGGAGTGGGAGAACATCGAGGTATAACCCGGTTAATACGACCCGTGAGATTTTTATAACTTTTTGTGTTTAGTGGAAGTTGCGTAGCCCTGTTTCACCGATTTTTACCAAAGTAGCTTTTTTTTCTAAAATTTCATTGGCATTATTCCGGAACTATTTTTCTGGATGCAAAAGGTTTTTTTTTTGTTTTTTTTTTTTTTGTTTTTGTGATATGTAGAGTAGAACGGGGTAATGTCGTGCAGGGGGTAATGTCGTGCACTGGCTGTCTTAGCCCAAAGAATTGAATGATTTACCAACTGTTCGTAAGGTAGGGACCTGCTGACCTACTCAGCTTATGCATATAATACTAGCAATTTTCACCAGCTTGTTTCTACAGAGTAACCTTTTTTTCAAAACGCACGCTTTCGGAACGATAAAAGTGTTTTTTCATCTGGTCAGAAAAATAATTTTCCTCGCGGGAAAATATATGAAGTAAGTGTTTTCTGAAACGAAATATCCTGCCAAAGAAAAGAAGTATTTGGTTTTCGAAAAAAATTTCGGGCTTCACCGAGTTATCGAAGTTGACCTTTAAAACGACCATTGGGGTAATGTCGTGCACATTCACTTACACAAACACAATTCCTCGCTACACAAATGTTGTTACACATGGATATAACCAATGAAATTATCTTTCGATCGGATGCTTACTCGTTGCATTCGCTTGAGATGTACGGCTTTACGAGCATGTCAAAGTTGAGTGCACGACATTGCCCCATTCTACTCTACACAACATATTATGTACTTTACACTTGTATAATAATGAATAAATACATGATAATGCTAAATGTCCTCTAATAGAACCACTACCTATCATTTCTCACACATTTTGGTACCTTTACTATACTCGGAAAACAATGCACGACATTACCCCACAAATTTTGAAGGGGGTAATGTCGTGCACATTTTTTATTTCTTCACTTACACAAACACAATTTCCCGCTACACAAATGTTGTTACACATGGATGTAACCAACGAAATTATCTTTCGATCGGATGCTTACTCGTTGCATTCGCTTGAGATGTACGGCTTTACGAGCATGTCAAAGTTGAGTGCACGACATTGCCCCGTTCTACTCTATAACGTAATTCCACTTTAATTTTGCGATACATCAAATATGAATCGACTTATAATTTATAATATTATGCTGTTCTTTTTCGTCGCTTGTAAATGCTAGTCATTTCTGACCACACTTAAGCAGATATTTGCTATTGAACTTAAAGAAGGATAATTTCGTTTTAAAATTTCCATTTAAAAATTTTTTAATTTTTTCACATTTTGTTGCCATCATGCCACTCAACAGTCAACGTTCAACATTCATTAAATGACTTGATGTTTCGATTTTCTTTTATCTGCTTCGAAATCAACATACCACATACAACCTCCTTGATATGGATGTACGCTGCATATTAGCAATAAAGGTAAGGTAATAGTGATTCCAGATTCATGTTGGTAACTGTGTAACATTTCATTTCTGTTTGCTACTGCAACTGATGGTGTACAAATTTAATAAATCCTTCTCCTTTTACAGAGGAGGCAGACATTCATTCCAGTGCGATGCCAAACACAACATTTTGATTCACTGCTATGAATATTGCCATTACCAATGCTATCGTTAGAGTTATCATCATCATCATTATCAACATCATCATCATCATCATCATCATCGTCATCTTCAGCATTGGTAGCAACATAGCCAATATTGTTGTTGTAGTTGCTGTTGCTGTTGTAATAAATTTGTTGATTTATTAAATATTGACGTAACAATTATCTGAATTATAAATGTGCTTTTACGTTACGTTATGTTACGTTTACAAATTGTTGCTTTATACATTTGTACATACATATGTATTACATTATGTTACAACATTTACTTATTTATTTAAACAAATATTTACCTAATATTTGCTGATATCCTGTATATTTTTATTTTGTCATGTCCTTGTTATTGATGATGATGATGATGATGTTGTTGTCCTGCTTGTTTTCTCGTTGTAACGGAAATTGTTGCTTTCATCTTGTGTTCATAATGTAATATGAGTCGGTTACGAGTTGCTAATTGTATATTCGGATATATGTGATATGTTTGTTGATTAATGAGTTATATATTTAAATAAAGGGTGTTTTTCTTGAAACTAGAAATCGTTGAAAGTAATCCGTGCTACATATCTGTGGACTTTTGACAAAACAACCTAAGTCGAAATAAGACAATTCTCCAGAATTTTAGTCTAAAATATAAAATTAAAAAACCCTTCTATTGGTATAATCGCCATGTCTCTATAATTTCTTGTTCCAGCTGACACTTTAAGATTAGTAAAAATGTATAGAAAAAGGAGATTCAACGTTGCATCAACGAAATACAGCCGCGACATTATTGAAAAGTAGTTAATCAATTTTGGGCTTTGCAGAAAATTTGCCAATTTCGAGCTAGGTTGTTTTTTCAAAAGTCCCCATATATATATCGCTTGATTTACTGCACTGATTATAAAGTTGATTTGGAGCAAAATATAAGCTCCTGCTAAATTTTGCTTTTCGTTGACCACCGATGCATTCCGAAAAGGGATCGGTCCTTAGGTTAGTGGTTTTATCAGACTGTAAAAACATCTTTATAATTTTTTTTTTTCTTAATTCAAACATTTCAAAAAAATTCATGAATTTTATTGAAAAAAAAACACCCTTTATTATTAATAATGCGTATTAGTTATCCTAGGAAAACTTTAGTACTATACGTATGAAGTTTGTGCGAAAGCTGGTGTTGACCAATGATTTTCATAATCATCGGTAAACATATTAACCTTCCATTGCTAGCATGTAGTCTAACAGACATTTTACAACCTCCTACGACGTTTGATTTGCGCTCTCTGAAGCATAATGCCAAATAACACTCATTAGAAAAATGAGCAATGCCACTCCACTAAAAAACAAAATTTGACATATCTCTGAAACTGTTCTAAGCATTTGGATAAAATTTTTCGTATGTATGTAAAGGGCACCACAAAATATTGCATCATCGAGAAAAAATGCCAACAGCACACCCTGGCAAAATGCCATCATAGCTTTGAAAGTATTTAAAGCAGATATATAAGGTTCAGGACAAGCTTATCGAGTAATAGCTGCATGTTTATTATATCAAACTTAGTTTATGTGTTCTTGTTTTATTGACTCGAAAACCAATTAACCGATTGTTATGAAATTTTCACAGTAAGAAGTAAAAAAGGATAACTTGCGTTGCTAAATGAGTTTCTACCACGTTCGTAAGTGTTTTAACCACGTTTCCTTGCTGATTTGGATTTTACAACGCTCCAAGATCATATTTATATGGTGAGTTGCTAAATCACCAGCGAACGTGGATGAAACTTAGTTCACAACGCTAGTTGCCAAGCGTTGTTAAATCCAAATCAGCTACGAAACGTTGTCGAAACACTCACAAATGTGGTAGAAGCCAATTTCAAAACGAATAGACTTTCAGTCAACCTCACAATAATGATGACAGTGGTTGAGTGCGTTAACGTCCACATTTATCACACGATAGGTTCCAGGTTCAAATCTCCCCAACACCAAACAAAAAAATATTTATTTAAAAGAAAAGAAAATAATATCGGTTTCACTGTTATCGACAGAAAAAAATTATATTGAAAAAATAATAAGAAAAAAATATTTTTTTGTTGTATTTTATTTAGCAATGCGCGTTGTTAAATCACACACGAACGTAGTTGAAACGCATTTAGCAACGTGCGTTGTTATAACTGCTACAATCAAGCCATGCTCAAAATTTTGCTCGCCACTTTTGACAATGTTGTTTTCTCTGTGTATAACTACTATATACGAAACATTGTTTCTTTATAGAATGTGGGTGTTCCGATAATTTTTTCCTATTTTTAATTAAACTCATTGCTACATAGAAATTGCTGACACCCACTTTTCCCAGTAAAGAAAGTTATTTTTAGAAAATAAAGCCGAAAGCGTTTTGATTTCAAGAAAACTGTGTCATATGAAGATCGGTTTTCTTAGAAATAATGAATTTCTATTTTCACTGAGAGACATACATAAATAAAACTAATGAATAATCCAAACTTTTGGTAACAAGTATCAATATACACAATATTAATTGAGACTTTTACTAAAATCGAAAAAAAAAAATGCCAATTAAATTACAAGCTTAACTTTTGTTTGTGCACTAATTGGGCAGAAACCTTGTAAAATTGCTAAAATGTCATAAAAATGATTTAAACCATCAATTTACAATATCACTAAGAAATAATCTTGAAAAGAAATTGGCTTATGTTGTGTGAAAAATGTCAAACATCCAACATGATTCGTCTGAATAACTCAAATAGTATTCTGTAACATAAATACTTTGAGAATAAAGATGACTTCCATGTTAAGTCCAGAGCATATACATTTTATTTAACGACGACTGCTAATTTGCTAAGTTCCCAAAATTTGGTCTCAAAATTACCTTAAGTCTTGCAAAACGTCCGAATGCACAATAAATATGAATATTTTTGACAATAATTTAAATTGAATGGAAAAAAAGTAAAATTTTTAAAAGAACTTTTCATATGAAAATACACTACTTATATTTCGGGAACTGGCAACACCATAATAAAGTTTGACATTTTTTAGCACAAACGTACTCACAACGTTTTGTTGTACAAGTGGTACTTGTTTTGTTTCCAGTGAGTTAAGAAAATCAATTAAGTCAAAAAATGGAAATTTCAGGAAAGGGTTTTCGTTGGATTACACAGGTTTACAAAAAAAAAATGTCATGGCGTTTTGACCGGACTATGTGTTTCCAAGGGACTTTGACGTCCTGAATCCAAATCCCGGGTCCGTTTTTTTCCAGAACGTCTGAGAAAAATATTTCAAGGTCATATGGAGGTCATGTGCCGTTTAGTGATATATTGGCTAAAACTCTGAAACCAAATTTTTATCATTGATTTTTTAGTCCTTAAAAAGAATATGTGATCAAAAAGGGTATCCCGGACCCAGTTTTGGAGATATAGCCATCGGAAGATCCGAATATATCTTCTATGAAAACCGCTATAAGTTGAAAACTCCTGGATGGATTTGTACAGTATTGGTGTTATATGAAAGGTATTTTGACAATCTATAAAAATGTATTGAGAATATTTTCCATCGGATTCATAGTTTTCGAGATATCAGCTTTTTTGAAATTTTGTGAAATTTTTCAATTACAAAAACAAATAAATCAACAACACCAGCAACAACAACAATAACAACAACAATAAAATACCTTTCATATGACACCAATATTTTCCAAATCCATTAAGGGGTTCCCAACTTATAGCGGTTTTCATAGAAGATGTATGTTCTGATCTTCCGATGGCTATATCTCTGAAACTAGGTCCGAGATACTGTTTTTGCTCACATATTCCTTTTAAGACCTAAGAACTCAATGATTAAAAATTAGTTTCAGAATTTTAGCGAACTTATCACTAAACGACACATGAACCCCATGTTGACCTCCATATGACATTGAACTCTTTTTCCTCAGACGTTCTGGAAAAAAACGGACCCCGGATTCGGATACAGGACGTCAAAGTCCCTTGGAAACACATAGTCTGATCAAAACGCCATGACACTTTTTTTTTTTTGTAAACCTGTGTTATTTTTCACAACTTTCGACGTGAATTATGTCAACAAGAACGTGTCGATGAACTCAGTTCTTTGTATGGCAATAAAACACCATCAAAACCCAAAGTATATGGTTGGTATAGTGAATTCAGAAGTGGTCGGAGTTTGGTCGCCGATGAATTCCGTGAAGGTCGTCCAAACTCGGTTGTTGTGCCACAAAACATCGATGCAGTGCATAAACTGATAATGAAAGAACGTCATGTGGCATATTGGAAATCCTTGCACATTAGTTCCATTCCAATACATTCGATTTTGCATGAACACAAAGGCTCGCATCGTTTGGTGTAAGGAAATGATTGAAAAACTCGAAAATAAGATCGTGACAGGTGACGAATCTTGAATATATGCGTATGAGCCGGAAATAAAACAGCAATTGACCTTGTGGGTATTCTAAGATGAGCTAAATCCAACAAAAGTTGTTCGTGGAAGAAGCACAGCGAAGCAAATGGTCGCCTGTTTCTTCGGCCAAATGGGTCATGTGGCCACTGTTCCACTTGAGCAACGTAGGACGGTAAATTTTTTTTTTTATTGAAACCAACGCTCAAGGGATGGCCCCTATAAATGCATAGCACTGTGTTGGTTTGAAGAAAGCAAATAGGTTAGAGGGAGGGGGGAAAGATGGAGTAGTGTTGGTGAACGTTTTTCTTGAATTTTTGAATGTCGTATCCTACTGGGAAAACAGTGACTGGGAGGTTGTTCCACAACTTAATCGTACTACCGAAGAACGAATTATCACGATAGTGAGATGTTCTGCTTGGCGCCGGTGTGACGCAAAAAAGATGGGCCGAATTGGACGCCCGAGTGCTTCGAGAGAAGATACGAACTGAGGAAACCAGGTCGCATATTGCTCTAGAGCACATCCTATTATAATATCTATAAAAAAGAGTTATACATCCTGCGTTACGTCGGTGCTCAAGGGTGTCAATTGAGGATGTAATATTTATGTCACCAATAAGTTTAAACACACGTCGCTGAACTCGGTCTAGCAGCTCTAAAGATGTTTTTGAAGCCCCGGCCCAAATGTGTGAATTGTATTCTAGTTTTGGACGAATATAGGTGAAGTAGACATTACGAAGATCATCAGGAGTGAAGTATTTCTTACACCGTTTCAAAAAACCTATACACTTGGCCGCTTCTTTCGACACATGAAACACATGATCAGTCCACTTTAAATCCGATTGAATCGATATGCCCAGAACGTCAAGAGATGGTGATCTTGTAATATCGACGCCAGCCATATTAAGGTGAGCAGAAGAGCAGTTTATTCGTCTGTGAGATAACAGACAACACTGGGTCTTGCTAGCATTGAAATCGACCCGATTAGCAAGACCCCACTCGGAAATTTTATTGGGATCATTTGAGAGTGTATTATACATATGGCGTCTTTTAATCTCAACCTCCGTAGAACTGGGGCGCTTTTTAAAGCCATATGAATAACAAATGTTACTATCATCCGCAAAGGAATAAATTGGGCTTGTAGTCGAAGACAAAAGGTCATCGTAAGGAAAAGAAAGGAAAAGTGTTGGAGAAAGGACAGAACCCTGGGGAGTTTTCAATGGAAGTGAAACCATCAACTACAACACGGATCAAACGGTTACTACAGAAACTCGTGATCCAAAGAGCAAAAGAATCACCGTCACCATATGCAATTAGTTTTGAAAACAGGGCGCGATGCCACACTCGATCAAAAGCCTTTGACATATCCAGAGCGATAACCATACTTTCGCCGAAAAGGTGAATGTATTGGTTCCATTTTTCAGTGAGGAACGCCATCAAATCACCAGTAGAGCGTCCTCTGCGGAAACCATATTGGCGATCACTGATTCTGAGTGGTACACGATTATTTGTTTGCCGGAAGTTTTCGGAGAAATTCGTAAAACCAACCCTCAAACACGAATCATTTTCCATCATGACAATGCGAGCTCTCACACATCTCGTGAAACAGGTGAATTTTTGAGAAGTCAAAACATCGAATTGATGACTCATCATAATTTGGCACCCAATAGCTTTATCTTGTTCCCGAACATCAAAGGTCAACAATTTACGAGCGCCGAAGAAGCAGTTGAAGCGTTCAAAAACCATGTTTTGGAGGTGTCTCAAGAGGAATGGGAAAACTGCTATGACAAATGGTTTGAACGTATGCAAAAGTGTATTGATCATCAAGGGGAATATTTTGAAAAGACGATAAAGCCATTTTCACTTAAAATTGTTTATTATTATTTGCTATTCCCGAAATATAAGTAGTGCCCAACGTATCCTGAATCAGTTTGATGTCATTATATGGTGATGATTACACTCGATACGGGCGCTTCCCCAGATGATGATGAAGGCATGGTGAGACATTACATGTACGTTTTATAGTACATCTGTCCAGAATATTTTGAATAATAGCTAAATGGTGGTACCAATACTAATTAATTTAATTTTAAATTTTGAAATGCTATTCAAGAAACATTAATTAGATTTTTTTTTTTTCTTTTTCATATAAAAATATTTGTAAAGCAAAATATTTAGATGAATTTCTAAAGAAATCCTCAAACTATGACTTCCGAAAATTTTCTTTTTTTCTTGGAATTTTAAAGCCGCAGCAATGGAAAAGAAAAGTTTTTCTTTATATAGGTATTCCTTTGCTGTTGCTACTGTAATACTTCTTCACATTTCTGCTCATTTTCCTTATCTCAGCCGTTTTGGTTGTCTTCCTATTTGTTGTTTTTGTTTGTATGTGCTTTTTTTTCGACTGACAGGCTGCTGAATAGACATTATTTAAATTTTTTTTTTTCTTATTCTCTTTCTAAGATTTCTGTTCGCATAATTTATGTTTCGTTTTGTTTTATTTTTATTCATTTCTCTTGTTTATACTCTACATATAAGTATATAATTTCCCTCTGTCTGTAGTTTTTTCCATTGCAAAATAAAATTTATGTCCGAATAGTAAAATAAAGAAGCAAGTAACAAAAAAAAAAAAAAAAACCTAAAATAAAAGTTTAAACAGCATGTACCACGCATTTTTTTAAAAGAAATTCAGGCTTCATAATACAAATAACGAAATTTGAGTATTTTTTTTTTTCTCCGCGTTTTTATTTTCCAACTTTTAATATTTTAAATTCCATTGCTTTATTTTTATGATTTAAGTAGAGCAACATTTAAAAAATGAAGTTAAAAATTATAAATGGCACACGAGCAGGAAAAAGGCTTAAATAAGATAAAAGTGTAGTAAAATGTAAGAATATTCCTCGAAATTATTTTTGTATTCTCTAAGAGAAAAATTCAATATTTTATGAATTTTTGCCTTTCAACCGTAATTAAAAATGATTCTACAGCATTTGCTCAAGAGTTTTCTATGCAAATGGTAAAGCCCTCTTGAAGACTTATGTTATTGTATGAAATTTCAGAAATAACCCAAGGCTTTACAATCCAAACAATCATAATTAGGATATCATATTGTATAATTTATAAGGGTTTCTCATAAATTTTCATATATATATTTTTTGCTCAAATCAGAGCAATTAAAAAAAAAAAACATCCTTGAATTGCTAAGATGGTCTTAATATTTAAAATGATTTTAAGTCAATACATGCAAATTGTTAATGTACATTCATAGCGTAGGCTTTTCCAAAGGTATTAGTAGAAGGTCATAAAATTGTGATATTCATAAACAAATGAACACAACAATGTAACTTATCTAGAAATAACTAAATAAATGTATATCCAAAAATATTTTCTATTTATAGTAGGCGCAGTAGGAGGATTTAATTACACAGACACTCAAAAAAAAAAAGTTGTCATTACACGATACTTCTTAAACGCAGTCTTATTAACTTTTTGACGTTGAATCGAACTGCATTCTCATAATTGTCAATATACCAGCAGAATTTCGAGATATCCCAGCTTCAAGTTGGAGAAAATGATAATTTCAGGATAATGGCGCTGCGATAGAAAAAGTTGATGTTCTTTTTTTTATAGCATCAAATAGCTACGCTCTTTCTTATCAAAATACACCTTCAAACTTTTCCACTAGGACTCTTACTTTCCGAGTTTTGATCCTCCATACAAAGGACGAAATCATATTAAGGAGTAAGATCGAAAAAATCTTAACCCATTCCCCGTCAGCACTTGTTTTTTTGAATTTGATGGTGAGTTTTTGTTTGGGGGGTAAAAGAAGGTTCCTGAGCTCAAATCCGGTTAGCTTTTTCAGCGACCACGCCCCATTTTTCCATGGTGCCCTGATGCCATATGGCATCACTGACGGGAACCTCTTAGCAAAAAATTTACTTTGAGTTTTATTTAAAATTCTATTTTTTACACGTATGCATACATTTTTTTTGAATAAAAATGGTAATTTAGCATACTAATCCGCGGTGGTGTGATATTTGATGAAACATCTAACGCATAAATCTACATCGCATCTTATGCACCTGTTTCAGAATTGGTTTTTGCACGGTCTATATTTGCATCTACTTACTTACGTCGATGACATTCACCAACGTAATGAGCGATTCCATCAAAACGTGAATTTTGATGCATTCGATTAGTTCCTTCCATACATTAATTATATGGTTCGACTGCCTTCAGACTTTCGATCATTATACGCTTCCATTCTGTTCTACAAAAGAGCGTAGCTATCGATTTTAGATCTCTTCCATGTGAAGTAGAAGCAACTAAAACGCAATTATTATCATTCCACTTTACAATGGCGATGTCGAATTCCTTGTTTTCTGCAAATTTGATATGCCCTCTTGGTTTTTTTTTTCATGATGTCTTTACAGGAAGTGGGCAGTTGCGTGGAATGTAATTTTTTTTTATGGTTCCCGTTATATTGTTGCCTAGGCTTTGAAACTGGGATTCCAGTTAATAAATTATCGAAGTAAAAGTGGAATAGGAGGGCGCGAAAGTCGTCAGGAAGAGCGTTGAGCATTTGTGAACAAAGTGAATATTACAATACTTTCCTCGGTAAATACCAAAGGACACCAAATACCCTCCAAGAGTGTTCAGACACCATGCAATGTATCTAAATCGTAAAAGTTTGGTTCGAATAAACTGTTTGCAGGAGAGCAGTCTGAAATACGGTATCATGGACTCATCAAATGATGCTCAGGGTGAAAGGGATCAATGTGTTTTTTCAGTGAAGAGTGAATAAAACGGCTTATTTGATTGAAACTATTTCGAGATATGCCAATAATGATCTTCACGATTGACTACAAACATTTTTACCAAAGATAAGCATAATCCCAAGTTAGATGCATCCACAATTATTTACAGCACATCTTCATAAAAAAAACGCCCGAAAAATTCATATGACACCCAGGCCCATTCACACGGGGTGGGTTTTTTGGTGTTCAAAGCCCCCCAGGTAGATATTTTCCCCATATAAATTATTAATGAATTGAATTATTGAAATAAATGGAAATTAATCTACCTCTAAACTTTACATAAGCGGTTCCCGCCAGTGATGCCATATAGCACACTTAAAATCTATTCAGGTTTATCACTTAGTGAGGAACAACTTTTGGAAAATTATAAATGCACTTTAGAAACTACTGTACTACTCTTCAATTTGGCATAATTACTTTTTTCAAAATCGAAATACAAATAAATAATTTTTTGCAAAAAATTTTCAAGAAAATCCAAATTGGTCCTACCAAAAGAATTGAAGGTTTGCCGTCAAACTGTTTCCAATGTTATTAAACAGTTTCAGGAGAATTTGACTATTGATAGGAAACCTGGTTCGGGAAGAAAACAAGGACTGCATGATATTGGGAAAGCCAAGAAAATTGAAAGCATATTGCAAAGATCCCCAAACGCATCTGTTAGAAAAGCTGACCGGTTAGCCTAGTGCGCTGACTATTTGGTGCGAAAAGTTAAAGCTAATGCAGGCTTGAAAAAATACAAAGTCCAAAAAGTTCCAGACGGGGATGCTGCAAAAAATTTAGACGCCAAAAGTAGGGCTCGGAAATTAAAATCGAATTTCATACAAAAATATTCATGTTGGATAATGGACGACGAAACGTATGTACTGGCAGATTTTACGCAGCTTCCGGGTCAAAATTTTTATGTTGCTGATGCTGGAAAAAATATCGAAGAACAATTAAGAATCCAAAAGCAGACAAAATTTCCTAAAAAATTCCTTGTATGGCAAGCTATATGAAGTTGCGGCAAAAAAAGCAAGTTATTTGTTACAGTAGGCTCTATAAATACCGAAATATACATCAAAGAATGTTTGAAAAAAAGAGTTCTTCCTTACATAAGAGAGCACAATGTGTCCACATATTTTTGGCCTGATTTGGCATCATGTCACTACGGCAAGAAAGCTCTGTAGTGGTACCAAACTAATAACACAGTTTTTGTACCAAGATAGGCCAATCCTCCAAATTGTCCGGAGCAAAGACCAGTGGAAAGATATTGGTCTCTTGTGAAAAGAAATTTAAAGAGCACAAAAAAGGTGTCCCAAAATATCAAAGATTTTAAAAGAAGATTGGCAAACTGTTCGAAAAAGGTGTCTGAAACAACTATCAAATCTCTAATGGAAGGCTTACCAAAAAAAGTCCAAGAGTTCATGAATAGTGGCTAGAACAATAAAAGTAATATTTTTCTGTAATTTGTAAAATATTATCAATTAAATAAAAAATAATCAAGACTATAAGTTAAGATTTTTTCGATCTCAGTCCTTAGTATAGAAAAACCGATTTATGGCCAAAATACACTTAAAATGAGTTAAAATCTGCTGCAGGGTATGAAAAGTATTAGTGCCAAGGGAAGGGCTATGAAAAAAAAAAAAAAAAAAAAAAAAATGGGCGATGCCCTACCCCCAGCGTCGAAAAGTAAATAAGAATGCAATTTTATTTTTTGTTTTGAGTGCCTATTGTATGCTGATATGGAGTATTGGTAAAAATAATAATAAATAATAGACTTTATATATCATAAAGTTAAAATAAATATCAGAAATATTCCATATATTTTATGTATGTATTCTTCTAAATGTAATCATTTACAATGATTTTTATTTCTTCCTGCGATTTTCCTGATTATCGAATTTTTCTGTCGAACTCAGAACCTTTTTCAGTTGACTTTCAGGCATAGCCATGATTTTTTTCATTTGACTTTGCTGTTTAGCTTTCCTAATAGGCTCACTACCTACTGAAATATTCTTAGAAGTAAATGCATTTCAATTTGGACCTTTCCGAAAATACGCTTTGCTCTAAGAAGATAAATTAAATTTACAATGTGTTATTCTGATTTTTGCATTGATAATTTTTTGCAGAACACTTTTTGATCCACCTGGGTGAAAATATTCTCCAAAAATATTCTAAAAAAATTTTACTTAGGCCCGATGTAAAAAAATACCTTCCGGATGGTGGCAACCCTAAATGGTAGCGCACGTGGATCAACGACTCATGATAAACACAACATTAAAGAACTTAAAAAATGCATAACTTAATAACCGTAGAAGGTATTACAATTTCGAAGGTTGGTAAATAACACAGGAAAACACTGATTCTGCGGCATAAGTTTTCGCAGACAATTTCAAGTAATCATGACCTACTGAATACGAAAATAATATCTGATTTGCTGAATTGACTCTAGTTCTTCAAATATCTTTGCTTAAAAGTGCAAAAATAACTGTTTTGAGGCATATTTGAAGTAGTATAACACTTACAGTGGACAGTGTAATAAGTTTTTGCTAGTGAAATCGATTTGGCGTGACCTTTCTCATTAAACTTTACCCCTTAATTTTTCCGATTAGATCCTTATTTTCCAAGTAATCAACCATTGAAGCAATGGTATTTCAGCTCCATACAAAGGACTGATTTTTTTTGTGCGGCCTTAGTTTTTTGAGTTAATCCAGATTCACTGAGGTTATTTAATACTAAGTGTTTGATTTGTTTGTCTGGATAGACTCTAGTCCTCCAGAAATCCTTGCTCGAAAGAGCAAAAATAGCTGTTTTGCTTGTATGGAGTTGAAATGGGTGATAACTTAGAAAGTAAGGATCTAATTGGAAAAGTTAAAATGTAAGATTTAATGAGGAAGGTTATGGCTTTTTGATGACGTTAACAAAAATTAATTACATTGTTTACTGTGAGTGTTATACTTCTTCTAATATGCCTTAAAATAACTATTTTTGCACTTTTAAGCAAGGATTTCTGGACAACTACATAGAGTCAATCTTGACAAATAAATTATATCCTAGGTATTGCATGACCTTGGTGAATCTGAATTTACTCACAAAATTGATGCTGCAGAAATAAAATATTTTTTTGTCGTCTTTGTAATTATAGTCAAATTTACTTTTAAATAAAAATATTAAAAAAAAAACAAAAAGGGTGCTCAAAGCCCCCAATTGGCTTTAAAAAAGAAAAAAAAAAAGCTTTTTTACCACTTAAAATAAATTTTTTTTTCAGTGTATTTTTTTTTTTCAAAAAGCTCATATCTTTCTGAACTAACCCTGATAACTTCATTTAAATCAAATAAAAATTGTAGCTAGCGTAGCATGTCTCAAAACCAGAGTGTGTTACCAACTAACAATTTGGCAATTTTTCACAACAGACGGCGCTAGTGAGCCTTATCATTTATTTATCATGGCGATTCTGTTCAGATAGTTTATCCGTGACCGATAGCACAATCGCTTAAGCACTACGTTTTCTTTCATTAGAAAACCGGAGTCACGGGTTCGAGTACGGTTTCTGGCAAGATTTAACTAAAACTGATCTGATGAGGCTATATACATGTTTATATATGAAAATATATAAATATGTATGTGGAAGTAGCCGAAACATATGTAATCAATTTCCATGTTAACAATTGCTGGCGTCTGTTGTTGAAAAATTGCAAAAATTACTGTTTAATTAGTTCAATATAAAATTATCAAAAAGCCGAGGAGTTATAAATTTTCAAACATGTGAGTGTATCTTAAAGTTGGATCTGTTTTCATATGGCTGCAATCTTGGATTTTTTCAGAATTTCGAAAAATCATTTTACCACAGTTATACGTATGTTAAATACTAACTTTTCACCAATTTTCATAAAAATCGGAGAGGTCAACCCAAATCTTAATCGATTACGCAAAGATTGACCCAGGTTGAATAAAGCATACTATGTATATACAAAATCACATCTTATCCTTCTTTACGCAAGCCTACCTCACCATCTCTGAAGCAAACAATACATTATTTTAAACGCATGTTTAAGCCATAATTTCTGTTGCCAATTTTCGAAATGTCAACCAAAATTTATAAAATGTACTCCAACATTTTTCAAATATATATACTATAGCTTCATGAAATTAAGCAAATGTACTAAATAAAAAAAAAAAAAAACAACCGCTTACTGTTGACAATTAAAGCGGGCTCACCCAAAATAGCTGAAAAAGAAAAAAAAAATAAAATTCTAGAACAAAAATCGTTATAGCAGAAAATGAAATCGTTGAAGCCAAAATGGCACCAAACGGATGAGTTGTCGGTCGCCAACAGTGGTGGTGTTAAACTACTTGGGTTGCTCTAACACTGGTAACAACTGATTCATGCTGTGGCCAAAAATAACATGCGAAAGCTGAATAGAAGAACAAAAAAAAAAAAAAAAAATATGCGAGTACTTCAAAAGCGGAAATGGCAACAACCAAATGGACTCCAAAAAAAAAAAAAAAAACACATATACCATAATAAAAATACCCGACATAATGTTCGTCTGTTTTATTTTGTATGTATGAGTGTGCACAGAAAAAAAAAGTTTTTTTTTTTTTGCTGCTGTTTTTGTGAGTGTAGCGAAAGTTTATACTTTTCTGTCGTATATGTATGTCTATTACATTGTCTCTATACGTAAATATGTATGAAATATACATATCTTTATGTAGCAGATTTTTCTGTTTGCAATATATTTGTGTCTAGGTTTGTGCCATTTGTTTGTTTACACACACATACACATGTATATATTTAATAAATAAAACTGAGAACATGAATTTAAGGACTGCTGCTGCATTAATGGCCCACACTCAATCTATTTTGAGTTCTTTTTGGTCCATCATATTTTCTTTTTTTTTATATACTGACACTTGTAAGCGCTGCTTTATTGCAACACTTAATTTTACTTATTTAGGTCATATACTGTTATAGGCTTTATAAATAAAAGAATAGTAAAAATGCTGCTTTAAAGAATTAAGTATAAATACAATGGGCACAAATATACCTAACCTATTATGACTCTTTATAATTTAATGAGCTGGGTGTTGGATTTGGTTGTATGAGAATTAAGTTCTGAATTGCAATAAATTACAAAAATTTTTACAGTTTTGTTCAATAGAATTAGCATTCTACTGTGCATTTATCTGACTTTTTGCAGATGATTACTAAGTAGCTCCTATTTCCCACTTATTTTCTTAATAAAAATTTTGTGAAAAAGATAAAAGTTTCTCTAATATATAAATTGAGGTACATTTTCAATTCTAGGAAATAGTCGCAACGTTTATTTTATCATGCTGAACTTGGTTATGTAAAAAAATAAAAGCAAGGTTTTTTTACAATTTTTATTTATGTCCTTTCTGCAATTAATTTCATAAATTTCTTCCTTATTTTTTATACTTTAATGAATTCCCTAATGCATTAAAATTGATATTCTATGTAAGCACTTACCAATCGCACAGTCCATTCACTTGAATCATATAAAAATTTTGATGTTAAACAATAAAACTAAATTAAGTAATAAGCAATTTGTTAAAACAATCAGATAGAATAATAATGGCTACCCTGCGGGTAAGCGGTCAGAATACGCCCGAGGTAAGCATGCCTGTCGTATGAGGCGACTAAAAGCGGGTGACCAGCCAGGGTGTGGAAGGGCGTAGAGTTGGACAGCGTTGCGCCTTGAAAGAAAACCCACAGTGCCCGTAACTGGCACTAGCAAGGCGAGTCGATGCCGCCCTAAAATAAGCATCTTGTCAAAGTCAAAATCCTGAAGCGTCTGTCCCAGAGTGGGCGCCTCCCAGGTCAGCGTCTGTTCCATATTGGGCGGCTGAAATTAAAAGTGAATTTGGCCACTATATTTGCAGCGCTTACCGGATCCAGCTTTAAGCTTATAACTTACTGCGTGGGGCGTTGCCGAGAAGATTATACTAATGAAGCATGGATCGAAAAACGATGGAAAATAACTCTCCAAGTGGTACCCACCAGAGTGTGGTTAATCCACTTGCCTCGGCGCATGCACATCGGATTTGGAGGTGCAAGAAACATGCATAGTTAGGAATGATTCTCCTATAACTGGAACCAATATGGTTTCTCAAAATTTTAAAATCCTTTCGTTGGCCCTATGCTCCTCCAAGGAGTTAAAGGAGAATACATACATACATATATCTAGAATTGTACTACAGATATTTTCTCAAGTTCGCTAAAAAAAATATATTCACTTAATCGAATGAAAACTGTTTCAAGATATTGTAGTGGTTCATTTTCATTTTAACTTGCGATCAAAATATCATCTACATAAGTGAATACAAAATCCAAACCAAAAAAATACTTCATTTATAAAGCGTTGAAAAGTGTGTGCACTATTTCTCAAACCAATGACTTTTTATTTTGTTGCATTATCAATTACACTAGTTTAGAAATATTAAAAAAAAGAAATGATTGGTGGCGATAAAGGGTTAAATTTCAAGGCTGTTTCACGAACAGCTACAAGTCAAAGTTAGCCTTTGATGAATCGAACGATTTTTTTGAAAAAGGGGTGCACATAAGCACCGTGGCACTAAAATTCGGTAAAATTTTGCACTTTACCACCGTTTTCACTCATGTGACATAGAGAGGGAGGGGGATGTCAAAAGTAAAAATTTTTGCGGAAAAAAAATAGTTTATAAAAATTTTTTCATGATGGATTTAGAATCAAGGTATTAGTCTAAAAATATATTGCATGTCAAAAAATAAAATAATTTTTATAGCGCTGTAGAATATGGGTTAAATGGCGATTATGTAAAGAAGATAAGAAAGGATAGTGATTAAATATGAAAACACAAAAATATTTTTCGTGGTTTTTCTTTTAACCAACTCAGCAAATTTTTGTTAGTCCCTTCGTATGTATGAAAATCTAAGCTTAAGAATTAGACAACACTTTTTAAAAAGAACAAATGAGGAGATATTTTTCAAAAGGGCTTATAACCAAAACGAGGCAAAAGTTATGTCATAATATTAGTTCTTTGTCATAAGTTAATAAAATTGGATCCTGTTTTCACAAAAAGTTTACCCGATAGCGTGAAATTAATGATATTTAGTTAAAAAAATCATATCTATCAAATAACCGATTATTATGCAAATAATGTGTATGACATTACTTTTGCCTCGTTTTGGTTATAAGCCCTTTTGAAAAATCACTCCTCAAATATATTCAAATTATATCTGTAAGAGCATATGTTGGTTTTAAATTATTTATGGTCTGAATTTCGAAATTTTGTTTGAATCATATAGCAATAACATCAATAACTAAAAGAATGTCACAAAAATACAAAAATATAAGTCCATGTAATGAGAATATCAATAAATTAGCGTATTTATATGAGTATTGTATTGTACGTATGTATTCTTATATATGTAAAGAAAATCAATAGTTTCTTATGTTTCAGATAGAGTAAACTTTGGCTCTTAATTAAAGGAGTTAAAAATATAATTAGGTACACGACGAGCATATTAAGAGGTGCAAAACTTTTATATTTATCTCTTCAAAGAAAAGAGTGAAATTAGAAACTCTTGCATTTTACAAGAATATTGTACCCTTTATAATCATACCGCATAGAAACTATATTTTGTGCAACATATATAGGCAGTAATTTAACATGGTTTGTAATTTTAAAGCAATGCAGTTTCAAGTTCAAGGATATGACGTACATTAAAAGCATACTAACTTACGAATTTTTAGAACTCAATTTGATTCCAATGATTAATTTGAACTCTTCTCGGGTTTGCGTTGTGACGTTGTTGATAGAAAACTATTCAGAAGAAGTTTTTAGTGTGTATGATACAATACTTAACATAAAACATTAATTTCTTAGGAATTCTTGATAATCGCAATCGTTATTTGTATTTGTATATCAATTTGTCATAATTATTTGTAAGGAAATGATTGGAAAGATTTATATGAAAGTTCTAGTTTTGCAAATATATGACTAAAATTTCAATTTAAACTTTCTAATTTTTCAACTAAAAAGTGGTTAAACTTTGTCCGAATTCGATTTTTGTATCTTCAGATGTGTCATGATACATGCATTTTTACTATTTTAGTACTCCGGTATCATTTCACAATAAATAAATAACAACAATAAACTATTTCATGTCTAGAAAACTGCAAAATATTGCGTTTAATGTCATTTTTTCATGCATAAAATTTGAGGACGTAAAACTATGGCTTTTTTATGCAATTCAAATCAAAAAGAAAATCAATAGTTATTCAGATTACAGAAAGAGTAAACTTTGTTTCTTAATTAACGAAGCTAGAAATATAATTAGGTTTGCGACGAGCATACTAATGAAAGAGAAACTTTTCTGGTTAACTCTTCAAAGAAAAAAGGAAGATTAGACACTCTTGTATAAAAATAACAAAACAGTGCAAAGTTCGAGTTTGTATGAAGAGTTTGCTCATTCTACATTATTATTTAATTCTTTATATTCGTAAGACATGAATATATTATAGTATCGCATTCATATGGATTTGGTGCAATATAATCACTTGGATTGGCTTATAATTTTTTCAGTGGAATACTTTTAAGAACTGAATTTTGGAGGATTTGTTTTTTAAAAAAGTTTAATTTTAGTATCAGAAAGTATTTCTAAAAAAATATATATATGTGGGTTCACTCTTTTATTTCATTCTTATATCAATGAAGACACTTTTGTTTAATTTAAAGTAAGAACAGTTTTATTTATATACATAGTTTTAATATTGAACAGTTATTTAAGTTAAATAAAATGAATTTAACAACAGTTTCAGTTTTAATTTTAAGTTCAACAATGCTTCTTTTATCTCACGTCCGTTCACTATAACTTTCTACACCAACTGCTCAACTTCAACTGTTCGTTCGTAAGTTTTTTAAATCTTATGCTTCGTCATTTGTTCGTTCAATTTTGTATTGTCAATGTTGTCTGCTTGTCATCTCAATTAGTGTTGTTCCCTATCTTTCAGCTAATGTTGCCGGTTAATTCAAAGTTGTATTCGTCCGTCTTGTTCAAATCCCACATAACAAGTCATTCAATAAGTCCGTAGGATGACACAAAGATGGCGCTTTTCATATGATTTTTATTTAGTACTAACCTTCAAATGATATGTGTATAAATATGACAGCAATCGAACTATTGATTCGTGAGTTATAGCATTTTGTGTAAAGCAACTTTTGTAAGTGAAAAAAAAAAAATGGAAAAAAGTGAATTTTAAATATAATAATATTAAATACATCGAAACTTTTGAGTGCTACCTAGTTCCTTTTTTTACGATTTTGAGCATTTTGTATTCTTGTGGGCTTCTATACCGAGTGCAAAATTATGGGACGTCGCAATACTACCCAAATACCAAAATATTTGAAAACTCAAAAAAAATAATCCTATTCTCTTTATTTAAATTTTTTAAGAGCACAATTGTGCTATCTCCACTTTTTTGTTTGTTTAAGAAAGTTTTTTTTTTTACTTTGTACCTTTTTAGGTTACCGGACATAGTCCCAACGGACATAATCCCCACTTCGTAAATGGGGATTATGTCCAAAAACTTTTCGGTCATAATACCCATTTTGGTCTTGGGGGTTATGTCCGCAAATTTTTCGGACATAATACCAATAGGGGTTATGTCCGAAAAATTTAATTCAATTCAATTCAATTTTAATTCAATTTATTTAAATATAATAACAAATATAAGTACAATAAGAAATAAGTTCTTTTATAGCACAAAGAAATATATCTGGGTTTAAACTTCAATTTTGAGAAAAAAGGAAGAAAATAGAAAGAGAAAAAAATAATAAAGAGAAGAGAGAAAGATAAAAAAAAGAAAGAAAAATGTGTTTAGAGATGAAAAAATATATGAAATAGAAAAATGGTTTTTATTTTATTTTTTTAATTAGAGAAATATTCAAGAGCGGCAAGCCTAAATCTTTTTGCTGTAATAGTTGATCTTAGATGAACTGGCAGTGAATTCCAGAGTCTGATAGCATTGACAAAAAAGAGTCTTGTTGAGTTTAGATAATTAATACTTGGTAAGATCAAAACATTGCTCCTTGCTGAGTGACTGAATATTAACTTTTCAAATAAATACAATGGGGTTTTTAAATGAATAAGCTTATGTAGAAACAAGCAGTTTCTAAAATTAAGATAGTTCAATATATCACAGCCAAGGATACTTTTTTTGAACTGTGATATATGATCAAACTTCCTCAACCCATAAACATAACGTGTTGCATGATTAAACGCAATTTCTAATTTGAGTTTAGAACTAGAATCCAGTTTACTATACACTACATCAGAGTACGTTATGATGGGAACAATTAACTGTACCACAAGCTTTCGTCTAGTTTCAAGTGGTGTAAAATCAGCCGATATTCTCAATTTTCTCAATGTAAAGAAAATTTTTCTTACGACATTGTTAATGTGGTCGGTGCATGATAGTGTGGTATTTATGTGGAAGCCAAGGCTTATAGCATGGTTGATTAACTTAAGTTTTTTTTCACCTATAAATAGCGAAGGAATATCGTGAGAATCTAATTCATCTTTATAAATCGGCAAAACGTATGATTTTGAGGCGTTGAGCTCAAGTCTGTTACAAATAGCCCATGTGTTAATGCGATCTAGATCCTCATTTAGTCTACAACTCAGATCCTCCATCAAACCAGTACGACGAGACAAGTAAAGTTGTACATCATCAGCATAAGCATGTAAAGACGCATACCTACAAACTGCAAAAATATCATTGATAAACATAGAGAATAGTAGAGGCCCAAGGATGGACCCCTGGGGTACTCCACTACAAACCATCTTATATTGCGAGTACTGTTCCTTCACTTTAACTCTTTGTACACGATTCGATAAATAGCTACTAAGTAGTTTAGTGCTATTTACACCGAAGCCATACAAATATTTCAACTTCTGGCACAATAAAAAATGATTGACAGAGTCAAAAGCTTTCGAGAAATCAAGCAAGCATAAAAGAGTTACTAGTCCTTCGTCAAACTTGCATCTTATATCATCAAGCACTTTCACGGTGGCGGTTGAGCAGCTATGTCCAGCTCGAAAACCAGATTGAAGAGGAGACATGAGTTTACAAATGGTTAAGAATTCTAGTATTTGATCTGCCATAAGAGCTTCACATATTTTGGACAGAGAAGACAATAAGCTAATAGGCCTGAAATCATTAGCAGCACTTGCTGAAGGTTTTTTTGCAATTGGCACTACAATAGCGATTTTCCAGGAATGGGGAAATGAAGATGTCGTTAAACAGTGATTTATAATGTGTGTTAATGGACTCAGAATATACGGCATAATTAGCTTAATAAATTTAAGCGAGATTCCATCTTCTCCTATGGCATTCGATTTTATTTTTAAGATACTTTTTTTAACATCATTTTCACAAACGGTTTTGAACTCAAAAGTTTGAGGAGTAGCAGTGCCAGATGTATCTACATAGTTTCTGGCAAGGGTCGTCGATGTATGTGAGAGAAAATATTCATTGAGTTCATTCGGATCAACAAGACATTCAGCAGAGCATTCGTCACCGAAGCAGAAATTTTTTAGATTTCTCCATAAAACTTTCGATGGAAGTGTTGTTTTCAACTTAGTGGAGCAGAACCTTTTCTTAGACTGCCTAGTTATCAAGATTGATTCATTTCTAGCATATCTAAACCTTTCCCAATTTTCAGGTGTTGGATTTCTTTTCCAGACTTTATGCATTTTATTACGTTTTTTTATAGCCCTTTGCACATTAGAATTAAACCATGGGCAAGATTTATTTTTAATAACAACCGTTTTTATTGGTACATGTTTGACATAGAGGGAATTAACAGCGTTGGTGAACAGATTAAGTTTATCATCGACATTTTCACTGTACCACACGTGATTCCATAACGTAAGATCAAGATCACGAACAAGGGCTGGAAGGTCAATTGACTTAAAATCATGATACGAGAAAGTATTCGAACATGCATTACGCGAGATATTTATGTTCAGTGTACAGAATATTAAGTCATGGTCAGATACAAAATACAGTTGATCAAATAATAGGACAGAAGACAAATCCGAGACGATGAAGTAATCTAAAAGACTAGGGCATGTATTAAACGAGAAGCGTGTGGGTACAGAATCGTTCACAACTGACATCCCAACTGATGCCACATTATCATATAAAGATTTCGACAGACTATCTTTGCATAGAAGATTTACATTAAAATCTCCACAGATAACAAAAAAATTGAAATCAATAGCAAGATTAGACAATTCAGAGAAAAACGGATTCAAGCTACTACATTTACTGGGATTATAAACACAAGACACTAGCAATTTAGTAGAATTATCTGATATACAAATATTCAAAAACTCAACACTGCTATTAGATTTACTGACAAGTTTCGCGTTTAAATTATTTCTATAGTATATGGCAACGCCACCCCCTCTTTTGTCAGGTCTGTCGTTTCGAAGTAGTTTAAAATTATTCACATTATACACAGCGTCACTCACATTGCTGAGAAACCAGGTTTCAGATACACATATCACGTCAATTGACGAATCCTCAAAAACGAATTTAATATAATCCAATTTACTTGAATTGAGGCTTCTTGCATTAAAATGCACAATTTTGAGCCCAGAGTGCTGCGCACAAAGAACGTTTAGCATTATTTTGTTACCTTCGTCAATGCCATTACAGACAGTGCCATTGCTAGGATCGGACATAACAGAAGAAATTATAACAAAAAGAAATAGGCAAAGACCGTAAATTATTTAAGCTAGATAACCATCTTAATTTAGAAAAATTTGTAAGTACTAAAGAATAAAAAAGTATTGAAAGAAATAAAAGGAAAAGAAAGGAATATTTCAAAATAATGACAATTATAAAACTTAAAATAACCATAAATATACTTAATACTAAAAGTCGGCAACCCTTAAACATTTTTATTTTTATTTTGGACTGCGCTCAATCGCAACTATACTATTAAGTTGAGTGGGATGATCAACCTCATAAGTATCGCCATCATCGAATCTCTTGACAAAGACAAACCCTCTCCTTGCATATGCTGAGACAAGCTTCTTACTGCGCTTTAGTTTTATTGCATCTTGCAACACCTGCCGACTGCGCTTGGTTAAGCTTTCGTTGAGAAAACAGCTATCGTTTGAATTAATACCGACATCATTAAGAGAGAGTTCTTTTTTATTAGTCTTTGACTTTCGGTATACAGTAGCTGAGTGAAGAAGGGCATCTCTTGCATTGGTAGTCGCAAATTTCATAATAATCGGCGCTTTTGAGTTTACAGACCCAGCAACATTACTTTTTGCACGAAAAACACTCAACAGTTGAGGGGGTCTACAGCCGATAGTGAAGCACAACTTGTTTAAAAGAGCAGAGAGATTTTCTTCTTTGAACTCCGGTATACCAAAGAGCACAGCGTCAGCAGCAACTTCTTTTTGTTCTAACACATATAATTGTTTTTGGACATCAGCAACTTCTACTCTCAGATCAGCAATTTCAGAAATTTCTTCTTCAATTTTATCAATACGCTCGACTGTATTAATTAACTTAACGTTAGCTTCATCAAATTTCGCCAACCAGATTTTTTCGAGCTCTCCAATTTTTTCGTCTATTTTCTTATAAAATTCTTCACGCAACTTACTCACTTCTAGTTTAATACATTCCGTGAGAATTCCGTTTTGCTTGGCCAGGCGAGCATCCAATGCTTCTATGGTGAGAGAACCCTTTGAGTTGTTGCTGGACGGTGAGTCACTTTTCGTTGGTGTCATTTCTGAGAGATTACTTTTTATACTTCGAGTCAAAACCATTGAGTATGTTTGAAAACAAATAAAAATCGCGGGAACGATTGCACTCTTTTTTTTTTTATGATTTGCAGTTTTCAACAGAAGGCAAAAACAAGTGAAACAATTTTTAATTTCAATTTTTTTTTTTTATACAGTTTATTTCGATTCTTTGCAGTTTCTTGCATTTAGCCTTTGCAGAATCATATATGCAAATTATTTACCACGTTCGAGCAATTATCGAGAGCAATTTAAGGTTTGAAAATTAAATATAGTAATGCGACAAAAAATACACGTCTATTCGCTACGATTCATGTTCATGTATTAAGATTGAACAAAATTTTTGCAATAATCCATTTAAAAAATTTATATAGTTTTGGATTTTACAGACTGATCCGCGGCCGGAGGCTGCCGCGAAGCCGGTGTTGGAATTTTAGGAGATTTAAATCCTGAGCTGCGGCCGCAGGCCGCCCACTTACCCCTACTCTTATGTTATATTACTGTGGCTAGCAAACTAGGTGTTGGATATATTATATACTGATCAGCGGCTGAAGGCCGCCGCGGAAATGGTATTGGAATTTTTGGGAGTTGTAAATCCTGAGCTGCGGCTGTTGTCAATAACAAAATATCGTTATGGGGACTATGTCCGTTTTTTCCTGGGGATTATGTCCGAAACACTTGCGAACATAATCCCCATTATAGAAATGGGGACTATGTCCGAATTATTGGTGGAAATAATCTCCATTTCGTGAATGGAGATTATGTCCGTGGGGATTATGTCACTGCACCCCTTTTTACCTCAACTTTTGACCTAAAGTTCTAAGTTACTGTTTTTTTTTTCACATCAAACCTTAGCATAACTCCTATAGCTCCAATGTTTCATTAAATGCAATAGTAAACTTGTTTTACTTATACGAGAAGTGCCACATTCACTGGTAATTTTTCTAACTTTTATGGTAAAGATACCATACTTTAAGTGAACATCCTATAATAGACCGATTCCTTCACAAATTTTTCAAAATTTTCAGTTGGGTTCTCAGATTTCTACAAAAATTTGCAGAGCTGTACTAAGTGGTTAGTATATATACCTCTCATTCAGTGGCAGATCTTAGTAATTTGCCGCTCTAGGCACTTATTTTTTGCCGCCCCCTTCAGATTTTTTTATAGTAAAAGGAACTTATAATAAAAACAAAAAAATAGGTTACATTAACACTTTAATGATTTGTATGTTTAAATGCATCGTTTATTCATACATCAAAAAATTTTTCGTCTAATTTTGTTAAGTGCAAATTGGTGAATAATAAATATCTTCGCAATCTTTTTCAAGCAAAATATCTTTTTCTATTGTTAAAATAGCAATTTAATTTTTGACTCGCCTTAAAACAGAGAAAGACATTTCAGCAGTGGAATTGGAAATTGGTGTACATACGCACATTGTACACGCAATGTCAATATTTGGGAATAATGTACAGAGATCATTTCTCCGAAGAATTTGACGCAAATCCTGATGCAAATTTTGTATTAAAGCTTTTTCAGCACAATAAGACTTGAACTGGAGAAGTTCGTCACTGAATGACTAAATCTTCAGGAAAACTTTTTCGTAATAGTTCAGCTTTTTGGCGTAGTCCATTGTTTCCCAAGGTTGCCATATCAATTAGACCGCCAAATTTTTCCAGAGCCTTCACATATGACACAGGCCTTATTTTTAAATCACAGATCAACTGATTTAAAATTACATTGAATGTAGAAATTCTGAAATTATCGCTGCCACAAGTTTCCTCATCTCATGTTACACCAAACTGCAATGCACACGTTCTTTTTCTTGTAGAAAGTGTTTTGTATTCCTTAATGACAGATATCTCCAGAGCTTTTTTTTCGTAAAGATCAAATTCGTCACGAGTAGCTTGAATTATACTGATTAGGCCATCGTACAGTTCAACCACTTTTCCCAGGTTTGTTTTGACATCTTGCAAGATCGTGCTAACGGCGTTAATTTTTTTAATACAAAATTCCATATACACAAAAGAAATGATGTTTCTAATTTATTTCTTATACCTTGAGCTTCACATCGTACTTTACTTTTTTCCTTGGAATCATTTTCAATGGCTTCAAGAGCTTTGTATATTTTGGGTAAATGTTAACAGAGAACACGAACCGCATAACCATGAGTGATAAGAGTGCTTAAGCTTATAATCATTTGGTCTTGTAGAAGAATATATATTTCAATCACTCATTTTGCCTCCCCTACAGTCCATTTTGCATTTGATAAGAGTTCTTGAGCTTATAGTTCTTTGGTCTTACAGAACAATATCTTTTTCAATCACTCATTTTGCCGCCCCCTACAGTCCATTTTGCATTTGATAAGAGTTCTTGAGCTTATAGTTCTTTGGTCACTCATTTTACCGCCCTGGGCATTGAGTAAACTTTACTTAAATATCTTTTACATTTGTCTTAATTAAACCGAATGATACACTACATGGTTGTTTTTAATCGGTTAAATCGCACATTCGTATTGCTTAAATAGTCCCAAATTTAAATGTTTTCAAAGTACCATTTAGGTAAAATAAAATCAAGTTCAATACTTAAGTTATAATAACTTTTTTTTTATCACTCCGAAAATTTGCCGCCCCGCAAAATCTGCCGCCTTAGGCATGTGCTTTCTGGCGCCTTAGGGTTAATCCGCCACTGCTCTCATTATAAGTTTTGCGGAAATTTTTTTTTTTTTTTAAGTAATGAGCATGGAACTTCAGAGTGTCAAAATAGTGTTTTTGCGAAAAATTAATGCAATTTTTTTTCATTGTGATTGTGTCAAAAATAAATTTTTTAAAATTTTTTTTTTCTGATTTTTGAAGCATTTAAAATGTTGTTTTGATTTCCATTTTTAAACTTGGAAGATTTACAAAAAAACGGTAATTTTTTGAAAAATCTTAATGAACTCAGCTTTATTGAATGGTCTATACTATCCAGAACCGATATCTGGAACAATAAACAGGTAATAAGGTAGAAATTCTAAAGAAGATCAAAAGCTCTACAACCTTTCTTCCAAGTTATTTTGATAACTGTTAAAAGAAAAGTATTTATATCTTTGCAGCATGAAAAAAAAAAAAAAAAAATTAAATAAAAACTTCACCGCTAGGTATATGTATATGACTCAAAGCTGTTGCTTCTCTTGTGCTATTTTATGAACCAGTGTTCCAGATATAAAATCATAAGATTAGTGAAAGGTTTTTTTTATAGAAATGTTGTCTCATATTAACACTTGCTACTTCAAATGTAAACCATAATAAATAATATAAAATACGGATGTTTTAAAAATTGTATTTTTCTTAAATCGTATAAATACACATAGAACTGTATTAGTGCAAAGACAAAATATGAGGTACCTTCTTTAACTCGAATAATTTGATAACAAAGTGTTAACAATCTTCATAAAAATTCCCATGTGTTATTATTGCGCCTTTTACGCATAAAACTGTCAATAAAAGAAACCAGAAAATATAAAAAAGGAACAAATTTCCTGTAAAGGATACCGTCATAAATACTTATGTTGCTCCAAATGAACTTAATGTGAAAACTTTTATATGTATTCAAAATTTTATGTTACGTGACTATGTAAAATTTTGTGTAAAAAAATGTGTTAAAATAAATTCACTATAAATATACTTATTTTAAAAGGAAAAAAAAAAATTCTTTTCTGAAACAGAGTTAACATTTTGCTTTTCTTATGAATGAATATTGGTATGCTAAACAAAAAAATCACAATAGTTAATTTTTTGTATTTAAGTAGAAGTTTTATAGAGATTTTTAGTCTTTTTTGTATGTACAATAGACAGACAGACAATGAGAATGGCAGATATACATACTGCACTATGTCCCTTTCTATGCAAAAGATGAAGAAGAACTAACTGAATACAAGTTCATATTCTAGGTTCAGAGCATAAAAATATCACTGAAAAAATATTTGTGATTTGTTTTGTGAAAACACACCTAACATGTGCAAAATCCAATTTGGAAATTTTCACTGTTTTAAGTAAATTATTAGATGATCCTTCCAATGGTTTCACCAATAAAAATTTTAAAATATTTTTTGACCTTGAAAATTTCCTTTTCAATGAGTCCCAAATGACAAACTTGCGCAAAAATCAAAAGAAAAAAAAAACTTAAACGCATTTTTTTCGAAAACTTATTTTCACAAGTTAGGCATGTTTTCACAAAACAAGCCACAATTCGAAATCACCAAGGTTGCAGATCTTAAGATTAATCTTATGGCAAAATAAATCACAATCACTTATCATCATCTGTATTTTATCAACCCTTTAATGGTGCAAGCACAGAATTCATCATTTTCTGTGTTATATTGTTATATTTCGACAGAGCTTTTACTAAAAATAATCATTTTGGGAACGTTTTTGAAAAGCTGATGAAATGGCCAAAAAATACTTAAGTATAATTTCTTTTTGCTTAATATAATGGCAAAGTGTAAACTTATCAATAATACATTAAAAAATAAATAAAAAAATTATGCAAACAAAATCTTTCTATTTCAACCCCAAACAGCTATTTTTGATCTTTTGAGCAAGGATTTCTGGAGATCTAGAGTCAATTCAGACAATCAAACTATACCTTAAGTATTTAATAACATCATTTAATCTGGATTAACTCAAAAAACTAAGACCGCAAAAAAAATTCCTTTGTATTGAGTTGAAAAACAATTACTTCAATGGCTGATTCCTCGGAAAGTAAGAACCTAATCGGAAAAGTTAAAAGTTAAAGGTTACGCCTTTTCGATTTTATTAACAAAAATTTATTACACTGTCTACTATAAGTTTTATACTACATCAAATATGCTTAAAACAGCTATATTTTCTGTTTTAAAGAAAAATATTTTTAGAACTAGAATCAATTCGGCGAATCTGATACCTATTATAACTGTAAATATAAAGCACGTTTTTAATTGCAATCGTCATTCCGGGAACAGTCATTCCCGGAACGTTTATATGATATGATGAAACGTTCCCGGAATGACGGTTAACAGTTTTTCAGTAAATAACTTTGTGCACATTTTCTCAAATGCACTTCAAGATTAAAATTTTTTGCATAGCAAAGCAAAGCAATTAAATAATTCCTTGTCTTGTTATATATCATGACTTGATCATTTCCAGAAACGTTACTTAAATAAGGTTTAACCCAAGCATTTTAGATATCTTTCTAAAAAATACCGTAGTCACATTCAAAAGCCTTAGTTCTTTGCATGTACAATAAATTTCAATATAAAAGTCATTAAAATTGTTTTGTATCCTAAATTGTACAATTAAAACAAAACAATTTGAATGTTTTGTTGTATTTATTTACCCTTATTAACCCTTTCAGGTCCAACGGGACATATTTGTGCCATTAAAGTTTTGCAATGTAAGAACCACATTTTCTTTGTAGTTGGAGCCAGATAGGTCTTCGTCGAAAAGAAGATATTCAAGTGCGTCACAAAAATTGAGCTTTATATTCTCAGGACCTCACAGGGTGATTCCAAATCCAAAAATTTTTATTTTCTTAAAACTGATTTTCAGTAGATTTTATCTCGAATACTGTCACGCAAACGATACGAAGCGTCTAAGTGGCAAGTGTAGCAGACTTTAAGCTATTAAAAGTTGTCAAGATATTTTTGATTCACCGGTTTATTTTCCTTTAGGGTGCTAAGATTAAACGGAACACCCGTGTCTCTTTGGTCCTTAAAGGTAAAAAATTAGGTATTTTTTTTTTTTTTTCGTTAAATTTCTTATTTTTGCTTTTTTGTTGCATAAAATACTGACAAAAATAAATTTATTTGATAAATATTAAAGAAAAAAGCTATATAGAATTCATTTATGGTGAATTTTGAATCAAATTTTGTTAATTTGTGTCGCAAAAATAGTCCAGCCAAACTATGAAGGTAAGCATAACTAATTTTGTTGAACATGACCCGATTTTGATCGGACACAGCTCATTTTGTTCGTAATAAAATTGGAATACAAACCAACACATTGGATTTATGCCTTTTTGCCTTCTTTTCTTTTAATCTCCCATAAAGCTCTCGTAAACCTATTAAATCCATAAAACTGTTTAACATATGTAGGGTAGAATGGGGTTAAACAACCACTTTTGTGTTTGGCACTCAGTAAAAACTGTAAAAACTTTGTTTATGATAATAATTTGAAAATTTCAACTGTTCCTGGTTTTATGAACCATTTGTTACAAAATTCGTACGAAAATTTTTTTTTCAAACTTGCATTGTTTATTCGGTATTTGCATTTGAACAAAAAATGCGAACCAGCATTGTTATTTTAAGTGTTTCTTTCGTCAGAACTCAGGTTATAACACACGTGTGGTAGTGGAACTTTTTGCCAAAGTTGCGTTGTATCGATTACTATCTACTGTACCAACGGTCGTTCGATTCGACTTTATTAAAAAAAATCAGAGGCAATTGGTTGTTTAACCCCGTGGTGATTTAATCCCGTTCTACCCTACTTAAAAATGTAAAATAATGCTATCGAGGTGATTTTCAGAGTAATTGAATCTGAATATAATGTTGGAAAACTAAAAGATTCAAAATGGCGCCAGAAAATTGTGCATATCCTCCACGCCACCTAAAAAAAATGTTAACCTTCTCTTTAAACTTTTCAGGACCAATGAGACATTTGCATCTCATCGTTTTTTCCACACTTGGAATTAAAAAACTTAAGTTTTGAAAACATATTTGAATAGAAATGTTAAAATTTTGAACTGAACGACGTGTCAAAATGGATCGATCCTCACATTTTTTCGGGAAATTATATAAATGGGGGTTTTTCCCGTGAAGTACGAAGCAAAAAATTTTGACATTTCCAATTTATGTAGTATTTGATAACACTACATTACAAATAATTAATATGTGTGTGTAACATTTTGCAGATCATATTTTCTAAGCTAATTTGAGGTTGCTGAGTCCGAAAATTGCATTTATTTTTTTTTCCTAGGGGCCGTTCTCGAGAAAATCGACCTTTTCGATTTTTGAGATAATAGCTCTATTTTTTCGAACATATTTTGAGAAACCCAACTTCAATCGAGTATGTTTTTACACTATTACATAGAAAAATTCTTAAACTTCCAACGAATGTACCAATATCTAAGATCGAATTCAAATTGGCTGATTTATAAAGGGTGTTTTTTTTAGAGGTATAGAACTTCGAATTGAAATAAAACACAAGAAAATCGTTTTAATGTCCATCAATTTGGCTTTATTGGAAGGATAATTTTATGCCATTAATATGATTTCGGGCATGTGGCCGCCGCGGCTGGCTCGAATAAAGCCAATTCTACAGGTCCAATTTTCAACCACTTTTTCGAGCATATGGGGCCGTATGTCGGCAATAACGCCACGAATGTTAGCTTTCAAGTCCCCTAAAGTTTCTGGTTTGTTGGCGTAGACGAGCGACTTCACATATCCCCAAAGAAAATAATCCAATGGTGTCAAATCTCACGATCTTGGTGGCCAATTGACAGGTCCATTCCGCGAAATAATGCGCTCATCGAATGTTTCCTTCAATAAATCGATTGTGACGTGCGCTGTGTGGCATGTAGCGCCGTTTTGTTGGAACTACAACTCATCCACATTCATGCCATCCAATTCGGGAACAAAATAGTCGGTTATCATGGCTCTATACCGGTCTCCATTAACGGTAACTGACTCTCCAGCATTATTTCGGAAGAAGTATGGCCCAATGACTCCACCAGCCCATAGAGCACACCAAACAGTCAGTTTTTGTGGATGTAATGGCGTCTCAAGGGTCTCATGTGGATTCTCTTCACTCCAAATGCGTTGACGTAGCCATTCAACCAAAAATGAGCCTCATCACTGAACACAATTTTGCGATGAAAATCAGCATCGAGATCAATCTCATTTTCAGCCCATACACCAAAATCACGACGCATTGCATGGTCTCGCGGCTTTAATTCTTGCACAAGCTGGATCTTGTAAGGTCGCAAGCCAAGATCTTTGCGCAAAATCTTCCATAAAGTTGATGGAGAAAGCTCCAATTGCTGTGCACGGTGGCGAATCGATTCATTCGGGTCCTCTTCAACATTTTGCTCTACAGCGGCAATTGTTTCTTCGGTGCGCACTGTTCGACGTCTCTGCGGATGCGTATTATCACATAGAGTAAACGTAGTGCGAAAACGACCCATGGATAACCGAATTAATTGCTCTGATGGACGATTATGTCGACCATAAAATGGACGGAGCTTGCGGTAAACTTCGCGAACTGAACCATTATTTTCGAAATAAATTTGCACGATTTGCAAGCGTTGTTCTTTTGTCAACCTGTTCATGATGAAATGGCAAACCAAACTGAACATAAATGACATTAGAGTTGCCATATTTGACCACAAAATGCCAGTTTTATCTCTATTCGAAAAACAAACCTCTAAAAAAAAACACCTTTTAGAAACGAAAAGTCAATTTTTATAGTAGTTTTTCACACTTTCTCGTATTTAAGCCAAATTAAACACGGTTTTTTTTGCCAGTAGCTTATACAAATACATATTTTTGAATCATTTTTTAAAAAGTTATTAAGGTTTTAGTGAAATAAGACCATTTCGATTTTTCATAGAAAAAATGAATTTTTTCAACAAAAATTAAAAAATAATTTGTGTTTTCTATGAAAATCGAAATGGTCTTATTTCACTATAACTTTAATAACTTTTTAAAAAATGATCCGATTTTGCTAAAATTGAACTCCAAACATTTGCAATTAAATACACTATTGAACTAAAATATAAAAAAAAATAAATGCGATTTTCGGACTCAGTGACCTCAAATTAGTTTAAAAAAAGTGTCTGCAAAATGTTACATTTTGGCTGTTGTCTAGTGTTATCTTATACCTTTATGTGTCTTCGACCCAAATACAAAATATTTTTTAAATACAAAGGCTGCTTAACGAGCTATAGGACTTAACAAATTTGACTAATCGGCAGGAATGCGTTACTTTGAAACAAATTTTTAACATCCTCTAACTTGTAAGCCAGACTTTATGCTTTACAAATATTTTGTATCTGAATCGAGGACATATATAGGTATAACATAATCAAATATTGCTGAAATCGGAAACATACAAATTTTTTACCTGGATTTACATAATTTCCCGGAAAAATTGGGAGGAAACATTTTGATATGCTGTTCAGGGCAAAATTCTCAATCGATTGGTATAGGTTTCATGAAGTTTGGAATCAGTGCCAGACTCATATTTTTAGCCAGTATCTCATTTGACTAGTCCATTTAAGGTAATTTTTAATGATATGGTCTGTGTTGGAAAAAAATTTGTGGAGTTTTCGAAATTTTTGCACTCACTTTACACTTCTCGCGTGCATTTAGAGTGAAATATTTATTCGTTATTGGTTACAGCTAATTAAGTAATGACCCAAGTAAAACTTTGCTAGCTAAGTAAAATAAATGAGCTAAATAAGTTAGCATAATTTTCGCAATATTCACTTAAAATTTAATTTTCAGCTAAAAAAAAAATTTTGTATGAAGTTGTGTTGAAACGTTATTTCACTTAAGGTTTAACTAAGCATTGTAAAATAGCTTCACCTTGTAATGTTTTAAGAAAAGTTGATTGATTGTAATCTGAAAAGCTTATACCTAAGCAAAAGCTGAAACAAATGATATTGTAATAAATCCTACCTTAAAAAGTTGAAACAGCATAGACCAAAATAATTTCAGTAGATCCCTTTATATTTTTTGAGAAAAGTGTGTAATCCATAAGCAGTATATTTTTTATATAATTTGATAAATTATGATATTTCTTCTTGTTTCTTTTAAAGCACAATTTTTGTTATAATTTTTTTTTTCACTTTCTCTCAGCACAAGTAATTTATTTTGCCATTAGGTACAAAGTTTTCTTACGATTTTCTTCGTCACTTGCACTTACACTTTGACATTGAGAATTTTCCACATTTCTACACTTTAAGATTTAACATGGCGAGCGCCTACGCATAGGCACCAAAATAAAATAAAGAAAAATGCAAACACAGTGACACAGACGACGACAAACACACAAACGTTGTAGCGGTACAATGAATGAGTGCCGTTGACACCAGCACAACTACCACAACAGAACAGTAATGATGACGACGAAGACGACAACGCTAGCGACAACAACAACACAAATACCGTTAAAAGATGGCGTAAATTCAATTTGCTGTTGCTGTGACTGTGTGCGTTGCTGTTGTTTTGCTTTATCTACAGAAGACTACAACTCAGATGTTTTTAGTATTATTTTGCTTTTAACTATTTGTTGTAGTTGTTGGTTTTTGCTTGTGTGGTTGTTGTATATACTTTCGTTTTGTTGTTGTTCACACTAAGGTTCCTTTTTTCGTTATAAACTTTTTCTTTTACCTTCACGCGTCAAATTGAATTTTCCTTTTTATGTGCCTACGATTCGCACTTAATAGATAACACATACACACAGGCACAGTCAGTCAGTAACGCAGTAAAAGCATAAAAAGCAAAGTGAATAAAAGCAAATAAGTAGCACAGCAAAGGACGAAAAAAAAAAAAAGAATAAAGTTGATTTCGTCAAAGTAAAAAAGTCACGTTGCTGATTCTTTCAATTTTACTTTTGTTTGCTGCGTTCCGTACTCGTCCCTATTGATTACTCATATGACATTTTGAAAATCATCCAACAGAGCACGCAGCAAATGCAGCATGCTGTATGACACACGTTTCGGTTGTAAAACAAATGTTACACTTTCACTGTTGATTTAGATTCTGTTGGAAATTTGCTTCTTCAAAAAAAGTACGAATGCGTTTTTGATGCTACGCTACTGATATGTGACGTTCTTCCTAGCACGTTTTCTGTAGCCTACTTTAAGGCGTACGCGAGTTTTATACAAACTCTTAAGTGTCGTATATTGGGTATTTCATTATTGATAAATTATTTTATTTTTTTCTCATACCACACGCTCCTTTGCGCGTACTGTTATTATCTTACAATTTAAAAGCACTAAATTTTGTTTTCGTAACCATTAAGCGGGGGGTGCTGGGGCGTGCAAAAGTTGTTGTTGTATACCTTTTTAATGGCGCTCAACATTTATGACCCAATTTTAATGTGGCAGCGGTAAGACGACGTAGCAAATGCGCACACTTTAGTGAGAAAAGGGTTTCTGAAATTAAATTTTATTTATTTTTCTTTTTTTCTTTTAGATGTTATCCATTCAATGGCCATAAGTAAAATATGTTGTTTTTAATATTTTTCTCGAAATGGTCCTTTTAAAAGTGGCCAAATATTTTTATTTTTCACGTTTAGTTGTCATAAATTTTCACTTTTCGGCAGTTGTTTTCCAGCGCTAATGTTTTGCTGCTGTTTATTTTTTATCTGCATACATATCTCAGAGGTTATAAAAAGTGTCATTCATAATTTTTTTTTTTAATGCGCAGCCCTAAAAGCAGGCTATGTAATTTGCATAATAAATTTTATTTATTTACTTTTGAATGAAGGAATGTTTTCATTTGACACCCTTTTACTGTATGTAGCTAGCAATTTTGTAAGCTTATCAAAAGAAAGTGATAGATTTTACTGCCTAAAAATAGGCTACATTTTGTGTTTTGCAGTCACGCGCTATTACCACACACAAATGGAATTATTTTTGTCGTGAATGCCTGTTTTTCGTAAGAACTTGCTAATTTTGTTTTACTTAAATATTTTTATTCAGCGCACAAAAGTATGCTTAACTTTTCTACATCAATTTAATGTTTAGCCAAGCAAGTATGCCAAAAAGTAGGCAACGTTTTTTTACATTTCTTTCTTTCTTTACAACACCGTGCTGTAGTACACAAATAAAACACACGAATTTTCACGTTTAACACCGCAACGTCGTCGTGTGCTCACCGGGCAACAGTTTAAATGAAACTAGTTGCCATGATGTCACGAACACGATGTCGTTTTGTGTTTCCGAAAAGGATGCTGCTACCAGCGCACGATTGAAATGCGAACACGAGGGCAAGCAAGTATATTTTTTGCATACACGCGTAATGTATGTGAAAGCTTTAATTCCGAAAAGTATGCTCAACATTGTTGATGTAGTGCAACGCCTGAAAATATGCCATGACATATAAACTCTGCTTTGTACATACAAACATACATATCTACTTACATAAGGTAAGTCGAAAATTCTTTGATGTTGCTTTAACGCCTAAAAGTAGGCATTTTTATTAAACTTCTCTGCGCTTCTCCAAAGCTAAATGTTAGCTAAGCAAATGAGTATTGCGAAGAAAACAACTAATTTGAGAACTCCTAAAAATATGCTTCATTAATAACACATCCAATATCTCTGCCTCTCTCTTTCTCTCACTGCGACACATACTCTTAAATTGATTTTCGTTTAGAATAACGCTCTTTCGGACTTTTTTTACAAAACATGTGCATTTTGCCGGGTCACATTATCACGCATGCGCCTCTTTGCCACACGCTCTCATAAATTCAAAACAAAATCTGCTATTTATCTGAACGCTGTAAAGTATGCAAGGAATTTACCTTTGCAGCTAAAAGACATTTTGTTGAATGAAATGAAATTTGTGTTTTTCGAAAGCTTTTGGTTTTTTTGCTGTGTGTGTGTGTGCGTGTTACAATTTGTACCTCTTCATTTTTGTTTTCTATCGCTTTGTCTTTTCTCTTGTTTGTTTTCCTTTGTACGTATTTGCGTCTCTGGGTTATACAATAACAATACGACGCGCTTTTCTGTATGTCACGTTGCATGACTGTCTGTCGAACTGTGTTTTTTTTTTTTTTTTTTGTTTTTGTTTTAATTTTCATGTTTGTTTTTTGCTTTGCTTTTATTTACTTTGCTGACCACTGCAGCAGTTGGTAAGTTGCATTAGAAAAAACTTCAGAGAAATTCATTTTGTCAAATTTTTTCACAATAAAGCTGCTCCGGAAATTATGCAATGTCATTTTTGTAATTTGGTCAGCACTACATGAGACAGTGACATGGTTCCGAGTTAGATTTGGCTTTTATTTACATTTATTTTGTATTTTCAACAGCATTCTTAACAGATAAGGGAATAATGTTTTCACAAAGCAAATACTAAGAATTTTGAGTATATGAAGCAAAATACGCCAAGTGTACCAGGCTTAAATTTTTTTGTCTCGGATTTTGCCAAAATTTGACAATATGGTAGTTTCGGTGTGCAAGAACAATAATCCGGGAGGATTTGGTCCTAGTACCATTTGTTTTTAAAATACAGGGTGTTGAAGTTTGCGCTTTTAGTAATTTTCATGAAAAGGGTGTTTTTTCAAAAATTTATACCTTACACCAAAGTTGATAAATTGATATATATAAGTATGTGGACCCATTTATTTTGATGTGTTCTTTTTATAAAAAAATATTACTTGGTGAAAAAAATTTTTTTTAACCAAAATTTCTTACAATTAAAAATACTTTTCAATTTTTTTTTAAAAAACCCCCCTCAACCCATTAATGCCCACTGTTTCATATACGTAACGGCATTGCCGTTATTTTAAAATGCCAGTTACATGTTACAGACGCATTCTTTTTCATGTTAAGCCATCACAAAACAATGAAAATAGATCAGTGTGCGTTATGAAATGCATATTGGGTCAGTAGTTTTTTCACTTCGTCGTGTGCCATTGTTTATGTTAAGTGAAAAATGTTTAGATGAAGAAACCCTTGATATGGTGACAAGCAAACGGTTGAAGGAATAAACTACAAAGCATGATATTTTAGGTGTGAAAATTCAAATGCTTTGTGAGCGGATTTTTTACTGGAAAAATGTTGTTCCATATAAGACCCTCGCACAATGGGGGATTGTGGCCATACATAGGTAAAATTTTAAAGTGCTATGGATTTAAAAAAATTTTACGCCAATCGTCAGATGATGCTTAGGGACGGAAAAAAAAGCTATAAAAGTTTAAAATTTTGTTTTGGTTTAGCAACACAGTGAGCCCAATTTTGGACTTTAAACAGCAAAAATGCTCTACAGAACTTTTAAAATTAGGAACTGCTGGATAAATACTCTAGTTAATTTGTTTAATGCCCGATCCACTAATGTAGCATATCGTTAGAAAGTATATTGTTTCTACTTTGTTAAAAATATATTTTTTTTTTTGCCGATTTTATGTGAATTATAGTGATTTTTCAAATGTTTAAAAAAAAATGGTAAAAATGGAAAAATTGGATACTTTGACATTAAAAAAAAAATACATATTCTGATTTTCATTATTTTTCAATATAATATGTGGCCTAGTATGCTTAATCGAAATGCAAAGTCCCTACTGCTTTTTTTGACTGGACAAAATAAGTTGACATTTTTGAACCCTATTTTTAAATCGTTTGCATCGAAATATATCAAAATAGCATTTTGTCATAAAGAACAAGCATTTAACTTTTAAAAAAACATTTGTTTGAGTTTCTATGTATGATAGGTGAATAATGGTGATTTTTCGAAAATTTAAGCTCAAAAAGCCAAAATCGATAAATTTTACAAACTTTGACATTAAAAAAAAAATACATATTTTGATTTTCATTATTTTTCAATATAATATGTGGCCAAGTATGCATAATCGAAATACCTACTGCTTTTTTTGAGAACTTTTTTTTCTATGCATTTTTTCCTGTAGCAGTTTTTGAGAAAAAAAAATATTTTTATTTCTTTACATTCTGCAACATTTTACAATATATTTATCAATTTTAAGCTAACATTCTTCTTAAATTCCAAAAAAAAAAATTTAAGAGAAGGATGACAGGTAAGGGGTATATTTCCTCCTTTTAATCCCACTTGGGACTCACCCTTTCTTAAAATAAGCTAAGAGCATATTGAAGGCTATACAAAAAACATTATAATCGGTATAATATGCCCACTTCTGTGCATAAAGTTTTAATTCACGGAAGCGAAATCATACAAGCACTTCAAATACCAATTGGTAGTCTTTCCGAAGAAGCTCAGGAAGCATCAAACAAAATTTTTAAAAGCGCTAAGTTACACAACAGCAGATTGTGCTCTAGAGTAGCAAACAACGAAGACGTTTTGCATTACATGCTGATCTCTTCTGATCCGATTATTAGCCAAATCCGAGTAAAACGTGATAAAAAATATAAAGAGTTATCACCAGAAGCTCAAGAGCTGTTGCAATTAAATGAAAAAACTGATTAAAATAAATTTAAAACAATGAAATAACTTAATATTTTCCTTTTTCTATTATTGTATACATTAGTTTCGACTTGATTGTGTCCTCCTTTTTTGATTTGATCGCCAATTTGAGCCAAAAGATAGTTTTTATGAAAATAATAAATGAAATGTTTAAAGGGCGTGACAACGCTTACTTTTTTAGTGGACATTATTTGTCATAATATCTTTAACATATTTGCTAAACATCATCAATCTGCATTAAAGGTTTTCGGAGATATTGATAAGTTAATTTTTTGGTAGGCGTGGCACTGCCCATTTTTCTAGTGCGGATTATTTGTTCTGATAGTCTTTTCATATGTACCAAATAATATCTATCTTCGTCAAATATTTTCAGAAATATGATGAATTTTTTTTTTTGAAGGCATGATACCGCCCATTTGTCCGGTGAACATTATTTGTCCTGATGATTTTTACACATTTACCAAATCTCATTTATCTGCGTCAAAGAGTTTCGGTGATATGATTAGTCAATTTTTTGGGAGGCGTGGCACCGCCCACTTTTTTAGTATATAGCTTAGCCTTTTTTTGTACTAGCATAATATAAAAACTTCTTTAAAATCGGTTACTTAGTTTCCGAGTTAATAAGGAACAGATACACAAACAAACAAAATCTATTTTTTATAAAGTAGATTTTCGTTTATTCCTCATAACTTGAAAACTATAAAAAAAAGCGCAAAATTTTTAACATTTTTGAAATTAGCGGGGTCAAGTTATTGAAAATTGATACCCATTTTGAAAAAAAATTCGGACCACGCCCCAACTTTGTCCGTTGACTGATTTTGCTCATATTCACAGATTTTTATTATTTTAATGTAAAAAACATCTGTACCAAATTTCAATAGCATAGCTCTATTATTACTATATATGACCGCCGTTCCATACAAACCCTCCCATTGTGCGTCGCTTCGACACACTACAAAATCACAAAAAATTTTTTCTTCAATTTTCATTCATTTTGTACGGAAAACACATCTTTTGAAATTGCTGTTTATATATTTGATGGTTTGGAATATCTGTTGAATTATTTACAAAGGATTCGGTTTGTTTTTTTTTTTTTTTTTGGAATATAAAATTGCATGAATTACAGGACTATTTACAGTCCTTATTAGCTGATGAATCCGAAGAAGAAAAATGTAGCTATGTACAATATACATACATACAGCAACAGAGGTAGGTTACGGTTCTGCAGAAGGTGATCCAAATGAAGATGAAGGAGACACCATTACTGACTTGTAACACATTTAGCTTTTTACATCAATTAGTAGAAATTGAGTTCGTTCCGGGCCCATATCGAACCTTAACCGCCAAAAAGACACAACCGACAAAAAACAAATATTACAGTAGAAAATTTTTTTAAATTTTCTTTGCATACATTGTAGTGCAAAAGTCAAAATTGCTTTTGCTATAACTTCATAATGGTGCTAGTTATCGATTTCTATCAGAAAACAGAAATCTAAAATCGTATCGGTTAAGTCTTTTTGGCGGTTAGGGCTCAATATTATGATGGTACTGGAAAAGGAACAGCGGATATGGAAATTGTTCAATATGATGATACAAATGCCCAAACAAATTTGACATCTTTCCATGTGGCACATAATTCCACCTGTTCCATGGCGTTTTGTTGGCTTAACAATCGACATTCCAACATCAGTTCCTCAACTGAAGAATAAATTAGAATGGTCATGGGGTCCGTTTTATGCTTTTTAACCGATTTTTCCAGCTATAAATTATTTAGATTATTCAGCAAAAGCTCAGCTTTTTTGTGACATTTTATAATTTTTAATAAAATTGGCTAAAAAAAATAAAAAATTTATTTCGTACCAAAAAAACTCACACATATTCCTTAGATGATTCTTACCATTTTATGCGTTTTGCACTTTTTTCGTAAGATGCCATGTTTTTCGCTACTACTGATAAAAGACTTGCATGGCCTCACTATATTGTTTATAACTTTTGAAACAATATCGATTACCCAAATTTTTTTCTTTGATATAGTTCTTACACTTGTGAAGAGTGCTCACATATCTATATATATAAAAATTAAATGGTGTCCGGATGTAGCTTATGAACGCGGAAACTACAAAGCCGATTTACATAATTTTTTTTTTTAAATTGTTTGTAATGGTCTGTAGAAGGTTCTTAAGGGGGTGGGATGCCACTGACGGGAACGGAGGTTGCACTCCCATACGAAAAAATACAAAAATTGCTATATCTCTACAGTTATACTTACAAGCTATGATTATAAAAGTTGATGAACTTATGCATAATGTACATATTTACCATTCACCATGCAAAACTTGGGAGATATTGGGTGTAGGAGAATTGCATCCACTTTTCAAAAAATACACATATCGCAGATATCTTTATAAAACTTGGTAGGGGAATGTCGTCAGGGTTGGGCCACTTTTTAATTGTCCTCCGTATCTTTTTTATATATTTGAATAATACCAAATTATTTGTTTTATTTAAAAGTGCGGACCTTTATATACCTTTAGCGCAACTCGCTGCGATTTCGGAAAAAGGAGTTATTGACGAAACTAAAAAAAAAAAAAGTAGTCAGAGTTGCGCCATTGTAGTCAGGGTTGGGCCACCACCAAATATCGATGAAATATGTACTAAAATAGTGTGTAATGAATATTTATGAAACTTTTTATTGTTTTTTATTCGATTATACAAAATTCCGATGAAAAATGTCCACAATAACATTAACCTGAATCGCAATTTGGGCAAACATAGAAAATTTTTGTGAGATTGACACTTCAAGTGCACGTCTCGCTTGCATTCAATGCATGCGATTGAATTATTTCGACTCGGACTTTTTTAGGCGTTTTTTACTCTTCGCGGTTCTCTGGGGAGGTTAAGAACGTGCTTTTCATCGGGCGGTGCCCCCGATTGGATTTCACTGTTCGCGCGGCCGCTTGCAGAGGCCCGACCAATGACAAATCCGCAGAAAGGGTGGACTTATGCGACGAAGAAGTCGAACTCTGAGAAGAAGTCGATAGTTCCTCGTGCGTTTCACTCGTTGCTTTCTCGTACTTGCCCACAGAACTCGCTACTTTTCCGTTCGTATCAACTCTGAGGGTATCCAAAACTGTAATGTTAATGTTCTGTGTTCCGAAAAACCGATTCAGTGATGTTATTTTACTGATTCGAAATAAAAATTGATGTGGCCCAACCCTGACTACTCGAGTAGCCCAACCCTGACGACAAGCGTGTTTTCGACCGCTCAATACTACATGTGAACAGGTTAGCGAATCGAATTTTCTCTTTGGGAATTTGATCATTGTTCACCCCTGAATGGATATATATACTTACTTTTTCGGTGGCATTGTTCTTTTCCAAGTTTCGAGTAATTCTTCGCTACTATTACAAAATTTATTGAACTATCAAAAACTACACGAAGGCACAAAAATTTTTACTGACAATCCCGGTGACAAAGTTTTCTAGAATAGAGAACAATAATTCGACGCTATAACACAGATGGCAGCAAGTGGCATGCACGAGAAATAGCAGTGGCCCAACCCTGACAGCGGCCCAACCCTGACGACATTCCCCTACATACATGAATAATCTATCTACCATTTACTTTGAAAAACTTGGGCGGAGGGGTGAGAAGGGGGAGTTGCATCCTTCATACAAAAAATATATAAAATGCTATACCTCTGTACATATGGGAGCTATGATTACAAAACATGGATCCATAAAAACCTTGGTGATAGGAAGAGAGGGACGACGGAGATGCATGGGACTTCGTACGTAAGGGCATCGAGAATGGGCGAACGAAAACGCAACCAGGCCAGCAAGTTTTTTATAATTTTCTTAGAGACGGAGAAACTGTTATTATTTTTTGTTCCTATTTGAAACAGGGATTATCAATAATGAATGAAAACTTTTGGTCCAATATACCAAAAATACCATTTTATTCTATTACCGTCTATGCTTAATGTCTTAGAAAAATTTTGTTTTACAAGATCCTTACTAGTCGCTACGTAACATTATTTTTTGAAAGCATTTTTATACCCTACAGCCAGGGTATATTCACTTTGTCCTTCCGTTTGTAACGCAGAGAAGGAGGCGTGGCAGATATAGAAAAGTATATATATTCTTGATCAGCGTCACCTCCTGAGTCGATATAACCATGTCCGTCTGTCTGGCTGGCTGTGTGTTGAAATACACTTTTTGGAAAAACTGAGGAAGATAATTCAAAAATTTTGTACACTGCCTCCGTCGCCAAAGCTAACTCGGGGGACTGAAAATGAGCAAAATCGGTCAACGGACACGCCTACCGCCCATACAAAAAATATATTCAAAATGCAATTTTAGGAGTATTTTTCACGACAATGCAACCACAATACGCATAAATACTAAAAATTGTAAGCGCAAGCTTTGAAAAAAACTGAGCGAGTTCGGACAAGAGGGCGTGGCACCTCCCATATAAGCAAATGCTTAAAAAACGCTATAATGAAAGCGTTTTTTGAGATATTCGAACCAAATTTGACTTAGACACTAAGAATCATAAATTAAAGCTCTCAACAAAAATTAGGTGAAATCGGACAAGGGGGCGTGGCACCTCCCACGTAAGCAAAAGTTTCAAAATGTTATACTGAAAGAGATTATTTTTTTCACTCAAATACTATAAATGCACGCTCTAAGCTAAAACTAGACGAACTCGGACAAGAGGGCGTGGCACCTGCTATATAAGCAAAAGCTTCAAAACGCTTTACTGAAAAAGTTTTTCACTCAGTCGCTAAAAACTATAAATGCAAGCTCTGAACAAAAACTGGGTGAACTCGGACAAGAGGGCGGTGCTACTCCCATATGAGCAAAATTTGAAAAATACTGCAGTGTAGGGTATTTAATGTTTGGCCAGGCCAAATTTTACACCCTAACTAGTTTACGTTTAATTTCTTAACTGGCGCACTTGAGTATTTTTATCCTATAGCAACATTTTTTGAATTATCAGGAGTAGATATCTTCAGTGTTGGTGAAGTCATTTCAAAAATTACATTGACGTTTCATGTTAGGTAGTAAACACAATTCAATTAAACTATATAACGACTATAACCATTCTTACGGTTTAGCTCTAGTTTATAAACTATACAAGTACAAAAGAAAAAGCAACTTCAAAACAATTTCCTCTTAATTCACTATGAGTAGCATTTAATTAATACGGAAAATATGTCTTGTTTTTAGGGTCCGACCGAAGGTCACTTTTTGGCCGAAGCCGATAAATCGGTTTTTTATAACCTTTGGCCGAAGCCGAAGGTTCATTCATTTTATATTTTTATACTCTACTCTCAGGGTTTATTCAATTTGTAGCACTATATGCTATTTAGTTTTCTTCAGGCCAAATATAACACACTTAGCGCCGATTTTGCATTGTTCGGATAAGCCTTAGCTGAAAAAGATCTTGAGAGGTGAGATATCGGGTGCAAAAGATCGAGAAAATCACCTTTTGGCAAAATTTTTTTCCTAATTTGATCCACGTTTTTTAAGCTCAGAAAATTTCATAAAAACAATTGCATAAGTTGTTTTCGTACAGTTTATATCCTATTTAAATTTATTTTCCTGACCCTTAGAACCCGATCTCTCTCGAAGGCACAAGTTCTCACGGTTTTACTAAAACAGAAGTTCATACCTACTATTGGAAGACCAAAAAATTACCCTTTATATACGGTATCCCACAAAGGCACCACCCCTCTAAAATAGAGCGGCCATTTATCAACCGACTTTGTTATGCAAAGGCTCGAAATTTTTGCAATGAAATATGTTACTGATATAAAATATAAAAAATATTAACTCTTTGATTTTTTGGTCCGGATAGGAGGTTATTGAGAGATACCCTTATTTAAATGGCTTATAACTCGGAAAGACGAAATCGAATTGAAAGTAGAGCGTTTAGGGTGATCTTATCTATCCTATCTCAAAACAATGATTTTTGCACTTTTGTGTAAGAATAACTCAGGATTCTGGCATAATAGGAAAAGACAAAGTTCAGATTCGTAATAAGAAAGTTCCAATCTACTACATACAAGCGGCTATCATTTTGTTTAAATGTAATTTTTTTAAATCAACAAGTTCCTTTATGCTTGAAGTTACAAATATTCGGCTTCGGCCAAAACTTCGGCTTCGAATGTGGGGCCGAAGGTGTTTTTTTGGCCAAAGGTAGCCAAAGCCGAAGCCGAAGCGGATTAATCGGTCGAACACTACTTGTTTTTAACACTTTTGCAGTAGAAAACACTCAATGAGTTAGAAAAAAAGCGTAGTATTTCATGAAATGTAGAATTTTGATCGAACTGAGTAGTGGAATAGGCAATAAAGGTGTATTTTTTTGTGTTTTTATGTAAACTTTTGAATCCCGAATGTCTCGAAAACCAAAGTAAATCTTTTAAAATTGTGTTAAATCTTTAAATTTAGCATACCCAAGTTAATTTAGCTTACTAGCCAGGACCCATCAATGTCAAAAATAAAAAAAAATATTTCCAATTTCGTAATCGGTAACATAAAATATGAATTTAAAAACTCTTACTTATGCTTTAAGCATGATATAACTGAAAATGTAGTAAGTTGTAGATGTATTGTACCGTTTTTTAATTAAATTTAGTTCAATCATTTTCGACATCTGCTTCTGAATATGGATAATATACAGCGCGAGAAATTGACTTTCAAATGAACACCTGATATGGATAATTTGAAAATGTTTTCCAAATTAAATTCAGATTGCAATTGAAGCGCCACTTAGTAATAATTTTCTTATGTCAGCTTTAAATACAACTACCGTGTCTTTTTATTAAATCTCCCACAACAATCGAGGTTTTATGTCCTTTTCTCTCAAACCAAAAGATTTCACTCTCTACTTAAATTGCCGTTTAATTGAAACATTAAAATTTTATTTCTTGCTTTATTGAGCAGAGTGTATTATCGATGTATGTATGAGTGCGCGCGTGTCTGTGTGTGTGTCGCGCTCACTCGCTGATCCCACTCAAAAGTTCAGTCTTTATTGCGCCATTAACGACACCGAAAACAATATCGATGCTTATCAATGCGCATAAAAACCAACAACAGTGAACATAAGTCGCCGACGAGTGTCGCGCACAATGACACTGCTACGGATACATTGACAAATATGTGCGTATGTATGTGTGTAGTCGTCGTAGTCGTCATGCACAAATATAGCAACAGAGTGAATGCCAGAGTACTTATTCGTACATACATTTGTATTGAAAGCAGGAAACGGAAACAAAGGCATTAGCTGTATTTTTTATTGCGTAACAAGAAAGGGTTCTTGCCTCCTACCATTAAGGTAACATAAATTTGCGTACGCCTCTTTGTGTCATCATTTTATCTTGGGGCCTCTTTTTTTTTTTTTTTGATTCTTGGTATTTTGTGCCGTTTTGTTGGGTCTTGTTGTCAATACATGCAACGGAGATAAATGGGGGATTTTTGTTTGCATCTTGGGAACTGGTTTTTTTTATCTTTTTCACCCAGTCTGCGATCAGACTAATTTCACTGGAATAAATCCATTACGTCATGCTTTGAGGTAGGTGTCTTTGATTCAAAGGCATAAAACTCTGCTTTATGGAAAAAAGTCTTGGATGGAATTAATGAAATCATTATATCGCTATGGCTCTGGCATAGTTCAATTTTTTTTAAATTTTTTCCCAATGTTGTTATATGCCAACATGTCGAAATTATTCTGCCCAGATTGGTGATGAGCAAACTATGACCATGATCTTTAGATCATATCACAAAAAAAAAAGTTCAAATGACCGCCCCCAGTTTGAAAGCTAATATTGAAAGATTTTTAAGGAAAAAACATTTCTTTTCGACCTCTAAATTTTGTTTTAACATGGGCTACATTTCATTGATAGAAGTCATTTCCTTAACTCAAATTTTTTTTTTTCGACTAGTTGCACTCATTATCTCGATTTCTACTACCCTAAGTTGCCAAGGACACATCAAAAAATCATAAAATTCACCTCAAATTCTACTCAAATTGTTGAAATTGAAGAAGTTATAGCGAATTTAAAACCTCAGTACAAAATATGAAAAACATGATGTCTCAAAAACCAAAATCGCACTGAGGGTATGCAATATTTTTTTTTTAATATTTCAAACAGCATGCAAATAAATAAAAAAAGATTTTTGCATAGTCTTAGAGGCGATTTTTGTTCTTGAAACATACTGTTTTTCATATTTTGTACTGAGGTTTTAAATTCGCTATAACTTCTTCAATTTCAACTATTTGAGGAAACTTTTTAGAGATGAGTTTTATGATTTTTTGTGGGCTTCAATTCTATGAAGTGTCTTTGGCACTTAAGGGTGGTAAAAAATGAGATAATGAGTACAACTATTTGAAAAAAACATTTGAAATAAACGATTTTTATGAATGAAATATAGTCCATGATAAGACATTTAGAACGATTTAATATACTTGTTGATCAGACGTCAAATGGCGGAGATAAGTATAAGAAAAAAAATAAAACCGCATCGAATTTAGAGGCCGAAAAATATTTTTTTTTCCTTAAAAATCTTTCAATGTCCTTTAAGCATCGGCATCACTGGTATGCTGAGGTCTACCTCTTCATAATCCTTAAACGCTATACTTTTTCTGTTACCTATTGATCTCTTTGCCAAAGGAGTGGCTTACAATACCATACTTAGGCTTAAGGAATCGGGGGCCTTAAGCTAAGACCTTACGAACACAGTAACATAGGTAATATTGAGAGTATTACTATTGATTACATGATTCCTAGGCTTTCTATGGAGAAAAAAGTCTTGGTCACATTTCCGTCTAGAGAATTCTGGGACACACGAGGTGAAGATCCAACCGAAATAATAAACGTATACACAGATGGCTCTAAATTAGATAATGGGGTTGGAGCAGGTTTTTATGTTTCCAACTCATACGAAGAATACTCATTTAAATTGCCAGATGAGTGCAGCATTTTCCAAGCGGAAATTTTCGCGATTAACAAAGCGGTCGATAGTCAAGCTGCTTTTAAAGCTTTAAAAACAAACTTTATTAAATCAAAGACAGTTTTTAAATGTTTTACCGCTTTAACTTCCCTTAGTGAAAACAACCAGGTATCCCTTCAGTGGGTTCCATCGCATTGCAAAATTTTAGGAAATGAAAAGGCAGATCTATCAGCAAAAATACGAGCTCTTTTAGCAGGTCAGCACATTAAAATTCTAGCACCGCTTCAACATTTCTTCTCTTTAAAGAATGCTCAAATGTTCTCAGTAGCGAATTATTTTTGGCCTCGTTTTCACAAAGCAGATTATTCCAAATATTTACTATCTCTGACGCGGAGTGAGTGCAGCCTGCTGACTAGAGTTGTGACTGGTCATTGTCTAATTGGTCATCATGCCTTTAGACTGGGCATAGTCTCCAACAACTGGTGCAGAAACTGTCACGAGCCTGATGAAGAGGAAACAATTGAACACCTTTTATGTCTTTGTCCTGCGCTTGCAAGAACTTGACTGAAATGCTTTGGTCAGCCATTTTTTAATTCCTTAAAGGAACTCACTAAAATTCACCTAAGTGACATTAAAAGATTCGCTGTGCTTACAGGATCATTCAGTTTGAACAAACACCATATTGAGAGGACCAGAGTTTATGAATAGACGTTAATAAGAGAGTTTGTGGTATCACTATGGACTTTTGCGGTCTATGTGTGGCAATATTGCCGCCACTCTAATCTAACCTAACCTAGCTTTCAAACTAGGAGAGGAAATTCGAACTTTTTTTTTCTATGGGAGTCGATACTATCTAATGACCATATCAAACTTGGTATTGGTCTTGGCCTTGGTATTGGTCTTGACTGAAGAAAAGCAGTCTTGGTCTTGATGATATCCGTGACCCAAACTAAGTCCATAGAAGTCTTATGCTTGATCTTGAAATTATATCAGCGTCATAGTCTTGTTTTCAAAAAATTACGAAGACCAAGACTCAAGACCAGGACTTATTTTGTTTATCACTAGCCCAGATATGAATAAGGCACGCGATGCATTAATTAGACAGCAGCTGCTTTTTTGTTGCTTCGACATTTAATGAACCCATTTACCAATGTCAAGCATGCCAATTTTTTTCCTGGGTGAATAACGTGTTGCAAATACTAATACGTGGATGTGGTCTCTGGATGATATTCAAAAAATGTTTTTTCCAGCTATTTCGCTTTGGCTTTGAGATCATTGAACATTTAGAGTTTGTTCTTTTTTAAGGGCATCTACTCCTTTACAGAGGAACATTGTACTTCACACCTCATGTTTCGCACACTTAGTAAAAAATTTAGTTAAATTTTAATACCAAAAAGTATTTATAGCGGATAATGCCAAAAAAAGTATTAATTTTAAGCTATTTTGGAATAAATTTTATACTTTTTTGGAATAAATTTCAGTTTCGGAATTTAATACCAAAAACGTTTAAAATCAATATTAAAGGAAACCAAAAGTTAGAAAACTGAACTACAATTTTTTAATGTGAAGTTATTTTTTATTTGCTACAAGATTTAGTTGGTTATATACTATGAAAGCTCCTTTGTCAATAGACAAAGAGTTTTGCCATTAATCTTCGATCTTCGATTTTCAAGATTTTGTGATAATAAGTTTTTTTAGTTCATCGATAAAATTCTCCCAATGTCCGAAGTTTCCGAGTTATAGAGTTTTTATTTTTTGCTAATTGCATTGGTCCGGTGACGGCGCACCTCCTGTCTGGTACGCCAAGAAAGCTATTTTTCAAGACTTTCTTATGCAAAAAGTGGATTCTGTGATGATATAATTGGAAATTACTCAGAGGCATCCAGGAAATCTTCTTGACACTAGCACTTTATACATTTACATTTCATCAAAATAGTCTCTTCTGGACTCGATCAGTATAATTTCGAAAACCAGATTTTGACTTTTTCGGATTAGTATAGAAGTATGGAACAACCAAAATGATAACTTTCAAGGAAAGTAGCCTGTAAACACTTTTAGTGTAATAAAAGCAAAAGCTTGAAAACAATAAGCACTCTGACTACTTTTCTGTAAACTTCCTAATGAACGCAACACGTTGACACTAAGTTCTGAGTTCTGAACAAAAAACAAAAATAATAAAAAAAAACACTGTGGGTAGCTCCCTAAAAAAACTTTTTTTTTTTTTCAAGTTTCCAGTGACTAACTGCCAGCCACAACTCATTAACTTTTAAATTAAGGAAAACAAATACATTAACACTCACGCAAAAATACCATATATACAGTTAAACACACCTATACACAAACATTATTATGGTCACTCGACGTGTTGAATTTACTAGACTACCGGGACCACAAATTGTGAAAAACTTTTGCTGTTTTCCGTCAGATGAAAATGAAAAATGTCCACAAACAAAAAGGAAAAAGGAAGGGAAGGGCAAGTAAAAGAAAAAAATAATCTGGCCTACAACCTGTGTTCAAAAGTATAAACGTAAGATAAAATAAAGCAAAAGAATGTGGCACAACAGCGAAGAGTTACCACACAAAGGAAACGTAATAAAGGCCGGGTCGATAAGGCTGCTAACCAGTAGGTGAGATTGTGCACAAACAAAAGAAGGACAGAGTTGTGTGTCTAGAGGGTATAATTGAAAATAATTACATATGTTTAAGTCAAGTTAGTAATAATTTCTCACTTAGTAGGTACATGACAAATAGTTACAGTTGGAACAACCTAAAATAAAGAATCACAAAGGAAGAATGACATAAGGTGTTAATTGTTCTGACAAACATTCCAAAAAAAAAAAAATAATAACAATAAAATATTCCTAGAACTGGGCGTAGTAGCCATAGTTAAATAGTATAATTGCAAATATGAACTGATTTGCTTACAAATTATAAGAATACTTAACACATCGGCTGACAAGGTCCCGGTCTAGCACACGGATTGCTACTCAAAGACAAAACTAACGTGAAATAGTAGCTATAAAAACTTAATGATAATCTGACTCTTGTTTCAAAAGTTACAGTGGTTTTAAAAATCTGGCAACTCTATAAGCAGTGAATTTTTATCGGTGTTTTTTATATACATTTTTTCGAATAATTTGAGTGCTGATATTGCTGAATTGCATACTGGCGGAAAGTGCTGGTTGAGCTACATCTGGTGAGCATCGAGTGCAGCTGTCTTGTCTCACTGGTACCCTGTTCCAATCAACTTCAATTTTGCTGGTGGAATATTTGCGGATTGTGAGTACAAAGCAGAATATAGTTAAAAGTGAGACTCCCATTAGCAGCTGTCAAATTATTGGCTATTCCTATTCCTTTGGTCGTACTTTGTGGAATCTATTCGATCGCTTGTATAGTACGACCGCTATTATACATCCGTACACTTCTTGACAAAAGTTCACGGCCTAAAAGTATACATCTTTTTTTTTTTTTTTTTTGCTGCTGTTGCTATGTTAAATAGCAGATGACGTCGCCAGCTGCAATAGCACTTAGAAAAACTCTGGCTCGTCCGGTAAAACTACGGATAAAGATTCTTCAGAGCAGAGTGTGGATGCTATAAATAAAGCATTGGATGATTTGAGTGAGGATGCTACTAATGAAGATTCGACCGAGCTGAGTGGGATGAATTAAATTCAAAGATTCTCTCCAGCATGAAAGCAATGGAAAAGCGACTACGTCTACACACTGAAAAACAGTTTAAAAAAATTTCTTCTGAGCTCTTAAAGCTTGAAAATAAGCTCGTTTTGAAAATAGAATCAGAGCTTGATCTATTAAGTACTAGGGTTGATGAGCTTAACAATAAAGTTCAGACAATTGAAGCTGAATTAACTGAGTTAAGGGAAATAAAAACTGAATTCAATTCCTTTTAACTTGAATCTGAGAAGAAAAGAAATAATATCGATATATCCTCTGATACTGTATTATTTGGTGTTCTTGCTAGTGAATCTGAGGATTAGAAAACTAAATTTAATAATATTTGTAGCTCGATTAACTTTTCACCACCACATATACGTGACATTTTTCGAGCTAAGGCAACCCAAAGTAAACCTAACTCTGCAGTTATAATTAAATTTTTCAAGCCGTCCGACAGAAACCGCGTGATTGGTGCCTTTGGTAACTATAGGCGAACGACCAAACTGGATATTTTGTATGCTGAAACTGGCTCTGAAATAAGAAGTATTGTTTTCATAACTGAGAGTTTGGCCACTGAATGTAGAAAACTGGTACAAGCAGCAGTTACATTTAAGAGACAAAATAAACTTGTCAGTGTTTTCACTATTCGCGGAGTTGTCTTTGTCAAAAGCGATAGAAAATCGGATGCTATCTCCATAACTAGTGAAATAGACTTAGAAAAATTTAAACTACCAAATATTGTCCCAGCAGCTAGTGATATAGATATAGGTCATTCTAATGATGATGATTTGTAGGTTTATATATTTGTGGATCTTGCTATTTTTTGTAAAAGTGTTTGGTTTTTCCTGCAAAATTTTTGATTTTTTTGCAAACTTTTTGTTTTTTTGCAAATTTTTCGTTGAAGCAATGTTTAAGAATGCTTACTGTTGTTGCTGTTGTTGTTGTCTAGTTGTATGGCTTTAGGTACTAATAGTTCATATGGTGTTGCATGGAGTCATAAAATTATGATTGATGTGCTGTGCAAACAGCACAGCACAAAAATTGTGCATTTTAATGCCAGAAGTCTGAATGTGGGTAAATTAGGTTAAATAAAATATGCTATTGAAGATTCATCGGTTGATGTTATTTGCATCTCCGAAACATGGTTTGATTGTAATGTTTCTGACTCTTACTTTCTTTTACCAAATTTTAAGTTGATCAGACTACATAAAAAAGGAGGTGGCTTAGCTATCTACTATAGGTCATATTTAAATGCTAGGATCATAAGCAAATCTAGCAGTGAAACTATAAAATATTTGAATTTTGAGCTCTTTGATTCCAAAACCAAAGTTTTCGTTTCATGTGTTTATAATCCGAATAGATCCAATAGCCTTGAAACTTTTTTTTCCGACTTAACTTTACGTCTAATTGATTTTGATCACTACATAATTTGTGGAGACTTTAATGTCAATTTATTGGTAAATGATAGTACAACTCTGAGGTTTCTTGATATGGTGAGTGCTGCTGGATTATCAGGTATTAACTCTGAAGTACCTACTCGGTTTTCGAATAATGTATCTCCTAGCTTACTGGATTTTTTTGTTAAATCTGAAAATACACCTTTGCTCTTATTTGATCAAATATCTTTCATTTCTGATCACGGTTTATTATTTTGCACTTTTGATGTATCGCTACATTGTAAACCGGAGCCAATAACTATATCCTATCGTGATTTTAATGCTATTCATCTTGCTGGCCTCTATGAAGATTTGATTCAAATAGACTGGAGTGAAAGTTGGTATTTCATTTCGTGTGTTGATAAATTTTTGATATCTTATGGGGGAAAAACACCGTTGGAGCAAAACCTCGGCTTGATAAGTGTTATCTGCACGAGAAAAACCGATCATCATTGACTAGTATGCATGAACATTTGAGCATGCGAAAGTTACTTTCAAAGTGGGTGTAGTGTTTGCTGTTTCTCCAAGATAATGGACCGTATCACAAGTTGGTGAAAAGGTTGGCTAAGCGAAATGAATTCCGTTTTGGATTGATTCGCCACCCATTCTTTTATTCAGATTTGATGCTCACAGACTTTTATCTGCATGCAGATCTAAAAAAAATGTTCGCTGGAAAGGAGGTGGAGGTGATCGCCGAAAAAAAAGCCTATTCTGAGGCCAAAAAATTATCAAAATGTAGGAAAAGCGCTAAAATGATCGTATTGCTCCAGAATAAAACTATTTTTATGAAAAAACTCGAAGTTGTTCAGAAAAGTAAAATTTTTTAGCTTTAAAAATGTTGAAAACTTTTTCCTATACAAGTAACAGTTAGCGTGATATTTCAAAAAAACTAATTGTTTGTGATCATAGAGTCTGAATAACTTGATCTCCTTGTCAATTTTTGGCATTTGTTTTAAAACAAACGATTCCATTGATTTTGTCACAAGATTTGCACTTTCCCAAAATCCCATAAAAGTCTGTTCACATTTCTCTCGCATAATGCGATGAATCATTATCTCAAGAGAGTGAATGCACAAGAATTAATTGCAATACATTTAACTTGAGTGAGTGAAATCAACATAAACTCTCGCATTGTCTACCCGACTTCCACTCGATTTGTTATGTTGCATCGTCATAACTGTATATTCGCATATAAACGCATGCAACATCAATCTAGCGAAGCGTTTACACGCTCAAAAATATCCCTATGTTGGAATTTCGTCCATATCCCCCCACACCCCCTCATGCCAAACCCAAATGTAGCACATAAATTGTGGCAAATCAATTACGCGTGAAGAAATTGCGCACGTTAAAAGCAAAAGTTGTTGAAATATTGAAAATTTTTTCGCTGGAGAGGGGGGTGTGCGTGGTAGGTGATAGAAACCACAAGACGCTAAAAATTTAAAGTCAAAACAACACGAAGCCACGTGGCAGTAGCAAGAGGTGTGAGTGAAAAACATGGAAGGAGAGGCGGTGTCTACTTCTGGTGGCCAAAAAAGAAGAGGGTGACTTTGCGGTTAAAAAGATCACAGATACTTGAGTTTTGATTGTGTTGATGCGTAAAGTGTAAGGTGTCTATGCTGGGGGATGGTTTTTGTTCGGTAAAGCTTTTGTTCTATCTCTGTAGTTCTTTAATATACATACGCATGAGACGGAAACATACGCAAACAAAAGAAACCACGAAAGTACTGCGTAAAAGCTGCACTAACCCATGCTAGTGAAGTGTGATTAACCCATTTTACTCAGTGATTGTGTAAGAGAAAAGTGATGTAAACTACTCATATACAGGAAAATTCTATCACAGAACATCAAAAAAATTAGTTAGAAAAATAAAGGAGTTCAGGTGTTTCGTTTGGGTTGAAAAGAGCTAAAAAAGCTTAAGACTCGAAACGTGTTGAAAATAAATACTAAATATATAAAATTTAAAATATGGGCAGTTCCCGAATGTCGGACGTTTCATTTATTCAGTTCTTTTGAAAATTTGGAAAATTTGTATTTTGTGTATTGGTACTGGAATTCGCTTTTTGGCCTTATTTCGACCGTTTCAATATGACTTCAATTTAATCAAACACAATGTCTCTACATATTTTCGATTATGTCAACTAAAATACAAAAAGTTTTTAATATCCTCTCTGAGGCATGGCGCACAGTTGTCCAGAATACTATTATAGCTGGTCATAACTCTTTCCTGGTAGTTTTTTACAAAAAAAATATCAGGTTTTATGTTTTGGGTGTCGCTGACTTTAAATCTGAAAACGATTTTTAAAAAATAAAAATGACAGATCCAAAACGGCAGATCAAAATGGCGGATAATTTTCTTAAAAATTTATCAAAGGGTGGCTTTTGAGGTCGATGATTTTGAATTCGGTATTATCTTTTTTCTAAACAAAATCACGAATCTAAAATGGTGGACGATTTTCTTAAAAATTGATTATATCATTACAAAATTTTGTCTAGGGGGGTTCTTGACATCGCTAATTTCGAATTCGATATCATCTTATTTGTTAACAAAATGGCGAATCCAAAATGGCGAGCAATTTGCTGAAAAATTGATTATATCACGATAAAAATGTGGCTAGGGGGGCTTTTGTGGCCGCTGATTTTGAATTCTGTATCATTTTTTTTTTTACAACAAAATCACGGATCCACAATGGCGGACTAGGAGTGTTTTTGAGGTTTCATGGATCCCATTTGGCTTCATTAAAATCCATTCATGTTTTTGTGGTCCATTACCAGGTGACCAAGTGGCCATATTGGGTCCTTAGTATGAAAAGTCCTTATTTGTAAGAACAAAATTCCGGGTAAGGAAAAAGAAACTACACTAAACTGATACAATACTTCAAATATTGTTTTATATTCTATGGAACCCATTTAGTTGCAATGGAATCCACTCATGTTTCAGTGGTCCATGGTCAGGTAACCCTATTGGGTACTAAGTATGAAAACTCCTTATTTTCAAGGATAAAACCTTGGAATTAAGAAAAAACCTGCACTTAATAAATATATAATGTTTTAGACAATGTTTTATGCTCTATGAATACAATTTGGTTTCATTGGAATTCATTTATCTTTCAGTGGTCCATCATTATGTGCCCAAGTGCTCATATTAAGTTCTTGGTACGAAAAGTTATTTTAAAGGGCAAAATTCCTACACTGAACTGATGCATTGTTTCAAAAACTGTTTTATGTTTTACGTATCTCATTAAGTTTCATCGAAACCCATCCATGTTCCTGTAATTCATGAGACAGCTGACCAAACGGCATTTGCGAACTTCAAAGCTAAATACTCAAAACGCGGCTACTTTTCACTTAAAAAAACCGGAATATCTCAAAATTCTGATGTGATATAACAAAACTGGCTAGGACATTGTTTTATCATGTCAAAAACCTTGAGAATCAGAACATGCATATATTGCTCAAAAAATATGGCATCGCTTTCAACAAACGTCAAAATTATCTGGCCCAAAGGGTTGAAAACTACCCCAGCAATTTTAACATCGGATATCCTAGAAATGGCAATTCTGATATGAATTATTCTTTCACATGCTGAAACAACCATCTTTTTACAACATAAAACAAGTGCTGATGTTTTCATTTTAAACACTAAAGTATTTTTAGCTCTTTTTTTTCAGAAATGGTCGGTTAATGTGAGGAGGCGATGTGGGCGTATTGAACCCAAGGTCATCGTGATACATAAATGATAGCTAACATTTCCAATATCAGATATGTATCAACAAATAATTTTTAGAGCTTCTAGTTTCATAGAAATCCTTAATTTAGTTTAGGGGTAGAAAATTACTTCTCTGGGCTAATATGGGTTAAATTCATATGGTCATAATTTTTGCACAAGAAAACCCTTAAAAATTATGTAGCCACTAAGCTGATACTACGCAGAATAATTTTTCCAAAAATTCAAGATCATAGCAATATGAAAAATTGTTTGGAAGTTCTAAATTTCCAAAGCCAAAAAACTCAGAACTACAAATGAGAAGTTTAAAATTTAGAATCCAAAAATCAATGAAACCAGGACCAAAAGTCAATTCAGCCCAGTGTATATAATATGTGCCTCAATTTGTCATGCTTTCTGAATGGGTTAAGAAAATTAATTTAGTTTCTTAAGTACAAAAACCAGCTGAAAGCTGCAAAACTTCTTTGAAAGAAAAAAGCCCCCAATCTATCCGACTTAAATGTTGACACAATTAATGACGCGGCAAGCAAGGATTTCCTGATTTTCAATAAAAAAAAAATTTTCTACAGCATGAGGATTATATATACCTACTTGAGCTTGTCAAAAATAGCAAGGAGAAAATAAAATCTGAAAGAAAATTTGCTTTTGACAAACTTTTAATATTTGCTGTGAATTTAAGTAGAAATTTTATAGAGCAAACAATCAAGAAATAGCATTTTATGCGATGAAACTTTAACTTATATTTACATGTGTTTTCGGCAGAAAATTTTAATTACTTTGTCACAAAGGGACACGTTTCCACTCCTTTATTTTGAAACTTTTTTTTTTTTTGCTGCTTTCGAAATCTTTTTGATGAAAGTTTCAAGGCGAAATTATAATTATTATGATTATTATTATTGACATTATTCATCAAATTTAAATATTAATTTTAATCCTCGATAGCGTACAGGACAAGCGAAAAATTCACATTGCGCATAGCGTAGAAAATCCCTGCATAATCCTTGCCCTAATTCAGCGAAATCCAATTTAAAATTGACAACACTTTTATCTGTGTAGCTAGCAACGATGTAGATGCGTTGCTACCATGGCAATAATTTTTCATTAAAGCCATTTGCCTACCTTTAGGGCAATACTTTTAAATAGCCCATTGTTTTCGGTTTCGGAAATGAGTGGTGGTTACTTAAAGAGCGGAAAGCAATCATAAAGTGCTTAAGGATTTTGATTCAAAACTTTGTAACAATAACAAGGGTACAAGGACAAAATAAAAAATTCAATACAAGAGAACAATCTTAAGTCTTATGTTTTTTTTTTTAGCCATTGCCAAAAGTTGGTTGAAATCAGCTTTAAGAACTTTGTGTGCAAAGAAGAAGTAAATAAAAAAAATTATGATAAGCAAATAAAATTCGTATAGATAACACTGTGCAACATAGTAGAAATTTACGAAGCAATTATATAGAATAAGTGCTGAAGACATGTTTTAAGTTTGTGATAGATTGCTACAGCATTTGAAATAGGTCACTTGAGCTGAAATAACATGTTAAGTCAATTTTCTCAAAGACTGAATTTAGTGGCGAGAATCCTGATACATATATTCAAATTATATACTCTTCAATGACACAATTTTTTGGCATAAGATATTTCGATACTTTTTGTTACATCCCATTATTAAGAGTGTGCAAAGAGCTGTTCGAACCTGTTCGAGCATTCCGTCATTGTATCGAACCTAAAACAAGCAGATCGAGAGTTCGAGCAGCTCGTTTGTTCGAACGTTCATAGCTAGCAGCATGTTTGCCAACTGCTCCGCTCTTGTTGTATGTCGTTGCACAGGCTACTGTGCACGCAACGTTACAGCCAACAACTTGTATCACACAAGTTGTGTGCAGGTCCGGATCTAAGCTTATTGTTGCCCTTGGTTAGATAAAATGTTTGATTCATTTTTGTGTAAACGATGTTTCTGTTGAATGCTAACGCGTTTCCTTTTGTCTATAGAAAAGGGATTGAAAAACGATTCCAAACGTTTATGGAAAAGTTCTTATAAAAAATTCAACATATATTTTTCGGGTTGCCACATGGTTATTTTCAGAAATTTTGTTAAAATCACGCTTTTTTGTGACTTACTTGATATTTTCGGTTTTAGAAACGATCAGAATAACGTACGATGAATTTAGGGTTGCCAGAGTTTTTCGCAAAATTGCATTTCTTCGTTAAGTGTCTTTAAAGAAAAATCATATAATCGACCCAAAAACCCAAAGTAATTTTTTAGGGTTGCCATCTGTTTTTTTTAAAAAGATCAAAATTTTCTTTCAATAAATTGCTCAGATCATCATTTTCTCCCTTTAAATTGACATTATGGGTCCAAAAACAACGAAACAAAAATTTAAGGTTACCATATTAGGGTTGCCACACTTTTTTCGCAAAATTGCATTTCTTTGTTAAGTTTCTTTATTGAAAAGTTATATTTTTGACCAAAAAATCCATAGTAATTTTGTAACGAACTTTTTCTTCGTTAGCCAGGGTGTAGCCGTCGGCGTCCAGGGTTCACTACAAAATTTATTTCCAATGAAACACAACTTTTCCGAAAACGTTATAATTCACTTTTATTCCTTAAACCTGTGCGGCGACCACCAAAAGAAAGAAAGTATCTCCAACCAGAAACACCTTCATTGCTTTTGTTAAATTTTCAGAGATATTGAGTATTCAAAACCATATTTTTCCAAAGCAGTTGGGTTTTTAAGATGCCAAAATTCAAATCGAGAGATGATTTTATCTTCAAAACGGGCGTGAAACAACTTTTAACATAAAATTAGCAAGACTGAAAAGCATTCTTGGTCTTGGCGATTATCTTTAGCAAGACTGCTATGGTCTTGGTCTTGGTCTTGCAAAAATATCAGCATCTTGGTCTGGGTCTCGCAAAATTAGCAACACCAAGGACAAGACGCAAGACCAAGACTAATTTTGCTCTTAACTAACCTGGTGTTTTAATAAGATTAAAATTTTCCATAAATTGCTAAGATCATAATTTTTTCTCTATAAATTGACATATTGGGTCCAAAATAACGAACGAGACAAAAATTTAGGGTTGCCAGACGTTCTGTTCTGTACAATCATTAGGTATCTGACCGTTCCTGAAAACAAGAATTTTAATTTAGTCACAAAAAGTATGATTTTAAGAAAATTTCAGAAAATAACCAGGTGGCAGCCTTGAGATTTAAATTAAATTTTCTATGTATTTGCTTAAATATATGGCTTGCGAAAAATTTACAAATAAAAAAAACAGGTGGCAGCCCTAGAGTTTTTGTACAATTTTTAAAGAGTTTATCTGAGCGTTTCCTAAGCTAGAAATTTGAATTTAGTCAAAAAAAGTATGATTTTGAGAAAATTTCATAAAATAATTAGGTGGCAACCCTTAAAATATATATTAGGTTTTTTTAGAAGAACGTTTTTCAAAGTATTTTTCGTTGCATTCCTTAACAAAAAAAAATATATTTCTTGTGGCGGCCTCTCTTTGATAATCTGTTAATCCAGCCGTGGTTGTATGCAACAAACTGGAATTGAGCGCTCGAAGGATACATACTGTTCGAACGTTCGATCTGCTCGGTGTTCTGATCGAACAGAAATTTCTGTTGAAATTGCTCGAACTGCGTTCGTTGCACAGCCTTACCCATTATATCTCGCCAACTATCTCGAACCCAGTTTTCAAATTTATTTATTTACTTAATTTATTGTACAGTGTAATTAAAGACAAATACAAATGCTAAACAAATACAAAGCACTTAAAGTCATCCATCAAGGGAGCAACACAACAATAAAAGCAACAGCAAAATCAGCAACAGCAACAGCAATACACCATCCTGGGGTGCACCAACTACTTGCCCGGAGGTGTTGTGAAAATTTCAAAAATTTGCGTTAACTTTAAGTGTTTCGTTAACTTGTGTTTATTAAATAAACGCTGCTGATGCCACTGCTGCTGCATCACTGAAGCTACAAATGCTGCTGCTGAAGCTCTTTCGCTAGCAACGTATGACAGCAATACGGTGGACAGGGGCAGCTACATAGTAACAGGGTACTTGAAATAACGTAAAAATTTCATTTGCCAAAACTTTTCAAAACTTATATTTTAATGCTTTTTTATTTTTATTTCTGTTTATGTTTGTGTGTTTGTTGGGGGGGGGGATGAATTTTTTCCCTGTGAAAATTTCCCCATTCACTTAATGTTGTTGCTGTTGTATTGTATTTACTTTTACCAAACTCAAAAGGGAGATTATTAAAAAGTTTCAGCAAAGCAAAAGATCAACGCTACAAAAACAATACGCTGCGTTGGTTGAATGGAAAAAATTAAAATGGGGCATCTCCAAGTTTTAAATATTGGAATGGCGGGGGATTGCCAACAACAGCAATTGGGAGCAATTTATGAATTCTTTTGCTTTTGAGTAGTAGGCGGGGGCGCTCGTACAAATCGCTGCGTTTATTTATATTATCAATAAACTTGAATAACTGTAAGCAAATAATACCAATAAAGAAAAATACAAAACAAAATACAAAATAAAAAAAAATCAAAAAAAAAAAAAACCGATGAAAAGTACAAAAGTAGCCGGATTTAAATGAAAAACAAAACGAATCCTTTTGGTTTGAGTAATCGCAGCGCTTATCGCACGAAAACTTTGTATGAAATCCTTTTTTCATTATTTTGCTTTTAATATTTTTTTTTTTTTTTTTTTTAAATATTTGCTTTATCAAACTGAGAGAAAAAGAATGAAAAAAATTGAAAACAAAATAAAATTTGAAAACAATGAGAAAAGGAGGAAAGTATAGGCCGCCATTGCTGTTGGCAAAGTGTGGGACTTTTTTTTTCGTCTAAGGAATTTTTTCATTGTGCTTAGAAGAATGGCAGGATAAAATGCATTTATTATTAATTTGCTAAGTGGAAAGTATTTAGGATTTCATTGTAAATAATAAATGAATGCGGATTTTTATTCTTTTTAGAAATGTGAGACGCACAAACATATCAGTAACTGAAACCGTTTTATTATTCCGCCAAGATCTCATTAATGAGACACTCTTAAATTTGTATCAACAGTAGTTCAATTATTAGAGAAAGCACCATGTGAGGGCGCAAACTATAATTCAGAAAACTATAATTCAAAAAACTATAACTCAGAGGTTGCACAGCTCAAAAACAGTGACTTTTGAGCAAGATTTTCGACCTTTTGGCATTTTATAGTAAAAAAACTGTTGTATACGTATTTGAAAAGTTCGGTTTTTTTTTACCAACCTCGTTAAAACAGTTTTTTTGAGTTATTCCGATTTTTGGGGATTCACAGGAGATTAAAAAAGTTTTGGGGGAAGGCCGCAAAAAACTTATGTGTTAATTATATTCTAAATTTTATTACGAACAAAATGAGCTATGTCGGATCAAAATCGGTGCATGTTCGACAAAATTAGAAATGAATACCTAATTTGCCTGCAATATAAATTTAAAAATAATTTGGAATTTTTTTTTTTTAAAAAACCACCCTCAAATCTTTTTTTTAAAATAACTTCAGATTAAAACTCAATTTCTAACCTTTAAAATAGTATATGACTCAAGAGAGTATTCAGTCGTTTAGTGTAAGTTTTTGGCTGAAAACGCCCGTGGTAGGCAAAACTCTTTTTTTAATCAAGAGGAAGGCATCTTACAAAAAAGTTTACGGGGCATAAAATGTTAAGAAATTTCCGAGGAATAAATACGTGTGAGTTTTTATACCCTACACCCAGGGTATATTCACTTTGTCCTTCCATTTGTAACGCAGAGAAGGAGGCGTGGCAGATAATGAAAAGTATATGGGCACGGCCACGTAAGACGAAGCTATACAACTTTTTTTTTTTTCTTTAAATCTCCCACTCATTTGCCCATATTTCATAAGTTTACATCTAATGCTGTCCAAAAATACTATTTTCAAGTATATAAGTTGATTTAAGGGGTGCTTTTTTCATAAAAACTTACTCTTGCTTGTGAAAAGAAAAAAAAATGCCAAAAAAACAAGTCCCGAAAAGAAGGTAAAAATTTGCTTTATTTTTATTGTATCAATGCAATTTTGATATCCGCAGAAAGAAAATATTTGAAATTAAGGATTAACATTGATATTTTGAAGGAAAACCAGTTGCTTATGCATATTTGTTGGCGATGAATTCTACCGCAATAAAAAACGTGACGTTCCCAACGAAATATTTTAAGAAGTTTCTTGTAGCGGAAGTTAGTGGGTAAAATATTAAAATGCAATCACCTTTTTCGAGTATTTTCAGTCTAATTTCTGAATCCATTTTAAAATTACTTAAATAAAGTGTCTACCATGGTGAACATAGCCACTAAATATGTGTAACGTTCCCAACATTTTTTAATCAAAAATCATAAGTTATATTTTTGCACTAAAATTTCTTCTGAATCCACGCTGTGTTGAAAGGGATAGAAATTCGTTACAATAATTTTAATCAATTAATAAGAACTGTTGGATTGAAGATGAAGTTATGGACATAAATCACGTTAATTGCTATTTTGAGATCTATCCAAGTGCATAGGATATCACAAATATTTCGTTCTTTACAGGCTTTTTGAAGCTTCCGAAACAACCTAGTAATATTCTTGTTACATGTACCAAATTTCATGCATCTAGCTTAATCCGTTCGGCCACCTGTCAGGGCTCAACATAAAAATCTGAAAAAAACTGAAAAAAATTTATTTGCGATTTCATTTTTTTTGGTGAACCCAGACTGGTGGCCAAAAGAATTTAGCTAGATGCATGAAATTTGGTACAGATAACGACAATATTACTAAGCTGCCTGAGACTAAAATTGGACGTGATCGCTTAATCTCCACGCCTACTTCCCATACAACGTTTTAACTAGCATATATGGGAGGTAGGCGTGGACATTAACCGATCACGCTCAATTTTAATCCTGTTCAGAAAATGGCTCTCAGTATTATCTGTACCAAGTTTCATGTAGATAGCTTTATCCTTTTGGGAGAAATCGTAATTTCAAAAAAAAATATGTATCTAGGTCTTGGAACAAAAAATTTGTAATGTAGTGTAAATGGAAATCTTCCAAGGAATGAAATATTCACATATTTTCATCTTTATGGATGTTTGGACTGTTTGGCTGTATTTGCCTACGCTTTATTTATAGAAATTCGTATGCGTAACGTTCCCAACGCTTTTGCGTGACGAAACCAACGTTGCTTTAATGTCTGTAAGTCCACCAATAACATTTTTTTCACCAAAATTACCATTCCAATCTTAGCTTTGATCCTTTATCTTGATATTATAAAAGATGTTCGGAAAAATTCATTACTAGATTCGCAGACTTTTTAGAAAATGTGCACTGACCTCAAAAATTGTTGAAAAAAAAAATAACGTTCCCAACGGCACTTAAACTCTTATAACTTCTAAGCCATGAGCGATAGACAAAAACTTTGTTCCTACAAAGTATTGGCCTTAGGGAGCTTTATTACATGCATTTAAGATATCATGATGTTTGATTATTTTTCAAAGAGATATGGGCAAAAATGTGCGTGCGAACGTAACGTTCCCAACGGTGGCCGTGCCCATATATATTCTTAATCAGCGTCCCCTCCTGAGTCGATATAGCCATGTTCGTCTGTGTGTGGAAATACATTTTTTGGGAAAACTAAGCAAGATAATTCAATGAAATTTAATACACAGCCTCCGTCGTCAAAGTTAGCTCGGGGGATTGCAAAATCGGTCAATGGACACGCCTACCGCCTATACAAAAAATATCTTCAAAATGCAAATTTTGGAGTATATTTCACAACAATGCAACCAAAATACACATAAATACTACGAATTGTCAGCGCAAGCTCTGAGAAAAAGCTGGTTAAATTCGGACAAGAGGGCGTGGCACCTCTCATATAAGCAAAAGCTTCAAAACGCTGTACTAAAAGCGTTTTTGGAGATAATCAAACTAGATATGATTCGGACACTAAAAACTATAAATGCAAGCTTTAAGCAAAAACTGGATAAAATCGGACAAGAGGGCGTGGCTCCTCTCATATAAGCAAAAGCTTCAAAACGCTATTCTGAAAATATTTTTTTCAGATATTCCAACCAAATTTCACTCAAATACTAAGAACTATAAATGCAAACTCTGAGAAAAAACTGGGTGAATTTGGAGGGCGTGGCACCTCCCATATTAGCAAAATTTTCAAAATACTGCTGTGTAGGGTATTTAATGTTTGGCCAGGCCAAAGGTAACACCCTTACTAGTTTTTTCTTGGTTTTTTAGAAAGCTTTAAAAATTTTTTTTTTTTTTATCAATTTTTAAAAAAATTCTAAAAAAACTCAATTTTATGCCTTATACACTTTTTTCGCAAGATGTCTTCCTCTAGAGTAAAAATAGAGTCTTGCCTATCACTGGCGTTTAACAGCCAAAAACTCTCATCAAACGACTGAAACCCATCTCACATACCCGTTTAAAGGCTTTCACTTGTGTTTTAATTTAAAGTTGGGAAAGAGTGCCGTTTGCGGGCATGTTTTGGATGTAGGCACCCCCCCCCCTAACTTTTGATAGAAAACAAATGCGGCTGTTCTGACGAATGATAAGCGCGTGTTATGACAGCACGAAGATTTTGTGCATATACCGGAGTAAACAGACGCATTTGCTTTGTGCTGATGTTTTTTTGGTGCTTCAACACATTTATCAGAAATATGGGATCGATAGGACAAGGGGGTGTTGTACCCCTCATATAAAAAAAAACTGAAAATAATTGAAAATTTTATTTGAGTCGCTCCTACGCCTATACCAGTGAGTATATTGAAACCATATTAACAGCATATATCCGCCTGACATTCCGACAAATTTGTCTTGACAATAGGGGTAATCGAATGAAAGTACGGTGCGCTCGGTATGCAAATAAAACACACCATAAAAAAAAAAAAACCATATCTATAGTACTTACTTGACCTGCATTCTAAAACTTGATATCTGGATGAATATTATGCATAACATTTATCTTGATCGTACGGGGAGCACCAAAAAAAATATATGGTGCAAGAATGGTTTAAATATGCGTGATATTGAAGAGTACGTAAGCACAAATGATTGAATTAATAAGTTTTAAAATGCTGCACAGACGAACAAGGGTACCCCTCTTAAAATCACGAGAGTGCTTTTTAATGTATTTTTTGATGCTAAGCCCAATTTTGAGAAAATTTAAAATAACAGTGAAAAACACACGATTTTTCATTATTTTTGAGGTTATGAAAACTGGAATATCTCAAAATTCCGACGTGATGGAAAGAAACCAAGTTCAGATTCGTGATAAGGAAGTCCCAAACCACTACAATAAGCTTCAAAAATCAAGAAAGGAAAAAATAGTGTCGAATTTGCAGGCCTATGTAATTTTTGAATAAGTGAAAGTCAACACAAACATTTTTTTCAACCATATTTTCCAAGTGCGATAAATCGGAGTGACACAATCGAAAAGCTGAATGCAATCTATATATATGAAGTAAATTTATTACTTTTTGTGATTCAAAACCAAATGCAACCGAAATGTTCGCACAACACAATTTGCTCATTGTTTTTCAAAGTGGCTATCAAAGTCGAGTATGGGCCCGAAGTGGTCCGGGTGTGGGCACCTCTCTTTTTTTATTTAAAGCATGTGTTTTACTGAAATATCGTCATGGATGCCAAAAGTACTAAATTAAATGGTATTCTTATGCCATTTTAAGCTTTTTTAGTGGATAGGAAAGAACCAATAGGACCTTTAAAGATATCGCAGAAAAAAAATTGTTTTCATTTAGTGTGGTTGGTAAGGTGGCATACACTTTGCAAAAAATCTCGGTATTAAGTTTCCAGACAAGTGGACTGAAGTGCAGATGGTGGGCATGGATTGGTATAGAAAAATTCATGCTTGGTATAAAAGCAATGTCTACAAGGGCTAGAAATTACGTCACTTAGCCGGCTTAGTCTGCAAAATAATTGATCTGGCATTGACGCCAAAGACAATCAAGTCTCGTTTCAGGACAATAGGCATGGTGCCATTTGATCCAGACGTTTTCAATGACGCTGATTTTGTTGAAGCCGTTAAGCAGAATTTGTGTAAGTCAATGTTTGCAAAATAAATTAATTTTACTTTCATCTTCATTTGATTGCGTTAAACTTTATATTTTTTTTTTTTTTGTCAAAAATTATCACTTCACTATTTTTTTGATATAACTTTTCCATTTGACGAAATCAATTTACTTTATCCACCAATAGTTAATCTTAGTTCTCTAGCTTTTCAATGATGCTTATATGTCTGCGCAATATACATTTGGTCAAAAGTTATGAGTCGAAAACAAAACGGTGCCCACACCCGGTACTCTTCCCCTACATAAATAGGCAAACTATGTAAATAGTTTTCCGTGGTTCTATGCTTTAAACGCATCATATCAGCTTGATTTTTTATTTTTATTTTTTTTTGGAAAGGTTGTTAAGAGGAGCAAAGCACAAAATTTTCCTTCTCACAAAGTTGGCGGTGTCAAGCCCTTTAATGGAAAAAATGTACTCACGGCTGAACCGCTGCATCGACTTATAAAAAATGTTGTATAGGTTCATACAAAAAAGCGATAATATGACCATCATGTTATTAATTGGGCGGTGCCACGCCCCTTAATCAAAAATGCTCTAACGAGAAAACCACTGCGTGGGTTTTTATAAAATATGGTATGAGTTTTATTGCCTATTTATATGGTAAGTTAAGCAATAGATGTTTGGGAATCAAAAGTTCTCATTGTAAGTAATAAGTAAAGAGGGCCGCTGATATAGGCTCCGACCACCATCTTCTCGTCGCGGTCATTCGACTAAAACTTGCCGCTAGTAAACGTCCCAGCGAACAATCTGTAGCAAAAAAATTCGACGTGCTTAAGCTTAAGAACGACGAGATACGCAGATCTTTCGTAGAACAACTTAAAACAGCTCCGTTCGATTGTGGTGGAAGTATTGAAACATCATGGAGGGCAGTTAAGACGGCCTTCTTAAACTCCAGTGAAAAAATACTTGGGTTTCGACCCTCGAACATGAAGCGCTGGATGAGCGAGGAAACGTGGGGTCTTGTTGAAAAAAGAAGAACCGCGAAAAAACTGAGAGACGACGCTAAAACTACATATAGCGCAAAAGAACGTCGCCGAAAATGTCTTTAACTCTCTCAGTAAAGAAGTCAGGCGATCGTGCTGACAAGACAAAAGAAGAATGTATAACGAACTCGCGAGCGAAGTCGAAAGCTCTGCAAATGCTCAGAGTCTCAGGCAGCTTTACGATATCACCCGCAGATTATCTGGCAGAAAACTCCAACAGAGCCGCCCTATCAAAGACAAGAATGGAAATCTCTTAACATCCGCGGACGAACAACTAAAGAGATGGAAAGAGTATTTTTGTGATATACTAAATCCCATGCCTACCACATCCCCACAGCCAGAATCACCAACTACAACTGCCACAGTGACTCGCAGTAGTATTCGAATACAAACAACACCGCCTACAATCGATGAAATAGTGAAAGATATCCAAAGCATGAAAAACAACAAGGCCGCCGGTATAGATCAAATAACAGCTGAACTGCTAAAGGCATGCCCCATAACATCAGCTAAAATTCTCCATCCTCTGCTCACCAAAATCTGGAGCGAAGAGCATTTGCCAGAAGATTGGCTACATGGCATGCTAGTCAAACTACCGAAAAAAGGTGACCCAAGTGAGTGCCGAAACTATAGAGGCATTACTTTGCTCTCAGTACCGTCAAAAGTATTGACGAAAGTGCTTCTGAACAGGGTAAACGAAAAACTTGATTCGGTCATTCGAAAGCAGCAAGCAAGATTCCGGCGAAACCAATCATGCGTGAATCAAATCAACACCCTCAGAATAATTGTCGAACAATCATACGAGTGGCATGCTACACTTCAACTTGTCTTCGTAGACTATAGCACTGCCCTCGACAGTGTCACCCGAGAAAACATCTGGGTTTCACTGCAACGAAGAGGTATTGCCGCAAAGGCCATAAACTTAGTACGTGCACAATATGAAGGCTTTAAATGCAGTGTGTTACACATTGGGTTGTTGTCACCGACATTCACCACTAATTCAGGCGTACGGCAGGGTTGTTTACTATCACCATCACTCTTCCTTATCGTTCTTGATGATATCCTGGATAAAGCTCTTAATAAGGCCAAAAGGTTATCCGATGGAACTTTACCGAATATTTGGAAGATCACGACTACGCTGACGACATCTGCCTCTTATCGTCCAAACATTCAAATATGCAAAGCTAAATTGAAGACCTTGTCTTGGAATCACAAAAGGCCGGCCTAAAAATCAACGTTCCAAAGACTAAAAGCATGAAGCTAAACGCAAGCAATGACATCACGTTTAAAGCTGGCAGTGATGACATCGGAAACGTCGATAGCTTCACGTATTTAGGCAGCATTATCTCCATTGATGGTGGAGCAAAAGAGGATATCAACTCAAGAATAGCAAAAACAAAAGGCGTGTTTGCTCAACTGAACAAAATATGGTCTTCATCCGTTATATCCACCAAAACGAGAGTGCGCATTTTTGATTCGAATGTGAAATCGGTTTTGCTATATGGGTGCGAAACGTGGCTTGTTACTGAACAACTAACGAACAGGCTGCAAGTATTCTTCAACAAATGCTTAAGGCGTATACTAAAGGTTTGGTGGCCTCGCACTATATCAAATGCCGAGCTACATCAAAAATGCAATCAGTGGGCTATAGCAATCGAGGTCAAGCTGCGCAAATGGAGATGGATTGGTCACACTCTCCGGTAACCACACAGCGAAGTTTGTCGCCAGGCTCTTGAGTGGAATCCACAAGGAAAAGCTGGAAAAGCAAATCCAAGAATCAGGAAAGTCGTGGCAAGAGATTAAAGGCATCGCAAGGGATCGTGACAAATGGAAAGATTTCATATTGGCCCTATGCTCCTCCTAGGAGTTAAAGGAGAATACATACAACAATTAGAAGATGACGAAATGCAAGTTTTGTTGTTTGAAAACTGAAGATATTTAACTGTATTTGTCCAAAAAAATAAGAGTTTATGTTTACCATTTATGAAATAAAAAAAGATTTTTGGAAAACACGTATGCTTTTGTTTAAATATATTCCTACAGATTTTGTCTATGTGAGTCAAGTTGACTCATGGCTAGAAAAAACGTACCTACTTATATATATTAGAAGTTAGCAATACAGGCATAAGACGTTCTTTGTGAAACTAGCCTCCTTTTCCTCCATTGTGCATGGACAGTGCCAGGGAAAAAAGCTCTTATTTTATTACTTCATACATTTAGCAATGTCTTCCAATATAGCAAAATAAAACAAAATTACATCCACGAAATGAAACAAAATATTTCTTGTGTGTTTTTCATTTTAAGTCCAGCAACACCAGCTTTAACCTTAAATAGCCAGGGAAACTATTTCTGAGCACATTCAAAATTTAACAAAAATTTCATGCTTCCGCGACAATTGTAACAAATATGTACCTCCGAGCGACATGAATAGTCGATTTAGATTTTGATATTCACAGTCAGAGCAACTAGAGCAGATACTAGAAAAAGTCTAACGGCAACATAGCTAACAATGAAAGTGTGATATTTGCTTTGACACCTTCCATTTATGGAGGTAATAAATCATTGTGTCAACACAAAAATTCAACCATGACATGGTCGTCGATGTCATCGTTAACAGCCTTCAGGCGTATGTCATATGCAATACACAGAGAGGTGCGCCATGGCTTAAGATTTTTTTTTTTTATGATTCTTTCGATGACTTTTTTCAGGCACAAACATAACAAAGTTGGCAATTTTTGGTTTTCTGCTGCCGTTGTCATTGTCTTTGCCGTTATCACTTGGTTGGCTCTTTGACAGTTCAGTTCCAAAATTGTCAATCAGCACATGCAACACATAAGCCCCCATATGTTGCATATGACGAGTCAATATTTTATGCACAAAAAAGTATAAAATTGAGAAAGTTTTACACAAAAAAAAAAAAAAAGGAAGAATGCTTAAAAGAAAATTTTAAATTATTTTTAATATTACACAGCTTAAAATCTATGAGAAAATTGAGAAAAAATAAATGTCACTCACACGACGTGTACGAGACATGCGCGAAAGTTTAACAAAAGAAATTCATGTGGTTTGGCATTTGACAGCGTTGTGCGGCTTTTTCTTTCTACTTTAAAAGGAAATGACTTTTCTTTCAAAAAAACACTTTATGCTGTTCATCAAAAGCAGTTAGTCACATATGCACTTTGTTATAAAACTTTCAACTTGTTGATGAACAAAATTTAAGAGGAGAGAGCTTAAAAACTTCATTATCATAAAAAGTTTCTTGATTTTATATTTCTTAAAAGACTTTCCACAGCGAATATTGGTACTCTTTGTATTGATTTTAATTTTGAGTAAAGTGCTCATCAAGTTTTGAAAAAAAAAAAAAAAATATCTTCAAAGAACATTGATACAAATTTCTTAAACTAACAATTGTTAGATATTTTAAAGCCATTCGAAGGTCAAGTGATTATTCTTAACGCTTCTCAATCAATTTAAATGTCACATTTCCCCCACTGCAATTACTTAACCATATTACCAAACTTTCATATACATAAATAATATCCTTGCAGACCTCTACGTACACAATATGAAAAATGACTTCCAGAAATTTTCTAAACTGCAGAAAATTATTTACGAGTACTTCATGAAAGAAGAAAAATAAAAAAAAAACTTCATAAAAAATGAAGTTGACAACAAACGCTAACGGCAACTGCTGCTGCAACAAGGATGCATCATTTTACTGCTGATGGAAGTGAAAGCAACATCGTCTTAGGAACAGAAAGAAAACCTTTATGTGCCAAAACTGCATTCATGACGCGCGTATTGTAAATCAGTTGAGTCCCATCGAGTGCAACAAACAACAATGACAGCAGCAGCAGCAACAACAACATCAATAACAGCATCTGCAAAAATAACGACAACATCAACGACAACAACAACAACATAAACGATAACAATGCAAAAGAATCTATGAACACAAAGAAATTCAATTTTAAGCAAAACTCGAGAGCCTTTGCCAAAGCAAAAGATGAAGAAAAAAGAAACAACTGAGAAAAACTTACGAAATATTTACCATCGGTCTTCAACGATTTCATTGTAAGAAAAGTTTAAAGGATATTGAATTGATATCAATTTTGATGTAAACCCATTTTTTGAGCAAAAACAACTTAATAAAACTGTTTTTTTAAAATTGTCTGTTTACTATTTTTTAAAAAGAGTTTAAAAAACAGTACACTTGAAAAAAAAAGCTTTACAAACCAAAACAAAAACACTTATTTTCGACGTAGTTGCTAGTGTTGAATCCGAATCCAGTCTTGAAATTGCTCTATCACATATGGTTTTTGAGATATTAGAAGATCAAAAACACTATTTTTGAGTTTAGAATATCTCAAAAACTGTACGTGATGGAGCACTTCCAAGACTGGATTCTAGTTCAGCACAGACTACATCGAAAATGACTGTTTTTTTGGTTTGTTGTGTTTTTGTTTTTTTAAGGGGACATTCGCTTTTGTAATTGAAAACAAAAAAACACTTTTTAAAAATTTTATTATGTAAAAACTATTATATTTATTGAAAAAATTTCTTTTAAACATTGTTAAGTATTGTCCAAAAAATATGAGAAAACATTTTTTTATTATTTTTAGTTTCCCTTAGCTGCTGTAGAGGGTGTCATCCAAAAGTTACTTTTCAAACTGGTAGGAAATTTTTCTCCGAATCTGCTCGACGGATTTTAAAAAACCAAAAAGCATTCGATTACTCATAAAAAATATTAAACAATACACCTCTTAAAGGTTAAAAAAAATTTTTTCATATTTCTTAAATAGTGTTTAACAATGTCCAAAAGAAATTTTGTCAATAACTTTAATAGCTTTTCATAATAAAATTTTTAAAAAGTGTTTTTCTTTTCAATTACAAAAGCGAAAGTCCCCTTAAGTAGGGGAACCTCGGATATTGTGGTATGCCTAATTGTTTTTTGGGTTTTACAAGCAAATCATTGGATAAATTTCAGCCAAATTTTTTTATGCTCATGAGTGAAGTATTGGCTACAGAATATTTTTCAATAAAACGTGTGCAATTTCATTGAAAAAAGTTATAGAGCAAAATCTGAAAAAAGTCAAAAGAGCTGTGTTTGAAAAGTTGGCGGGTAATGTTGTATGTCAATGTGGTATACTATAAATTATGGTGATCAGAATGTTTCTCAATAAAATGTGTACAAAGAAGAAATTACACATCATAATCTGAAATATGTCAAATATATGTCAAAAATTGTTGTTAGGTAATTAAATTGTTGATTTGTACATTTATTGAACCATTATTTAAGTTTAGTATATTGGGACAACGATGTTGCTATGGTCAAACTTTTTAACTCACTTTTGTACTACAGTTGTACTAATTTCACAGGCAATCAATCCAAATAAAAAAATTTAATGATCGGTTAGTAGACATATGTACTGTAACATACTTTTGACACTGAACTCGTATCCGAGGACAGAATTGCTCATACACTACAATATTTCGAGATATCTGTGCTTGAAGCTGAGAAAGTGCTGTTTTCAATCTTACAGTGTAGTTCCAGGAGATGGTGTAATTTAATTCTTTTGATGGTATCGAATAGCTCCTATCTTACCTTTTAAACTATGCCTTTACATTTTTTCAATTGGACTCTTACTTTCCGAGTTATTACCCTTTGAAATAAGTTCGTATTTTCCGCACATAAAAATGTATGGGGAAAAAATCTCCCCAAAAGAAAAAGCGTTAAAATTTTTTTTTATTTTTATTTCAAAATATATTTTACTTTTTTCGACTTCAAAATGAGCTATTGCATGGTCATCTGCAGTTTTTCTTTGCAAAGTAATAATGACTAGAATCGCCCACTGATTAAAATTTGACAACAAATGTATTAAATAATTATGGTACATTTTCAGTACTTTCTTTGCTATTTGGTACAAAATAGAAAAGCTCATTTATCATCCCCGGTACAATGTCAAATGTGAAACGAAAAAAAAAAAAAACAAAAAGCATGAAGTCAGTGTCAGTCAGCTTTTTGTCTTTCTCTTTGTGCTCTATCCTCTTTTCAGCTTTGTGTGACAGCGTATTTTATTGAAAAATTTCCATATAATTTTACCTGGCTTAATGGCAAAATATTAAAACAATTTTACTTTGTGAACATTTACACACAAATACCTTTCTAATGGTGTATAATTGAAAGTCGTGCTCCATTCCTAACATAGCAAAAAAGGTAGGGCAAATTTTCGTCCACGCATTAATATATAGATTTTAAAATCTCATCATGAAATTTAAATGCAATAGTGTGAAAAAATTCCATTTTCGGGGGAAGTATACAGTATGGAAGAAAATTTGTCTGGTAATTTTTGCTAGTTTAATCATTTAGATGTATTCTTTATCTTCGAAATAAGCTACAAAGTGGTCGATTGTCTTACAGCGTGCAAAAATTAATCACTAATACGAGTATGTACTTTCCTACATTGGAGCGTTATTCGAGCGTCAGCGTTATTTAACCATATCTGTATGTTTCATGCTCATACAATTTATTTGGAGCAAACCGAAACAGAGACTGCTAAATAACGATGACTCTTGGATAACACTCCGATTTATGTATAAGCTACAAAATACTCCATTAACACTTTTTTTGTGGAAAAATGCCAAAATGACCAAAACAAATATGATTTATCGGCATTTTTGCGATTTTGAGGCCAAAGAAACAACTTTTCTGGTAAGTCGGTTGAACACTCACTTTCCTTTAGTATATAACTACAATTTTGTTGAAATTAAGAAAACAAAATCTCGAATGGCTTACGAGATATAGCCGTGGCAACTTTGAAAAAGCAAGTTTGAACTCAAATCTGTATAGTATGTACTATAAAAACCGAATTGGGGCCAAACACTATCTGGACAAAAATGTACGCAAACCAAAAGAATGTGAAAAAACCCCCAATTGAATAGAGCTTTTGCACAATTTTCCATTCGAACTCTTATAATTTCGTTAAAAATTTCGACGAAATTAAATTTTCTGGATTGAAACTAACAGTTTTAATTTGAAACGTCACTTTGGTTAAAAATCCATCAATCAATCAAATATTTTAAATTTGAAAATGTTCACTGTTCACTAGATATTCTCCTTTGTGGCATTTTCAACAAAAAGCTTAAATATCCTGCCAAAAATAATGTAGGGCTGCAAAATACAAACAAGTAAGTAGTGCAAGAGGAAAGGACAGGATGAGCAAAATGTTTAAACTGGATTATAAGAAATAAAGCGAAGCACCAAAGCAACAAATGGTCTACTTGTTTGCGCTCGACGTGTTTTCGACAGCAACATTGAAAATAAATAACACTGGGGTGATCAAACAAGAATAAAATGAACGAACAAAAGCGAAAAAGAAATGAAAAAAAAGAAATAAAATAAGTGGTTAATCTAAAGGCAGCAATGAAAGAGACATGGAAGAGAAGAAAAAAAAAAAAAAAATGAAAATAATAGAAAATAATTTATAATGCCCCTTTAAAGCCTTCACAGAACACTTTCATATTCAATAACTTGAATGTCCTTGAATTTTAGTACAAAGAAGCACAAGTTCTTTTCATATTTAAAGAGAGAAATTTAAAGGAATAATGTAGTTTTTAAATATAATTTTTATTTATTTTATAATAATGATACGATGTCGTAAAGTTTTATCCATAGTTGCTGCTAAGCTGCCAGCAGAAATAAAAAATTTTGTCACTGATGAGAAAGAGAATGATGCGGGCCATAGAGCAGATGAAATAAATGTTGTGATTATTTCACCAATTTAAGTTGATGACATTAGTGACGGCGAAGAGATCGATGATAATGTCCTAATACATCACGATAAACATCAATTACCTAAGGAAACGCGTCAGGTCAGTTTCAGATTGGGTAACTTAGGATGATGATGATGTGAATCTGGTGGCGATTGATGCTGCATTGCAAATAGGTGATGAGTCAATAGACGTACATTAGAAAAAAAAATGCACTAAGCCATCAAAAAGTGCTACCCCCTAGTTTTCCAAACTAATACATTTGCCGCGCACAATATTAACTCAAAAAATCTAAATATGAAGTCGCACATCTCAAAAATAATATTTTTAAGGTTGGTGTAGAAAATTATGACCTTTTGAAAAAGAAAAAAATACAGTGAAAAAACATTTTTAGTTTAGTTGTAAAAAAACCTTTTTCTTTTTTAAAGCCAATTTGGGGCTTGGAGCACCCTTTTTATTTTTGTTGAGTATTTTTATTTGAAAGTAAATTTTATTATAATTATTTTGGCATCTTTTACGGTTTTCAAGCTATGAGTCTTTGAAGTTGTTTAACGTTGTGTCTATAATGAGTCGTTGGTGCACGTGCGCTACAATATATGGCTGCCACCGTCCGGACAGAATTGTTTTTGGTCAAATTTTTTTAGAATATTTTTGTAGAATATTCAACCAAGAATGGTTCTTTGGATGTACACAGCCGAAGTACGTCCAATTCTCACTTATGGCTCCCTAGTTTGGTGGCTAGCTACTAGCAAGGGCTACAATCAGACAAAACTAGAGAGGGTGCAAAGGACCGCCTGTGTCGGTGTAACGGGGGCACTAAGATCATGCCCTACCGCAGCTCTTAATGTCATTTTACACCCGTTGCCTCCTACCTCTTTTATTAAAGTTTCTGCTTCATGCAGTGCAGTCAGACTCAGTGAAACTCGCTGTTGGGTGCCAAAGCAGTATGGCCATTCTTCCATTCCCAAAAAAACTGCAAGCCGAGCTTACCTGCTCAACAGACTAAACCTGCCCCATCTTCAGTTTTGATAACAATTTTCGAGTATGGCTCCCAGAGAGAGCTCAGTGGGAAGATGGCACCCACTCTTTTCGCTTGCCTGATTCAGCCAGCGTTTTTCAGTCAGAAGTTTTTGCCATCCTCGAAACCTGCATATCATTAGAGAATATCAATACCTTTTCTGGAAAGGTGGCTATTCTCTCAGAAAGTCAGACTGCCATCAAAGTACTTAATTCAACAATAATAAAATCTGAATTAGTAGCGGATTGTAAGGAAAAATTAGTCAGACTGGGGCGTCGGCTTGATCTTGCGCTCGTGTGGGTTCCAGGCCATAGGTACATCGAAGGCAATGAAAAAGCTGACAAACTGGCAAGGAACGGCTCCTCTCTGAATGTCACAAGTGCGGTGCGAGTTCATACCCCGCTAGGTCTAGTAAAGAAGCGGATCTTCTCATACTACTTAACCGAGGCGAACACTAATTAGAAGGCATTGACTACATGTAGGATATCAAGGTCAATCTGGCCAAGTGATTTTCTTCGCCGCATTTTGTAAAAAGTGATTTCCTTGTCCGCATTCGCACAAAAAAGATCTTTTTCGACGCAGTTTGAAAAAAAGGATTTGCTTGTCCGCATTTTGAGAAGATAAAGTCTCCGTAAGCACCGGCGATTTGTGTTCCTTTTTACTGATTTTAGTTTTCGCATGTTATTTTTGGCTTAACTCAACTTTGGCAAAAACGGAAAATTCGATTTAAAAAAGAGCGCCGTACGGATTTTCTTCAATTTTTTTTACATGATTAGAAAACTACCACGAAGAAGAATATATACAAATATTCAGAGCGATGCAAGTTGAGAGTTAATAAAAGTTTTGACCACCCGTGATATGTCTATTTAAATAAGTATATCAAGAAGAGATTATGTTATTTTTAGGCTCTACATAAAAACCAATTTCCGGTGACATTTAACTTGCCTCAAGAAATAGTTATCTGTAGCACTTTTGCTAAATTTGGTGTGGATCAACACAGTGGTCGTAAATTGGTGAAAATTGTGTTGAAGAATTGAAAAGATTTTTAAAAATCCGAAACATGTGGAAAAATCCAACAGCAGAGAAAATCACATGTCAAGAAATTACACTGAAAAGAGAAATTTCAAGGATAAACCAAGAGGCAAACACGCAAAATGCATTACGTAAATGATCATTTTTTACCATAAGCGAATAATAATTACAAGACTCTGCATATGTGTGTTTACAATACGTTAGTTATCTGTGTGTTGTAAATGTGTTTGTTAAAATTTGTAAGCAGTTTATAAAACAGCGCACGTTCAGCGTAACAACTACAATGGCGAAATCCTTGTTCACTGTTTTTATCAATTTTTTCTTCCTTGTTACATGTAGTTGCTCTTGCAGCTGCCCGCATGCATTCAGATTTTTATTTTATTTTTTTTCTGCGATTCAGTTTTCTGTTTTTGCTTTTGCATTATCCTTGTTTTTGCATAAATTATGCAAGGATAACAAATGTTGGCAATAAGCGGGTTACGTTAGCGTACGCTTTGTTAACTCTTTTTAGTTTTTTTTTTTTTTTTTGTTCATTAACTTATCAGTATTTTGTAGCTGTGTTCATATGTGTACTTTACTTTGAGTTGCCATTAGTGGGAAATGCTTTTGCAAAGGACTGTACTGTGATAAAAATTAAGAGAAAATAAAGCCAATTCTTTAAATTGAAAAGCTAAAGTTTTGACGGCAATATTATACCTAAATTAAAATGTATCGCCGCAAATATGATTTTTTAATTTGTGTGCAAAAAAAAAAAAAAAATCATTAACTGCTTAATTTTGTAAATCTACATTTATTCAAAATTTATACCGCTTCAGTTATCTAACATGTTAACTGCATTTTGCATTAATTTTCAGTGAAATTGTGTGTAAAGTTTTAGTGCCTGTACTGCAATTGACCAAATAAGCACTGTTGGCCAAATCGCAATTAATTAATGCTTTTATGAACTGGCTAATACCATGCGAATTATTATCAAATATGCAGCAAATGAGTAGATTCAAAAACAGTCAGTACTCGATAAATGCACATTGGCATCTATTGAGAAAGATGGTTGTTATGGCGAGTGCTCAGTAGATAGTATCACAAAGAAAAAGTTCGAATGACCGCCCCCAGTTTGAAAGGTAACATTGAAAGAATTTTAAGGAAAAATCCATTTTTTTTTCGGCCTCTAAATTCGATGCATTTTTGTTTTTTTCTGATATCTCCGCCATTTGATGTCCGATCAGCAAGTATATTATATTGTTGTAAATGTGTCAACATGGTCTACATAGAAGTCATTTGTCTGGTGGCAACACCATAATAAAGTTTGACATTTTTAAGCTTAAACGTACTCACAACGTTTTCTTTTACAAGTGCTTTTTTAGCACTATGAACGTATTTTCATGTAATGATTTTATCAATGAAGATGTTCTACGAGTCATCAATTGTCTCCTTTTGCATTACCTTTTCACCAGTATATCCAGAAATTGTTTCAGCTTTGTGTTGCTCTATGAATAAGAAAGATTTTCTTCGATGTTTTTCCCATAAATTCAACAATTCCACATTTCTTCATTTAACGGTATTTCTAAGTCAATAGAAGAGTAAATTAAGGCATAAAAAAAATATGAAGACTGTTTTATTTTTTATCAACTGTAGACCTAAGTATGTACTACATTGGAACTGCTAGAACTGGAGTAGTCCAATTTTAACTGCAGGTTAGCCACAGGGTTCATGCGGTTCGGTTCAGTGATTCAAACCACTTTACCAAAACTTGTACCGGTACAAGAAATGGTTTCTGAATGACTCGGTACCATGCTTCAGTTCGGTTCAAATGGTTCAGATAGTGGTACTAGAATTAAATAGAAAAAAATCAAATAAGTGAATAAAGTGTTATACATTTGTACATGAAAGGTTGCATTTTCTTTGCAAAATTTAATGGACAATGTACAAAATTGCTCAAGTAATTTTAACTTTTGGTTTGGAAATAGTTTACCTTTACCTTTCGAAAATTGGATTGAAAGTAACTTTTGATTTACATTTACTATACATCGAAACTGATGATAGCGTTGTTTTACTGTGTTTGCCCAGCTGAGCACTCGATTTGTGAAGGTTCTAAATAATCTGTTATTACATTAAAATTTTAGCTAATAGAGTTAAGTACAGTGTGATTAAAGTTGAGCTTTGCATTGTAATCCAAAATACTGATTAATGACTGCAGCCGCGGGCAACTGCTACTACATCAATTATTCATTTAACCAAGTGATTTTTGAAAATTCTACAAAATTAAAATAAAATTAAGACCTTTGTGTATGTACATGAAGCAGCTGAAATTATGCTTAACCCTTTCGGTCATTTGCAACCATATGGCTACATAGCTTTTAGTGGCTCTGTGGAGCCATGTAGGCTTAATTTAAATATAATATTTTTTTTTAATTATTATTTTTCTTTAGAGTCTTTATAGGCGAGGCGCCGGCAATACTAAAGGTGCCGTCATCGCAGATTCTGAAATTTTTAATGAAAAATGGCAGTTTACACTAAGACGAATACATAAACATAAAAAACAGTTTTTTGGGATTTTCCGGGAAAGTTTGGGGTTTTCCGGAAAACACTTTCCGTTTTTGATGAGCTTGAAACTAGCTCCAAATTCGTGTGTCAAATGATATGATCGCCATATATTCTCCTGGGTTCGTCTGGCTGAAAAAATAAAGCAAGCCCTTAAAAATTTTTTGGGATTTTCCGGGGAGATTTAAGGAAAACACTTCATTCAAGCTCAGCTCGAAAGTAGCTCGAAATTCCTGCGTGAAAAAATTTCATCGCTTACTCTTCCCGCGGATTCGTCTGGCTGAAAAAATAAACTCAACTATGCAGAACAATTTTTTCCGCTTTTCAGGAAAATGGAAAATTTCCCAGGCAGCTGTTGAAAAGCTCGAAAATAGCTCGAAATTCCCAACCAAAAAACATCGAAATTCGTCACACCAGCATAGCTCACTTTATGGACCTGGCTCCCGGACTATTAGAACACAAAGAAATTTAAAAATTTTTGGTTTGAATCATACGCTGCGAAAATAACACTTTTTATGTGAAGCATTTTTTAAAACCAAATTTTTTGCTGCATGAGAGGCTTTGTTTTATAAATTTTTTTTTTTTAAATTGACATTATAAAAAATAAGTTCATTATTGTAATCAATAAAAACTAGCAAGGGTGTAAAATTTGGCCTAGCCAAACATTAAATACCCTACACTGCAGTATTTTTAAAATTTTGCTCATATGGGAGGTGCTACGCTCTCTTGTCCGAGTTCACTCAGTTTTTGGATTTATAGTTTTTAGTGTCTGAGTGAAAAACGTTTTCAGTACAGTGTTTTGAAGCTTTTGCTTATATAGGAGGTGCCACGCCCTCTTGTCCGAGTTCGTCTAGTTTTAGCTTAGAGCGTGCATTTATAGTCTTTAAAGTTTGAGTGAAGTTTGGTTGGATTATCTCAAAAAACTCTTTCAGTATGGCATTTTGAAACTTCTGCTTATATGGGAGGTGCCACGCCCCCTTTTCCGATTGCACCGAATTTTTGTCGAGAGCTTTCATTTATGATTCTTAGTGTTTGAGTCGAATTCGGTTTGAATATCTCAAAAAACGCTTTCAGTATAGCGTTTTGAAGCTTTTGCTTATATGGGAGGTGCCACGCCCTCTTGTCCGAACTCATTAAACTTTTTCTCAGAGCTTGCGCTTACAATTCTTAGTATTTATGCTTATTTTGGTTGCATTGTCGTGAAAAATACTCCTAAAATTGCATTTTGAATATATTTTTTGTATGGGCGGTAGGCGTGTCCGTTGACCGCTTTCGCTCATTTTCAATCCCCCGAGCTATCATTGACGACGAAGGCAGTGAACCAAATTTCATTGAATTATCTTGCTCAGTTTTCCCAAAAAGTGTATTTCAACACACAGCCAGCCAGCCAGCCAGCCAGCCAGGTGACGCTGGTCAAGAATATATCTACTTTTCTATATCTGCCACGCCTCCTTCTCTGCGTTACAAACGGAAGGACAAAGTGAATATACCCTGGGTGTAGGGTATAAAAACATGCCTTTAAAATACTGTAAATATAAATATTTTAAAAAATACACGGATAGACTTCAGCGATTTTTTGAATTTTGCAATTAGCCATATGGCAACAAATTTGTTTAATGGTGCTAAAAGTTACCATTTTTCTGCGTTTTGAAGAAAGTAGAATCTTTCATTTTATTTGATTTTTCTTCTGAATGTTTTATTAATATAAATATGTATAGTCAGATATGAACACAAAGATAGAAAAATCTGAAATTGAAGAAATTTTCCACAATTTTGGGTCCATGTGTATCTGGCCTAAAAAGTTCCAATTGAAAAGAATCATTGATTAGAGGTTTTATTGAATAGAATTCAAATAGAAATCGTTTCCTTTTTTGATTAAAGAATTACCTAGAATACAATGATTTTAAATAAAGGTCGAAATATTTACCAGAACTTGCACCATTTGCACCATCTCGAATAATACCCTCAAGATTGCGTTTTATATAATTGCCTTGTATGGGCAATAGGCGTGTTCATTAACCAATTTTGCTGAAAGACAACTCCCTGCCTCTTTTTTGACAACTTCGGCACACAATTTCATCGAGCTATCTTGATTCGTTTTTCCGTAATCGTCATTTCTACAGACGGACAGGTGGTCAGACATACAGATAGAACAAACAGACAAACAGGTATATCGACTCATGAGGCCAATAATATACATATATTTTTTGCTATACCTACCACGCCTCCATCGTAACGCCTACAAACAGAAGTACAACATGAATATACCCCGGGTGCAGGGTACAAAAATGTGTGTTTATGAAAAAATTCAGCGCTAGACTAATTTGTCATATATTTCTCGCTATCTTAATGCATTTTAAATAGAATAAAAAATAAAAATTTATAGAATTTCTTTTCTTCAATATTTTCAAACCACTAAGAACATTTGTTGCCATATGGCTACATTCTAAAAGTCGTACTTAGAAAAAATATTTTTCAAAACTTTTGATTGATAAGGCATTAAATGACCACAAGTAACAAAAAAGCAAAAAATTGGATTTTTCGGATGAGAAACAAAAAAGATAGACCGAAAGGGTTAAGTCAAATCGCATGCAATCATTTATACAAAAAGCGAAGTTTAACGACAGTTTCCAGCATATGTGAAAGCAACTAAATTTGTTAGATCCCTCCATAATCTCAAGAAAAATCGAAATAAGTTCAACTACTATGTACATTTTTGGCTTTTTTTAGAAAAATTTATAAAATCTTTTTAGGAAAGAAAAAAAAAACTAACACAATAAAGACATATACATATGTTCAATACATTGTACAAGTATAAATATGTATGTATTTAAAAAGAACAAAAAAAAAAAAATAAACTCAAATTGTGCAAGTATGTATATCGTCTGAAAGCACAATTTTCATATGCAAATCAAAGAATAAGTGAAAAATATGCGTCGCCAAGCAAAAGAGTGGTATGGAAATTGAAAAAGAAAACCCGAAAATGTGTTAATAAAAGTCATTGAGGCAAAATCATCGTAATCAGTTGACCGAAAAGAAAAGGAAAAAAAAAAATAAATTGTCAGCCATTGATTGCAATGCAGACGTAAAATTCAAAGATGAACCCCAGGTTAATTCAGAACCTACATATGCCAGAGTAAGGGTACATACATAAGTATGTAAGATGTATTTATGACAAACAAAAGAACTGCTGCTACTACTCCTAAATAACCACCAAGGCTAGTGTGTATGACACAAGAGTTGAAAACTGCTGACGCTTTATCGGAGAGTAAAAAAGGAGCTAAAAATCATTCAAAGATTTTTGTCCCTTGTTCCAAACTAAAATATGCATTAAACGTAGCGTGTGAATAAATTTTTGCACAATTTGATTTCAATTTTTCTCTCCTTTCCTTATTTTTTCTTTTTTGTCTGTTAAATGAATTTAGATGGCAAATCAAGTAAACATTGAGAAAATTCTTGAAAAGGCATTATTTAGAAAATACACAGAAAGACAGACCTCACAGGTTCATATCTGGAAAAGTTTATGAGACTAAAGCTTTCAATATTCAGGTTGTTTATACTTTATCACATTTCCAGAAACCGACTAAAATAAAGATTTTATATTCATTCAGACAGGAAAAGCAGAAATTCATCATTGAATTTCGTTCAGTGTTTTCTGCTCATACTGCGCACCTCTCCAATTTTGCCCAATTCTTGCTTGATATAATTTGTGGGTCAATTTTCTATCATTCAAGAATTCTTTTCTTTCACAAAAATACAAAAAAAAAAAATAAAAAATCCGAAAAAAAATTGAAGCAGCAAAATTTTGTCGCATCAAATGATGTGGAAGTGAGAAGCAATTTGCTTGTGAAATTGAAAATACAACGATAAATGACAAATTTTCTCTCTTATCATCGAACATTTGTCGTCTGTCGTCTGTTAACTGCTGCTGCTGCTGCTGCTGCTACTGCATTCAAGAGTTTAGGCTTTAAAATGCCATTGTAATTTGTCAAAATGTCCTGTCTCTCATACTTAAATTAATAGATGAAACAGTTTTGAGCGACATTAAATGAATATTTTCCTCAATTTTTAAAATTTTATGTGGATGGACAGTATCCTTATTGCCTGTGTTGTCCTTGTAATCTTCCTACATCAAACATATAATGTTTAATGATCGTCGTCAGATAAAATGCCACAATGAATCATATATTTAAACTTAAGTAAACTTAATTTCAGTCAATTACAAGAGTCGAAAAATATTTAAAAAAAAAAAAAATTAAAAAAAAAAATAATGAAAAAACGTTGATAAAGCCAAGAAATGTTGCTGGACCGTATACACTTTACCAAGCCAAGAACTAGTAAAGATTTGGCTTGGTCAAAAATGAAATACCTTACACGGCAATGGTATCTATGATAATAATAAAATGATTTCTACGGACAGACTGCCAGCCAGACAGATGAAGGTGGTGACGCTGATCAAGAACGTAAATTGTCCCAAAAATGTACCATTTAATGTCCTGGGGGTCAAAACCATGTTTTAATTTAAAATTTGATATTTTAACTATTAATACAGATAATTAGCCAGAGCTTCTATACTAATAGCTTAAAAAAAAGTAATTTTTAATAAATTATAACATAAAGTGTTAAAAAGTCACTCTCCGTTCATTTTCTAACCTCTTCTTAGTGCACTTAATTTACTCGTTTTACATATTGCGTTATTTTCTAAAACAAACTTATACGACATCGTTTGTATACATATCTCAGCTATTGTTTTTCAGTGTTAACTCTTTGAAAATATTTTTTTTATATACGTCCCAGTGTGCCAGACGGTTCATATCTCCGCTTTTTTATCCGTTACTAAGATTTGAAATTTCTCCCGCAAACGGATCAATAATGGATAAAAACAGGAGATATGAACCGTCTGGCACACTGGGGTAGAATTGATATACATGGAAGTTGGTCAGTCATTCTGGACTATCTCCGCTCAGTTTTTGCTATTCTAACTGAACATTTTTTTAATATTGATTTAATAGAGAACTGAAACTGAAGAGAAGGATCAAATTTAGTGCATTTTCAGCTCAGTCGGCTGTGGTTTTTTGAAAGTAAGTGTTCTGGTATTTTTTTTTTTTTTAATTTTAAAAATTTTATAAGGAACACAAGTGTATACGTATATCATTCTCCACGTAAGTTCTTTTTATACTACTTAACATATTATTTTATATTTAGATAATTAAATCAATATACAATTAGAGGGGCTATCCACCTGTTTCAACTTTTTGAAAAATAATTGCATTTTCATTGTGATATTACTCTTTTTGCAACATTTCGTCATTCTCCGTTTGGTAACACTCCACCTGTTTTTTTTGTCAGTTTTGCTTTAACTATTTATTTAAAAAATAAAAATTAAAATTTAGTCTTAAAACACTTAAATTAATTTTTCAAAAATCCAACATAAATATTTAGGGTTGCCAACTGGTTATTTTCGAAAATCTTACATAATTCTTACTTTTTGTGACTAAATTGAAATTTTTGGTATCAGAAACGCTCAGATAAACTTTTCTAAAATTATACCAAAAAATTTCAGGGTTGCCACCTCGTTTTTTTTTCGTTTGTTTTGTTTAAACCAAATTTCGGTTTGATGAGTTTTTAACGATTTAAGCTTTGATCCATTTTTAACGATTCAAACTATTATTTTTTAGTGTGTAATTATAATGGCGAACGTAAAAAAAAAGAAAGATGTTAAATAAATTTTCGAAAAGACCCATCTGGCAACCCTAAAAATTTATGTTGGATTTTTCTAAAGTTTATTTAAGCGTTTTGAGACTAAAATTTTATTTAAATTTTTTAAATATACCTATTGTTTAAGCGAAACTAAAAAAAAAACTTATGGCAACCCTGAAAGTTTATGTTCATTGTTCAAAAATGTCCCAAAAGTTAAGGTCATCATGTTATATACCTTTAAGTAATAAAAAATAAAAAAAAGTAGGTGGGGACAAAAAAGACATGTTTAGTACATTTTTCGTAGATTTACCCATTAATACTTTTTCATACCTGCGACGTATCTTTCTCTGCGTTACAAACGGGAAGACAAAGTAAATATTTTATAGGGTATATAAAGTTGTTCCACTGAAACTACTTCTGATTTTTACAGCTGCCTTTTGAAAGCAAATACAAAAAAATATATAAATTCTGTATCTTTGCCGCCATCTATGCATCAGACGGGTAACTTATTAGGCGATGTATTAAACTTGGATACGGAAGGTGGCTTAAGAGGTAAGCTTTCAACAGGCATACTTATTTCTACAACTTTGCTGCGCTTGAATATTATGTTTTGAAACATTATGTAACATAAGAACAAAAGTATAATTTCATTGCTTTGAATAATTCTTTGTATTGAAAACAATAACCGCTGTGCCATAGCCACAAGCATCTAAGTTATTGATGCAATTCTGTTTAACAAATAGTAGCTTAAATCATTTTATGAATTCCGCGAAACTGCCAACCAGTGAAAACATCAGTTGTACTACTCTTTTTAATGAATTTCTCAGAACGTTCGAAACAAGTCTATAACCGAAATACACCACTTCTATTGCTTTGAAGAAAAAACACAAATACTTGGAACAGCACTGGCATACTCGTAAATGCTTGCAAACATTTGGGGCTAACCAACTTAACTGGGTATTGCATTCTTAGAAGCACAAGCAAATATTCTCAATTCTCTGATGTGCACATGTATGTACATGTTGAGACTTCACAGCCATCATATAGAATTAAACGTAAATATTCACGCATTAACAATGATAATTACGCAATTTTTCAATCCATTTGGATAAACACGGGTCTATTGGAGTATGGTGAAAATCGTTTTATTCTTTTTATACCCCTTGTAACTTGTAACGGATGGAAGGAGGCGGCTCAGGTATAGACAAGTTTATATATTTCAGATTAGGATCACCTAGTGGGCCAATATATGCATGTTAGCTTGTTGAAGCAAAAAAGTTCAATAATATTTCGACAAAGCTAGCTCAAGGCATTGAAAATAAGCAAAATTGGTTTTTGAATACGCCTTATACCGATCCAAACAATCTATGTATTTTTTAATATGCAGGACAAAAACTTGTGAAACTTTTGAAATACAGTACGACTTCGAGTTATATATTGTACCATTAGAAAGTTTTCCTTTGAGTGAAATCCAAATGGGAGTTAAGGACTCTTAGACCAAAAAATTACTTGGAAAAGTTTCTAGAAAAAGAAAATCTAAGAATTGCGAATGTCGACATGGTAGGCGGGAAGCAAAAACTAATCCGACTAAAGTTCTCCGGAAATCCATCATTGCAAATTGCTGTCTTTTGCCTAGTGTTTCTTTGGGGAAACTTACAATTTCGCGATGGGAAATTTGGGGGAAACTTTATTTTCACTATTGAAAATAAAACTTGGGAAAAGCGAAATAAATAAAAATGACGGCGGTTTCAGAAATACTTGTAACTTTATTGCTTCGAGTACAATTAAGCATTGAACTTAAACTCTAAAACTAAACCTAAGAGAGAGCGCCAAACCGTCAGTGTTGCCGTTGTCGGTCAAACTTGACGAAGACTGAAGTATGTTCAGTCTTGGCGCAAACATGCCGCCCGCCTTGCAGGAATGCAATATTTGAGTTAACTCCATTCAAATTCGCGCCAGTATCTCCGGCTGCAAGTTTCGCAGGAGCCATCATTAAAAAGGAAAAACGCGCCAGAGACCGGCTGCATTGAGAGAGAAAAAACGCGCCAGAGACCGGCTGCATTAAGAGAGAAAAAAACGCGCCAGAGACCGGCTGCATTGAGAGAGAAAAAAAAAAACGCGCCAGAGACCGGCTGCATATATAATTTTAAAATTCAACGGAAGAGAATGCGCCAGCTAGCGGCTGCATTGAGAGATCAAGTAAATTGATATTTATTCACCTGTTAGTGGGAGCTGCACAAGATTAATGTGCCGGCGGCCTCTAATAGGTCACCCACAATACTGGTGTCAGACATGCTGAAAAGAGAACAAAAAATGTGATAAGGGGAAAAAGTGAAACTTGAAGCTAAGCCGATGGGAGAACGACTAGCTTTGCTATTGGCCGCGTAATGCGACCTCGCTCGGTTCGAATATCGACGACCCGTACTCTATTACCGCTACCGGGATACGTTTTTTGTACCCTACCTAAGCACCATTCATTTTGAGGCAGATTATCCTCCTTCACCACGACCAAGTCATTTACCTTCAGGTCCTGTGGAGGTACTTTCCTCGTAAAGCGTCGATGCATCTCCTTGAGGTATTCACCCTTCCATCTGTGGCAAAAGTGTTGTTGCATAGCTTTTATTTTTAGCCACCGAATGTCGATTTTCGGAGGCTGATCAGCAATTTCTGGCCTCACCTGGGATAAAAGTGGGCCGCCGACCAAAAAGTGGCCTGGAGTTAGCAGGCTTCTGTACTTTCTCACTACTGAAAAGTACAAAAACAACAACAAGAGAATTCACAAATTTGCAAGTTAAAAAAAAAACTAGTGCTGACCGAAAATTTGTTTATGCAAAAAAAAAATTTACATACATACATACATACATGCGAGAGTAGAATATTTTATGTGCAAAAGGTGGTGGTTTTTTGGTAAACGATGCAATGCAAAAGGGAATGCAACAAATGTGTTTTTGTTTTTGTTGTTGTTATTGCAACTTAAACACAGGTTTCTGCTCTCAATTTTAACCAAAAAACCGATCGCCAAATTTTTTGCAAAAAGCTAACGCGATCTATATGAAAATGTTTTAACTTTTCAAAAATGGTTCCCGCTTGATATATACGTATATCTATACATATATATTTTAAAAAAGTACGGGATCGAGAGACTGTTTTAGATATATATATACGTGAACCGAAATTAATTTTTATTGTCAAATCACTTTGAAAAAATAGGAAACTACTTAGCAGAACCGAACCGGAATTTTGTACGGAACTCGAACCGAGCAGTAGTGGGAAAATTTGTCACATACAAAAAAAATGAAGAAGTTTCACTTTTTAATTAAACCCCTTATTTTATATACAGTGACTGAAAACAGATCACGTACCTTTATTTTGTTTGCCTTACAAAACAAAAAAAAAATCCAAAATTGCCGTCGGCAAACCAACAACTCCAAAATTTGTTATTGGTGGGGGTGCTGTGATGCTGCTATGCGCTGCAGGTGTCTGCTGCTGCACAAATTACTAATTACTTTTTCCCAATGGAAAAGCTTTAAAAAAAGAATATGCAAAACACTCGCGGCGAAAGCGATATTTTTCCGAATTTTTAAAACCAAAACGCGGGCACTTAAAAAACGGGTCGAAAGGACCAAATGTTTCTTTGGGGAAACTTACAATTTCGCGATGGGAAATTTGGGGGAAACTTTATTTTCACTATTGAAAATAAAACTTGGGAAAAGCGAAATAAATAAAAATGACGGCGGTTTCAGAAATACTTGTAACTTTATTGCTTCGAGTACAATTAAGCATTGAACTTAAACTCTAAAACTAAACCTAAGAGAGAGCGCCAAACCGTCAGTGTTGCCGTTGTCGGTCAAACTTGACGAAGACTGAAGTATGTTCAGTCTTGGCGCAAACACCTAGAACTACTTTTCTGAAAAAGTAACCGTTAGTGTGATATTTGCAAAAAACTGTTTTTTGCGAGTTTTGACCTTGAATATCTCGAAATGTCTTGTTTTTATCTTTGCATTATAAGAAAACAATCTGCATTGATAGATTTCCGGTCCATTTTAGTCGGATCAGATTTTGCATCCTGCCCACCATGTCAAGTAGACAAATGAAGGCCTTCGCAAAGGATCACATTGAATGGAGATATGTATTTTACTTTTGCCCAATGCTCCTCCTAGGAGTTTAACACATACATAGTGTTTGGTTTTATACAATTTTGTTTTTGTTGTTCCATTATTGTTGTGTTAATAAAGTGTAAATGTTAACACTGCAAGACCGTTATTTAATATTAAATATCCCGTACGAAAATATTGTGTTAATGTTGTTACCACGATTATCCTGTTAGTATACGCAACCGAAAAGCGAGTGAATGCTTTGCTGTTGGCAACCGCGCATTACACGGGCATTTGCTCGTATCCTGTGAAGTAGAAACAACAAAGATGATAATACATACAGTACGAACACAAAAAACAATATGCAAGTTCAATGATATGGCATAAGACATACATACGCTTTCACTCTAAAGAAATCTTGCTTCGGCATATGCAGACTTGGCCTAGTTTGAGCCTTATTCTGATCGATTTTCGTGGTCAAATTTCAATGACCAAATGATCTCCACATTGTTCCTGTATCAAAAAAAAAAAGTTTAACAGAAATTAGTTTTTAAGATTTTTCAAAAAATTACCATCTTTTCGTCAAGATAGTTTGAGTTAATAAAAACAGAATTATTCCAAGGATGATCACGGGAATAATACAATACAATAAGAATACTTGATTTCTGGCTTAAGAAAGCTAAAATTAAAGTTAGAAAAAATTTTTAATATTTTAGCAGCCATTAAATATTTTTTAACAATTTATTTTATACATAAGTAATGCCATTTTGAGTCTATTAAAAGCTTTAGATTAAATTTAGTTTTAGGAATAATTTATGATTTTTAATTTAAATTTTGTTCAAATTTTTTTACATATTCAAATAGTAAAAACAAAATTGCGCTGCATTTTTTATGCAGAATTAAATTGACATAAATTCGCGAGCTATTATCCTATTTGTCTTAGCAAATATTAAATATTTCATGTGCATAAATCAGGCACGAATTGTCACGCAATAGAACACGACACGGCGTGCCAACATAAAATGTGCAAATGTGTGACTGAAAAATTTATTGAATTTTTAAACAGTTGAACTACGCGCATATGTATCTATAAAAGTGTAAATAAACAGAGAAGTTTACATATAAAAAAAATCCAGCCACTCGCAAAAACATTAAATGAAAAATAAAAATAAAAAATATGTCTGGCTATGGAAATAGTTTTTACGGGAAAACTCTGCAAGAAAATTCAAATGAATTTTGTACAATGCCAAATCCGAAAAGTAAGCTCTGGTGTTTGAAATAATTGCATAAGATCAATTAAGTTCGATGCCTGAATTGCAACTGGTCGAATCACATATTATCATATCCCTCTAGTGAGCCGTGATGCAAATCTGAATCATACTGAATTTCAGTCCCTTGTTAGAAATTTGGAAAACGGATTTGTATTAAGACTTATTATATTTTGTTTCTGTTAATGTGGTAATAACTTTTATGAAATTTGGTATGGACATCGGGTTAACACTAAGGAACAATAATATATCACCATTATGTTTTAAAGTGGGAGGTGCCAAGCCCTTAAATGGTAAATACGCTCTCACCACTTAAACGCTGTTTCGATTTTTATGAAATTTGAGTTTTAGAGTGGGCAGTGCCAAGCCCTTAATTGCAAACTATTCTACCACGGCTAAATTTGCTCATCGTTTAACCCGAAGGAAGGAAATTAAAACTTTTTTTGTGTTTTCTTGTAACCCCAAGGAAGGATATTAAAACTTTTTGTTTAACAGTGAGCAGTGCCACGCCTTCAAAAAAGGAAACCCTATGCATAGATAATTTCTAATAAGAGTGTGTTTGCTTCAGTTTACATTTGCGTACTCCCTATAAAGTCAAATTTAAGTGGTCGAATATCAACCACGAGGCAAACACTAGTTTTGTTAGAAATACGATTTAAAATTTGAGAACAACATGTGGGTAAATCTCCGGAAATATGCCTTTTTTAGTCCCAATATATTTTTAAGTTTTTTATTACTTGAAGGTTTAGAATATAATGACCTTAACTTCTGGAACAAAATTCAATTCAAATTTCAAAAAATTAGCATAAACTTTCAGGGTTGCCATATGTTTGTCTCTAAGTTTCGCTTAAACAATATATTTAGAAAATTAAAATAAAATTGTGGTCTTAAAACGCTTAAATAAACTTAAGAAAAATCCAACGTAAATTCTTCGAGTTACCAGATGATTGCTTTCGAAAATTTATTTACGTTGGCCATTATAATTAGAACCTAAAATATAATAGTTTAAGTCATTAAAAATTGATCGAGCTGAAATTTGGTTGAATCAAAACTAACAAAAAAAAAAAAAAACTGTTTCTGAAAAAAAAAAAAAATTTCAATTTAGTCAAAAACAAAAGAATTAAATATGATTTTAGAAAATAACCAGGTGTCAACCCTAAAAATGTATGTTGGATTTTTGAAAAGTTTATTTAGGCGTCTGAAGACCATTTTTTTTTAAATGGTTGAAGCGAAACAAACAAAAAAAAAAACAAGGTGGCAACACCAAAATTTTAGCACAGCTTTAAAAAAAATTTTTGAGTGTTTCTAAATCTAGAAATTGCAATTTAGTCAGAAAAAGTAAGAATTATTTAAGATTTTCGAATAAAAAATAAAAATATGTAATGGGTTTTAAGACTAAATTTTAATTTCTAATAACTACGTCAAGCAAAACTAGCTACTACTTAACGGAAAATGACAAAATGTTTCTAAAAACGACGGAGAATGACCAAACGGAGAATGATGGAATGTTGCAAAAATATTATTAGGCATCACGATAAAAATAGCAATAATTTTTGAAAAATTTGAAACTGGTGGATAGCCCCTCTATCTGTTTAGTGAATTAATTGTATGAAGATAAAAGAATTTGTTTAGTAATATAAAAATACTTACGCGGAGAATGATACACACTTGCATTTTTTACAAAATTTTTTCAACTTAAACAAAAAAAAAAAAAAGGAACACTCCCTATCGAAAAACCAAAACTGACTTAGCAAAAAACACTCTGAGTCTCCACTTTCAATTCACTATTTACTCAATATTTAAAAAATTTACAGTTAGGATAAGAAAAACTGAGCGTAGATAGTCTAAAATTAGGGACCAACTTCTAATTAAGACAATTCTATATAAAAAAAAATTTCCTAGAGTTAACACCGAAAAACAGTAACTGAAATATGCATTCAAACAATGTTGTATAAGTTTTTCTAAGGAAATAATGTAATATGCGAAACGGGCAAATTATGAAGCTGTTAGCGACAGGTCGGAGAATGACTTTTTAACACTTTATGCTATAATTTCATAGTAAAATATTAAAAATTATTTTTTTTAAACTATTCGTATAGAAGCTCTGGTTAAGTATCTGTATTAAATAATTAAGATATCAAATTTTTAATATAAACATGGTTTTGACCCCCTGGACATTGAGTTGTACATTTTTCGGAGAATCATCCATGTACGTACTAAAATTTATAAGCAGAAAAGTGTATTTTTCTTCATTTTTTTGTTTTTACCAAATCCAAGCAATGAATTAATTCAGGTTTTTTTTTAAAAAAATTTGTGAATTTTTTACAACTCATGAAATTTAAAATTTCCTCCATCCGGCAGCCATGAAAAGTGCAATGAAATAAACGTTAAATTTTGTTACACTTTTCAAACGACACATACGAGGATAGAGGTTGTTTTTAAATATATTACATTCATATGTAGGTAGGTATATATTTACATATTAAGTAATGAAAATTGAAAAGCGGAAATAACATATCATAACTGAGTTCCAAAAAAAAAAAACAGAAACTATTTCACATCAAACGGAAATAAAATAAATATATGTGACATTTTTGAAAAATTTTAATTTACACAACAACAGTGATTGTATAGAATTTTGTATTTTTATAAATAAAAAAATTACAAAAACTACTACACATGTAAAAGACGAAATTGACAGTTTTTTCTATCTGCAGAAAGTGGCACCATCAAAATAAGCCAATAAAAATACAAACATAGAATCAGAGCCAATGCGAAAGGTTGTAGAGCCAATACTGTTTATGCAACCGACAATATATTTAGAACTAATTTTGGACAAATTTTCAAAAAATTTCCTTAGGCAAAATTGAACTAAACTGTAAAATGCATAAAGTTTGTAAACACCCAATATGGGACTTGGTCTTTAAATGAGACTTTTCGGCTGTTGAACGCCCACGGTCGAAAGTATGGCATTGTACGAAAAAAGTGTATCGGGCATAAAATGCTTAGAATTGTCCGGGGAATACACGTTCGAACGTTTTCCCCGGATACTTCTAAGTATTTTATGCCTTCTACACTTTTTTTGTACGATGCCTCACTTTCGAGTTAAAAAGGCGACGAAGAGCCGAAAATTCTCATTTAAAGACCAAGTCCTATATTGGGTGCTTACAAACTTCATGCATTTTACAGTTTACTTCAATTTTGCATAAGGAAGTTTTTATGAAAAAATTATATTTTGTGAGCTATGGTCAAAAAACTAAAAACGACAGAACATTTTATATCATTACACCCACTGTATGAAATTTTTTGACTTAGTTTGTTAAGAAAAGTTACTTATTGGGTATTTAACTACAGTTTCGGTAAATAAAAAAACCGGTTTCTGAACCGAGCTATCGATCAGAAACTGAGGAGCCTCTGACAAAAACTATGGAGGTCGATAAAAACCGTTATGCAGCTAAGTTTGCAAAACTCATGGGGGTTTTACTCAGCTATGGTAGCGCTATCCTCGCAGTATAGCCAAGTCTTGTCCTTAATTTTTCTGTTGCATAGTGTAACTACGTAATAATGCTTAGAATGTTTTTTTGTATCATTGAACTTCCCAGAAACTTTTGGGAAGTGTTAATAATATTTGCTTCATTTTGACACAACGGGTTACTTTTCCATATCAACATATTCAAATATTATTCAATTTAGGTATGATGCATTGAGTATGCCTGATAAATGGTAACCAATCTTACTTTACGACCAAATTTTTGCACAACACTTTTGGCAAACAAATATTGTTATTTATACTACTAAATGAGTGCTGCTACTTTTTTATATGTATATATTTTTAACCTCTTCCCGTTTTATCCAACGAGTTTTGCTTACTTTTGCTATCGTTTATTTATTGTGTCCTTTTAACCGCTGTTGTTGTTGTTCACCTAATTTTTTCCATTTTCCGCTAAAACATTTCATGATATTTTCCTCATGTTACATGCATACCTACATTAGGGTGTTTGTAAAAATTTGTATTTTTGGAAAGTTCATAAAATTCATTCCTTCTTAAAGTTCATTTGTAAAGGAAAAAAAAATTTCATCAAATCAAAGAAATACAAATTTAAACTCAAAATTTCCGATTTTCATGCTGCTGAAAGAAAGTTTTTGTGAACGAAACCAAATATTTAAATTGCTTTCGCATTAGGGCGGAAATTCCAATAAAAGTACACATTTTAGCAGACACCCTAATGTTCACGTACAAGTATGTGCTGACCCTTCATGTTTGTTCCGCAGCAGCAATAGTCGTCGTCATCGCTACTGTAGGGAATTTAGACGCTTAAAGGGTTTAACGATGCATACATGAATATGTTAGTCAAACAGCGGACAACATGTCGTACACACATACATGGGGCAGCAGCAGCAACAGCAACAGCCTAACCGGATGCAAACCAACATTCAATATTGATGAGTGGAGCTTACAATCAGATTTTTTTGGTTCATTGCAGCAAATATTTACTTTTTTTTTTGTTCTCAACAGATTAAAATTTAACTCTAAGCGAGTAACTTTTATTTATGGCAAATTTTTCATAAAATTTGTTTTGTTATTTTTTTTTTTTTCTTTTATAAAGCAAAAAAAAATTTTTGCTTTAGGTATTGCAAAATTTATTTGAATATTTAAAATTTTTGTTAGCTTAGTATAAAAGTTTTTAAAGAAAAAGAGAAAAAAAAAAAAAACAAATTGGGTTTAATTTCAAAGATATGATATCCCTAGGGTACATTACATATCTTCAAGAACGGCAAAACTCGATTTTGCAGAAAATACGTTTAAAGTTTTCAATTGAAAAAGTCATTGTCTTCTCAAACGGTAACCGTAAAATATATTATTATGGATTTTCCACCCAATATGAATAATTCTGCATCATTAACTCAAAATTCGTGTTTTTGCCGTTCTAGAAGTAAATGAGCGTTGTGTACTTGGTTGTACCTTCCAGTTTCAGAAATAAGTGCATTTTCTGGGTAAAACATTTTATAAAAGATCTTACAACAAAGGAAACTAGAAATAACTTCGATAGATAAGTATACAAAAAACGCAAAAAAGCGTTATTTTAAAAAAAAAAAGTTTTAAAGCGGATATTCCGAAAATGTCCGAAGACGAAAATACAATTTAAAAACTCCACATCTCATTAATATATAACTACTTTAAGTCTGGACATTGGGTTGGACCATTACTTTTTGTCAAAACTATTTGCACGAGAGATATACCGATAACTATAGGATATTCTAGCAAAGGACACAGTGCAAGAAAACTTAATGTGTTACAACGGAAGGATTTTCGTTACAAGTACTCCCCATTGAGCATATTGGGTACATGGCAACATTTTGACATACATATTCTTGTTAAATATACTAGAAAATGTCATAGAAATAAGCTGATCGAGCTTGCAGTTAGGAAAAAAAGAAAAATTCATTATTATTTCGCAAGCTATACTCGGTTGTATTTCATCTCCAAATTCTTAATCGAAAAACTTTAACACCAAATCCTCAATCTTCATTTTTTCAATAAATCATATTAACTACTTCCTTAGTAGACGACTTAAATATCTTAGCATGGCACTGATGTTGATCACATTACTACTGGCCAAACATTAAATACCCTAGTATTTTGAAAATTTTGCTTATATGGGAGGTGCCACGCCCTCTTGCCCGAATTCACCCAGATTTTTCTCAGAATTTGAATTTATAGTTCTGAGTATTTAAATGAAATTTGATTGGATTATCTCCAAAACTGTTTGCAGTATAGCGTTTTACACCTTTTGCTTAAATGGGAGGTGCCACGCCCTACTGTCCGATTTTATCCAGTTTTTGCTTAAAGCTTGAATTTATAATTCTTAGTGTCGGCGCAAAATTTTGTTCGATTATCTCAAAAAACATTTTCAGTACAGCGTTTTGAAGCTTTTGCTTATATGACAGGTGTCACGCCCTCTTGTCCGGATTCGCCCAGTTTTTGCTCAAAGCTTGCGCTTACAATTCGTAGTATTTATGTGTATTTTGGAAGCATTATCGTGATAAATATTTCTAAAGTTGCATTGTTAACCAATTACGCTCATGTTCAATCCTCCGAGCTAACTTTGACGACGAAGGCAGTGTATTAAATTTCATTGAATTATCTTGCTCAGTTTTCCCAAAAAGTGTATTTCAACACACAGCCAGCCACCCAGCTACCCAGCCAGCCAGCCAGACAGACGGACATGGCTATATCGACTCAGAAGGTGACGCTAATCAAGAATATATATACTTTTCTATATCTGCCACGCTTCCTTCTCTGCGTTACAAACGGAAGGACAAAGTGAATATAACCTGGGTGTAGGGTATAAAAATAGAGATTGATAAGTAAACTACAAAATAAAATACGCAAAGCACAAGAAAAAATCTCTTAAGTGAACTAATTTCCCAATTTTCCCTTTGCATAACTCCACGATTTCGCACATTTTTGCATGCGAAAGTAAACCAAAAAAAAAAAAGAATCGGGTAAAAGGATCCTAATTTGAAAGTTGGTGGGTGGTTGGCAACACTAACAGTCATTCATTCACACATTACCGTAGTTTTTTTCATTTGTATAAGTGGTGTCGTGCACTCACAGTGCTCTGGTGTTTTAATGCTTAAGCACTGGGAAAATGTTGTTAATCAGCGAAAGAAAAAAGCGCAATTTTAATTGAGATGCATTTTCAAATGTTCCACACTTTGCGCTGTATTTTATTTTAGTACAAAAGTGAAAAAACAGAAATATGTAAAATGTTAACATTTGCATTAATTAAAATATCCGCAAGCAGGTAACGAATTGATATCTTCTTCTTTATCACAAACAGTTGAGTAACGCTTGCTTACACTGGGAAAATATGATGTTTTCGTGCAGCAAATTTTTCCGACGGGAAACTTTTAGCCAATTGTATGAGCTTTCTAATGATGGAATTGGTTTATAGGGATCAAAAGAATGTTTAAAAATTCTGTATATAATCAAATTGTTTTCTCTGTGTAGAGCAGTAAAGTAAATTAATTAAAATAACACACAGTGGCGAACTCATTTACGGTACGGGAATGTCAAACTTTTTGAGTGTAATTTTATGCAATTAACACACGCGTGCATTGGTGGCTTAAATGATGACTGTGTGGGTTTTAATTTAAGTGAGTTACATAATATTTGTAAAGTGACGATCAGCTCAAACACTTTTATGCTTAAGTTTTCAATTTATTATAATTCAAGTCAAAAAGGATTCAACTTCTCAATTAAAGTTGAATTTTTGTACAAATTTTCATTTTGGCGTTCTTAAGTGTTGGTTAAAGGACGTGTCAAAATATTTCGTAGGGATATCAAATCAAAGATATTATACGAGGGGCACTATTTATGTTTCGGGAACTGGTATCACTAATCTCAATAGCTAAACTCTGGCAACACCATAATAAAGTTTGACATTTTTTAGCATAAACGTACCTACTCACAAAGTTTTGATGTACAAATGCTATTTGTTTTGTTTACAGTGAGCTAAGAAAACCAATTTTTCCATTGATAACACAGGGCAACACTGATTCTGCGGCATAAGGTTTCGCAGTCGCTTTCTAGTAAATTCGCCGAATTGACTATAGTTCTCCAGATATCATCCTTGTTTAAAAGTTCAAAAATAGCTATTTTGAGGCATATTTGACGTAGTATAACACTTACAGTAGACAGTGTAATAAATTTAAGTTAATGAAATCAATTAGGCATAACCCTCCCTCATAAAACCTTACCTGTTAACTTTTTCGATTAGACCCTTACTTTCCGAGTTATCAACCATTGAAGCAATGTTATTTCAACTCCTTACAAAGGACAAATTTTAGCCGTTGACATTAGTGTTGCAAGTTCTCGAAACATAAATAGTGACCTACATGTCAAGTTCTATGCGGAGTAGTTCAAGAATGCGGAAAAATACCTCCATTTAATAATTTTGAGAGTACCCTTAAGAAGAGAGCTCAAATCTCTACATTTTTCTGACCAAAACTAATAGCGGCTATACGATCACAGCGATCAAATGGAAATGTATATTTTATTGTTGAATCTAGAGTCTAGACTAAAATCCATACAGACACAATTCTTAACCCCTGTTAGGTCCATACGTATTACTTCCCCAGTTTTTGTTTATTGCTTCACTTCTGAATAAACTTAACGATTCACTTTTTCTATAAAAACTTCCAACCTTAAAAATATAATATCTCGCTAACGCAATCAGCTAGACTTTTTGATTAAACTATAAACAGACAAAAAACTTATTGCATAGGTACTCAGTTTTTTAATTTATTTTTGTTAAATTTTATATTTGATCCAAAAATAGTTTGAAGACCATTTAATAACCGACCTTTTCGATGTAATTGGATATTTTTCGATGCTACTCGGATTTTTTCACTCTTTTGTGTTTTCCGATATTCAAAACTTTTTCTTTGTTTTTCGATACTTAGTGTAATCTATTTCGATAATTTTAATACTTTTTGATGATTTCCTACAATTTTTGAATTATTATTTCTTTTTATAGTAGATTTCACTTCAAATCATAGGGAACTATTTTATTCTACACCTTGAGAGTTGTTTCTTTTTTTTTTATTTCATGGGATGATTTTGCATATTTTCATTAGTGGCATTTTTGCTGAAATCAAGCATTATTATACAAATTTAATCAAAAACATTATTACGCCTATAATACTCTATTTAATGCTATTGCGTCTGGCATTTCTTCGTGTAAGAACTTAATGTTTTATCATTAAATTATGATCGTTCATAAAGTGCTTACTTATATGACACATTTTTAATTTGCTAAATAATTTTTTATGTTTCTTGGTAAAATTCCACATAAATAAGCGGGCACATAACAACAGAACTGACTGCCCGGATAGGAAATTTAATGATTAAGCTGAAATCATATAATAGAATAAATGTTAAAAAATGTTGTTCTTAAACAATTTTTAGTGATAAGAAAACAAAGACGAAGACTCTTAAGGTCTTGGTCTTGGATATAAAGTCGTGGACTTGTTTTTGATACGGAGTCTTGATATTGTTCTTGCGGATTAGATTTTGTTCAAAATTTTGGTCTTTATCTTGACCTTTAATATAAAAAATTTGAGAAAAAATTGCAAAATTTTGCATACTACACCCCTATGAACTATGACGCTTAATGAAAATTCAACAAGCATATTAATATATCTACCTATACCCTAACCAAGGGCTTTGTATACTTGATTTCTTGGAGAATGAAAATCGATTACTCAAGACGCTCGGAAGAGCAGAAGACTTGCGCTACACCCAACATTGACAATACTTCAAGCGTAAAATATATCTAGAAGTCTAGAAAAAGTTCGCGAACTGATTTCAAACTGACCCAAAAACGCCGTAAACTAATTTTTTAGGAAAATTGGAGTTACGGCATTCTTGCTTAAGACGGCAGTATTATTATAATCAGTACATATTAAAATATTCAGATAATGTAAAAAAATCAAAGCATCGAGAGCTACAGCCGAAGGGTTATTTTTATTATATGAAAAGTAAGTTCAAGTAGAAATTCTGGCATAGACACACAATTGGAGTGTGTCTAAGCAAAGAAAAGAAAAGAAAAGAAAAGAAAAGAAAAGAAAAGAAAAGAAAAGAAAAGAAAAGAAAAGAAAAGAAAAGAAAAGAAAAGAAAAGAAAAGAAAAGAAAAGAAAAGAAAAGAAAAGAAAAGAAAAGAAAAGAAAAGATAAGAAAAGAGTTTAATAATTAAACGTGAAAATTTATCTGTGTTAAATTAAGCACTATAATTGTTGCTTTTCCATACGATTCTCAGAGATAGGATATAAACGTGATAAAAAAATCTTAAGGGGATATAATTATAAAGAGTAGAAAAACATCGGAGATAGTCGTTACCTACATTAAAGGCTTATAACCTCAGGAAAAAAAAATTTCATTTACTTAAGCATTTTCTACTGGGATATTTTGTTGAAAATTATAAACATTTCCACACATATCAGAGACCTATTAGGCGCATACTTTCGAGAATAATTGGGCGATTATGATTTTTTATTAGGCAGTTAGGCAAATGTTTAACAATTTCAAATTTCAAACAATGCTAAAGAGCATCATGCGTTGAAGTCCCTTTGTGCCATACGTATCCTGCTTCCCATTTTTATTCAAATTTCCCCTCGACAACCCCCTGGAGCAAGCAATACGACGAATGCAAGGTTCTTGTAAAATTTATTTATTTTTGAATTTATGCCTGCATCATGAAAATCAAAAGTTTTTTTTTTGTTTGTTGCTGTTTTTGTTCGTTGTCTGTCTGCATTGTACGCACACACATATACAAACAACAGCCACGAGAACAAATTTACGCAATCTATCTCACTCTTAAATGTATCTCTTTTCAGAGTGGTGCAAAGTGTCCTCTCTGAACCAACGGCGCGGTAGCGAAATGAAATTTATTTCAACTAAAGGGAATTGTTTTTTTATACGTGTGCGTGTGTGTGCATGTGTGTGTGTTTGTGTGCAGTCGACACCGAGCGACAATAAACGAGGTGTAAAAATATGCAAATAATGTAGATGATGAAAACGCAGCCACAAAATGAATGGCGAAAGGAAAGCAACAACAGCAACAGAAGCAAGGAACATTGGTACAATTTAAAAGAAATACACACACAGACAGACAAAACTACAGGACATGCCGAAGAGCATAAAAATGCAAAAGAAATTAAATGAAAATGAATACATGACGATGTTGAGGACTATGATGGGGACCAGCAAAAATGGGCACTCAAAAAAAAAAAAAAAAACATAAAGGACAATGCGCGATAGCACATCCTTCCGGCCATCAATATTTAAAATGGATGAAAGAAATCAACAAACAAACAAACAAACAAAAAGAGTGTACCGACTTTCCTTCAAAAACTACTGAATTAACTGAATTTTGGTCATTTAAGTAGGCATAATCTTTGGAAAATGGTCAGCCAAGATTTTGAAAAATATATTTTTTTTTCTTGTGAAAGGCTGTAGAATAATACTGTATATCCAGAAAGCGTTCTATACTGTGTGGAAATAGACGAGGTGCTTCAACCAAAATAGTTCACATCATCAAGTCTCAGTTCGAGAGCTTTAAATGTGGATTCTTATATAACGGGAAGCTTTCCGACTCTGTTGCGTACAAAGTTGTTTTCTGTCCACAATGCTATTTTTTTTAGTACTGGACGATATTTTTCACAGAGCTCTTAACTCTCCTAATCATGACATTCTGTGGACGGTCAACGAGCAGACAGGAGACCTCGAGAGTGCTGCAGAACAAGTTTTTCTGGTTTAGTTAGTATACCTTAAAGTCTATACGAGAGAAAGTAGGAATACCATTTCGGCTTTATCTATGACTTTAACAAAAATGCCGTCCGGAATGCTAAGGAAGAAAATTGATTAGATTAAGAAATAGTTCAAATTAGTCAGAACAATTTCGCAACAATTGTTAAGGTCCACCTTTTCAATACGCCAATAGCAGTGCACATGGACAGACAAATATTCAAATGGACAGACAAACAAAAGCAAAGATATCAAAAGCAACAAACACTGAAAAAAAAACAAAAATAAATAAATAAAAATGAAGGACCCCACTCAACAAACTGAAGAGTGTCCTGATAATGGCTAGAGAGAAGGAGAAAGTGTCATCAGCCACTAGAATATTTTAGATGAAACAGTATTGCTCACGTTCCCTATTTATTTTTTAACGCTGTTTTCTTTTTCAGCCAATTTTCTTAGCTATTTTTTTCATAAACATATATATACGCAAATTTACATACATATGGGAGATTCCATTCAAAATTTTTGAAGAAAATAAAAATCAATTTTACCCCGGAAATGTGTGCTTCAAGTGCTTCCGATGACCCATTCAAATTTTTACGGCAATCGGTTGCGCCAAGCCTGATATATTCACTAAACAGATCATTGTGTAGACCGATTTTCCCATTATTTCATGATTTTCAGGCAAGAATAACTCAAAATGAGTGCGTTTTCTATGCATGATGATTAGGGAGTAACATGTTCCTTGTATTTTTGCGCATTTTCCGTGGAATTCCCCATATGTGATATTTGCTAGCCTAGGTATCTACTATATGGTTTATGTGTCATATGGAATTTTTATTTCACTTTTCGTACGCATAAATAAATTTCCCTGTTGTCAACAGAACGTTTTGTTTTGTCAGTTCAGTTTTGTTTGTGTCTTTTTGTATTGTTATTGTTGTTGTTGTTGTTGTTGTTGTTGTTGTTGTTGTTGTTGTTGTTGTTGTTGTTGTTGTTGTTGTTGTTGTTGTTGTTGTTGTTGTTGTTATTGTTGTTGTTGTTGTTGGTGCTAATATGTAGCAGCACATAAGAATTTCATGCAAAATGATGGTGCACAAATGCGGGCACTCGTTATAAATGAGACAAAGTTTTGCACGTACGCATAATTTTGTGTCCTTAGTATTTGAGCAATTTTTCATTTGAAGATTCGCTGCCGTTGATAAGCTCGATACAAAATGTTAAGACAATATGAAGAAGTTTGTAAATATCACCTCCAAGACCTAACTAGCATACATTGTAACGAAGGTGCAAAGTGACTGTATGTTATTTGTTTCGAAAATTATACAGTTGTCTTCAACTGAAGTATGGCATAAGAAAGTTATTCCTTCGTTGAGTAAAATATTCAAAATTCATTAAATGTCTTCAAGTCGCTCTCTCTATTCGTTGCCCCTCATCTCCAGCAAGATCATATATCATATACAAAATGCCTATATCATTCATGTGCGAGTACATTTTATATCATCAAAAGAAATTTAAATTTTTTGGGATGGGTTCAACTAAAGCACTTTCAATCAATTACAGTTGATGAGTAGAAAAAAACTTTCAACTTTGGGCCCTACAGAGTTAAAAAATTGATAAACGGAGTATAATAAAAAATGAGCACGTTCATTTTAGATAAAACTTGTAGTTCCAAAGTAACCATTAAATCAGGCAACAAACAATTTTCCGAATTATCTTAACCCATTATATCGTGTTTTTTGTTTTTTAAAACTTGGCTATAATGGGTTAAGGTATTCTACATTAAAATTTCGCGGAGATTTTTATTAGGATCGCCTAGGACAAGAAATGCTTAAAACTAAAGAATAATGTGTAAAAAAGAAATAAAAATGCAATAAATTACGTGAAAATTCAGTGAGTTATATAAAGTTCTCCAATTTTAAGCAGTTCTTCTCTTTGGTAACCCCTAAGCCCTGATATTTTTCATAGAATATTTTTGTGGAATGCTATGAAACGTTATAGCTTAGTTTTTTGAAAAATGGAACAAAATGCCCATAAAACAGATTCTTCAAAAAAATTTACCTTTTAAAAAAAATTATTTGCTTAGCTCATAAAAAGAGAAACTTTATACCACAGTAAAGGCATATGGGTACATCCGAAAATAATCTCCTCTTATATGACCCAGGTTTTAAGAAAACAATTTTTTTTCATGTTCAATAACGAAATGTGGTGGAATATATTCCCAGACGTATAAAATAAAATTCCCAGTAGGTGAATAAAAAAATTTCGACCTGAGAGGGAGCCAGGAGGTCGTTTTATCTAAAAATTTTGCGAAAATCGAGATTTCCGATAATATGCGGTGGAACACATATTTCAGAAGTACTAGATATGTTACGGAGCACCTTTCCAAATATTCTGGAGTAAAATTCAGAAAAATCGTATGTGAGTCGTGGCGACAGAATGGGTTAAAATTTTCAAATCGCTCATTACAGGTCCCAAAAATTTGAAAAAATTCAAGCAAATTCCTTGATGAAAAATAAATTGATTTTATTTATGATATTTCTTTAAATTAAGCGCACCCTGCCAAGTAAAAAACGAAAAACGCAAAATTTTGGGTAAAAAAATGCGATTCTTGGCAATATGCAATCAAGCACACCATAGCGACACATAAGGCAAAATAGCGGGATATCTTATAAATATTCCGAAGAAAAATTCAGAAAGATCGTATGTGGGTCGTGGCGACAGAATGGTCTAAATCGCTCTTTACGCCCACATAACAAGTCCTAAAATTCTGAAAAAATTCAAGCAAATTCCTTGACAAAAAATAAATCGACTTTGCGCAAGTTATTTTTTTGATTTAAGCCCCCCATGCCGAGTTAACAACGAAAAACGCTATGTTTTGGGTGAAAAACGTGATTTTTGGCGGATTGCGAAATTAAGAGTTTTTCGCTTTTTAATCGACATGGGGGGCTTATACTGAAAAAAACATCTTAAGCAAAGTCGAATTTTTTTTTATCAATGAATTTGCTCGAATTTTTTCATTACTTTCTATATATCGTTCCATTTCTTCAAGAATTTTCTTTAGTAGTATCTTTTCTTCTAAACAGATATCGCCGGGTTAAAACTACAACTAGACATCTACATTTTTCATGTTTTGAGAAAAAAGCGTTTTAAGTTTTTTAAATTTCGTTTTTTGTATGGGATTTTGCAGTTTTCTACTTTTTATTCTTTATGTAAAATTGGATGAAGACTACATATCGAAAAATCGACTAGACTGGGGCAAAGATCCGTTTTTTCTTCATGATTTTGTATACTTAACTCAAAATGTCAGTGCATGTAGATGTCTAGTTGTAGTTTTAACCCGACGATATATAGACTGTGACACAAAAAAATAAAAGGATTTTTTTTTTTTCAGTTTTTTTCTTGCATAAAACTGCAGTTGATTTTGACTTTTTTAAATATAAATACTGGTTCTAGAGATATTTGTAATTAAGTAGAACCATATTTTTTTGGTCTGAAAATTAACGATATCTCGAAAACGTGAATGACAAATAAAGTGATTTTCGGAGTCAGCAGCAAATTTCACTCAGGAAATGAATAGTGGCACTTACAGTTCAGATTTTTTTGATTATTTGTAAACTAGTGTAATCTTTTTTTCCAAGGAAACGGACACAGAAAATATTGTAGAGAAAAATTTAAATTGAGTTGCCACAGATTTGCTATTAAATTTACAGAAATGAGAGCGTGTTGCGTTAAAATTCATTCTTTCACACAGTATTACTCAAATAAACCGTCATTTTTGATAGGATTTTTATAATTTTTTTGAGTGTAGTGTGAAATTTCAATAATACGTGTTCTCTCGGTATTTTAGTTGAAAAACAATATTTGTTTGATGCTAAGTTGATCCGTTATACCTTGATCCAAGGCCAAAAATTTTAAAAATTTCACAACTCATTTGTAGCACTTTTGAGATTGTTATAAAATGTAAGCTGTAACAAGCCGAGATTCCATGCGGTTATTAATTTATTACGGTCTCAAAAATGCTCTTCTCGAGATCGCGCTTACAAACACTTTGATAAATTTTTCAAGATCAGGACCAAGACTCATTGTCATTGTTTAGTCATTTCGCTTCCCAATATAAATAAATTTTTGATGAATAAAACAAGTTTTTCTCTAAAATAATTAAAGTAACGTACCATTTCATTGTATATTGCAATTTAACGGTGAAATAATAATTTTTAAATTGTTACATTAGATGACATCCGTTTTGTAAAATGTGCGTTATTATTTTAAATGTGCAAAAATTACTGATAAGAGAGACAAATAAAGACATTTCCAAAAAAGAAAATGTTACCTTTGAGGCCATTTTCACAACTAATTTCCACACAAATCACATGCACATACACAAGTAGACATTTCAACAAACACATAAATATGCAACACATACAGAAGGAAACACAGACAGACGGACAAAGAGACATAAACATACAAATGCGAGATAACAAATGTGAAAATCACTCAACATTTTCTTTTCTTTATTTCGGCTGTCAATTTTTATCATGATGCTGTTGCCGCTGCTGTTGGTGTTGTTGTTGTTTTCTTTTTGTAATCGACTTACCCGCCGACACACATTTATACGCATACATGCATAAATAGCTTGCTTGTCTGTTTATGTATGAGGATGTCTACCAAAAACAAATACACCCAAAGGCCAAATCAACACAATGTTCACACAAACAGCAACGTAGCGGCGTAAAAAGGACAACAACATCACGATCAAAATCAACCGCAGCATTGATAAAGTCAACACTTAAAGCACAGCAAAATACGCACACACACAGAAACACACACACACATACAATCGTAAGTAACTTAGTCAAAGAAAGGCGGCAGCAAAGTGACTTAAAGCATAAGCAAAAACTGACTGACTGACAGACTAAAAAGCAAAGCAAAACAAAGCTAAGCCAAGTGACAGCAAAAAGGCCGAAAGGAGTAGATGCTGCATCACATACAAAAATACTACACACACATTTGTATGTATGTTTGTATGTATGTAACAGAGATACAATATCAGCGTCTTGTAACCGCCATCGAAGCAATCAACAGAAATATTTTGCCTGCCTGAAATGACAAAAATTTATCAAAATAAATCCTCCGGGGACAGTTTTGTGTGGTAAGCCTAATACTTGAATACAATCACACATGCACACACACACACACACGCGCATGCACACACCAACAAACATTGTTTATGTAGAGAAAAATGTGTTCTTTTTGGCAGTGTTCTTTTTTTGTTTCTTTCTTTTCTTTCTCATTGCTTTTTCTTTATCAACATCATCATAATAAATGTTGATTTTTGTGTAGTTACGCATGCTGGTCCTTAGTAAATGAGATATTTGCTATAGGACTAAGCATTGACACTTTGCTCTGGATGTCCTTGTTGGAAAACTCTAAACGTAAGAAGAATAACATTACAAGCTATTGATATCTAAGATGATAAATTTTGGTTAGCTTTTGCACTAGTTTTGATTTGATTTCAAAGTGAGAACATCTTAGTGAGGGAATACGATAGGAATCAATATAGATAAAGGAACGAATCCGGTCAGTTGAAGAGTGCCATTGATGTTAAAAATAGCGCCAGTTTTATCGCGCTCTCTAAAAGGTCCTAGAGACTAAAACACTTCTATTTACCAACGGCAATACCTCCCCTAGCTTTGAAAAGAATATTAAGCATTAATTAAGGCTGCCGCTATAGTTTTTTTTTTTTTTCTTTGAGAAGATCTTTTTCCAGCAGTCCTTACCCATCAACTAAATTCTAAGCAAATACGAAAAGTGGCGGAAACTACCTCAGCGTATAGGCCTTAGCCGAGTACGATCGAGGTACGACTTTTATCGATTTATGACCATTCATCTTTATTAGTGTTGTTGCTGCTATGGTTTTGCTGATGCTGATATCAATTTAGTGATATCAGCTGATGCTGCTGTAGATGCTGATATTTTATTGAACAAAAAGTTAATAGTATAGGGTAAACGCGGGAGATATGGCACCCTTTTCGTGAAACTGCTATAGAACCAGAATTAAAAGAGATTTTAAAAAAAACTAAACACAAATTTATTCTTTTGTTAATTTAAAACAAAAAAAAAAGTACTTTAACTAAAATCAAAATGATTACAAAAAGGTTTTTTCTTCATTATAAAAAAATGCTATTGTATGAAGTGTCAAATCACCCGAGACTACGGGTGATATGGCACCATATCATGGGTGATTTGGCACCCTTAGTGGCTTTTAAGTTCTTTTTGCCACAACTGTTGCATGTGTGCACAAATGATACAGCACATTACGCATTTGATCTAATCGTATTTTTTAGTGGTTTGTTCATATTCTTCTCCTCATCCAACACATTCATTTTCGCCTAAATCTTCAGGTCCAGCAGATTCATCTCGAAATACAGCATTTCATCAGTTTCATCGAAAGAAGCATAGTAAGTTAGCAACTTGAGCTTATAAGTTTTCTTCTTTGGTTGCGTTTTTCGTTTAAATTTTTCGTTTTCTGCTGGACCACATTTTCGGGAGAAGTTACAATCATCAGCCATAGATTGCCCTTGATTTTTCTCAATGCGATCCTATAAAAAGACGTAATCTGGAATTTTATTTGGACTGGAAGAGTTAATCCCAGTAGATTAAAATCCAGAAAAGCATTGTGGTTCAAGCCTCATACAAAAGCTAAATGGGCTTAAGTTTAGAATGCTTTGCCCGTGTTATTACAAATACTGGTTGTTGGCCCTCCACATCCGAAACACAAAGATTTAGCACAAAGTAAGAATATTTGTACTCTCTAATATCTTATATCAAAGGGAGATATGGCATCAGAACCATATCACCCGCAGTAGGGAGATATGGCATCAGAACCATATCACCCGCAGTAGTGGGGTGCCATATCTCCCTTTCCGCATATACCGAGTAAAAATGCCACGAAACAAATAAACATGTTCACTTATGTTTCTTAAAGCTATATCTTGATCTTCCGATTGCTATATCTCCGACAGTTTTGCTTATTTCGAAAAACTGTACTAAGAAAAGTTGTTCAAAACAGTTCCACAAATATTAAATTTTCCGGTGTTCTACCGATTACCAACCACCCTGTATTATCCAAAAAAAAAATTATAATTTTCAAACGCCACAGTTTTTGTAAGCACATAGTGTTTATTTTTAAAGAGCCCGTAGATACCCATTTCTCAAAACGTGATAATACAGCCTGAAGCCCTCGTTTTTATACTCTACACCCAGGGTATATTCACTTTGTCCTTCCGTTTGTAACGCAGAGAAGGAGGCGTGGCAGATATAGAAAAGTATATATACAGGGTGACTGGTTCGAAGTGTTACCAATTCAAAAGACTATATTTTTAGTTTCCATGCACAGATTTTATTGATCAAACGCAATAATTGTTGAGCAATGTTCAAATTTTAAGAATCTTTTTGAGATTTTCGATATGGCCACCTTTGGCCTTAACTATGGCCCGTAGACGATCGAAGAACGTGTCGCATGCTGCACGAATTTGATTTTGTGGAAGTTTGCGCCATTCTCGTTGAAGGGCCACTTTTAGCGCATCAACGCTCTGGTATTTTTTAGTCAAGACCTTCTTGTCCAACATACCCCAGATTGTGAAATCCAGCGGATTCGCATCAGGCGAATTTGAGAGCCATTGTTGAGCAGAAATGAAGCTAGGAACGTTTTTTTCTAACCATTCTTGATTCACACGAGCTTTGTTAGACGGTGCCGAGTCTTGTTGGAATGTCCATGGCTTGCGACCGAAATGTTTGCACCCTCCAACACTGATTCACGATACACCTGGGCGTTTACTTTGACGCCAGCGGCCAAAAAAACGAGTGGTGAGCGCCCATCAGCAGTCACTGCAGCCCAAACCATCACATGCGGTGGTGCCTGCATCCTGGTGGCCAAACAAACATTCAAATTTTCGTAGGACCTCTCTGTCAAGTAAACCCGATCATTTTGTTTCTTTACATATTGCTGGATACAGTAATTTTTCTCATCAGAGAAGACAATTTGTGACAGATTTCCGGCGGCGTGCAAGCGCAACAGCTCCTTGGCTCTATCGAGCCTAACTTTTTTTTGAGCAGGAGTGAGATCATGCGCCTTTTGGAACTTGAGGGCTTTTAGTCCGAGCTTGTTTGACAATATGTGTTGCATTCATTCACGCGATATTTTCAGCTCGGCAGCCATTTGTCTGCCACTGCGTCTCGGATTTCGCTCAATTCTGGCCTTCACCTTTCGAACCATTTCTGGTGATGTTGCAGTTATTTTCCGACCACCACCATGTCGTTTGGCAACGCTGCCGGTACCATTTTAACGTGTTACGGTCCGATACACAAACGTTTTATTCACTTTTAAATGTTTCAGCTCACGAACAATTGCTGGTTGCGATTTTCCAGCCAAATAAAGAGCAATCACACTATTACGTTTGAATTGCATTTCGAAAATTTTTTATTTTCAATAAATTGACGCGCAAATGCTTTTGGTTACTTGTTGACAATAGAATGAACTAACATCATGCCAATTTTTAGACAGCTGTCATGTTCCATCTGTCAGATAAGTCTATCGGAAGTTGGTAACAGTTCGAATCAGCCACCCTGCACATATAAAAACTGTGGACAACTCTTTAAATTGGGTTATCTCCTATTCTTGATCAGCGTCACCTCCTGGGCCGATATAGCCATGTCAAGCAAGATAATTTAATGAAATTTGGTACACTGCCTTCGTCGTCAAAGTTAGCTCGTTGGATTGAAAATAAGCAAAATCGGTCAACGGACACGCCTAACGCCCATACAAAAAAATATATTCAAAATGCAATTTTAGGAGTATTTTTCACGATAATGCAACCTAAATACACATAAATACTACGAATTGTAAGCGCAAGCTCTGAGAAAAAACTGAGCGAATTCAGATAAGAGGGCGTGGCACCTCCCATATAAACAAAAGCTTCAAATATTCAAACCAAATTTGACTCAGACACTAAGAATTATAAGTGAAAGCTCTCAACAAAAATTGGTTAAAATCGGACAAGGGGGTGTGGCACCTCCCATATAAGCAAAAGTTTCAAAATGCCATACTGAAAGAGTTTTTTGAGATAATCCAACCAAATTTCACTCAGACACTATGAACTATAAATACAAGCTCTGAGCAAAAGTTGAGTAAACTCAGACAAGAGGGCGTGGCACCTTCCTTATGAGCAAAATTTCAAAAATTCTGCGGTGTAGGGTATTTAATGTTTGACCAGGCCAAAGGTTTCACCCTTACTAGTTTTTCATTAACCCTTTCGACCCGGAAAAAAACTGTGGGGTACACGGTATTTGTGATAAGTTAAACTTAGAAACTAAATTTAAGTAAAATGTTTGACCGTCTCTAAATACAAATTTTCACCGCCAGAGGCGCTTCCGGGCTCCCAGCAGATGTTTTTTATTTGAAAATTCGGGATACAATGTCCTTGGAGAGGTTATAATAAAAAACAGTCCTTACTAAAAATTGCATTAATTTTATTAATTCTTTCAATTTATGTGACGTTAATAACCGAGTTATATTATTCAAAAGTATTTATTCAAAAATGTTTGGGAAATATTGTCCCAACCGGTTTGAAAGGGTTAAAACTCAATTACATTTATATCGATATCCTTTTCGCCTTTGAAGGAAGGTCATCGTTATATAATCAAATTCAAAGGTTCCGTGTAAGCTGTCGCTGAGGTCATATGCATTTGCCGCACTTTCTGTTCCATTTAGGAGACTACTTTTCATCACTCTGTAATCAAGTCAGCCGTAAGCAACGCAAGTGTTCATCAAAGTGTCAATTATTATTTTTCTTTATGCTTAATGCAATACCTATCGTTATTCAAACCATGCCATGTCCCACGTTTTTAAGATTCTTAAGATTTGCCGCAGAAACATGGGAAGGACTCAAACTTTCCACCAGTGGTATATTTAGACTAAGGACATGGGGTACTTTTTCAAAATATACCACAACAAATTCACCCACAATAAATTATAAACATAGTTCCACATTGGAGATAACCTTGTGCTGTTAATTAAACAAAACTTTATACATTCGTACGAGTGTATATTTTATGTATTAAAACAAATGTTTACTAATGTAATTGGTCATGTTTTTGTTGCCACGTGTTTTACTTATACAGGCCCTGAGGCTTAAGCATGTAGTTCAAAAACAAAAGGAAGTTTATTAAGATTAATAACAGCGCAGATGTAAAATAAATGCCAGAAAAAAATTTCTAATAATTATATGCAGTGTAAATGATAGAATGGAATCTTTCTAAATTTAAATAATGTAATTAAATACATAAATCTGGGTATCAAAAAGAAAAACCCCTTTGACAGCCTCAAAGGATTTGTAGAATTTTAATGAATAATGACACAAACGAAAAGACTAAGACTGCACTTAATTAGCTTCAAAATTCCTTTTAAATTTGAGCCAACATACAAGTGAATTCGAATATCAGCATTTTCATTTGATTTGGTTATCAATAAAATTAGGTCAAACTTGCAAAAACTACATTGGATAAATATTTAATAAACTTTAAGTTTTTTCCCACACAAAACTTTATGTACCCACAAAAAGCACAGCATGCGGCAAAGAAAACTCCCTGTAAAAAATAAATAAAATCAAAAACCAACTCAACTTATTTTCACTTGCAATTCCCAAAATAAATTGACAACAACTTTGTGGGTTCATAGAAAATAAAAAAAAAAAATGCATGCCATGGGTTGTAGCGGAAGTGAATAACATTTCGACACAAAACTCCAACCAACTTTTTATACAGCAACACAAACATAAACAATCCGACAAACAAACAAACATTTGCGCCCCCTGGCAACAGCCAACGTCACTTAACTTGCACATTTTGACTTCATCGCAACCGCTGTTTGGGCTTCCTATTCAGTGACCGCACATAATTTGGACCAATTTAAACTGCAATTCCAACACTTTGGAAAGGAAGCGCGCGCTCGCGTAGCAACATCAACCGAAGCAACATTTAGTAAACCAACATCCATCACTCAAATAATCATTTTTGAAACTTCCTGACTTCTGTTTATTTGTATTATCATTATTATTTTTCGTTTATTATTCCTCTTCTTCATTCTCCCTGTTTATTTGGTTTTCCTCAGACCGAAAGTGGTTTTTTATGGAGTTTTTGGAAAATCACTTCGTAGACAAAGTTTTTTAAGTTTGGCGTTTATTTACTGCGTCCAACACAGTGTTGGGCGTAATTGTAGCTAATGTTTTTTTTTTTTTTTTGGTAAAATAGAAGATAGTTTAAGCGCCGACTTACTTAGAATAAATTGTATAGGATATTTAAATCAATTGACCGTATCGTGAGTATAGTTTCGTAATGAAAATTTGTTAATTTTGTCACCAAATAATATTTGTCGCCCGAGGCGAAATTTCATCGAGCCCAAAAACAAATCATAACTCCAGGTCCTCCAGTTCAATTACACCCCTTTGGCAGGGGTGTATTGGCGACGGTTAACCCGGACGAGGGTAGAAGTTAAGGTGCTTTTATAAAGGCTTTAGTGAACGAGATGAGCGACGTCCTGCCCATATATGTGCATTAACGATGACACCAGTAGCTAAGTTTATTGGTTGAATGGCTAAAGTTTGATGGAGTAAGTTTTGGCGACTGAGGCATGTCAAGCATTGTGACTAGGGTTGCCTATCATAAATGAGGCGACAACCCAGCTGTTGGAGGGGAGGGGAGCCAAAGTTCTTTGCCGCTCTCCTAGAGGAAAAACATTTAACTACAGCCAGATCTGTGTTGAACATCTGAGTCCATGCTGACCACTGAATACTAATGATAACAGCCGAATCGAAGTTCACATGCTGCCATTGCAAGATTGAAATTATGTCATCAACGGTTATTGAAGCACAGAAGCGGTTGCCGAGGAAATGAACGCATTTGTTTCCACTACTGAGCCTTGGATGCAGTTTTGGTCCTCGAATTGTTGCTGTATATTTGTACGCCGATACCTTCCACCAAACGTGACTTGCCAACAAGCAGAACAGTGATAGCCCGGGGAAAATATCTGAAGAGCGGTGTTGCAGTGGATCTCGTCGAGCAAAAGAGTGGCCCATGTTCCAGTTAGGCAGGAGAATGTAATTCATTATTTTGTATTTTATCATTTAACATTTTTGTGTACGTTTTGATAAATTATTTTATTGTAGTTATTGCCTATGGATTTGTACGATTTTATTTGAGATTGGTTTATTTTGGTAAAATGTTTTAAAGTAAAGTTATTATTAAAACTCAAGGTCGAGCCCTCAGAAAAGATCATGGTTGTTCTTCAACCGTAATCTTTTCTTTTTCCGAGGGGGGAGGAATGTTGTGGGTTAAAACCACATGCGATGCTCAGTTGAGGCATCTTTTAAATATTTCAAGCTATATTATTGTGGCATTAATAATATGGCATAGTTTTAGGCATATCTTTTGGTTGACCACGAAGAATTCAACCATGAGATATGATGCATTCCGACCTCCAAGATAAATTAGTGAGATAAGCAAAATTCGATTGTCAAGATCAAGCATGTTCAAGATTGTTATATGAGAACAAGATCTGTAAACTATATAAGCTTTATTTAGAGTGAATAAAATGGTCTTTTGATTAGTAAATTAAACTAATGAAGTTGTGCGTCTTATTTTAATCGGGAGTGAAAAGTGAGTGTAAGTTCGCAACTTTAATAGGAACATTTGACGGTCAGGAGACCAAAGAACACAACAATAAAAAAAAAGTCAAGACAGGCACAGAGGATACAACACAGGTCTTATATGTTTTGGGTTATTGAACCCAATTAAAAAGAAAAAAATAATGGTTTTCTCGCTAGCACCCACTTAATAATCCCCTTTAGTGGGTTCGTCTACAAGTGAGTTTTATTTGTTCTTAAAACTTGAAATTTGTGCATATTTTTCCGTTTTTAGCTACTCCCAAGCCAAGAAAAGGTAAAAAAAATAATTTGAACTTCTCAGTCGCCTCCTTATAGCCCCCGAGAGGGGTTAAAATTAAACATCTTATTGAAATTTAAAAAGAATAAATATTTTTATATATTTTTGTTAGCTGAAGCCGAATATGACAGTAAAACAAAAGGTTTAGCTGGACAGTTTCCCACTAGTGCCCCCTTGCAAGGGGGTTAAAGTATTACTTCTTATAAAAATTTTAAATAAGCATAGCTATGCCATTTTCTAGGTTTTTTGCTGCGCTGAAGCCGAATTTGACATCAAAAAATGATTTCAACCTTTCAGTTGCCTCCTAACGCGCCTTTATAGCCACCAAATGGTTTTAATCGTGCTTTTTACTAAAACTAAATAGCACATGCCTTATTCGTTTAGATCACCTCGTATTTTGTTTCTTCTTTTGACAAGCAAAAAAAAAAAATATTGAAAGTTTTCATGTTCCACAACATCCCTGTAGCTTCTACTGAAACCAAAATGCCTAGCAATTGCACCAAAAGCGACGAGACGAAGCGTTAACGCTGCTGCAGCAGTTAAGGGCTAAGTATGCTAGGGAATTCAGGCACATAGCTTCGGCTTATATTTTTTTGGAACTTATGATGTAAAAATGCACCATGTAGGATTTGGTACATTTCAAAAAAACAAATATTATGGACATGAAATTATTTTCAAAACCGAAAAATGCTTCTGAGTCTTTCTCTGCGTAACCGACCAAGATTTGATTTGACATCTCGGATTTTTATGAAAATTGGTGAAAGGTTAGTATTTGACACATATAGGTATAACTGTGGTAAAACGTTTTTGCGAAATTCCGAAAATTTCCAAGATGGCGGCCATTTGAAAATTCATAGCTCGTCGGCTTTTTATCCAATTTTGATGAAATTTACAGGGTTACTGTAAAAAAGCACAACTTTTAGAAAAACAATTACACTGAAAAAAAAAAAATTATTTTAGGTGGAAAAAACCCATTATATCGCGTTTTATGGGAGTTTTTTACCCCTTTATCCAAAAACTAATGAATTATAATATTCTACAAAAAAATTTTATAAAAAATTTTACGATCAAAAGAAATACCGAGGACCGGAAAATAATAGTAACAAAATTTTCTTTGAAATAAAAATATCTCAAAAAAAAAAAAATTAAATGGGTGCACCAAGCACCAAAATGGCGATATTTTTTTAAAAAACCTGAAATTTAGAAAAAAAAAAGTTTTTTCAAAATATCCCCAAAACGGTTCAAAAAAAAAAAAATTCTCGCATTTTGTAGAACGTGCAATTCCTTCTCTCTCTCTCTCTTCGAACTGTTTTTTCGTCCGGATTACCGTTCATGAGATATCGCGTTTTGAAAATCAGTCAAAATTGAATAGTGTACTATGCTATGTTCAATTTTGAATAATATTCAAATCGCGATATCTCATGACGGGTAGGTAAGTCTGACGAAAAAATAGTTCGAAGAGAGAGAGAAAAATTCAAATTTTGAATTAGGATGTCTCCTGAGTTATAAGTCGTACCAATACAATCAGAAAACAATTTTTATAGTTGAAATTCTGAAAGAGCACATCGAAATCTATAAAATAACTCATTTGCAAAAATCCCGCAAAACAGGTAACATCATTTTATTCTCCCAAATGATTGTACTATTTGTTTTTCGTTCGATTATTTCGTTCTTAAACATTGTCGACAGTTCCGCTTTTGAAACAACAATTTCCCATCTTAAACTTCCGACAGCTTTTTCTTGATTCAACAATTTTTTGTTTTATTTAATAGAAAACAAATTCGTATCTAACGCAAGAGCAAAAGTTGTTGGGAAAATTTCAACCAATATAAATTCTTGAATAAAACATAAAGTTGTGAGGGTATATATATATATGAAGCAATCCACGCCAAGTGTACCAGGTCAAATTTTTTTTTTTTCACCAAGAAATATTTTTTTATAAAAATAACACTTCAAAATAAAAGGGACCAGTAACTTAGATGACTAAAAAAATGCCAACTTCAACACCCTGTATTTTGCCAACAAAAGATACTAGGACCAAATCAACCCTAATTGCTCCCTTTGCAATCTTAATCAAAAAGAAGATGTTATACATTTTCTTGGGTTATGTCCATTATTGCAAGAAATTCGTAGGTTACACTTTGGCCGCAGTTTTCTGTCTCCTGAAGATTGCTTAAGTCTGCTAAATGGAGACTTTGGCTGGGGACTACTTGCTAAGTTTGTCGATCATGCTCTTAGTTATCGAAATATGTATAATGATTGACTGCACACTTGCAATAAATAATTTTGTTTTAGCTAAACTAAAAGCTCAAAACTTTGTATGTACTTCTTTTAGCTAAAGTAAAAGCTCTTATTTAATTTTTGGATGATCATTCTGGTTTTTCTTTTTTAATGAAAATAAAAGCTCTAAAATTTTTGTATTTCTTTTAGCTAAAGTAAAAGCCCCCGTACTCGCACGTTAATAGCTTTGACCTGATAGTATGTTATTGTTGCTATGAACATATCCTGCTTTTTAGTTTTTGCAAACTTTTTAATTCATAGTTTTTTAACCACAGTTAAATTTATACTTGATCTTAACTTCTTTAAATTTAAATTTAAGTTTTTTGCTTCGATGTATTTATTCTCTCAAATTTGTATAAAATGTTTGATTAAATCCGGCAGACGGCATTATTAACTTTTGCCATGCTTGTATATCTTTATAAAATAAACCAATTGTTATAAACTTTATTAATCTTAAATAAAGAAATTGAAATTGAAAAATCCTCCCGAATTGTTGTTCTTGCACACCGGATCTACCATATTGCCAAATTTCAGCGAAATCGGAGAAAAAATTTGAGCTGGTACACTTGGCGTGGATTGCTTCATATATCGATTACACATTTGAAAAAATCAACAAGTCCATAAAATGTTATACAGCATAATTAACAAGTACTCTAATCTGAGTAGAAATAACAAACTACTCTTATACAAAGTTGTATTCAGGCCAATTATAACATACGGGTGTACAGTTTTTCAAAATTTTGCTAAAAGTCACCTCAAAAAGCTGCAAATTGCGCAAAATAAATTGCTTAAAATGTGCTTAAATCGTAATTGGTGGTCATCTACAGAAGCAGCTCACAATGATGCTGAAATTGAGCATTTAAATGAATATTTCAATTATATAAGTACCCGCTTTTTGTCTAGGCTAGAATAAGATATACCTATGTTTTTTGTATAATTTTAAGTTTGTTTTTTTAATTTAGCAAGTCTATTTATTCCATGTTTTTTCCAAGGAAATTATAATTTAGTAGGTATTGTTAAAACTAACAACTATCTTTCGTAGTTGTAACAGCTTATAAGCTAAGCCTCTAAATTGATTAATAATGATTTTTAATTCAAACGAAACATGAATAAAGATAATTTTGGAATTAAAATTGGTAAATTTCGCAGATCCAGAGCGTTTTATATCGTTCACATTATGTTCAATTAGGTCACTATTTCGTGAAAATATATACACAAAAAAAATTTGTTGAAATTGTTTTTAATATGATAAATATTACAACATCCACGGCCATCTGTCTAGTTTCCAAATGCGCCTTATTTAGGAAACATTTTGCTGTAAAAAAAAATTAAGCTGCCCTGCGGTGCCTGTTTAGAAAGTTATTAAGACTTTTGTAAAGTTATTCATTTGCGTAATAGTTGATCCCAAAAAAAAACTTTTCCAGATAGAGATGATGTTCAGCATGTTTTGACAAAAATTTTGTATTACAAAAATTAATTTCATATTTTTAATCATCGATATCTTCAACCTTAATAACTTCCCAATAACTTTTTATTGATTAATATAGTTTTGCACATTGTGAAATTTTGTATTTCCAAAAATAGATTTCAGATTCTTTATAAGCAAAATCAGAAACTCCCATATACCGTTTTTGGTGGTAATTGATGCAGTTTAGCATTATTTGTTCACCATTGTGGATCCGCCATTTTATTTTTTTTAAAAATAGATTTCGGATTCGAGGGCAGCATAATCAAAAACCCCTTATTACCTACCGACTCTCAGAATTTTGGCCACCTTTTTTGATTTTTCGACCACGAAGTAATCATAACTCTAATCAATTATTTTATCAACTGGTTAAAAAAATTAGTTATATAGCTTCAGACCCATTGCTAAGTTAATGATATTAACTAGTTAAAAGGTCAACTCAAGACCAGATTCAAAATTTTTTTTTATTTAATAGCAGTCTCAATATCGAAGTTGAAGCTTCAAAAACCTTACAAAAACATTTATTAATCGATTATATAAAAAACCTTCAACACCACTTACCGTCAATACAATTCTTTGCGTAATTGAACATTTATTATGTGATGAAATTAAATAAAGAAATTAATTAAAACGTTATATCCAACCTGCAAAAGTTTTTCAATTGTTGAAAAGCAATGCAGCACATAATTAATACGAAATCAGACAAAAAAAAGCAATCACAGCAGCAGCATCAGCTGTAAGGTAACCACAGTAGTTGTATTACAGCGCCTAGAGTTATGCAGCAATAAAGAATTTGATTTAATTTTTATTCAACAATTCCTTTAAAATTTTAATATGAAATTAATTTTATTGTTTAATTTATTTTGTTGTTGTTTTTTTTTTTTTCATTTTTTTAAATAAATAACTGTAACTGAGATATAAAAAAAGCCAACAAAAACCAAAACAACAACGTATACCAGGACTGCCAGTGGTGAGTGGCTACTGTTAAGCGGCTGACTGCCTTTCTGCCTGCATGTCCTCCATTAATTAAGTAAACCTGTTCACAAGATGAAAGAAATGCACACAGAGACACACTGAGAGAGAGCTAGCACAATTTATACTATCATTTTAAACATGCAAATATGTGTGTATGTGTATTTTAATCAAAATAAACACTGCACACACTTAACGTACATGCAACCCAGTAGGAAAGTGTCAGATGCCTGTACAGTACATAATACACAAAAAGTTTGCACAACCAAGAAACTAAAAATGTACATTAAGTTTAAAATTTAAGGAAAAATTATATTTGTAAGACTTTATTCGACATAATCTCTACTCCAAAAACTCAACATAAATTTTCGACTTGGGCTTTGAGGCCATAGCAATGTTGTTAACATAAACGACGCGTATTTGCATTGGGGAAATGTGCAACATTTTTTCTGGTTCACAGTCTTCTTCATTACAGGCAGTTTCATTTTAATTTTTTTTATTTGCTGCTGGAACAAGGATGCAATTTCAGCAACCAAGTTCTCTATGTCAACATGAGCGTAAGTTTAATTAATTGAAAAAATAAATAAACGATACACAAAAAATAAAACACATACATATATGCACACTTTTTATGAGTTGCTCAATGAAATTTATTTTTTTAAATAATAAAAAGAAAATGTTGCTACTCATTATCATTTTTTCTCAAATACTGCCGTTTTCCGGTGCACTTTGTGGAAAGTTGATATTATAATTAATTTAATATTGGCAACATGATTTTCTTTTGAAGTAGCAACAGTTGAAAGATTTTTCATCAAATATACTACAAACTTTGCACAATGCATTAATTAATGTTTACTGATTTGTATATGCTGGAAATTATTTTCGCAAAAAATGTACTTAAAGCTGCAACTGAATGCACTTTATGCAAAGAATATTATGATCCATTTTACTGAACAAAAAGTATAAAACGCATTTATAGTCTTGATGAGTTTCAAAACTCGTTGTATCCACTGAGTTTGGAAGGAGAAATCGGTGTTTATGGTACACTGTGTGAGCCTTTCAAATCTCTTTAATCAAAACTTTTGTAGAAGTTATAAAACTAATACGAAACAATCATAATTAAAACTAAAAAACATTAATATTAATTAATTTGTCATGTCTCTGAAGCTATTAGACACAGGTGCTTAAGATTTAATTTTAGGTAAGCGAACAGAATAATATCACTGGCATAAAGTTAAACTAATTTAAGGTACTTGGTTGGTATGTTTTGGATTTTTAAGATGGAGGAGATGTGCCTTCACCTATTTCTTATTGAAAATTATTTTTCTAGTGCCAATTACAAATCTTATTCACCTGAGTCAAACAGTTCAAGAGATACGACGATTTTGAATGCTTATTTTTAGTTGTACGGCGGGCTTTCTTACTCAAGTAATATTTATACATATTCCAAATCTCATTCACCCAAGTCAAATAGTTTCAAAAATTGGATTGATGGTTTTGATTAGAGCCACATATTTTAATATAAATATAGTTTTTCCGACATTCAACGGCCTAGGGGAATGACCAAATATTTTCCGATCTGAATCGAAATTTTTTCGCTTGATTTTTACTCGAATTGGAAACTTTTTAGCCACTGGGGGCAAGGTATATAACAATTTTCCCATAAAACATATGATATTCATGCTTGAAATTCTTGACCCATTAAAAAAAGTCGAAATAAATAAATAGAAAAATAATAGGACAAGTAAATAGTTTTTGATACAGCGTTCGACAAGATTTTGCACAAATGAAAAAACCCAATGTATTCTAAAAATATGGCTAAAAATAAGTTATAAGTTTATACGGATTTTCTGGATCAAGACGAACTTTTTTTTAAAGGGTCCTTGAAGTTTTCTATACATATGTTGAGGTGATACGCTAAATTTCACGATCCTTCTATCTGAGTTATATCAAGTGTTCTGTAAACTTATGGCGGATAAAATAAAATTTTAACCCTCTACGTCCCCCACAAATAGGTGATTTTTGACCATTTCTCAAAAAAGCATAAAAAAATACCCATTAAACGGGGGAATAATGAAGCAATATGGACCACAGAAATATACAAAATTTCACTACTAGTTGCCGAACACTGAAAAGTCGGAAATTCACCGCGATGGCCGAAAAATCTTCAATATCAATAAGACCTCACACCTCATTATTCTTAAGTTTTAATCATTTCTTGACTTCGGTGACCCCTAATGAAATTTTTTGCAAAACATTTTGTGTAATATTTTAACACGTTATAACTGGTTTTTTTGGGGAATAGGCTCAAACGCAAAAACAGAATATAATGGATTAATATGCTTAAAGAACCGTTCATTATGTAATTTTGTTATGACTTTGGGACATTATTTTTTATCCAAAACGTGGTTTTAAAGTTTTTACAGTGTGGTGAAATTTCGAAAACTTGTTTCTTTTGCCTATTTTAGCTAAAAAGAAACAATATATGTCTAATGTTAAGTATCAGATATAATTTTTTTTCTATACCTTGACTCAAGGTTAAAAATTTGAGATGCCGTCCGATTCACTCCATTTAATTTTGAGATCGTAATTAAATAAAAATCAAAGTCATTTTATGAAAAACCTCGGCTTGATATGGTTTTTATTTTATTGCGATCTCAAATATACTCCAAATGAAGAATAGGATATCTCAAATTTTTCACCTAAAGTCAAAGTATAAAAAACCATATATGATTTTTAGAATTATATTGTTTTTTTAGCCAAAGTAGGCAAAAGAAACGAGTTTTCGAAACTTCAGCCCACTGTATAACTTTAAAAACACGTTTTGGATAAAAGTTGTTGTCCCAAGGTCATAACAAAATTTCATAAAGAACAGTCCTTTAGCCCATTATATGCTGTTTCTGTGTGGTCTGTTTGACCCGTTTTCCCAAAAAAAAAACGGGTTATAATAGGTTAAAATATCACAAAATTTTTCTTTTCAAAAATTTTATTAGAGATCACCGAAGTCAAGAAATGCTTAACGCTTAAGAATAATACGTAAAAATATTTAATTAACATTAAATGTGTGAGATCTTTACTGATATTGACGATTTTTTGGCCAATGAGCTGAACTTTCGACATTTTAGTGTTCTGTAATTATTAGTGAAGTTTTGTATATTTTTTGGTTCATATTTATCCAATACTAGTATCGCCGGTGGCCAAATTTTGGCCTTTTACTTTGAGATAAACACACTTTTTCCGAGTGCCGTTTGGTAAAAAAGAAAGCCAGAACATTGAGTATTCATTAATCGTAGCAACATTTTTTATATGCAGCAGGCTCAGTATAATATCGGTAGAGTCCAAAAGTATCGAAAAATATCCTAAAAGCATCGAAAAACATCCAAAATATCGAACAGAGCTCAAAAGAATTCGAGAATCATTCGCAATATCGATGAAAGTCCAAAAGTTTCGAGAAACATCCAAAATATCGATAAAAGTCCAAAAGTATTGAGAAACATCCAAAACGTCCGGAAAAGTCCAAAAGTATCGAGAAACATCCAAAATATCGGTAAAAGTCCAAAAGTATAGAAAAACATCCAAAATATCGGTAAAATTCCAAAATATCGAAAAACATCCAAAGTATAGGTAAAAGTCCAAAAGTATCGAGAAACATCCAAAGTATCGATAAAAGCCCAAAAGTATCGAGAAACATCCAAAATATCGATAAAAGTTCAGAAATATCGAGAAACATTCAAAATATCGGTAAAAGTTCAGAAGTATTGAGAAACATCCAAAATATCGATAAAAGTCCAAAAGTATCCAAAAATATCCAAAATATCGGTAAAAGTCCAAAATTATCGAGAAACATCCAAAATATCGGTAAAAGTCCAGAAGTATCGAGAAACATCCAAAATATCGATAAAAGTCCAGAAGTATCGAGAAACATCCAAAATATCGGTAAAAGTCCAAAAGTATCGAGAAACATCCAAAATATCGGTAAAAGTCCAAAAGTATCGAGAAACATCCAAAATATCGATAAAAATCCAAAAGTATCGAGAAACATCCAAAATATCGGTAAAAGTCCAAAAGTATCGAGAAACATCCAAAATATCGGTAAAAGTCCAAAAGTATCGAGAAACATCCAAAATATCGGTAAAAGTCCAGTAGTATCGAGAAACATCCAAAATATCGATAAAAGTCCAAAAGTATCGAGAAACATCCAAAATATCGGTAAAAGTCCAAAAGTATCGAGAAACATCCAAAATATCGGTAAAAGTCCAAAAGTATCGAGAAACATCCAAAATATCGGTAAAAGTCCAGAAGTATCGAGAAACATCCAAAATATCGACAGAAGTCCAAAAGTTTCGAAAAATATCCAAAACATCGGTAAAAGTCCAAAAGTATCGAGAAACATCCAAAATATCGGTAAAAGTCCAAAATTATCGAGAAACATCCAAAATATCGATAAAAGTCCAAAAGTATCGAAAAATATCCAAAACATCGGTAAAAGTCCAAAAGTATCGAGAAACATCCAAAATATCGGTAAAAGTCCAAAAGTATCGAGAAACATCCAAAATATCGGTAAAAGTCCAAAAGTATCGAGAAACATCCAAAATATCGATAAAAGTCCAAAAGTATCGAGAAACATCCAAAATATCGATAAAAGTCCAAAAGTATCGAAAAATATCCAAAACATCGGTAAAAGTCCAAAAGTATCGAGAAACATCCAAAATATCGGTAAAAGTCCAAAAGTATCGAGAAACATCCAAAATATCGGTAAAAGTCCAAAAGTATCGAGAAACATCCAAAATATCGGTAAAAGTCCAAAAGTATCGAGAAACATCCAAAATATCGGTAAAAGTCCAAAAGTATCGAGAAACATCCAAAATATCGATAAAAGTCCAAAAGTATCGAGAAACATCCAAAATATCGGTAAAAGTCCAAAAGTATCGAGAAACATCCAAAATATCGGTAAAAGTCCATAAGTATCGAGAAACATCCAAAATATCGATAAAAGTCCAAAAGTATCGAAAAATATCCAAAACATCGGTAAAAGTCCAAAAGTATCGAGAAACATCCAAAATATCGGTAAAAGTCCATAAGTATCGAGAAATATCCAAAATATCGATAAAAGTCCAAAAATATCGAAAAACATCCAAAATATCGGTTAAAATCCAAAAGTGTCAAAAATATCGATCAAAGTCAAAAAGTATCGAAAAACATCCAAAATATCGGTGCAGAACGTCGACAGAGCGCAACGAAACAGATTTCGGGTGAGCAAGAGAAAAACAACAACAACAAAATTTCTCTCACTCCACTGTGTCATTCACTTTCTTAACAACACAGCACAACACTGTGGGTGCTGTTGTTGTTGTAATTATATGGGAAACTTTGATCCTGTTTTTGAATGCCTTAATGGCAACTTATGAGGATAATTTTTGGATTTGTGGATTCTACACCACAGTACCAAAATATCCAAAATCAGTTAAATGGTTAGCTCGCAAAAGGGAGACAAAAAAAACTGTTCACGTATTTATATATAGATTCCCGCGTTTAAGGGGCAATTTTTGTACTTTTTTGAGAAATGATAAAAAAGACCCATTTGTGGGGGATGTAGAAAGTTAAAGTTTTCTACAAAAATATTTCGCTAACATCCTCCATAAGTCTTCAAAATGTCGAACTGTGATTTACATACTTAATACTCGTAATATTGAAAAATCAAAAAAGTGTTGAAAGATTCGATTGAAGATTCGATATAGTGTGCCCCAGACGAACCTCAGTTTGAAAAATATGTGTACCGAAATCTGAGCTCAAATTCTTATACGGAGGGCCCCAAAAAAAAACAAGAAAATGGATGTTGCGAGGATCTGCGGTTGTTTTTTCTATCTCCAACACCCCGCACAGTTTAAATATGGTTTTCTGTTCCGTTTATGGTGAAATGAGGCGTAGAATTAACCTTACGGTTTATTATGTATATTAGATAAGTTCAAAATTTAGATTCATCCCCAAAACGGCTCAAAAGTTAGAAAGGCTCTTAAAAACGAAACCTGCATCATATTTTTTTAGTTCCGAGAAAAATCTGCGGAACACTTTTGATTCTCTTGAAGGCCTATTTTGGCTTAAAAAACGTGTATTTTGTTCATTACTCTATTCGTTACAAAATTGATACACAAACTTGCTTTTAAAATAAAGATTATGTTCTTGCAAAAATTTGTTTTTTTTTTTTAAGAATATATATTACGGATATTCAATTCCAAAAATTGATTTTCTACATTTTTCACTTACGCAGTCGGAAAAAATGTGTAAGGCAAAAAAAGTTTAGAATTGTCCAAAGGACACTTGCGATTAATAATATTATTTTTTTAATAAAATATTTTCGTAAAATACCTTGCTGTTTAGTGAAACAGTGATTTTCCGAACGCATATTTGAAAAACTTATATCAATTGATTTTTGGATCCGAATGTTATCTATACCTACTACAAAAATTTATATATGAAGCACTTCACGCAAAGTGTACCAGCTCAAAATTTTTTCCAGAGTGCATGAACAACAATCCGGGAGGATTTGGTCCTAGAACCATTTGTTATTAAAATACATTCTTAGAATCGTCCAAGCAAAACAATTTTTTTCAACAAAAAATATTTTTTAAAAAAAAAGAACACTTCAAACTGAATGGGACCAGTAACTTAGATTTATCGATTTACAAACTTTAGTGTAAGCTATAAATTTTTGAAAAAACATCCTTTTCATGAAAATGAATAAAAACGGCAGCCTTCAGCGCCTATTGGGATTATGTCCGGAAATTTTTCCAAATGAGGATTATGATCGAAAAATTTTCGGACGTGGGGATTATGTCCGTTGGGACTATGTCCGGCAATCAATATTTTCATTCAACTTTAGTTTGTATGGCTTAGTTGGAGTTCTAAACATAACCATCTCATCTAAAACTATTCATCACCGTATCTTATTATGCATAAATTCATAATCTCCTCAAAACTCGATTTAGGAAATTATGTGGCAACCAAAATAATTTTGTTCCAAAATGTTGTTGCACAAGCAACATTTTAATTTCCTACTTCACAGAAGGGGAAACATTTCTAATAATATTGATAATTCGTAAAACTATGCAACATAACATGGTAAATTGCCAAATAACTACAAATATACAACAACAGCAAACAATGTAATAAGCCAAACACATAAATGGAACTTCATTAATTTACCTGCAGATATGCAGCGCATCGAATAAAGCCAAATTCAAAAAAGGATGCATTTCGAAAATGTAAAGTGACAGGCAGCAATGCGTTTGTTGTCAACGATTTATGTTAATTTCAGCAAATGTAACATTTCAGCCTAAAAATATGCAAAGTGTTTTACACACGTGTGGCACCTACAAACATTTACGAGTACAATAGGGTGGCTCAAAAAAAAACCGAATGAGTATGAAATTTTATTTTTGGCAATGAAAGTATTCGTCTAAATCTATCCAACGCAACACAAAATACTCGTATTTGTATGTGCATATTAGGTAAGACATTTTGACGGGACTAAAATGGATAATCGACCGTTTTCAATGTTAAAAATATCGACAGGTCGTTATCTTACAGCTACAATAATATACACATTCAATAAAAAATTTTCAATAGAAAATAGGCGGGGCCACGCCCCATCCTTCTAAAAAAATAAATTTGTCAAATCTCTAAAACTACTTTACAAATATGAACAAGATTTTATTTCAAGTAAAGTGAAGCGAACAGGATATGGCACTGTAATTAGGTCAAACCAATTTAAGATACTTAGTTGGTATGGCAGCAGTATTTTTTTCTATTTTTGTTTTAGTCTACTGGGTATAGACACCAAGCGAAAAAAACTTGGTCCTGATCGGAACATATTTGACCGTGCCCCCAGGCCGTTAAAGGTCAGAAAATAAAGGGTGTTGAATTTGGCGTTTTTAGTAATTTTCATGAAAAGGGTGTTTTTCAAAAATTTATAGCTTTCACCAAAGTTTGTAAATTGTAATATCTAAGCAACTGGTCCCATTCATTTTTAAATGTTCGTTTTATAAAAAAAATATTACTATTTGTTTACTCAAGAAGATACGGTGATACGGAAGAAAATTATTTACGTATAAAAGTGTCGCTAAAATCGGTTTCGATGAAAAAATTTGTTTTTTTTTTTTTTTTGCTGATTCAGAATCTGTTTTTAGCGAAATCCTATCAGATCCCATTTAAAAGTTATGCTAACAATACCTTTTAATAAGTATTTTCGGAAATCTTCAATTAAAAATATGTTGTTACATTTGCATAAGGTTACGAAGCTTCTGGGAGGCAATAGAAGAGGCCTAGGTTTACAAAAAATTGCACTCGGAGGGGGGTCTAAAATGTACCCCTAAAGAGTTAGTTATAGGGTTAAAACTGATTTTCTGCCCCTTTTCAAAAAAAAAATTTTTCTTGGATCTGGGGAAAACATTCTTATGGCAATGTTTTAGCTAATTGTAAGAGCTTTCAGATAGTGTATATGTTTTATACGGTTTAAAAAGATTTCGCAAAGTTTTGGACCTTTAAAATTGATATTTCAATTTTTTTCCCCATTTTTTGACTTTGATGGCCATTTTAGTATGAAAAAGGTCCTATTAATATAGGTTTTTGTAATTCTTTTTGAAATCTTCGTTAAATTTCCTTTAATCCGATAGTACATTTGTCATACAAATTTTTTTGATTGAAGTTAGACAACAATACTTTTATATGCAACACACGGGTTATTTGCATGCGTTGCGCTGCATATGATGTAGTAATGAGCAAACCAAGATATCAACTCAAGAATAGCAAAAGCAAAAGGCGCGTTTGCTCAACTGAACAAAATATGGTCTTCATCCGTTATATCCACCAAAACGAGAGTGCGCATTTTTGATTCGAAAGTGAAATCGGTTTTGTTACATGGGTGCGAAACATGGCTTGTTACTGAACAACTAACGAACAAGCTGCAAGTATTCGTCGACAAATGCTTAAGGCGTATACTAAAGGTTTGGTGGCCTCGCACTATATCAAATGCCGAGCTACATCACTCCACTGGTCTTAGCTCCGGACAATTTGGAGGATCGGCCTTTCTTGGTACAAAAACTATTTTATTACTTCGGTACCACTCCAGAGCTTTCTTGCCGTAGTGACATGATGCCAAATCAGGCCAAAAATATGTGGACACATTGTGCTCTCTTATGAAAGGAAGAAGTCTTTTTCTCAAACATTATTTAATGTATGTTTCAGTATTTATAGAGCCTACTGTAATGAAAGGCTTCTTTTGCCGCAACTGCATACTGCCATACCAGGAATTTTTTAGGAAATTTTGTCTGCTTTTGGATTCTGAATTGTTCTTCGGCATTTCCTCGAGCATCAGCAACATAAAAATTTTGACCCGGAAGCTGCGTAAAATCTGCCAGTACATACGTTTCGTCGTCCATTATACAACAGGAATATTTTTGTATGAAATTCGATTTTAATTTCCGAGCCCTACTTTTGGCGTCTAAATTTTTTGCAGGATTCCTGTCTGGAACTTTTTGGACTTTTTATGATTTCAAATCAGCATTGGCTTTAACTTTTCGCACCAAATAGTCAGAGCACTGGGCTAACCGGGCAGCGTTTCTAGCTGATGTGTTTGGAGATCTTTTCAATATGCTTTCAATTTTCTTGGCTTTCCCAATATCATGTGGTCCTTGTTTTCTTCCTGAACCAGGTTTCTAAATGATGGTCGAATTCTCCTGAAACTATTTAATAACATTGGAAACATTGGGCAATTTTTTGTAGGACCTATTTGGAATTTTTTGGAAATTTTTAGTAATTTTAAGACGTACTTCTTTTTTTTCACTCATTTTGATCAATTTCACAACAAATCAACATGTTTGTCTTTAAAAATAATAACTGACTTATTTTTCAAAGATAACTAGATCAAAGAAATTTTTAAATTATAGACCCAAAAAAAAATTATTAGGTAAAACGTGTGTTAAGATTTTTTCAATCTCACTCCTTAGTTTATGTTTTAATTTAAAGTACTTTGAAAAAAATTGAAGGGGGGTTTTTTTAAAAAAAAAATTCAAAAGTATTTTTAAGTTTAAAAAATTTTGGTGAAAAAATATTTTCTTCAAAATCTTTATGCTTGATACTTACACCAATAGGAAACTTTTTAGCACCTGGGAGCAAGGTTATTCTCATTTTTAATTTTTCCCGTATAACATATCGATACCTTAGAGCGCTATAGTCCTATCTCCACTTTTTGCGATTTTGAGATTTTTGCAGTTATGGCAACATTGTGGGCTTCTTTACCGTGTGGAAAACTGTGTGATGTCAAAATACCACTAAAACACCAAAATATTCGAAAATTAAAAAAACCCCTATCTCCAAACTGTAATTTTTTCAAGAGCGCTACTGTCCTAAGTCACATTTTTCTTCGCGTTTTATGACCTTTTGCGACATTTTAGTGAACAAATTTGGTTACACCCAAGGCTCCACTCTTGTTTTAGTGGAAAAAATTCAAAAAATGTACTAAATACGTCGTTTATTTCAATAGTAGTGGAATTCTATATAAGGGCAAAAGTAATGACATACTATAAATTGGCTGGGATTTCGTTAGAAATTAATAAAATTGGTTGAAAACATTAAATTATGTTAAAATATACTATAGGTAAAAATATTGCATATATCGTTATATCAAAATAGCAGCCACTCCTAAATAACCACTGTTTGAAATCTTCTTATTGCATTTCCCAACAATTGGAAAAATGGAGATAGGACTATAGCGCTCTAAGATATAGATATGATATGTCTAGTATAGATACATATACATACCGCTAAAATGACTGCTTTATTTATTTAAAACAATTTTTGAAAACAACATGCAAAAATGTATCACTATGCCCCGAACATTTTAGACACTTTTGTTTTTTTGTGTCACCCTAACTTGCATGAGTACATACGTTTCTACTAAATGTGTGCATACGATTTGATAACTTGGTTTAACATTTCTGCTGCGCATAGTTAAGTATTTTGTTGTTTTTGCATTTTCATTATTTGCCGCCTCTTCTTTTGCTAAACCAATGTTATTGAAGCATTTGATCACATTTTCAATACGATCCGGGCAACTACTTTTTGCATCCATTACCGCGGCGGCTGTTTGCTGTAAGCGTATGATGCTGGGCAGTATTTCATTGAAAAAAAAACTATGCTACCTGCTATTTAAAAAAAAAAAAAAAAATACAAAATTGAAAAATGAATTCAGACATCAGAGCTGAATTTGTATGCAACTGCATGGGCGTCGTGCACACGTCTTCATTTGCGTGTGAATTATGTGCGCATGAAGCTGCCATAATCAATTTCCGCAGTTTTTGAAATTTTAAAATGCCGGAAATGAAACAGAACAGCTTCATGCACATGGCCGCACAAGCATACACACACGCACACTATCCTACTGACGGCGTAGGCTTTTCATTCAGCAGGTGAGTGCAAGGGGTGGGGAAATTTTAATACGGTACACGTAGTTTTTAGTTGAAATTAAAATCTGCTTAAATCGCACGGAAAATGAAAAACGATTTTCATTGTGCACGAAAAATGAAGCGCTCGCTCGTTCAGTATAATTTATGAGTCTACCATTTAAGCTACAAATTTAGTTTTCACTTTTGGGTGAATTTTGGGAATTAATTTTGTTGGATTTTCTTTTTTTTTTTTTCCTTTTTTAAATGCCTCTATTAAGGAGTGAGTAAACTTTGAAAAAATTTTCAAAGTTATATCTACGGAAAATATCTGCGCTAGTATTGCTTGATTTTTGAGGTAAAAAATTAAGTTACTTTTCACACAGCTAAATGAATTGAGGACTATAATTCACCACATCATTTCATATGATCTCCGAGCATCGCCTCACAATAAGTTTCCACAAAACTGTTAAAAATCAGTATTGGTTCGCTGTTATCGACCTATATTAGTGCTCACAAACCAATGCCCAAAATTCATCCCAATAATACAACTGTTCAAAACAGCACTCTAAAAGCATTTCTTACCAAATCAACTATTTAATAAAAGATTTATACAAAACAACATACAATTTTCTCTCACAAAAAAGTATGTCAATTAAAATCCAACAACTGGGCCAGCCACAAAAAGAAAATTAATGCATTTTAATTGAAACAAAATATTAAAACCATGCGCACACAGGGAGAGCAACAAAAAATTGCATTCCCTACATTCCTTACAACGAAAGCAAACAAATCTAAAAGAATAAATTAAATGACAAGGACCAAGGCACTGACCCGTTGTATTACTTTTGAGGCTAAGGCAACACATGTATAGTACACACACAACTGTGAGCACCACTACGTGTACTACCTCTCTACTACAACGAAATTGTGCAGCATTTGGAAGATGAAACACAAAGGACAACACTTTTTTTTTTTTTTTGGGTAGAGCTCAATGTTTTTACAATGATATTTTGCATTTAAAATACAAAGTCCGATTTCGAAAGGCAACATTTTAGTGAAACAGAAAAAGGAGAAAAGAGAAAAACTTAAAAAATTAACCCGAACACATACAAATTGTAACCATTAAGCCGAATAATGTCCTTGCATACGATTATTTAATGAAAGGTTCTCTACTCTATTCCACACGACTGCTACTCTTTAGTAGAAGTGGCAGAAAGGGGGGAGGGGGCGATAAAATTAGAAAGAGCGCACATTAATGTTTTTAGGCTTAAGTGCGACGCATTGAAGCAAATGTGGTTGTCGCCAAGCTTGGTGAAGCGGCTGTGGTGGCCACAATGAAAGGACATGCTATATGTAAGAGTTGTTCAACAGACAATGTACACTGAAAAAAAAGCAAACATGCGCGTAAAAATTTTTTGAATAAAAACGTGCTGAAAGTCAAAAATTTGGAAAATATTTAAATATTTGTTTATTTTCATTAAAACGTGTGAGTACCTCGGAAACTTCGTAAACTCGTAAAAGCTGTCGAAATTCGTATTGATAAAGGTAATTTTTCTAAAACTATGTGAGCATGATTCCGCATTAGTCATTTCCAAGCTGCGATTTAAATAAAACCCGGGACAATGATCCATATTGAAATGAAATGGAGAATGGGCTTGGCATCGACTTTGTTGATAACACTGTACTAGTTGAAAATTTGGTCTGACGGGAAATAGGTTATTCTTACCTAATTCGGACACGGGGAATTCAGTGGTGTTAACCGTTTTGCTGGATTGGTTCATCGCCCCATACAAAAAGTTCAAATCAAAATTTTGTCTAGAAAGTGATGTTTTACATAAAGAATTCTTTATAAAATTGTAATGAATCAATAATTTTTTCTCAAAAGTATGTTTTTCTATTCAGGATGTATTAATTGGGAATGGAGTTGCTAATTTTTTTGTATGCAATTTGGAGTAAACATTACTTTATTATTTCACTATATTTTATTTGTAAATATTACTTTACATTACCATCAAATAGTTAATGACTTAATTTTTTTAATTACCAGAGTGAAGTAAAATTTATGACACGAATATTCTTCTGTATGATTTATAGATATGTGCGTCAAAATATTCAAACATGGAAATAACTTCTATGACTTCCACCGAAATAGATAAAATAAAATTGTAAGTTGTCAATTATTTTGCAGTGAGACCAAAAACTTAACTGCAAAATAATTGATACAAAGTGAAAAACTTATACAGAGTGTCCAGGTTAACTAAAAAAGTAATATGTACAAATTAATTGGGAAAAATTGCAAAGAGTACACACAAAACTGGTTGCTTTTTTTTTCAACAGGTAAAAATCAAAACCATATCCTTTTCAAAGTATGAGTATTTTTGTGATTGGTTTTTTTTTTTTTTTTTTTTATTTTTTTTTTTTTTTTTTCAGTGTATACTGAACTATATTTTTCATTAGCCAATGCACTTGTTAGAATGACAGAAATTATTTTGTTAAAAGGAAAAAGAAAAAAAAATAAATTTCAAGCCCCAAAAACAAAGTTGAGCACCAATTAATTGCATTCAAACCAATGTTCAACTAAAATAACAAAAATGGATGAATTTTTCTAGCCATATGAGCAGACTGCTGCATAGTGTTACCACACAATAGCGTGACGTGGCCAGGCTCAATGCAGCTGGAGCTGCCTGAAAATTAAAAAAAAAAATGTTGAGCGCACAACTTAGCGAATGTCAAAGAGTTCATACAGCGAAAGCTGACAGAAATGAATGTGGTACATAGCGAAAAGTTTTTGGTTAACGCCATATATGCACAATGAACGATTTCTTCATGTTGGTGGCATTTAAATTTTTTATTTTTAAATTTCGACAAATTTTCTGACTTTAAGTGACTTTTTAATAGAGAAGATTAAAAATATTAAAACTAAAGATCACATCATTTGTCCACCATAATCTGCAAAATTTCACATTGTTCAACAAACTTAAAAGGACGAGTAAATTTCAACTTGGCCCAAAATGATGAAGTGAAACGCTACCAAAAATTACAATCATTTCTCATGGGCAGTTGGAGTAGTCGGCGGCTGGCATTAAGCTTGAAACGACTGCCTTTTGTGAAGAGTTGAAAATGAAAAATTGTTTACATAACCTAGAGGACATAATGAGAATTGAATTAAGGAAGTTGCACGAAAAAAGACAAAATGAAATGAAAATTGCGATTTCAAAGCGCACAAAAGAGAAAATTAAATGTGATCATTTACTGTAACTACTGCAAGTTGGCAAAGAGCATAGAACACTCACAAAAAAGACGCTACAAAAATGAATCCATTAATTCTTTACCAAAACTTAATTTACTGTCATGTTGTCCAGCTGTTGCCAACAACAAAAGCAATAATAAAATACAAGAAAAAATATGTAATCCGAAATAAAAGTAACCAAGTAAATTGGCCTTTAATTATTAAAAATGTACACTGAGTTTTGTGAAAATACACATTTAACCCATTTCTCTTTACGAGCGGAATGAGGAAAATCTCAGCTAAAGTTAATTTTTTGGAGAACTTAAAACAGGTTTTTAGATTGACTGAAATAATAATACTTTGTAACAAACTTTTTTGCCGCAAGCCGGAGTGTAGCCATTGTGCTCAGTATTTGTATACAACATTTTTTTTCCCCGCCAAGGAAAGATACACTAATGGGGTGAATATTGTTGATCAGGATATCTGTAAGTCGTGAATTATAACCGATCCAGGGGTTTTGCCACCACTTCCTCCTTGTGGACTTGTCGCGTCACCTGTCCGTCCATACGTCAGAATTAAAAAGAGTCGCGCAACCGCTGCCTCCCCGTTGTCCTCTGCTGACCTATTCTTTTTTGTTTTGTTTATTCACGAGAGTCCGCGCCACCGCTACACTCACGGGTCAGGTCAGGAAATTCTCCAGAAAACAAAACCTACGGTCTTAGTCAGTGTCCACTGATACGTATGTAATGGGTTTTGCTTGAAAATACGTATGGTTGAAATATTTCAAAACACTCTTACCTCGTTACCGTTTGGGTTACTAGAGAACGATAACATCATCGGAACTTACATTCCACCATTCTGTTTTCATCCACGATCAGCTGTTTCTCTTTATTGATAAGATTTGACAGTTGGCACTCATTGTTTCGTTACCAGGGTTGCTGCTGCACGCGATAATCATGCAATTCTCGTTCAACTGTTTATCAAGCAGTTGAACGATAGTTTTATCAATACTGTTGGATTTGATTGTACTAAAACTATCTACTTACTAAAAAAACCTTTGTTTTAAATTAATTCTAGTCTTATTTCGCTAATAATTCAGGTTTTATTTCTTAAATAATGTGTTATTTTAATTATTTTAATACTTTATTAAATACTGGAGACACAGGATGTGTACGCAAATGAGAGATCCGATTTTCTTCAACACAACATTCATCAGGCATGTTATGTTTTTCTTAACTGTAACGGTAACTGTGACTGTGATTGTGACTGTGATGACTGTAATGACTGTGATGACTGTGACTCTGACTCTGACTGTGATTGGGACTGTGACTGTAAGTGTGACAGAGACTGTGACATAGACCTTGACTGTGACTGTGATGACTGTGCCTATGACTTTTACTGTGACTTTAGTTTAATCGATAAGTCACATGATTACTGCATGACCAAATTCCATTAAAAAGATGCAGAATTGTCGTGTTTAAGACTTTTTCTTTTGGCTCTCGTCAAATGATCCGAAATTTTACTCGGAATAGTAAAATCCTCATGGGTTAACTGACACACAGAACACTATGAAATTTTTTGTTTCTTTCTTTTACTTTAATTTTTACTACTTTTCAATTCGCACTCTTCCATTCATTTAATACACACGAAACGTGCCTGATCCTTGGTTGCTAAATTTTGCACCCAACCAAAAATGACACATTCGAAATGCCTTGTGGTATAACAAACCTTGGACAAACACATAACAATAACTACAACAACGCTTTTAATGTGTTATGCATGTCGCCTGCGCACTAACACATGCAGACAAATACTTACACGCACATGCAATCGTACAAACATACACATGTACATAAACTTATACTAAGTAAATGTAACTGAAGCTAATTTAAGTGCTTTGCATGAAAATCGCAAGACTATGCGCCGCAACATATGCAACACTTTTGTATAGGGCAACAAGGTGGTGTGTGTGTGTGTGTCTGCGAATGTTTGTGTAAATTGTGCCCCCAGAGATTTTGGCAGATGAGAAGTAGAAGCTGCAAGTCTCATGTGACCACTGCGTGTGTTCTATTCGAGTGCATGTCCTCGGCTGCTGTGCCTTCAAATTAAACTACATTTTGGTTACACGCTCGAAAATGGAAATCCCGTTGCGCATATTGGCTGAAATTTTAACATGGATGTTGAATTTTGTATGAAAATTAGTAGAAGATAGAATGTTGGGATTTACATTTGTGAGTATGCTTGATAAGTGGCCATTGCTGTTGTTCTAATAGTTTCGCAAACAAAATGGCCCCTTTATTCATTTAGAAATTTTTGCTTTTTTTACGCTTTAACAGGAACATACGCAATTTTTAGATGCATGATCATGAAAAAAAAGAAGAATCTACGTCACAGTCGGTTTTTTGAAATATTGTCTCTATCCAATTTCATATATAAAATAAAAAGCAGAAAACTACAAAATCTTAAACAAAAAGGAATTTTAGAAAATTTAAAAAGCATTTTACTCAAAAAAAAAAAAAATGAACATCTGGGTAAATCTCCGAAAAATTTACCAAAACATGCCTTTTTTGTCCACAACTATTTGTTTGTATTTTTTTAGCACTTAAAGTGATACAATATGATAACTTTAACTTTTATAAAATGAACATAAGCTTTCAGGGTTGCCATATATTGTTTTTTTTTTTGTTTAACTTAAGAAAAGTTTATCTCAGCGTTTCTGAAACGAATTTAGTAAAAAAAAAAAAGATTTATATAAGAAATATACCAGATGGCAACCCTAAAACTGTATGTTGGATTTTTAAAAAGTTTACTTAAGTGTTATATGACAAAATTTAATTTTTATTTTTTAATAAATAGTTAACCCTTTCGGAACTTTTTCTTTCCATTTGACTTAAAAAATCCTAACTGTCCATTTCCTTACTACTGAGAGCCATTTTAACAATAATTGAAAATAATTTTTCAAAATTTTTATTTCAAAAGTGGTTTTTGGGAGTCATGCCATATGGCATGAAATGTACTGAAAGGTAATAAAAGTACGAAAATTTACATATAAATTTTTAATACAATTCCAAGGATTTTGTGCTTAAATATCATATCAAATCATATCATATTAAAGATTTTCTAGTAAAAAAATTTTAAAAAGTGTTTTACCATATTATAGGTCGAGACGGAATAACATCTACCCTACACCTGATCCTAGAAGAGCAAACAATTCGGATTTTTTTGATTATTTTGAGATTGGAGTGCTCCATTGTTTCTATATTCATTCCATATTAACCGGACTTTAAAGGGTTTTTTTTTAAATTATGGGTATGCAACCTTTTTTTCCCAAAATATGTAAGTCATTATTAGCATTCAAATTGATTAATATTATTTTAAAGGCTATGAATTTCATCACGATTTAAAAAATAGTTTGTACATCCTCTTTCCCAATCAGAAAAGCTCTAGACTGTTTATAGATTTCCTCTCTGCAGTGGAATTAGAAACCCGGAACCTAGGTACTGAATTCTGCGTCTCATCACTGCAGGGTATGTACACAGCATATGCTATGCTTCTTCCAAGTCCTCTTAACATCGTTGTTTACCGAGCCCATCTTATGTTATAGTAAATAAGTACCTATATAGTGTCCTGACATTTAGGATATTCCTTAAAACGTGAAAGAGCATCGAAAACCTCGTAAACTCGTAAAACTGTCAAAATTCGTATTGATTTTGACAACTATCATTTTAGTGCAGATTTTTATATTTTTCTGCTGATGTTTAAAATTGTTTCCACCATACTAAAGTCTTTTCGTATGCTGTAGGCAATAACTTTTCTTGGGCTCCTCACTAGTTGATAGGCAATTTCTCCCATTTCCGAATTAAGTTATTTTTAAACGTGTTGTTCACTTCGCTGAAGGGTTCTGGAAGTATAATATGCCCCTCTCCTGGCCAAAGTAAGGTTAGGTTGGGTGGCAACAATTATGCCACACATCGTGATGCCACAAACTCTCTTATTAAAGTCTATTCATAAACTCTGGTCTTTTCAATTAGGTGTTTGTCCAAACTGAAGGATCCTGTCTGTACAACAAATCTTTTAATGTTCCTTTGGTGAGTTTTTGTTCTTTTAAGGAACTGCAAAACAGCTGATCAATGCATTTTAGTCCAGTTCTTTCCAAAGCGGGGAAGGACCTGCATTTTCATTGCCTTCATGAACCTCGTGTCTTGGTTTCCAGATTAGAGTCATATAATTTTTGCTGGGTAAGGCTTGGAGAAATTCAAATCCAAACAAGCCTTGAATAAATTCAAGCCTTGAATAAATTCAAAGCATTATTTAAGATTTCAGAGTCGCTTGACTGTCTGAGGAAATGTACTTATATGTATATCGGAACTGGAAGTGCGCGTACATGGACAATTTCAGTCGCATATCTCTATAGCGAGGACCTCTGCTTGAAAAACGGAAGTTATTTCCAACATCTAGATTATTTAACAAAAATTGTAACTATTTAAATTAGATACCAAATTTATGAATAAAAACACATTCCAGCCAATGCAGTTCCTCCCAAACAAATGATATATTTTAGCACCTTTGAATAAAATCCATGCCATATGGCATAACGCGAAATATAAAAAATCGCACAGCATTATCGAACCATGTAAGAGGTCTAAATTTTTTTACACTTGTTAAACCAATATTCTTAACGACATACATAAAATTATCAATTAAAACTATTTGTTTAATAAAAATAATAAAAGTATGAAGCGATCTTTTTTTGCAAAATAAGTCACTGGATATTGTTGTTCATTCTTTTTGGTTATACAGCTTACTACGTCCAACAATCGACATAATTCTTTTTTTATCTTGTACTCAAAACATTTGATAAAAATAAGAAATATTTAAAAAAATTAACTTTTAAATATTTATGACTTCAAACAAACCTTTAAAAGCGACTATGCCATATGGCATAAAATAACCGAAAGGATTAAAGCAAAACTAACGAAAAGAACCGGGTGGAGGATAACTAAACAGAGAATGATGAAATGTTCCAAAACCGACGGAAAATTATGAAACGGAGACTGACGAAATGTTGCAAAAACAGTAATATCAAAATGAAAATAGCAATTTTTTTTTTTAAAAAGTTGAAACTCCTTCTCTCCACTTTCAGTTCTCTATTTACTCAACATTTATAAAACTCACAGTTAGAATAAGAAAAACGGAGTGGAAGGACCAACTTCTATGTATATCAGTTCTCTATAAAAAAAAAAGAAAGAAAATAACTTGCGAAACGGGCAAATTAAATGCACTAAGAAGCGGTTAGCGTCAGGACGAAGAATGAGTTTTTAACACTTTATGTTAAAATTTCATAGTAAAATATTAAAAATTATATTTTTTCCAAGGTATTTGTATAGAAGCTTTGGTAAAGTATCTGTATTAAATAGTTAAAATATTAAGTTATAAGTTTAAACATAGTTTTAACCCCAAGTACATTGAATGCAACATATTTTGGAGAATCACACATGTCAAGTTGTAGCTTCAACCCTACTACACAACATACCTAGGCAAAGATGTTTACAATTCAAAAACATAAAATAAAATAAACTATTTTTGCTAACAATGTAGCAACAGATGTAATAAAAAAAACAAATAGCAACTCTGCTATTAAAAGTTCAAGGAAAAGAAATACAAGCTATTGAGATAAAAACTGAAAATAAGTAACAAAATTCCTTAAACTATTAAACAACAAAACGGAAGAAAAAACATAAAAACAACCAAATCAATTTACTAGCAAATTCGGCAGAAACAAAACTAAAACTGAATTTACAATTCCTGCGTATTTTTGTAATGCAAACTACGGACAGGACCCTACAGCTTCACTTTTCATTCAAAATGTACTTGAAAATGTAACAAAAAATACAAAATAAGTACGTACTACAAGTAAACAATAAGAAAAGTTGAATGTAACGAACAACAATTGAAGATGGACACAACTATTAGAAATAGTTAAACATCCTGCACACTGTTTCCGTATCCTCTTGACTTTTAAATAAAATGAAAAAACCTTTAGCATAGCTATTTTCTGCTTTCGTCAAAAATGCACATTTTCAAATGTAGGTATAGAAATAAAAAATTTCATGAAGTTTTTAGCACATCATTTGAACAGAATTTTATTAAAAAAAAATCAGAAAAAAAAGTCATTTAGTAAAAACATACATAAAGCACTACTTACATATATTTCGGGAATTAGCAAATAATAACAAACATTTTTTTATGGAAAATGACTTTATTGTTTTTTAAAATATTCCACTTGATGATCAATACACTTCTGCATTCGTTCAAAAGCCATTTGTCAAAGCAGTTTTTCCATTCCTCTTGAGACACCTCCAAAACGTGGTTTTTGAACGCTTCAACTGCTTTTTCGTTGACCACGCAGTTTACCTTTGATGTTCGGGAACAAGAAGAAGTCATAGAGTGCCAAATCTGGACTATACGGAGGTTGAGTCATCAATTCGATGTTTTGACTGCTCAAAAATTCACCTGTTTTACGAGATGTGTGAGAGCTCACATTGTCATGATGAAGAATGATTCGTTTTCACGGGTTGGTTTTACGAATTTCTCCAAAGATTTCCGGCAAACAAATGGCCGTGTACCACTCTGAATTGACCGTCCACAGTGGCCACATGACCCATTCGGCCGAAAAATAAGCGACCATTTGCTTCGCTGTGCTTCTTCCTCGAACAACTTTTGTTGGATTTAGCTCGTCTTGGAATACCCACATGGTCGATTGCTGTTTTGTTTCGAGCTTATACGCATATATCCATAATTCGTCACTTGTCATGATCTTATACACGTCTTTTGAAGCACCACGATCGAATTTTTTAATCATTTTCCTACACCAAACGATGCGAGCCTTTTTTTGAGCGATTGATAAATTCCAACGAGAACAAATGTTTTCTACAACTAAGTGTTAATGCAAAATCGAATTTATTAGAGTAAAACTAATGTACAAGGATGCCTCTATTCCACAATATGCCACAATATGCTGTGAGAATTGAAGTCAGCAGGCCTCATTTCAACCCACAACATAATAGCATACAAGAGGCATACCGTATACAATGTTATATATTGCTGATATCACCACACTTATTGTTCTAAAGAAAATGAACCAACTGATGTATTACGTTATAATTAAATTTAATTTTATATTTAAATTTAATTTTATATTTACTTTATAAATTATCGAAAAAACAAATGAAATGAATTTATATTATGACATCGTTAAACAAAAGTATGCAAAATAGTATGTAAGTGACATAAGTAGAAAGTAAGTTGACATAAGAAGTAACTTAAGAAAATCACACGCGACGGCCCTGCTAACACATGACACAAAAACAGCTGTTCATTTTGCAAAGGCACAAGCCAATTTGAAAATTAAAATGAACTTCACTCGACCGGGGAACCTCGCCGGGAGCAGTCAACCAGCAGCAGCCGAACAACAGTAGCCGAAGTAAGAACAACTAATCAACTTTGTTTCTTTTTTTCTTCGTCTCTTTTCAGCGTAGTCTAAGCTCGTGTGTTGGAAACATATGTGCGCAGTCGCTAAGCGTGGTACCCATATGCTACAACCAAAACACCACGAGTCGTAGTTAGAAGTAGAGACGGCACGACATCAGCATTTTGGCGTTCGAACTCAGTCGCTAAGCGTAGAATTCGCACGTTGAAATACGAACGTCAAGTTACTTCGTTCAGTTTCAGTCGCCAAGCGTGGGAACTGCGCAAATGGAAGCACGTGCCACCACGACAACTAGCAAGCAGAGCAACGAACAGCAGAGCAACGATTAGCAAAGCCAACGACAAAAGAAACATCAGACGTACATAAGTGTTATTTAAGAATTAACTTACGATATTTTTATTTCTTATATGAATTTAATATTAACTAATTATTACTACAAATTAACTAAACAAATATAAAAGGCCAAATATGGAGAATAATCGGAAATTTTAAAGCTCGTCTAATAACTTAAGCCACCTGCAAATATAAATTTTTGTAATCCGAACCTTGGACACCGGTGTGCCAAGACCCTGGCGGAAGGTTCGTTATAGTGCCATTAGCAGTTCATGCACTGCATCGGTGTTTTGTGGCACAGCAATTGATTTTGAACGATTTTCACGGAATTCGTCGGTGATCGAACTCCGACCACAATTGAATTTACTAAAACAACCTTATACTATGGTTTTTGATGGTGCTTTAGCGCCATACAAAGAACTGAGTTCATCGACAGATTTTTGTTGACATAATTCACGTTGAAGTTGTGAAAAATAATGCAACGAAAACCTTTTCTAGAAATTTCCATTTTTTGGCCAAATTGATTTTCTTAACTCACTGGAAAAAAAAAAAACAAATAGCACATGTACATCAAAACGTTGTGTGTACGTTTGTGCTAAAAAATGTCTAACTTTATTATGGTGTTGGCAGATTTTAGCTATTGACATTCGTGTTACCAGTTGCCGAAACATAAGTAGTGCCGAACAAATTTTGGGAACATTTTAATTTTTTAAGTTCTTTTTTTTTTTTTTGATAAATTTTTGAAAAATTATAAAATATTTCAAAAAGTTACAAACATTCTTTGGACAACATCAAGCATTTTTTGCCTCACACACTTTAATCTTAATTCAAAGTATTATCTCAAATTTAGCATGAACTATACAAACATGGGTATATTACTATATAGTATATATTACCTTTGGTAATTTAAGCTCAAATTACCAAAAGTGCTATATGCAGTACTTTTGGTAATACTATGTATATATAGCACTTTTGGATATTTAAGCTTATTTATATCCAAACATTGGCACATCTTTAAAACTCCAAAGCTACATGTTAGATAAACTTAGTCCTCCAAAACTTATAACGTAATCCATTAAAGAACCTTTTTTGGAACACCTTAACCAATTAATTTCTGATCTTATAGGTTTTTCGAGATCTTCTTAACTAACTTGGATTTAATGGAACTAGACTAATGCGCAAAAATACATAAAAATAATGAAATTGGTGATAACTTTCAGAAGCAAAAAAGTGGCTCATCTCTGTTATTGTTTCCAAAGATGTGCCTTCTGCTATAAAACAGATAAAACAGGTTAATTCTTTACTATTTCAACATCCTTGAAATAGTTTTATTCAAGCTTTATTTTATCCTCATTAATTAGTCCCATAATTGTTGTGAATTATTTTCATAGCCGCATTTATTGTTTATGTTTACATTTATTGTTTTTGTTTTAATTTATTACACACATTCTTTCCATGCTGTTGCTACCTGTGTTAATGTGTCACGTGCTCTGGCTCCTGCTTATATCTATGTATTTATGTTTATGTAAGTGTTAACGTAAGCATTAACTAATAAATTTAACTCACGTTCATTTCCTACTATAATTCACATTTAGCGCTGCATATTTTTAGGGCGATTAATTATTTGTTAATGGCATGACTTGTATATGTGTATGCATGTTTATATGTGTACAAACTTATATCTGGCCGATGTAATAAAACTGCAATTAACTCACTCCCACTTGGCCATTTTCTATTCCTGTAGGATTTCAACAAATTAATTATCATTAGCGCCTGGAAGTATGTGGCGCTTTTTTTTGTTGTTTTTTGTTATGCTGAAGTTTTCATTACAACAGATCCATAAACCATAAACGGGTCATTATCCTTGTTTGTTGGCGCGCTAATATCGCATCCTCAAATTAATTGCACTTCACACTGCCACACCATGCATGGTGCAACGTACACAGGATATTGCAAAAAAAAAAAACATAAAAAAAAGGACATACAGACATAAAAAAGCAATGATATTAGCGCTTCGCTCGAATGTATAAATATTTTTTTAAACAATTCGAATAAATCAAATGTTTTGCCGTAATTGTTGCAGCTTGGTTTCACTGCATGTTGCACGGATGTTTCAATGCAAAGGGTACATGAGGCTGTTGGCTACATCCTGCCATTCCCATGCTCATTCACGATGTCGTGTAATTTCTCATATATTAAAATTGCGGCTTCATAGTTATGTCGATGTGACCAAAAAAGGAGCAGCATCAACGGCAACAACAGCAGTAAACTGCCTGCTGCAGTGGCTGTGACAACAAAAAAAAAAGTCATATCCTGCGGTCCTTAGCGTAAGCAATATTTTCAGCTTTCTCTATTGCTTGTTCGCTCTATCTCTTTCTCTCTGTCACATTCTCAGGAGGAAATAAAATTTGATTTATGCACATTTGGCCTCGTTCCCGTTCTTACTTATAGTTATAGAGTTGCCATAGGCGTCAATGTTTCCCAATCACTAATAGTGAAAAGTTTCAAAAAAGTAAACAAAAAGTCGAAAAACGTTTAAAAAGTCGGTTGTAAAATATTGGAAAGTCCAAAAATGTTGAACAAATCGTTAATTTATGAAGAAGTTGCAACATGCTAGAAATAAATGGAATTATAAATAGAATTATCTAGATTAGAGCTGTCGTCTGTTTCGGGCATAACCTTATCTCTTATTTCTAATGCCCCGAACAGACATTACAGACGCAATAATGTGAAACTTTCTATTGCATGATTTTAGGCATTTCTTAAATATATATTTCATAGGCATTGACTAAAAGAAAATTTCCCAATTCAGCGTCCAAAAAATTCCAAAACACAACAACAAGATTAATAGTGAGTTAAGCATCAGAAATCTAATGAGAATTTTTTGGACCTTGAATTGGGAAATTTTCTTTTAGTCAATTTCTATGAAATATATATTTTAAAAATGCCCAAAATCATGCAATAAAAAGTTTCACATTATTGTGTCTGTAATGTGCATTAGAGCTGGGGTCAGTCTGGGGCATAACTCTCCTATAAGATTGAGAAGCATTAAACACCTTCCAATATATCCTACATTTCATCCGCTTGACAATTCAAAATAAATATGAATGCAAGATTATTATGGCTTCCGTCCAATTTGATTTTACTTTGTGGTACACAATTTCAGGTTGTATAAGAATAGAAAATATCTCAGAGACCATGTGTGCTACAACGCTTCTGATGGCAGATTCGGATTTAGCATCGCCGTATTTTTTCCAATTTTTTTTTTTTTTTTGTAAGGAGAATTTTAAAGAGACGAACAACATCGATATCGAAAAGTTTGCGAAACTCAAAAATTTCTCCTTAAAATGCTCGAATATGGCAACACTCTACAGCTGTTATTATGGCTGTTGCATATTTTTAGGCTATGGTATGAAGAAACAAAATGGTGCTGCACCCCATCGAGGTGCTTGTTGTTGCACTTACCGTGCGCATTGCCGGCGCGTTGTGCCATACTTGACGCTTCCTGTTGTGATAGTTATTGCATACTTTTCAATATGTAGCAGATCTTTTTTACAGCATACTTTTTGGCGTTGAATAATTTGCTTTTTTCTGACACTTTTAATACTTTTCTTTGCGGTCAATGTTTGATGTCAACTGCAATTGTTTTGCCACAATGGGTACATGGATGATTTCGCATTTTAAAATACCAAAATATTAAAGTTTAAAAGAATATTTGTAACACTTCTGACATATGTTGTATGACAGCGATTCAACGCGTTTAAAATATGCAAAAGCAATTTCTACTTTGCTAATGTAATATGTTTTCTTAAGCTAGAAGTTACTAAACTTTCCTTCAAAATTGCATAAAAAAGTAGTTACTCAACTGTTGACAACATCATGAAAATTAAAAAATTGTTCCCGCTTCTTGGTTGCTAAGGCAGCGGGACAACTTTTGCATCATGCCACATATTTTTTTTACTCTCAGACAGTAATTTGCTTTTCAACACTTTTTCTTTGCAGCAAAAGAAATGCAACGAATGAAGAATAAGAAGTTATTCGAGGGTATCTGAAGGGATGGAGAAATAAAAATAAACTTTAAACAAAATGAAGCATTAAAAAGGAAATTTAATGGGAAAACTTTTTACTATCAGATTTGGCGGGAAAACTCATACATACAAATATCTAAAGAGCGTTGCATGCACACAATGCAAGGAAAATAAATTAATTTCCATATCAGAAAAGTTTAGCAATGTATAAGCGATCATAGGGGCGTATCAGCCAACACCAACATTGTCCTGAAATGGGCGTTAGTTAATGAAAAAACAAATCTTCTCGAAAGAATTAAGTAGCTAAATGAATATGAAATGTTTGTTGGGAAAACGCAAAACTTTCTCTACTAAAGAATCCAGCAGATTTGAAGCCAACAAAACTGCTGCACTCTTGTGTACTCAAATATTCAGAAAAAGTTGAAGATATCATTAATTTTTGGAGCATCATGATGATATCACAATTATTGTATAGTACTCGTATTAAGCCTTTTAAGTTGGTCACCAGATGGTGTGCAGAAGCCTCCAAGTGGTATGAAGATCTTTCGTAAGTATAAATACATATATAGGGAACATTTTGTTTCCTTGCTGCTTACCTCTTTATCGACTGCTGCTGCTGCTGTTGTTTACCGGTCACCGACCACGCAAAGACTGTCTCGATCCACTGCTGTGTGTCTAAATTTATTTTCTGTTTCTGTGACAGCAAACAAATTGAGCGACAGCTGCGTGTCAAAAACAGCTGTTGCGCAGTATTGCCGTTGCGTCTGGTTTTGTTCATGTGGTTTAGATTTTACTTTTAACTAAAATTATGGTTATCTTTCTTAGCTAACTACTAAATTACGATAGTAAATCATTATTTTAATTAATGATAATAAAAATAATTACAACTCATTTATAATACAGAAATAATTAGTTATATAAATAAAAATATAATATTGTATGTATAAAAATATGCAGGTTATACGAAGCGATGACTTGTAGGAAGACAACGCAGCTCCGCCAACTACCCTTATCACAAATTTTAGGGTTAAAACTGATTTTCTGACTTGTTTTACAAAACAAATTTTCTTGGGTCACCCTATCGTTTAACAGAAAATTTTTAATTAAAAACTTTTAGCTAAGTGCATAGGCTTTTTAAGAAAGTATTTAATTTTTAGAATTTAAAAGGATTTTGCAAAGTTCTAGACCTTCAAAGTTGAAATTAAAAATTTTTTTTCTTAATTTTTGGCTTAGGCGGCTATTTTGGTATGAAAAGTGTCCTATTACTGTAAGTTTTTATATTTTTTTTGGAATTCCCGTTAAATTTCCTTTCATTCAATAGTGCATTTTTCATACCAATTTCTTAATTTGTTGTCGGAAAAAAATCTACGTAACACATGGGTTACTCTCATGCGTTGCGCTGCATATGATGCGCGATCTGCACGTGCTGTCTTTTATCTACTGGAGCTTTCAATCGGATTGATATTGAAAAGTATTTTTTTCCGACTTCAGTTAAAAAATTGGTATGACAAATGCAGTATCGAATTAAAGAAAGTTTAATGAGAATTTCAAAAAAAATTCTAAAATCTTATCTTATCTAATCTTTTTACATAATAAAATCGCCGTCAAAGTCAAAAATCAGGAAAAAAAAATTTAAATATCGATTTTGAAGGTCCAAAGCTCTGCGAAATCCTTTTAAATCTTATAAGCCAAATACATTCCTAAAAAGCTCATATGATGAAATTAAAAAAATCAAAACGCGTTTAAATATATTAATAAAATACCTACTATAAAATGTAAAATTTTCATTTTAAAATTTTATAAAATCACATCATAACCGTCATAGTATCATAATTAACGATATGCTTGTAGTTCACTTAATTAAAATTTATTAAACGAAAGTTGAAATGATTTATGATAATTAAAATATTACGTTCAGATTTAATTGCAACATTTTCACTTAAAATGTATGAAATACATATTTGGAACAGTAATAAATTTGATACTTTTTAAGTATAATGAATGAACATGCAAAAATGCGAACAAAAATACATACAAAATAAAAGAGATTGCCCAAAAATGTATGAAAATAAGGATGGTATATTCGACACTATTCCAGGCTAAATTCATCGCGAAGTGAGAATGTGCAAAATCTAGCCAAAACTTACCAGTCCTTCAAAACCAGGCGGTAATAAAATTCCTGCACTTAACAATAATTAAATCTGCTAGGAATAACATAATTATCATTTTGCCAATGGGAAGACCTCTAAAATATTTATTATACCAGAATCTGTCTATGGCGTTGCTAGATTTTGCTCAAAGAATTTTGTTAGAACAAAAATACTGCTAGGGAAGACTGCACTAAGCACCTCCTTACTGTGAACTACAAGTATCAATTATCTACATAATATCCTTTATAGGAATACTAAGTGTATTTTACAAGCAACTCAAGCACCTCAATAAAATGAATCTCTCCAGGAATACCATTTGCACACCAAGACGACAAAACACCTATCGTCATCTTCACATATGTATTTCCTGGTACTTTTCCGTGTCAAGAAAAGACATTCTAAGGTTTTTAAGCTCATCTATACATAGTATTTCAGAGCTATTTAATACTAGCACAATAGGACTCTAATGGAATCGAAAGATAAAAACGAGTATGTTTATTTCATGAAAAATGCGGGAAAGCATGGGGAAAATTTATTTAATTTGTTTCGAAATTTGGGAAAACGTCCCACGCGCTGAGGCCTCAATTTCGACCAAGTTTGATGGAGTGTCATGAGATTTAACATAAGATTTAACAATTCACTTTTCTTATAAATAAGTGTGTCAGTCAATAAAAGAATATTTTGGTAAATTTTCCCATATTTTTAAAAATATGAACGCTAACTATAAAGTACTTTTTTAAAATTATTCTAAACCCGGGAAGTGCTTTTTACATATCAGACAATTGCACACGACATCCTGAAACATAGTGTAATTTCTTTTACTCACACATTTTACACCGAACTGAGGCATTTGATCCAAAAAATTCAAGATTCAAATGATCATGTACACTGGGTTGATTTCGATACTGTAGAACATTGTCTTATTTTATCAGTTTATCAGCAAAAAAAAAAAAAAAAAAATAAGCAAGGATGCTTCTTTTGGCCCGGCTAAACATTAAATAACCTACACTGCAGTATTTTGAAAATTTTGATTGTACTGGAGGTGCCACGACCTCTTTTTTTATTGGGTGTATGCATTAATTTCCATCGATTTTTATTTTTTTTTTATTTGAGACTTTATTTAAAGAAAATAGTACAATATATTTTATTCAAAGTATTGCCCATCGCTAGTCACTACTTTTTCCCATCTTTCTGGCAAATTTATGGATTCCATCCAATTTTCAATTTCTTGAACTGAAGTGAAGCGTATTCCTGATAGGGCATTCTGTATCGATCGGAACAAATGGTAGTCTCATGGTGCAAGGTCTGGGCTATAAGGCGGGTGAGGCAAAATTTCCCATCCGTTGTTTTCCAGGTAATTTTTGACTGGGGCAGCAATATGTGGCCGAGCGTTATCGTGGTGGAAAATGATTGACTCGTGTCTGGTCGCATATGTTGGCCGCTCTTCCTTGATTTTCTGGTTCAATCGGATCAATTGTTGACGATAGAGTTGAGCATTAATGGTTTGGCCACCTGGCAACAGCTCATAATGAATCACACCTAGCTGGTCCTGACCAGGACGTTTTTTGTCTGCGACATCAAAATCACCACTTTTAAACCATCGAAACCACTCACGACAGCTTGATTCAGCTGGAGCATAGTACCCATAAACTTCTACAAGAATGCGATGACTTTCGGCAGCTGTTTTCTTTGAAATATAGTAGTTAAGTAAAACTTCTCGCAAATGTTGCTTTTTCGGCACGAACTCGGACATTTTAGAGGACAGTAAAATCTATGATGCGCATGAAAATTTTCAAATCTAATGATGCAGAGTTGTTAACAGATGCCTTAGCTTCAGATATGACGTTTCTGATCTAACATTTAAGTCATCATGTATTGATGGCGAGATCTTTTGAAAAACGATGGAAATTAATGCATACACCCAATAGTTTGGATAGTTATTGCTCAGAGCTTGCCGTAACTGTTCTCACTGCCTGAGTGAAATTTAAGTAGTTAGATTATCTTCAAACACGTTTTCAATATAGCAAGTACTTATTTAGTTCGTCTATATCATAATGAATGAATAACTTTTGAAAGTTGCGCGTCTGAAATTACAGTTACGAATAACTACGGTTTGAAATTTAATTATTTTTAAATGTATGTATTTAATTTAATTTTTACAAAAATTGCTGTTAATTAACTGCTTTAAAATTCAAATATTAGCCAAATTTTGCACCTGTTGTTACACATCAATTAGTCGTTTTGTTGTGGCATTGTAGCGGTTGGGTTTTAGTGGTTTAGAATTAAATCACTTCACGTTTACATGCAAATTGTAAAATCAATATCACTTAAATGTCACAAAAACATTACAAATGTAACATAAATAGAACGTTTTTGTTGTCAATTAGGCAATGAACATTATAAACATGAACAGATTTAAAAATATTTCCCTTGTGGGCTATTTTTTTTTTGTGTTTTTATGTTATTTCTAAATCATATTTGTGGAAATAAATGTTATAAAGTGGTAAATTATTTTGCCATCAGAACTCTTTTTATATATACAGCTTACTAAACCCATAATTCTTATAACTTTGTCAAAAAAAAAACTATTTCAGTAAATTACAATATATTGACGACTATAGGATCAAATAAAGTTTTGAAATCTTTCATAAAAATCGCAAAACATTGGAGAGCAAGTTGCTTTGACTTTTTCCCAGATCTCCAAAGCCAATTTTTTGTGAATAAAATTATGCTTCTCTCCGCTTCTTCAGCAAGGTTTGGGAAAAGAAGACTATTCAAAGCTGGTCGGGGAGACTCTGAAATTATTATAACCATTCTCTTCATTAAACGTTTTTATATTGGCTAAATGAAATCGATTTATTTTATTTGTATGTTTAATTTAAATTTTAAAAACTTAAGCCACGATTACAATCAATTAAATGCATATGTGTCAAAAGGAAACAACTGAATTAACACAAACACAATGACAACAAATTGTTACAATTGCTGTCCTGTTAACGTTTTTTTTTTTTTTTTGTTTTTAACAAACAAAACATGACAAGAACATAATAAAAGAATAACACAGACAAAACATTTGCAAAAACAAAAAACAACTGTCATAATTGATATTTACTACACTGACGGCACGTTTACAGCTGTGGGCAAAAAATGACAACAATATATAAATTTCATACTTTACAGCAGTAGCTGTAGATTTTTTATTACAAATATGATTTAAATTAAAAATGATGACACGATTGTTCAGTAGGAAGGATATATTGAAGCTACCAAGTCCCCAGAAAATTTGAGAAAATTTAATTTTTGTTTTCAATCAAAAATTTCGTTATCTTAAAATCGCTTAAATTTTTATCAATTTTATATGGAGCTATTTTATTTTGTGATTAGAGAAATGTATGTAAACTTTTTAACTTTCTATTTGCAAACTTGTTATACCCTACACCCAGGTGATAGTCATTTTGTTCTTCCGTTTGCGACGCAGAGAAGGAGTCGTGGCATTTATAGAAACGTATACACATAAAGGGTGTTTTTTTTTTAGAGGTATAGAACTTTGAATTGAAATAAACCACAAGAAAATCGTTTTAATGTCCATCAATTTAGCTTTATTGGAAGGATAATTTTATGCCATTAATTTTTAAATATAATTTCGGGCATGTGGCCGCCGCGGCTGGCTCGAATAAAGCCAATTGTACAGGTCCAATTTTCAACCACTTTTTCGAGCATATGGGGCCGTATGTCGGCAATAACGCCACGAATGTTGGCTTCCAAGTCCCCTAACGTTTCTGGTTTGTTGGCGTTGACGAGCGACTTCACATATCCCCAAAGAAAATAATCCAATGGTGTCAAATCACACGATCTTGGTGGCCAATTGACAGGTCCATTCCGCGAAATTATGCGCTCATCGAATGTTTCCTTCAATAAATCGATTGTGACGTGCGCTGTGTGGCATGTAGCGCCGTCTTGTTGGAACCACAACTCATCCACATTCATGCCATCCAATTCGGGAATAGTCGGTTATCATGGCTCTATACCGGTTTCCATTAACGGTAACTGACTCTCCAGCATTATTTCGGAAGAAGTATGGCCCAATGACTCCACCAGCCCATAGAGCACACCAAACAGTCAGTTTTTGTGTATGTAATGGCGTCTCAAGGGTCTCATGTGGATTCTCTTCACTCCAAATGCGGCAATTTTGCTTCTTGACGTAGCCATTCAACCAAAAATGAGCCTCATCACTGAACAAAATTTTGCGATGAAAATCAGCATCGAGATCAATCTCATTTTCGGCCCATACACCAAAATCACGACGCATTGCATGGTCTCGCGGCTTTAATTCTTGCACAAGCTGGATCTTGTAAGGTCGCAAGCCAAGATCTTTGCGCAAAATCTTCCATAAAGTTGATGGACAAAGCTCCAATTGCTGTGCACGGTGGCGAATCGATTCATTCGGGTCCTCTTCAACATTTTGCTCTACAGCGGCAATTGTTTCTTCGGTGCTGCACTGTTTGACGTCTCTGCGGATGCGTATTATCACATAGAGTAAACGTAGTGCGAAAACGATCCATGGTTAACCGAATTAATTGCTCTGATGGACGATTATGTCGACCATAAAATGGACGGAGCTTGCGGTAAACTTCGCGAACTGAACCATTATTTTCGAAATAAATTTGCACGATTTGCAAGCGTTGTTCTTTTGTCGACCTGTTCATGATGAAATGGCAAACCAAACTGAACATAAATGACATTAGAGTTGCCAGATTTGACCACAAAATGCCAGTTTTATCTCTATTCGAAAAACAAACTTCTAAAAAAAACACCCATTATATGACCGTGCTTAGGAAAGGGCACCTAATCTTTACAAAATCCAAAAACCAGTTTTTTTTTTTTTTATTTTCTAAAAACATATAAAATTTTGTATAAAATGACATCACGATCACCAGAAGCCTCCAAGAAATGTCGGAGTTATGTCGTTTAAAATTCTTAAAACGTAGAACTCAAGTTTGTAGATATCGAAGTTCAAAGTTTGTCAATTTTTCTCCAAAGGTGTAGGGGTTTTACAAGACCTTATTTCCATCCGATTTAACGAAACATAGTTTCGATTTGGTGTTACTTAGTTATCGAAATGCGGAACACATAAAATCCGATGGAAAACGGATTTCAGAACAGAGGTGATTATTAGAGTAGAACGGGGTAATGTCGTGCAGGGGGTAATATCGTGCACGGCTGTTTTAGCCCAAAGAAGTGAATGATTTACCAACTGTTCGTAAGGTAGGGACCTGCTGACCTACTGAGCTTATGCATATAATACTAGCAATTTTCACCAGTTCGTCTCTACAGAGTAACCTTTTTTTCAAAACGCACGCTTTCGGGACGATAAAAGTGTTTTTTTATCAGGTCAGAAAAATAATTTTCCTTCCGGGAAAATATACCAGGTAAGTGTTTTCTGAAACGAAATATCCTGCCAAAGAAAAGAAGTATTTGGTTTTCGAAAAAAATTTTGGGCTTCACCGAGTTATCGAAGTTGACCTTTAAAACGACCATTGGGGTAATTTCGTGCACATTCACTTACACAAACACAATTTCTCGCTGCACAAATGTTGTTACACATGGATGTAACCAATGAATTTATCTTTCGATCGGATGCTTACTCGTTGCATTCGCTTGAGATGTACGGCTTTACGAGCATGCCAAAGTTGAGTGCACGACATTGCCCCGTTCTACTCTACACAACATATTATGTACTTCACACTTGTATAATAATGAATAAATACACGATTATGCTAAATCTAAACTAATAGAACCACTACCTATCATTTCTCACACATTTTGGTACCTTTACTATACTCGGAAAACAATACACGACATTACCCCACAAATTTTGAGGGGGGTAATGTTGTGCACATTTTTTTTTTCTTCACTTACACAAACACAATTTCTTGCTACACAAATGTTGTTACACATGGATGTAACCAATGAAATTATCTTTCGATCGGATGCTTACTCGTCGCATTCGCTTGAGATGTACGGCTTTACGAGCATGTCAAAGTTGAGTGCACGACATTGCCCCGTTCTACTCTACTTTGCAAAATGTTTAAAAGACAAGTAAGTTTTAAGAACAAACTCCTATGGACTGTATTTGTGAAAGTAATACGTTCAATTTATACGGCATCAAAGTCAACATTCTTTTATATAGAACATGTGTGAGTTTCACAATTTTGTAGATTTTATACAAAAAAAAATTCAATTTTAAGTTCCATAGCTCTAAAAGTATAATTTTTACTTCATAAATTCCACTAATTTTTTTCTGATTTCTTGATAATGTTTGAAACTAATATTCGGTCAAAAAGTTATTCGTTACATCTCTTGTTAAAACTATTATTAATTGTAATGTACAGAAGGCCGTTATTTAAGTTGCAGTATGGATGATGTGATAAACTTAAAGCCCCAGCTGGAAAAATGTTTTAAAGTATGAACCTGGAAATTGGTGAAGAGGGGATCAAAATCATCGTAAAGGATCGCATTCGGTGAATATGATTAATTTTGGTACGTTATTTCCTTAAAAGTGACAAGAAACAGAAAGTCTGTAATTTACTCTTACTTTCCAAAACTTTGGAGCACGCTTTGTCTTACACGATACCTGTTTATATTGAACGATACTTTTCTTTCCAAAAAAAACGAGAGTTCTTGCGGTCACCCGATATCCAGAACTTTTAAAAATATAAGTTTTTTATAAATGTTTTTGCATAAAACTATGAAAGTGTTTTTAAAAACTTTTATTTTTAAAGGCTTTTTAAAAAACTTCTCACATAAAAGTTTTTTTTTTTTGATAAAAACAAGTCAAAAAAAAAATACCTTAAAAAAGACCAAGTGACTGAAGTATAAGAAATTACATGCTTATAGCCCAGGCAAATTAGCATAAAAATTGATGTTAAATAACAATAATTAGGACAAAGCTGAAAATCGGTACAGAACTTAGGTACACCATTACAAGTAAACTGTCAAAAGTCCCCATTGATCCCATGTGAGCTAAAAAAGTTATTCAAGGTCAAGATCACAAAAAATAGCTTTTTGGAAATATCTCGCCAGCGGTAGCCTCTAGGAAAAAATGTTCGTCGGCAATTTTATAGCTAATAAAGTTTCCTATAAAAATGGTCTGCAAATTGATTTCATGCGATTTATAGCTTAGAAAATATTCTTATTTAAATTGCGGCAAAAACTAGTAAACTGAGCGTGCCGAGTATGAGCGCGCAAAGTGATGTGTGGAGCTATAAATTTAATTAACTCATGAACGGTGAGTCACACGTAAAAAGTGAAAATACTGTTTAAAGGGAATTGCTTGCTTTACAAAATGCATGTTTTTTTTCTTTTGTGTGACTAATGGTTTAGGAGATATTTTTTGACAATCCCAAAATTTAGAAAAAAACAGTTTTTGCAAAATATCTCGGAAACGATGTGCCCTAGGAACAATTTTTTTCATCCATTTTGTAGTACATGCAATTCCCTGTGGCGGTCCCTACGAACACTTTTTTCGTCCGACTTACCGTTCAAGAGATATTGCGATTTGAAAATCATTCAAAAATCAACTTTAAAATTATTTTGCATTTCACACTTGTATGCCGCAAGGTCTTTGCTTTGCCGTAGCTACGTCGACTGCGCACATTATCGTTTTCAGGGCTGTCACATGGTATTTTTTTAAGTAATGCTGAAAGCATACATTTAGCAAAATAAAATACATAAATTTTAGTTTTAATAAGTTTATATAAACTTTAAAAGTCCACATTCACTTTTAGGGTTGCCACCTGGTCTTTTTTCGTATATTTGGCTTAATCCATATACTTTAAAAACAAAAAGAAATTTTAGTTTTAAAACGCTTAGATAAAGTTTATAAAAATCTATTATAAATTTTTAGGGTTGCCACCTAGTCATTCTACAAAATTTTGATTAAATCTCACTTCTTTTCGTCTTAATTCAATTTTTAGCTTTCAAATACGGTTAAATAATCTCTTCAAAAAATAAACAAAACTTTCGGGGTTTCACCTGACCGTATTTGAAGGCCAAAAATTTAATCATGTCAAAAAGAAGTGAGATTTAATCAAAATTTTGTAGAATGACTAGGTGGCAACCCTTAAAACTTATAATAGATTTTTATAAACTTTATCTAAGCGTTTTGAAACTATAATTTCTTTTTGTTTTTAAAGTATATGGATTAAGCCAAATATACGAAAAAAGACCAGGTGGCAACCCTAAAAGTGAATGTTGGACTTTTAAAGTTTATATAAACTTTTTAAAACTAAAATTTATGTATTTTATTTTGCTAAATGTATGCTTTAAGCATTACTTAAAAAAATACCATGTGACAGCCCTGAAAACGATAATGTGCGCAGTCGACGTAGCTACGGCAAAGCAAAGACCTTGCGGCATACAAGTGTGAATTGCAAAATAATTTTAAAGTTGATTTTTGAATGATTTTCAAATCGCAATATCTCTTGAACGGTAAGTCGGACGAAAAAAGTGTTCGTAGGGACCGCCACAGGGAATTGCATATACTACAAAATGGATGAAAACAATTTTTCCTAGGGCACACCGTTTCCGAGATATTTTGCAAAAACTGTTTTTTTTCTAAATTTTAGGATTGTCAAAAAATATCTCCTAAACCATTAGTCACACAAAAGAAAAAAAACATGCATTTTGTAAAGCAAGCAATTCCCTTTAAACAGTATTTTCACTTTATACGTGTGACTCACCGTTCATGAGTTAATTAAATTTAAAGCTCAACACATCACTTTGCGCGCTCATACTCGGCACGCTCAGTTTACTAGTTTTTGCCACAATTTAAATAAGAATATCTTCTAAGCTATAAATCGAATGAAATCGATTTGCAGACCATTTTTATAGGAAATTTTATTAGCTATAAAATTGCGGACGAACATTTTTCTCTAGAGGCTACCGCTGGCGAGATATTTCCAAAAAGCTATTTTTGTGACCTTTGACCTTGAATAACTTTTTTAGCTCACATGGGATCAATGGGGACTTTTGACAGTTTACTTGTAATGGTGTATCTAAGGTCTGTACTGATTTTCAGCTTTGTTCTAATTATTGTTATTTCAAATGCTAATTTGCCTGGATTATTATCTATAGAACTGGAAGTTAAAATGAGACCGTTGTGGGCCCATTTTTGTAAAAAAATTTTCTTGCACCAAACGATAGGGTAAGGTCGAAAACATTATTTGAACATAAACAGAGAAGTCCCCGACGGCTCCCGGAAATTACGCCAGAAAATTTTTTTCGAAATAACGCCAGAAATTTTCTGGCATTAATATTTGGCCCTATGCTCCTCCTAGGAGTTAAAGGAGAATACATATACAATATTTGGAAACAAAGCCAAACCCTAATTAGGAAATAACCCAGGAAATTTTCGAAATTTTTTGAAAATAACGCCAGAAAAATCTCCATTCAAAATTCTAGGGCTATTTCCAATTTGTTTTGGAAATAAAACAAAAAATTAACTAGGAAATAACGATATTTCTGGCATTATTTCCAAAAAATTTTCTGGCGTTATTCCCACGCCACGACCGTTTTGGGCCCAATTTTGTAAATAAAATTTATTGCACCAATCGATGGGAAAGGTCGAAAATATATTTTGAGCATGACCAGAGGAGTTTCCGACCCCTCCAAGTGACTGTTTTGGGTCCATTTTTGTACAAAAATGTTATTGCACCAATCGATGGAAAAAAATCGAAAAAACATTTTGGACATGACCAGTGGAGTCCCCGACCACTCTAAGTGACCGTTTTGTGCCTACTTTTGTAAAAAAATATTTATTGCACGAATCGATAGAAAAATATCGAAAATACCTAGATTTTATACATGACCAGAGGAGTCCCCGACCCCTCTTAGTGACCGTTTAGGGCCCATTTTTGAAAAAAAAATGTTATTGCACCAATCGATGAGGAAAGGTCGAAAATAGATTTTGGACATGATTAGGGGTATTACCGATCTCTCTAAGTGACCACTTTGGGCCTATTTTTGAAAAAAAAACATTGATTGCACCAATCGATGGGAAAAGGTCGAAAATAGATTTTGAACATAACTAGGGGTGTCCTCGACCCCTCTAAGTGACCGTTTTGGGCTCATTTTTGTAAAAAAAAATTTATTGCATACGAAAAAACTTTTATATAAAAACTTTTAAGGATATAAGTTTTTAAAAACTTTTTGAAAAAATTTTAATAAAAATTTATTTCTGGGTCTGCTTATAACAGTTGAAAAGAAAAGATATGGAAGGGAAAAAGTTTTTTTTTTTTTTTGAGTTCAATAATTTGGTAATCATATTTTGCTCTTGAACTGATTCAAAGAATCACACAAAATATAATATGGCGATTTCTTTGCTTCTGTATTTTTTTGTCTTAATCTTGAAGTTGAAACAATTAAAAATTATGAAACCGAAATATCTGGGACAAGATTAATTACTTTGGAATTTTTCAATGAAAATGGCATGTTAGTTTGTTTTATTGCAAAAGATCCATTTGAATATATGACAAATATAAAAATTAAAGTGAAACTGAAATTTCAAACTTGCACTCTCCACCATTGAATACCAAATACATACTCTTCATATTGAAATTTAACGAGAGCATCCCTGTTTTGGATCAAAATTTGGCTTGCCTTCCATCGTACAGCCAACATGCTGAAGAATATGCTTCGAAGCGTATAGTCCAGCTTTTACGCATACATCAATTGGTTCACATTGCACGTATTGTGAAAGGAAGCCACCAGCAAATGCATCTCCCGCACCTGCTCCGTCAACAATATTATCCACCTTCGGGACCTTATACTCCTTGACACAGTCTGCTTGTATAACATATACTGGACTTACATCATTTGTTATCACAACAATTCGTGAACGTTTCTTGTTAACTTTATCCATTGCAATAATCTTTTGCCCTATTTCACGTAAATCTGTAGTTTTGAAGCCACTTTCTTTGGCCAAACTCAAATATTCATCGGAATTACCAAACAATATATCGGTATATGCCAGAGTATCAATTAATGGTTTTAGAAATGCGGTTGAATAATAAGTAGCGCTAAGATTAAATATTAAAACAGCATTATTTGCCGCAGCTTTTTTTGCTACCATCATAATAGATGGTACACTAACTGCCAAGAAGAACCCCTCAATGTAAATGAATTTGGAACAATCCAAAAGTTTTTGATTTTCATCTATCATCAGATGATCTTCGGTGAATAAACTAGCCGCACCCAAATTGGCAACAAAAGATCGATTTGTTCCAGTGATCAATGATGCACAGGTTCCAGTTGGCGCTTTTGTTGTGGACTGAAATCGGGGGTCAACACCACTGGCACGGGCTTCACGTTCCAGTATCTCAGCATAGTTATCCTTACCAACAGAACCAAAAAACGTTACGGTATGCGGGCGTTGAACCATCCAGGCGAAGACACGTAGTGTATTTGTTACAGATCCACCAGCGGTATATTGTACGGGATCAAAATTTTGTATAAGTTCCTCAACAATTGGCAAATGTCGTTCTTCGGCAAGTATAGCATCGTTCGGCTTGAGACCATACTTACGTAGATAACTTTCATCAACAGTTGCTGTAATGTCAAGTAGTGGATTGCCAATGCCGACAAACATGCCGTCAAATACGTATAAGATTTTGTTATTTTATTGAAAGTAAATATTTTTATGAAATCAAATGTGACGTTTCATTAGTTTATTTATTTCTTTGTTCTTTTTTTATAAAATTTTAACAAGTGTAGCAGCTCAGTCAACGATGTATATATCGTTGTGACAATTGTAACCTATCCAATCTCAAAAATCGTAATTTCAAATTTCTTGTTTTATTGCATTACGCCATCAGAGGAATCTCGTGACAAAATTTTGCGGTCCTAGCTTTGACAGAAATAATGAAAATGGTCGTAGCAAATTATCCCATCTCCAAAATAATTGAAAATTTTCATTGCAAACTGTCCTGTGTTTAGATTGGATAATGACTATGTTGAGATAAGGTGCATAGTTTGCAATTCATTTTGTCATTTGATTTAATAATTTGCAGCTAACTACGACTAAAAATTCCATTACTGAAGCTGAAGGCCAAATTAAATACGAAGGAAAAGGGTTGAAAATAAAATTTGAAAACTATCAAGAGCGTTCGCAACCCCCCACAGTTGTTTTGGACCCTTTTTAATAATAATAAAGGTCTGAATAAAATATAATAAAGGTCGTAAGATTCAAACATATATTTGGTAATTATTAACTAATATATGATTGAACCAATAAAATTGCTCAAATATGCTCACTAAATAATATCAGATATTCGATTCGCCTATATCAAATATATTATTCGTTAATTATTACCAAGTTTTGATATAAGTATATAATCAAACTCTTTTGCCGGTGTACTCAACATTGTATCCATCAACGGTGGAGCAAAAGAGGATATCAAATTGCGCGTTTGCGAAACAAAAATGAACTATTCCTTAAAGTCAAAGTCTTGTACACTACGTTCAATTTATATTCACTTTGTCCTTCTTGTAACGTGGAGAAGGAGGCTTGGCAGGTATAGAAAAGTATATATATTCTTTATCAGCGTCACCTCCTGAGACAATATAGACATGTCAGTCTGGCTAGATGTCTGTCTGTCGGTGGAAATATTTTTCCAGGGAAAAATAAGTTAGATAATTCTGTGAAATTTTTAACATTGCTTTCGTTTTAAAAGTTATTTCGAGGGATTGAAAACAAGTGAAATCGGTCAACAAACACGCCTAAGAATAAAATATTAAGAAACAGTGAAACAAAACTATGTAAATTCCGGCTAGAGGGCGTGGTACCTCCCATCTAATCAAAAGTTTCAAAATGGTATAATGAAAGTTTTTTTCTGCGAGATAATCCAACCAAATTTCACTCAAGCTACTGAAAATTAACCAAAATCATCATGCAATAAAAACTGCATACAACTTCCTAAGAGGATATTGTTCCATAATTTAAATTTTGTTTCAAAAATCAATTTCTTGTAAAATTAAGTGTCAAATAAGGAAGAACGTAAAAGTCATGAAGCATAAATTGCTAATTTGTTTTCTAAGTAAGTTGTTAATAATTAACACAGGCAACCGAATATTGGCAAACCTTAGGCTCACAATCAAGAATACTAGCATGGTCGTTGTCATAGCAATATATTAACGATATTGGAATTTAAGCACTAACAGCTACATGACACCATTTATGTAGTACATATGTATGTATATAAAAATCCATCACCATTACAAGGAAATTTCTTCAATATTACAATATCTAAATTCATCCATGTTACTCACCTTACTTTCACATACCTTTCACACTTACAGATTTTTAGATACTTCATCTGATGTAGTAGTCTTCATTATCGCCATGAGGAAAAAATTACAACAAAAAAAAAAAAAAAAAACACCTAGCCATTTAGTTTGAGGCTTAAATAAGGTAATGCGCCGCTTATTTAAAAATTGCCTCAGCATGGTAATGTGCGTATGTGTGTGTGTGCGTCGATATAATCTGCATATGACAGCAGTCTGCAACAGCTAGTGAATATACTTTTCTCTCAATTTAAGGTTTTGCTTATATATGTACTTAGTAGCTACACTGAAAAAGAAATTAGAACTTTATGTAAGATTATCTCTTCATAATGCTTACTTTGAAAGCATAGTGCTTCGTAAAATCATCACAAGTCTGGACTTTGTTGGCATGTGATATAGGCCAGGTTGGTCTCTATACAAAACAAAAAAGTTTGGAAAAACCGCCCCTTATTTGAAAGCTTACCTTGAGAGTATCTAGGAAGCAAAGAAACATTTTTTTTTGGACCACTTTAAAAATAACCAAAATGGTCTTTTTCCCTAAATTTCAGCAGGTGATGACTGATGTTTAAAAAATATATTTTGCTCCGGGAAGTTATGCTATATACGTCTGAATCGGTGTGTCATAAAATAGCTCCTCTCAATAGGCATCCATTCTTGACTTTGATTTGTCACTTTTTATGGAGTTCTTTACCTGATGATCTTGGTAATATTGCGAAATGTTTAAGGAAGTTTTGTGCAGAAATAACTTAAATCCAAAAGTTTCTCATTTCCGTTTCTTGCACACAGAACCTATCTTTTAATCAAATGCTCAAGATTTAGATTTCCTGAGCTTGAATTCATGTTTTGTATCTCTATCCTAACTTCTTGGAAAGCTTGTAATATATCTTACAAAATCCGTCCCAAATGACTACACAGAGCCAAAACAACCACATAAAATAGAACAAAAATAAAAAGATATCTCTATGCTTTTCATCCAAGAAGAAAGTCACATCAAAACCATAGAGAAAATCTTTTTAAAATTTCTGTAAACATTCATATGAAAAACTGGTAATAGTAAGAAGAAATCTTATCATTTTCAATACGATTTCTTCTTGAAACGATGTCTTCATTCTATTGAAAATTATGTTAAATTCAACTAAAATTTATGAGAAATCTTCTTGAAAAAGGATAAGATTTCTTCTTAATATTATAAAGATTTCATAGAAAAGGTTTGCAGATATTTTAAGAAGATTTCTCTATGGTTTTGATGTGACTTTCTTCTTGGAGGAAAAGCATAGAGATATCTTTTTATTTTTGTTCTATTTTATGTGGTTGTTTTGGCTCTTTATATATTGTAAAGAAAACTCAATCTGAAATGGTTTTACAGTTAATTTTATTTAAAAGAAGAAGAAACATTAAACATATGTTATGCAGTACATAAAATACTTCAAAACAGTTTTAATACAAAAAAGGTATAACAATGCATTTGTTTTTAAAATCAGAACAAAACATGGTTTAAATCATAGTTCCTCCTATTCTAGTTTAAGTGTGTTGTGTTTTTTTTTTCAAACTAACCGTTTTTTGACCTTTTTTTAAAAATTAGTTGATGAACTTATTTTAGAAATTTAATTAATGATTTAATGGTGCGATTTTTTCGAATTTGCGTTAATTTTGCGTTGATTTTGGGAGAATTTAAATCAAGAAACGCCAAAAAGTTTAATTTTGAGCAAACCGCAATAATTTTAAACAATTGGTAAAATCGCCCCGTGCCTAATTCCAGTATTTTTTTTCGACGAATAACTTTGAATCCATTGTTTAGCGTGTAGAAATGAGTAGGAGGTCCATCTAATGAAATGAAGTTAATAATTGCACATTTTTCACTAGCATTACAAAACTAGTTGTCCTTTTACAGTGAACTTAAGCATAGTCGACAAATCACTGCCACAAGGCTTAAGCGAGAACTTTGTAGAGGCACGAGAAATAGCTGTAATTGAGGATCTGGAGTAATTGACATTGCTTATAGTATTTGAAATATTTTGTAGCATTTCTAACACTTTACGGGTTGATGGTGGCGATATTGTCCCTTGGTCACATATTAAGGGCTTGTTCTGCAAGAACAAATTGACGGTAAAGCCGATTCACCTAAATATAACAAAATTACTTACCCTGTCCTTTCGCCACTGCCGCAATCCGGCTTTGAACTTTATTTCTTCACCAAAAAACCCAGAGCCATATATATTACCAAAAAATTTATCCACATCTTCCATTTCTATTTTATCTAGGACATAGATGGAGTTCACTTCGTAAATTTTTAACACTAAACAAGCTGAGCCACTTAAGCCGCAGGATTGAAAAATTTCTCGACTTTCCAGAAGCTCACCTTCATTCCATTCTATAGACGGCACAGTTAGTATATATATCACCAACATTTTCATTGTTGGTGCTTCCACTTGAAAAATTTTTAAAATTATCAATTTCGCAAACAATCACAATCTCTTTTGCAAAATAACACAAATTGTTTATCCGAAAAATTTAATTTATGAGAAACCTCATAATTTTAAAAACAATTGGGAGATTCCTTTAAACGTGTAAAAGCCTCGAAAAACTCGTAAAAGTTGTCAAAATCAATACAAACTTTGACAGTTTTACGAGTTTACGAGGTTTTCGAGGCTTTTACACGTTTAAAGGAATCCCCTAAATGTCTCTTAGATTTTATTAGAGTATATTTTTAATTTTAAGTGACAAACTTTTTTGTGAAGAAAACAATTTATACGCTTTCCTTCTTAAAACTTGAAATTAATAAGTTGCTCACATAACTTACAGCATTTTATGTTGTATTCTATACAAAAATAATGTGAAAACCTTTTTGAATTTTTAAGAAGATTTTTATAGTAAAGTCATAGAGATTTCTCTATGGAATATTCATATTGTTTACTACATTTAATGTGAATTCATAGTAAAATAGCTCAATACGACAATCTTCTTGTTTTTAGGGGTCATTTTTTGCTCTGTGTATTTGCCGTGTTTCAAGTTAAAAAAAAAATCCCATTAATATGGATTTCATGTATATTTTTTCGCAGTGTACACTGTACATACACAAAGCTCTGCTACTGTTGTCGTGCCTGCAAGTTTGCTTGTCGATTTTATCTTATTAGGCTTTGATCTTCTGATATCCTTCAGGTAAATATACAATTTTTCACTTCATGTAACTGGGAAATTGTCTTTTAGATGCCGCTTGCAAGTTTGGCAGTTGCTGTTGCTCGTTGCTCGTTAAGTTGTAAGCAGCTGTACGCGTCAGAGGCAGGAAACGACAACAAATTGCCGCATATCGCATTTGTTGGAAGTTTATTAAAATTGAAATTTTGACTTTTTTTTTTGTATTTTTTGTACTTGTGTTTTTGTGCTTTTTTTCTGCTGTTGTTGTATATAAACTTTTGTATTGGATTTTGCATTCATTTGATGTTATTTGTTGCATGCGATTTTGGTATTTAAAAAGCGGAAAATATGCGAAACTTTGTATTTATTTTGGAGTTTTAAGGTTTAAAGAGATTCTCATTTAAAAACAAATAAATATCTACTTTACAAGTACCAAGATTAAAAATAAACTAGTAAGGTTGTAACCTATGGCCTGGAGAAATATTGAATACCCTGCACTGCAGTATCTTGAAAATTTTGCTTATATGGGAGGTCTCACGACCTCTTGTCCGAGTTCGTCTAGTTTTAGCTCAGAGCTTGCATTTATAGTCCTTAGTATTTGAGTGAATTTTAGTTGGATTCAAAAAACTTCTTCAGTATAGAATTTTGAAACTTTTGCTTCTATGGGAGGTGCCACGCATTCTTGTCCAATTTAACCAAGTTTTTGTTCAGGGCTTGCATTTTTGGTTTTCAGTGTCTGAGTAAAACTTGGTTTGATTATCTGAAAAAACGCTTTCAGTGTAGCGTTTTGAAACTTTTGCTGATATGGCAGGTGCCATGCCCTTTAATCCTACTTCACCTACTTTAAGCTCAGAGCTTACAATTAATGTTCTTCGTGTTTGAGTAAAATTTGGTTGGATTATCTCAAAAAACACTTTCATTATATAATTTTGAAACATTTGCTTATATGGGAGGTGCCACGCCCTCTTGTCCGAGTTTACCGAAATCTTGCATATAGCAGGCATTTATAGATCCGAGTGTTTGAGTGTAATTTGGTTGGGTTATCTCAAAAAACGCCTCACCTCCGAGCTTACCTTGATTTTGCGTAGAGCTTGCATTTACTATTCAAAGTGTTTGAGTAAAATTCGGTTAGGTTTTCTTTAAAAAATCTTTCAGTATAGCGTTTTGAAGTTTTTGCTTATATGAGAGATGCCACGCCCTCTTGTCCAAATTCACCCAATTTTCGCTCAAAGCTTACGCTTACAAATTTATTAATGTATTTGTGTGTATTTTGGTTGCATTATCGTATAAAATACTTCAAAACTTGCATTTTGAAAATATTTTTTGTATGGGCGGTAGGCGTGTTCGTTGACCGAATTTGTTTATTTTCAATCTCCTGAGCTATCTTTAACGACGGAGGCAGTGCACTAAATTTCATTGAATTATCTTGTTTAGTTTTCCTAAAAAATGTATTTCCACACATAGCCAGCCATCCACCCAGCCAGCCAGACAGACGGACATGGCTATGTCGACTCAGGAGGTGACGCTGATCAAGAATATATATACTTTTCTATATCTGCCACGCCTCCTTCTCTGCGTTAAAAACGGAAGGACAAAGTGAATATACCCTGGGTGTAGGGTATAAAAACAAATTATTAAAATCAAAGATTCTGATTACTTATCCAATGCAGCTGTTCAGCAGTGATTTCAACCTTTTGAGTGTTGGTTGAAAAAGTGCACTTCGCTGCACTGCAAACATACAAACTGTCAAAAGGCATTTTTTTGCAGAGTTGCAGCGCTTCAAATGCAGTTTCTGATGAAAGCTCTGCACAATTGATTTTCACAATTTTGTTTCAGCACCTGCATTCTTTTATAGTAGCGACGACTTTTTATACCCTACATCCAGGGTATATTCACTTTGTCCTTCCGTTTGTAACGCAGAGAAGGAGGCGTGGCAGATATAGATAAGTATATATATTCTTGATCAGCGTCACCTCCTGAGTCGATATAGCCATGTCCGTCTGTCTGGCTGGCTGGCTGGGTGAGTGGCTGGCTGTGTGTTGAAATACACTTTTTGGGAAAACTGAGCAAGATAATTCAATGAAATTTAGTATGCTGCCTCCGTCGTCAAATATAGCACGGAGGATTGAAAATGAGCAAAATCGGTCAACGGACACGCCTACCGCCCATACAAAAAATAAATTCAAAATGCAATTTCAGGAGTATTTTTCACGACAATGCAACCAAAATACACATAAATGCTACGAATTGTAAGCACAAGCTCTGAGAAAAAACTAAACAAACTCGGACAAGAGGGCGTGGCACCTCCCATATAAGCAAAAGCTTCAAAACGCTATGCTGAAAGCGTTTTTTGAGATATTCAAACCAAATTCGACTCAGACGTTAAGAATTATAAATGAAAGCTTCCAACCAAAATTGGGTGAAATCAGACAAGGGGGCGTGGTAGCGCCCATACAAGCAAAAGTTTCAAAATGCTATACTGATAGTGTTTTTTGAGATAATCCAACCAAATGCTAAATTATAAATGCAAGCTCTGAACAAAAACTGGGTGAAATCGGACAAGAGGGCGTGGCACCTCCCTTACAAGAAGCAATATACTGCAGTGTAGGGTATTTATTTTTTGGCCAGGCCAAAAGTTATACCCTTACTAGTTTATTTTTTCGTTGAATATTTTTTGTTTCAATTTATCAAAATGCAATATATTCATCGTCATTTTAAATTAAAAATTAATTCCGTAATGCGTATGTCAGTATATTTTTTTGCACCACTGTTTCTCTTTGCTCATTAAATAAACGAGTACACACACACACCACTTATTTGCATAGGTCGGTCAAGTGCTTTTGACGTAGGTATGCATGTAGGTATGTATGTAGTACAAAAATTTTAAAAGAAAGCAAGAAATTAAATCAGCTTTAATAGAATGTACCTACATATTGCACATGAAACCCACATTAACAACAATAAACATCGAATTAAAATGGCAAAATAACGACAAAAAAAAAAAGGAAATTTCAAATTCAATGAATTTTGATGCCATTACCCTTTAATTTGTAAAAATTACTGTTTCAAAAAAATGTCTAAAATCTGCCTTGCTTCATTTAACGTTTAGCTGTGCGGTGAAGTGGATTGTTTTTCGAGTGCTCGATAGAACTATTTTAATAATAGAAATATTTAAAAAATAAAACAATTAAATTTTTATAAAAATATTTATTCAAATTATAACTATTGGATGGTATCTAAATTCAGATAACAAAACTTAAAACTTTAATTGCTCAGATGGCGTATATTATAAATTATTTGTATCGGCTTTTGGCAAAGGTTTTTGAAGATCACAAAGGTTTGTTTGTGGAGTTTTTCAGATTTTAAATTGGTTCACTGAAAAGCAATTAGTCAAAACAAAATTTATACATAGTAGACGGCACTTACAATTCTCTCCGACTTACGTATTTTTAGTTCCAGCAATCGCGAAATCTGCATTTCCTGCTACTTTGCTGGCTCTTATCCAATGCTATAGGTACTTTGGATTTTCAACAGTGCTTAGTGCGAATCCTATGCATTTTTCCCACCTGACTTGTATGTTGTTAGAATTACTCCAACTTATAGAAAAAAAAATTCGGAATACAGCAAATGTGCCTTTCTCTGTTATTGACACGGATTAAACGGACTGACGTGCTATTTCTTTACTTAAATTTATAGGCCTATCTCTACCTTAATCGCAATCATTCTGTTAGTTTTGCCTGAATATCAGAGTGCTTGACGGCGAGAAAGTATTTGCCATATGCATACGAAAGATCTTTTTTATGCTTGTTGAAGGTCCATCAAATTTTGAAAATTATTGAAATATTATGTTTGTTGTAGATGAGCCAAGATTCTATGATGACTGGTCTTGGCTTAGAGATTTTGAAACGCTGACACCGTTCGGTTATGTGCTTTACTTCTCAGATTTGAGTGAGAGTCACGTACAAAACTCAGAGTTGAATTTCGAAAATGATTTCAATAAATCAGAAGATATTTTTTCTGCAATCTTACCTAAGCATACGTGTCATTTCCTTATGTTTGCGCAGATCTCTTGTTTCTACCATTTCTTGAGCTAAAGCTTCGAAAACATTTAACAAATCATATATAATTTGAGGCGGCTTTTACTTCCTTTACTTATTTTTAAAAGCAAAATTTAAGGACTCTACGAATAAGTAACTGCACACTTTGAAATATATTTTTCTCGCAAAGTAGGCTTTTATTTAAAAAAAAAAAAGAATATACCATTAGAAAGCGTGATCAATTGTGTTTTAAGGTGGAATTAGTCAGCACGTCGCATTCCGTAACGTGGCGGCTGTCAAAACCTATCAAACGGCAGAGCGTGTAAGCCATTAGTGAAATCGAAATGTAGCGGAACGCAACGTTGAGATCTGAGGTCGAATCGACGCATCCGTGAACGTACAACTCGTGACGTAAAATCATGTGTTTCACATGTGTTTCGCATTACTAAATACATGATACACGAATTGAACGTTCACGGATGCGGCAATTCAGCCCCTGTTGAAAAAATTAGATTTTCCAACGATACGCTACGTTGACAACTAATTTTTCAAATAAAATAAATTAAATTTGGATGCCTGGAAAATGTCAAGTAATTTTTAAGTTGTAAGTTGGCATTTCGAACATTGCCTACCGTTTTCGCTAATCGGTGTAACGTTGACGAGCAATCGCAACGTCACGTTAGGGAACGTTACGTTTTGACTAATTCCAGCTTTAGTTCCTTTATTGTTCTCCGGTATTCCTATATAGCAAGAAAACTGTGAACAATTAATTTGCTAAAAAAAGAGATTTCTTACAGAAAGTTGGCCAAACGCTACAAAAAAAGTGTTAATACCCAGTGTGCCAGACGGTTCAAATCTCCGCTTTTTTATCCGTTACTGATCCGTTGGCGGGAGAGATTCGCAAAAAAAAAGCAAATCGTTTTTTTTTTGGAATTTCTCCCGCAAGCGGATCAGTAACGGATTCGTAACGGGTAAAAAAGCGGAGATATGAACCGTCTGGCACACTGGGTAGTGTATAAATATTAGCATCAATTACAGGGGTGCCCATTCTCTGCAAGATTTGAAAAAAAGTTGAAGAAAACAAGGTTCAGGTGACCCAAAACGAGAAAAGAAGTTAGTGCATTTGATAAACAAAAACTAAAGTATCTCAGTATGGGATTTGGTCAAAAAGAATGGAACAATGATTACTGATGCAACGAGTGACACTAAGAAACAACCTTAAAACACATAAAAAACAAAAATTACCCAAAAGAACTGAAAAGGAAGTTCAAGTTGGTTAAACAAAGCTTCAAAGGTTGTATGACTATTTACTTAAAGCAATGACTGAATGAGCTATAATGTATGATGGAATCTATTTAAAAAAGATTCAAGAACATTGTCAGATCCACAATTCTGCTCAAAAGAGAAAGATACTACTGTCATCTGTCAATATCGACAGTTGGAATAAAAAAAAATTTTACGTCAATGTCCCTTTCTGACAATCTATTTGCTCTTGCTTTCATAAACGAGCATAATTTTTCGAAAAAGGCACGATATAGCCGAATTTCATAGAAAAGAGTGTCCAAAATGCTAGTTTGTACCATTTTATAAGAAACACAATGCATCAGTAACATTTTGGCCTGACTCTGCTATGGCACTCTACGTCCGATCCACTCAAAAGTTTTTAGTAGAGAATAACATAAATTTCGTTACGAAAGAAGGACTAGCATAGATTAAGCAGTGTCGTTTAAAAAGCAGGTTTGCGGAATTAAATAAAAAGAATCAAACATAAAATTCCACTTTAGCTAAGGGAATAACTTTTCTTATAATTTTTAATGAAAAGTTAATTAAAATACTTATTTTCGTTGTGCAAAAAAAGTTAAAAGAAAAAATTAATAATACTTAAGTGTACAGTGTAGTGTATTTTACCACATATTGTCGTCTCGAAGACATTCAGTTCCACTGTTTGTTGACTTTTTAGGCCTCAGATATATCTTATTGAAATTATTTTAAAATTCATGAAACTAAAGGAATAAACCAAAGCTAAATTTAAGTGAACATTTTTGTCTAATGCAAATTTTTATTCAACTTTTCTTTAATTACAGATCCACGTGTTCAGCATTTGCCATTAGTTGGCTCAATATTACCAATAACCTGCATACTAACAGCTTATTTACTTTTTGTGTTGCATTATGGTCCCAAATGGATGCAACATCGGCAACCCTACAAATTAAAATACGTTATGCAGCTTTATAATGCGATACAAGTTGTCGTCAATATAATTCTTTTTGTGATTGTAAGTCAAAGTTGTCTGGTATACATTGAGAAAAATATTTACTAAAAAAGTGCAACAATTTAATAACAATTTTTATTATTATTACAAACGTATATGAATGTATGAGGGGCCTGCAGAAAACATCTTGAAATATAGTTACTATTTCTTCTCGGATATTTTACACTGTACTGAAGTATTTAAGCCAAAAAATTCAAGAATCAAATCTTCGTTGTACACTGAATTTATTTTGACACAGAAGTGCACTGAACCGTTTCACCATTGTGAAAAAAAAAACCTGATTCTAATAAATACTTCATTGCACTGTATTTTATACAAACAAATATATCAGGTCAGTGTAAAACATACGAGTAGAAAACCTATATTAAAAATTATGATATGGTAACAATTGCAAGTTAGATTGTAGTAGTTTTTATAAGTTTTCGTGAGAGGGAACGTTAACAAAAAAAGAGGCACAGAGAAGAGAGCAAAAAACTAATTTTCTCCCTAAAGTAGCATTTTGTAGAGTGCACAGTGAACTACAACTACAGAATATGCTTTTAACCAGTTATCGGCGAATAAGAGAGAATTTATGTCTGAGTGAAGATAGATAGATAGAAGATAGAAAAGGATATACTGAACTGAAACTAATCAAATAAGACTGGTCAGTGCAGTAATTGTGTCTATTTTCTATCATATCAGAGTACTGTCAAGACAACATTAGGCGACACTGACCTGAAGTATTTGATAAATAAATAGCGGGTAAAGAGCATTACATATCTTAAATCGGAATGTCTTAAAACTTTAACAAAGACTTAATATCAAAATTAGGTCCATGAAAACTTCCGTGACTGTATACTTTTACAAAAGGATATTTTGCCAAAAAGATGGGGACTTGAACTTATGTATATTGGAGCTTCTCTGGATGTATTTCTATAGGTAATGGTTTTTGTTCCTCTGAAAAATTGTAAGAGAGATAGCCAACTTTATTTTTTTCAATTAGCTAATCTGAAGTGTAAGCCTCTCTTTACATCTACTGTTTCCAGATAAGTCAGATCTAAGAATCTCATTTACAAAAACACGAACGTTTTTATGGCGCACTGGTGTTTTGAAACTCGTTCTTAAAAAAACCTACTGTAAGAAGAAAGTGCCGCATTTGAAAATTGAACGAGCGAGCTCAAAAGAATAACTTGCTCGACAATCTCACTAATAGCTCGATGATCAGTTCAAAGAACATAATAAAATGTGTAAATTCGGTACCATGGTTCAGCCAGTTATTAAACAGATCATATTTATGGTTCAAAATGGATTGTGATCCTCAGACGGCATAACAATTATACGACTAAGTGAAAAGCCTGTAGATCAGTCACTCTAACCAACCATACACTAACCAATCTGATATTTAACTGCATATTTTAATAAGTATTTCTCTCAGTGTAATTTCACCAGGATTTTAATTTATTTAATGGCATCTCATTATTTTTCTTCTAATTTCGTTTTTTCCATTTCATTTTCTCTTTCTTGCTGTTCATCTTGATTTACTGTTTACTGCTCGAAGGGTGTAAAAAACTCATACTTGCGCAAGGAGTTCAGTCTGATCTGTCAACCCATCGATAAACAGAATACAGAGCCTTGGATGCAGACATTGCTCCTGGTTACGTATGGTTATTATTTAACCAAATATTTGGATCTCTTTGATACGGTAAGCCAACTGTCTGTCTGTGCTATATACTGGTAATGAATGAAATGAAAGAAGAGCTAAGTCCAGGAGGGAGGGGATGAATGACTTGACATTTCGTTCTTACTTATGTATGTATGTGTATATGTATACTTAAAGCAAGGGGTTGCAAGTGCTGCTACTTACTACTGTAAGTAATTATTTTATGTCGGCTTACATTTTGTTAGACAAGCTGTTCAAAGGATTTGAGAATGAGGCAAAAATTTTAATAACATAATTGCAAAAAGATATTGACTTTAAGGATATACAAACAACGATAAGGAAATGTACATTTTCTCAATGTAAAAATAACATTTAATCAGAATTTATTAGAAAAAGGAAAACGTGGAATATTATATTTTGCTTTGTGTTTTAAGTGAGAATCTTAAGTTGTGCGCATTATCATAATAATAAACATAGATTTGTTTAATTTTGTGCATATTTTGAGCAATAAGTTTGCTGTAAAATTGTATAAACAAGACTATATATTAATATTGGAATTTGGATAACAAATCTAATATTTGAGATTAATTCAGTGAGTCACAATAGAGTTTCGCAAGTACATAAACACTAACGCTAGGCAAGGAAATATTGAGGGAAATATATCTTCGTGTTAATTGTAAACTGTCTAATCTCAAAAAATACATTGTAAACTATTCAATTGCTGAGCTGAGGCTTAAACCTGATTTGTTTGTGGTAAATCTCTTTTTCTTTTTCTGCTTTCCTTAGAAGGTCTTTGAACATTTATTTTTTTAAAGAAAAAGCGCAGAATGAACTGTCAAAATTTTATTTTGCAAAGCATGTCGTTTTGTGTTTGTCGTATGTATTCTCTTTTAGCTCTTAGAAAGGGTTTGGGGCTAATATAAAACGTCTCCATTTATTACAATCCCTTGCGATGGATTTGATCTTTTGTCACGGCTTTCCCGATTCTTGTATTTCCTTTTTGAACACCTTTTCCAGTTGGTTTTATGTCCACCACGTCCTCTACTGCCTCGCGAATTCCACTCAAGAGCCTGGCGACAAACTTCGCTGTGTGGTTTTCGGAGAGTGTGACCAATCCATCTTCACTTGCGCAGCTTGACCTCGTTTGCTATAGCCCTCTGATTGCATTTTTGGTGTAGCTCTGCATTTGATATATTGCGAGGCCATGAAACCTCAAGTATACGCCTTAAGCATTTGTTGACGAATACTTGCAGCTTGTTCGTTAGTTGTTCAGCAACAAGCCATGTTTCGCACCCATATAACAAAACCGATTTCACATTCATTTTGGTGAATATACATAACTGTGGTATGAAGTAGTCCTATAGTAATAATTTTTTTTTTTGATTTGAATTTATATTTTCTTAAATCAAATTAAATAAAGTTAAATAACATTCATAACAGCAATAACAAAAATTAATTCATTAATTTCATTTTTTTCCACAATTTATTTTGACACACAATTCAAGTTACACAAAACACAAATTATTTCAAAAGCAAAAAGATATTGACTTTGCCCCTACAAACTAAAAACTGATATCAAACTATCCCCCACTGCAACCCTTTTTTACTAGTTTCGGGCTAGTACTAACCGTGAACTAGCATTTTTTGTAGACTGTCTCATATTTTAACTGCAGGGTGTTTACGGATCGAATTTGCCTGTGTAAACTTTTTTTCATACAACTTTTAAAACCTTGTTTGCGAGACTCGAAAGTTTTCGAGGTTTACGTGCTTTCGAATGTTTAAAGCAATCCCCTTATTTTGTTTAACATTTCAACTGATTATAGGCCAGTTTTTGGGAAAAAGGATCGAAAAGACTCACAAAAACAGCATGGAATGGATTAAGAAGAAATAGAAAACATTTTTTATGTGATTTCATAATGACCTTGGGACAAAAAGTTTTATCCAGGTGTAGTTTTAGAGACAAATTGGAAAAATCTTATTTTCTAAAGATCATAATAAAATAACACAAAAGACATTTTTAATCACATACTAATACATTAAATTCTTGTTTAATAGATCCTTTTGACCACTTTTCCAAAGAACTGAGCTATAATGGGTTAGAGTATTCTATTGAAATTAATTAAGTTATCAAAAACAAGAAATGGTTTAAGCTTAAGAAAATGATTTTAAAATCCAATTTTATCGACCATTTTTTGAGTTTAGTGGAGAAGTTTCAGTTAAGTTCTTTGAAAAGCTCAAAAAATCTTAATTTACAAAACGCGAAACATAACTTTTTTCCTTTTTTCAAGTATTACAGATTGTGTGGCATCAACAGTCGATTTTCCGCATTGGGAATTTGATTAGCCCTCTTTGATTTCAAATGAGTTTTGTGTGTATGTTGGTGTGTGTGTGCTATATCATCCCAAGGGGAAAAGAAGTGCATCCTTTTCACCAATAAGCACTTCCGCTCCGTAAGAACTATTCTTTCTTTTTAGCATTGTATGTCATAGGATGTAAGCACGCTTAAGCTTACCACACACGGCCTTACTTCAAAACGTCTTTTGAAGTGCTTTTTTGCAATGCTGCGACAAGTGTTTTTCAATAAAATTAAAAAAAAAAGAAAAAAACTGGCAGCACCAGGATTTGAATCCACGACCGTACGTGTGATAGATAGAAACAGATTATTTTTACTTACATTTAACAACTCGTTAGATCGCTACACCAATGTCCGTTGATATGAAAAGATATTAAATTTGTATATTAAGCAAATGTTGTCCAAGCAGAATTTGACATTCGAATACTCCTACGGCCTTACATAGAATCATTGTGTAATCAGTTTCAACTCAATTAATCAAATGTAAATAAATAAGAAAAAAGGACAAAAAAAATTTTCATAAAAAATATTTATAGTACAGTCATTTGGTAGTTTTACCTGGAAAGTTTTGCGGGATTTCTGCAAATGAGTTATTTTATAGATTTGGATGTGCTCTTTCAGAATTTCAACTTTGCTACCTCGGATCGTGTTCGCTCGAGCCGCCATATTGGAAAAATGGCGTCCAAAATCAGTTTTTTACAAATATCTCTTTAACGGTTATATTTAGAGAAAAATTTTTCAGGACAATGTTGTAGCTTATAAAATTTTCTATAAAAATGACCTTTGAATTGTTTTCGTACGACTTATAACTCAGGAGATATCTTTATTCAAAATTTTAGAAAAATTAGTAAATTGTGAATGCCACTTATGAGTAGGCACAGTGATGTGTCAAGCTTATAATTACGATAACTTATGAACGGTGAGTTGCATGTTCAAAATAAAAACACCTATTTATAGGGAATAACTTTCGCTACAAGTAACATATTATTTTTTTTTCATATCATCTATAGTTAAGGAGATATTTTTCCCACAAATCTAAAATTTTGAAAAAAAATGTTTTTTCAAAATGGCTCCTAAACGGTTTGTCCTAGAAAAAAAATTGTCCATGCAATTTGTAGAACGTTCAATTCCCTATAAGGGTCTCTTCGAGCTGTTTTTTCGTCAGACTTACCCTTCATGAGATATAGCGTCTTGAAAATCATTCAAAACTGAATATTGTTCTATGCGCCCTACTATGTTCAATTTTGAATGATTTTCAAGTCGCGATATCTCATGAAGGGTAAGTCTGACGAAAAAACAGCTCGAAGAGACCCTTATAGGGAATTGAACGTTCTACAAATTGCATGGACAATTTTTTTTCTAGGACAAACCGTTTAGGAGCCATTTTGAAAAAACATTTTTTTTCAAAATTTTAGATTTGTGGGAAAAATATCTCCTTAACTATAGATGATATGAAAAAAAAATAATATGTTACTTGTAGCGAAAGTTATTCCCTATAAATAGGTGTTTTTATTTTGAACATGCAACTCACCGTTCATAAGTTATCGTAATTATAAGCTTGACACATCACTGTGCCTACTCATAAGTGGCATTCACAATTTACTAATTTTTCTAAAATTTTGAATAAAGATATCTCCTGAGTTATAAGTCGTACGAAAACAATTTAAAGGTCATTTTTATAGAAAATTTTATAAGCTACAACATTGTCCTAAAAAATTTTTCTCTAAATATAACCGTTAAAGAGATATTTGTAAAAAACTAATTTTGGACGCCATTTTTCCAATATGGCGGCTCGAGCGAACACGATACGAGGTAGCAAAGTTGAAATTCTGAAAGAGCACATCCAAATCTATAAAATAACTCATTTGCAGAAATCCCGCAAAACTTTCCAGGTAACATCATTTTTTTCTCCCAAATGATTGTACTATTAAAAAAAAAAGAAAATAAGAAAAAAAAAAATTCACCCGGGCTGGGTTCGAACCCATGTTGTTCTTACTGCAGCCTTACATGGGATCATTGTGTAATCAGTTTCAATTCAATTAAACAAAAGTAAATAAATAAAAGAAAGGAACATAGAAAAGTGAGATAAAAAAAAATTGAATAAAAAATATTTTAATAAAAAAAAAATAAAGCAAGGGCTGGGTTCGAACCCATGATGTCCTTACTGCAGCCATATAAAAAATCATTGTGAAAGTGCTTCTAAATTTCTTTGGGACAAGCGCTTTTAAATTGCTTGGATCAGAAGCCCTAGAAATTTTTCTTCTTTGGATTATTTATATTCCAGAAAGACATTAACATATTTTTTAATAATAAATATTTTTTTGTTTTTTTCAACTACAGATATTTTTTGTGCTGCGGAAGAAAAATAATCAGATCACATTCCTGCATGTTTACCATCATGCGGGTATGGTATTTGCTGTCCACGTTTTTCTTACATTTATGCCAGGTAAAAATTTTTTAAATATGACGTGGCATGACTAAAGTGGCCTTATGTTAATTGAGGTCAAAATTACGTTTTTTTGCATTTTGTAAAATTTGAACGAAACTAATGTTTTGGTCTGTACTTTACTTTGGCAATTTATTGTCCCTTTTATCATGGCAAAAATGGCACTTCTAATGAGTTACATACAATAAATATTTTTTCTTTTCATAGGTAGCCACTCCACTATGTTGGGTGTCATCAATCTCTTCATTCACGCTGTAATGTATGCCTACTACTTTATCACATCACTGCGTCCCGTCAAGTCGACACTCTGGTGGAAACGTCATATAACGCAATTGCAGCTGTTGCAATTCGGTTACCTTACCTTTCACTTTCTGCTAGTGATAGTGTACAACAAATGCCAACATCCAGAACTTGTATCATTTGTTGGTTTAATACAGAATCTCTTCATGTTCGCGCTGTTCTTTGATTTCTACTACAAAACGTACATTCGCAAGCCAAAGGTATCGAAGTCAGCAATGAATTCAAGCTCGACGATATCGGCGACGACAAACAGCTGCAACGCCAATCCAAAAAACCAAATGTCAGAATTGAGTTCAATGACGACGGTGACGACAGCGACAACGACAACGACAGCGACATTAAAGCGAGACTGATCGACGAATCAACAACAACAATCCAATTAATAATGCATTCAATGAAATTATGTAAAAATCAAATAAATGCGTTGCATTTATGTGCATATCTACATACATACGTGTGTATGTAAGAATAACAAAATTTGGAATTTAAGCCATGATACGAACACAACAACAATACTTTATTTACATAAGTAAAAAAAAATAAAAGAAAATATAATAAGTATTAACAGTTAGATAACAGAGAAATATAAACGAATGAATGAATGAACTTAAATGTATTATATACATACATACATACAAAATATGTACATATATATATGCGTTTCTTGCTTTGTCCTCCATATGAAATTACTAAGTAATTTAACATACATACATTATTCAAATAAAAATGAAAAAAAAAAAAATAAAAAACAAAAACAAATCAGGTGAGTTATACACTCAAGGAAAAAAGATTGAATGTTTAATGAAAACATATCATTTGTGGGTAATTTGATGGTAAGTGGTTGCGCATTAAGATGCATTAAACCATAAAGATTTGAAGGTAGGTATTATGTATTAGTAAATGCCAAAAATTCTGGGACTGCCAAAAAATTTCAGAAGCTATTGAAAAAGTTGATGAAGGTCGAAACAATGCGAATTTGTTAAGTAATCCAGGCATCCATCCCGCAGTGCGGCAAAATCCAAAAATCCCGGCCAAAAGTATAAAGAATAGCCGTAGAGTTTTCAAACTAGGCAAGCATGGTTCTATAAACATTTCTTAGCTATATATGCAAATTTGGACAAAATTGACCAACGGACACGCCCACCTCCCATATGACATAAAATTAATTTCGACCATAATTCTATCTTTTTTATTCAGAAATTGTTTAAATTTAGTAAAATGAGAGTATATGACTCATAAATGATATCCGCAAAAAATAGGCGTGGTCAAAGGTTACAAACGCCCACCTCCTATATGACCTAAAATGGATTTTTATCATAACTCTTAGATTTTCCATCAGAAATTGTTTAAATTTAGTCAAACTAGAGTATTCAACTAACTAATGATATCCGCAAAAAATAGGCGGGATCAAAAATCAAATACGACCACCTCTCATATGACATAAAATTAATTTTAATCATAACTCCTTAATTTTTCATCAGAAATTGTTTTAATTTAGTAAAGTAATATTATATAACCAATTTATTATGATTGCAAAAAATGGGCATGGCCAAAACCCAAGTTCAGCCACCTCCCATGTAACCTAAAATCAAAACTTAAACATTTTTAATCAGAAATTTTTTAAATTTAAAAGCAGAGCATTTTCAAAGAAAATGACCCTAGTACAAAAATTAATACGCCCACCACTACTTCATCATGCCGAGGTCTCTTTGCCGTATTGTGAAAACTGCATGCCTATAAACAGTGATTCATACCAATTATATCTACTCAAGAAGCCCGAAATAAAGATTTCAGAAATAACACAAAAGATCGATGAAGCAAAATATCAAGAGAAAAAACAAATGAAGATATACTTCATATGATGTTGATATCCTCGGATCCGACAACCTCCTCGTTCAGAAAAATCAAAAAAAAAAACCGATCCAGCCTTTCTCAAAATGTTGAAAATCTTTTGAAAAGTCCAATCCTTGATTTAGACAACAAAAATGATGAAGAGAGTGAAGCCGAGGGGAGTGAAAACGAGAGCAGTGACTCAGATTCGACATACAATTAGTCTTCTTTCTCATGTACACCAATCAATTTTTATTAAAAAAATAATTTATTTTCAAATAATTTTTTTTTTTTTTTACTGGAGCAGGTATTGTATTGTATTATTAAGTGTAACTTAAGTAGTGGTCAAGAATGGGATCTGCAAATTGAAGAGAAGGTAACCAATACTTCAATCTATCAATTCATGCCAAAAAATTGATGGAACTCAGTGGAACTTTTCTTTGGCACTCTAGCGTTCTACGTACTTAAAAGAAATTTTGGGTTTTTTAGAAATATGCCACTTTTACCGTTATTTTTTCCTTTTATGAATGTAAGTGATACACCAAAATATTTAAAAAAGAACAGAGTTAAAGAGTTGTAGCCGAAATATTATTTAAAATTGTAAACAAAACTTGTCCAGCCATTTTCATTTGGCACAACTTTAATAAAAATTTTCAATATCAAAATATGTTCTATGTTTTGACGTTTGTACGCTATAAAGTTAAAGTCGAAACCATTTTATTGTCTCAGTTAAGGCCGCTTTATACTATACCACAAAGTATTACAACATGTCAGAAAAAAAGTGTGATAGAATTTCATTATACTGTCAATTTTGTATTAATGTGGAGAGGAATGTCAAATTTCATGTTTAGACTGTCAAAAAAATCAAAACGCTTTTTCATTAGATTGTTTTTCTCTAGTTTAAACTATCACACATTGCTTGCAACATGTCAATTTTGACATGTCTTTATAATTTGTGGGATAGTGTAAAGCGGTCTTTACTGATATCCTGGACAATTGTTTTTCAAAATATCTAACCAAAACTTCCAGGAATTAAAGTATATTTTTGGACTTTCGCCAGGATATTTAGATTTTGCCGCACTAGGCATCGCATTAAGCATAACCTGTCTTTGTTTCGAAATACAGAACCGGGTTATAAGAACGTTTCGCACCATAGGACCTATGGATTTTCGAAAATTATTGGAATTTTTAGCAGTCTCAAATTGTTGTCTGAAGGAATTTTTAATTCTGAATACTTCTTTTGCCTCAGTTGATATTTTTGGTTACAAAAATGCTCAGAAAAACTAACAACAATAAACAGGTCGCAACCCTGAAAACCATTTTCAAAAAGTTTATCTGAGTTTTTTTGAAACCAAAAATTTCAATTTATATAGTCAAAAGAGGCGTTAAGAAATAAAAAACGAAATAACGCCCAAAACAAAAAATTACGTAATAACGCCCAAAACAAAAACGAAATAACGCCAAAAATATTTTCATATAAATTTGGGCGATAATTATTTTGGAAATAACTCCCCGAACAGTGGGGTCGGTTTTGATTTAAAAAACAAAAATTAAATCAGAGTATGTAGAAAGTTGCGAACATGTCCGTAAAACAAAAAAAATAGGAACTGGAAAGTTCTAAATGATCTCCTTCAATAGACATTAAATTTAATCCATTAGTCCATTTTTTAGATTTAGCTCTAAGTAAGAATATTTGTACTCCCAAATATCGTATAACGTGCAAAGGGAGATATGGCATCAGAACCATATCACCCACAGTAGTGGGGTGCCATATCTCCCTTTCGGTATGTACCGAGCAAATATGCCACGAAACGAATAAACATGTTTACTCACGCTCGTGTTGATCTGAAAACAAAATTATATTCAATTGTGTTTGTTTTGATATATGTATCACAGAGCAGTATCAAATATTTAGCGCTTTGCTGCCTCTCAAAGTATATGCAAAACAAAAGTCAGTCGTTTACATTTCAAAAATTTTTGTAACCCTTTCAGGACCGTAAGGAATTGGGGACTCATGCAACCACCTTAGCTATTTATAATGGTCTATTGGGCGTCCGGAAAACATATTTTAAAATGAAAATTCAAAAAATTTTAACCATTTTTTTGGAATTTTCTGGGACACATGCAGGCCTGACGAGAGGGGGGTAAGGGGGGGATTCCCGCTAGGCCCGGAGTTTTTTGGAGGGCCCGGATTTAAGCAGAAACAAAATCTTCATAAATAAAATTTATAGTAGTATTTTGCAAGTTTGCGAAATGATATTTACGCTCAACTAGAGGAAACGGGCCCAACCAATGAACACGAAACAAGCACTTGAGAAAAAGCCCGGGCCCGGAAAATTTTTTTTTTTTTTTTCAAACGAGAAAAAACAAAGGTGATACCATTGCCTGCTAACTTTTTGGACAAATCTAATAAGTTTTTTTGTTTGACTTAACTTACTCCATTTTCATTCTAAACACTTCACATAGACATAATTTTCCATATTTTTATTTAATAACAGAATTCTTTCCAAGTTCGTGCTTCTAAACCTTCGTGTGATTTACGGGTTCTCACGGGCTTTTGTGGTTAGGTACGAACTCGCATGAAAATCGATTCCAGAGCCCGAGCCCATCGCTGCACTATGGTTTTTTTGAACTAAAAAGTGCACACAAAAATAATTCACTACAAGGACCCTTTTTTTTAAAAAAATCTAATGCAAAATTAAAGGTTTTACATTGAGCTATCTGAAAAGATGCCCGCTTTTTCTAGCATTTGATCCACAAATAAGGGACAGAGGTCGAAATCTCATAAATTTAAAAAAAAACGGTTTTTCTGTTTAAAAATGTTAGTCGCATTAAACGCAGGAGTGAAATATGAATTAATTTATGTGCATTCAATCAAATCAATTAAGATGAAATTAAATCAAAGTGAAAATGGGCTGTGCCACGCCCCAAAAACAAATTCGTTATATCTCCGAAACTATTGGACGCAGATAGATAAGATTCGATATATTTGTAACAGGCACAGAGAGAAATAATATCCACTAAAAAAGTGGGCGGTGCCACGCCCTAGAAATATAAAACTTATCATATCTCCGAAACTATTTGAGATACAGCAATGAATTTCGGTATATATGTATATAAAGAGTAGTGAGTCAAATAATATTTGCTGAAAAAAAGGGCGGTACCACACCCAACAATGAACATGTCGTTATTAATTGAAACTCTGTTCTACAGGAAACAAGTTCATTCATGTAGCATTGCCTGTGGGCGTGGTGCCACATATTTTTTCAGCAGACATTATTTGTCTTGATGACTTTTGTATATAAACCGAATTTCATCCACATGGGTCAAATAGTTTCGAAGATATGGTGTGTTTTATATTTTTGGGGCGTGGCACTGTAATAAACGTAAATATTGCTTAACACTGAATTATAATAACGCCACTCAACACAAGGGATCTGTCATAAATACCATTGTAAAAGGAGATGCCGAGAAGTTTTAGTTTAGTAAAGTTTAACACAGAGTATAGAACAGCACAATAATAAAATTAAACTATATTAAAACACAAATATAGTCTTTAATTTGATAATTAATACAGGCACCGCCCACTTTTCTAATAAACATAATTTCTCTCTGTGCCTTTTAGAAACATACCGAGTCTTATCTATCTGCGTCTAATAGTTTCGGAGATATCAGGAATTTGTTTTTTGGGCGTGGCACCGCCCATTTTTATAATGAATTAATTTTTTCTTGCTTGATTTCATTGAATGCATATAAATTTATTCATGTATCACTCCTGCGTTTAATGCGACTAACATTTTTAAACAGAAAAACCGTTTTTTTTTAAATTTATGAGATTTCAACCTCTGTCCCTAATTTGTGGATCAAATGCTAGAAAAAGCGGGCATCTTGTCAGATAGCTCAATGTATAACCTTTAATTTTTCTTTTGATTTTATTTTTAAAAAAAGGGTCCTTGTAGTGAATAATTTTTGTGTGCACTTTTTAGTCCAAAAAAAACCATAGTGCGCTGGTAAGTAGAGTCCTATGGGTCATGATTAAAACTAGAACCAACGCCCATCTTTGCTCTTAACTAAAAAAAATAAAACTTATAAAATTAATAACCTTTTACACGCTACATAACTTAAAAATTTTAAGGTACAGAATCCTGCCTTCAGGAAAATATTATTTGTTGAAAGGAAAATTATACAAGATCATTTTATAGCTCATTTTGAAGACAAAATCAGTACTTTGAGAACAGATCCATACCCCTAAAACTAGTATGTAATTTTAATTACGTTTTTCTTTTTAATTACAACATAGGATTTCCAAAACAAATATTTCGCCACTTGAAATTTACAAAAAATCAATATCTAGTCATGAAAATTTTCTTAAAAAATTTGTATTTTTGTTCCAAAACAGCATCAAGTTTAATATTTGGACCAAAATCTCCTAAGGATATAATTTTAGCATAGCTATACTCTACAAAAGTTGATATAATGAAATCTTAGAAAGATACCAATAGTCTCGAAGTTCGGGCAGTTAAAATGATTTGGCTTTTTTTAGTATATTTTTCAAGCATTGATCGAAGACCGGCCGAAATCTTATTTTTGACGTTTATTTTATGAATATGGGCGGGAAGCAAACAAAATCACAAATTTGCACATTTTACATATCTCTTGGGCATCCTGTGGGTTAGTATCGAATAAAAAAAAAGCTAGTAGTGGGGCCCGGTATATAATTACCCACGGGCCCGGATTTTCTCTCCACGCCCCTGGACACATGTGTCCCTATGGTCGTTAAGGCAGACTTTTTCCCCATACATTTTTATATGGGGAAAATATGCCCTTATTTCAAAGAGTGATAACTCGGAAAGTACGGGTCCAATTGAAAAAATTTAAAGGTATAGTTTGATAGGTAAGATTAGGGCTATTTGATGCCATCAAAAGAATTAAAATAAACCATCTCCTGGAACTACACCGCAAGATTGAAAACAGCGCTTTCTCAGCTTCAAGCACGGATATCTCAAAATCCTGAAGTTTATGAGCGATTCTGGCCTCGGATTCGAATTCAGTGTCAAAAAGTACGTTACAGTTCATATGTCTACTAACAGGTTCATTAAATTTTTTTATTTTGATTGCTTGTGCAATTGGTAAAATTGTAGTACAAAAGTGAGTTAAAAAGTTACCCTTTACGACCATAGAGACATCGGTGTCCCATTTTGAATTTTATGATTTATCAATATACTTAATTTAAATAATGGTTCAATTAATGTATAAAAAAACAATTTATTTACATGTCAGCAATTACTTCAGACTATAATATGATTAAAAACAATTAAACAACTATAAATTCTGCTGTAAAGTATAGCAATAGTTCACCACACAAAATGTCACATAAGAATGATCATACAAAAATAACGGTGCTTCTGATGGTGTTGCCAGATTTAATAGGAATGAAGGAAGCGTTTAGGAACTGATAAATGTCAAAATTACATATATCGGTTTCTTATTTATTTAAATATAATTTATTTTTGTCTTGGGACACATATGTCCCTATGGTCCTGAAAGGGTTAAAAATCCCAAATTTTGCAAACACCTCTAAGCGAGCAACATACAACGAAGTCTTTCGCGCAGTCGATCCATATTTGCAAGCTATGAAAGCCGCAAGTATTGAAATTGATAGGGGTGCCATATCACACAATGGCGCCACATCTCCCGCGTTTACCCTATACTTTATGCTACTCATTAATAAAAATAAATTTAAAAAAAATGCATTATTATTTTTTTAATATTTTTATCTAATTTTGGACCTACTTGCACTGAAAAAGTAGAAAAATAATGAAAATCTAAAATAAGTTTAGAGCGTCAGGTAAAATTCCATTGTCGACTCTTTGATATCGATTTAAAATACTTTTTTTTTTATAAATAGACCTCGCTTCCAGGGGATTAATTTTGTAGATCGTTAAGGACTAACAGAAATAATGCCTCCTACTCTGAAAAGATTAAAAATAGTTATGGTGAAAGCACAATATTAACAGCAACTGTAAGGACTTGAGTACTCTACTGTTGCTTCTATAAATAGTGTGCGCATAAATAATTAAAATAATAACAAACAACAGCTGCATTTGCTAAGGACATCATCAGGCAACAATAGGAATAACGCAAGAACAAAAATAGAAAGTTGTATAAATTCATTGCAGTAGAAAATTCTAGATCCCGCCGGCATAATTTACACAAAAAGAAGAACAACATAAACCAAATATAACAACAAATATAAGAAAGTATTAGTATTATCACAAACATCCTCACTATCATCATCATCACTGCCATTACCATTACCATGGCCAACATCAGTTGTATCATCAACATTATTATCAGCATCATCATCAAACATCTGCAGCAACCAGAGCATTAGAGGGAATTTGTCTCTGTATTTACAGAATTTTGGTTTTAATTGCAATTTGTCCTTTGGGCATAATTTAGCATGCATTTAAATCCTTGGCAATTATTTAAGTATTTATATACAAATCAAGTAACTAATTAAAAGATTAAATAAGTTTATTTAAGTTTGAGTGATTGTCACTGTGCACTCTAGGTCTCTTGGTCTGCAGCACTGTTCATGTTTTGGTCAGTAACTGTCGTCGTCTGTTTATTGCATGCGTACATGTGTGAATCCTTTGGTAACTTTATAACTACATAGATACACATGAACATATGTATATACATGCATTGCACATGTACTCGTATTTGTACAAGACGCTGTCATGTATTTAATTCTGTGAACTTACGAATTTAAAGGACATCAAATGTATATTTAATTGATGCTGCAGGAAAGACAACAGTAAATTCATGCTAAACTTAGTGTGTAATTGTAATTAATTTCGAATGAATAAAGTAAGCAGAGGTGTTAATTTTATATTTCCACAGAGTATTATGAAAACTTAGTGAACAGAGTACACATTTTCATATTAGAAGTCAAACTAAAGTATCAACTACGATTTTAAATAAATGTTAGGTAAGCATATCCTTATCGTAGGCGAGTAGTGATAACTAACTATGAAGGACATGCATAATAAACATATGTTTGAAAATTATAAGACAATACAAGAAAATTAGATCCGAAATTATACAACTAATGCGGCAAGAATTGGATTTCCCAAACTATACTCGTAATTTTAAAAAATATCTAAACTTTGTCATTCACATAACAGACATACTGTTTACGCAAGAACACGCATAAACTCCCAAAAGTCGGATTTAATTTCCCGCGACTGGCAACGCGAATTGTACCCTTAGAAAATTCTTCAATTCATACCGCCAACTCTCTCACTCTCATGCGTATGCGTTGAATACGTCAAACTCATGAGCTTTTGTCATTCGTTTTTCTACTGTGCATAGAAGCGGCTGCCAAAATTTACTTGATTAAATACTTTTTATGTAATAAATACTTGAAAACTTAAAATAACTAAAAACTAGCACTTATATCTAAAGTAAAATATTGTTCAATAAATTATAACGTAAAAGTAAACTCAAAAGTTAGTTTTTCTATTAGCAAAGAAGATTCGGTGTTAGCACATTTGTTTCATACATTTTACTTTTGGGAACATCACAGCCCAAAAGCATTTTTGATCATCGAAGACAACAGCAGCATCATCCAGTTGGTCGTCAGCATCGCTACAGTGGTCATCCATGGCCAAAAGCAGCAGTTTACGAGGCAGCCGTCCACCGTCAACGTGGGCAGCAGCAACTTTACACAGCAGACAAACTACGAAAAGTTATTTCTTGCAAACCAAATATTTTCGGCGCCCGCTAAATATACAAAAATGAAAGGAGTTCAATCCCCGGCTGAACACATACATTCATAAGTTAATAATTAATGTAAAGATTATCAAAGTGACAAATTTTATAGCGTCAGCAAACACTCTTTAGTTTCGAGCTATCTTTCAAAAAGCTCCCTTGGTTTTTCTCCAAAAATTCAATATATTGTAGAAATACTGCAAAAGTTTCACTTTTCATGGTCGAAATTGTACAAAATATGCACTTTTAGATATTGCTGTTGGAAGTCTATAAAAATTACTTAGATAAATGTCTTCCCCAAAAGCATGTAATAATGTTTTAATATGAGCCTAGAAATCCACTCCAAAAAAACTATGGTTAAATTGAATAATATAATAAATTGTGTAGATTCTGCAACATTTACGTAGGCAGGTAAGTTGGTACAATGTGGAGTAAGGAGTAAGGAAATGAAAATTCAAACTTATTTTTCCTTTTCAATATATTCTTCAGCCACGCTTATACATTATTCTGATCTTTCACTTGAAAATGTTTAATCCTTGTATAAAAAAAAACCGCAGAAACAGAATACTTCACTTCTATATCACTTAAAAATTTCTTCCCACTTAGGTTTATTTTCCGAGAAAAAGAAAAATATCGACATACAGTGAAAGTCGCCTATAACGACTCCGCTTATAACGTCGAACCTCTTATAACGACCCTTTCTCAGTTGTTTGGTTGGTTTCTTCATAAACCTTATGAGCATTTTGTCGGTTATAACAACCGTCGGATAAAGCGACCAGCCGGATGTAACGACTGCATTTTGCCACATAATTGCTTTTTCTGTCGCTTATAGCGACGACATTTGAAAATGAATAAAAAAAAAAACAATTGAAAATAAGTAGTAGGCTTTTTATGATTTTTATTTAAACTTTTTCGTCGAAAAGAAAATTAATTTTTGTGTTTTTTTTTTTAAGTTAGCAACCGCAAAAAAAAAAAGTCATTTTCAATACAAAATACAATGTTGAATCCGAATCTGGCCTCAGAAGGAGAGATTTATATGTTCTATTATAAACCTCTTAACAATGTGTTATCCACAAAAATTTCGAAAAACCAAACTTTAAGGTTATGATTTCTTGAAGCCATACAAGATAGGCCAGATACAGCATCGAAATTTACATTGCAAATTTATTTCCTTGTTTTTGTTTGTTTATAAATTTGTAAAAACCCATAAAAATATTTTTTTTTTCAACAAAAAAAATTCAAAAAATCCTTAAAAATACAATATTTCGTTAACGCGATCAGGTAGAATTTTCGAAAATACCATTTTTGAGTCTGCAAACAAATGGGAAATGAACTGTATACTTTAGTTTCTAAGATTATTTTTGTCAAACCTTTGATTTTTTTTTTTTGATTCAGATGTGAATACCATTTGGTAACTGAAATTTTTCTTTGAAAATCTATTAGCTCGTTGACCGATTTTAAAAAACTTTTTCTGTATATTTGGACTCCACTGAATAACTTTGCATAAAAAACATGGAATTGCACGACATTGAGGTAAAACCAAGTTCAAACGAGGCGTGATGTATTTACTGCATGAAAAATAGGGTTAATTCAGTTTTTAAAGGATTGCATTGAGTACGTAATTTTAATAAAATTGATAGCAATTGCAAACACCATTTTTTATTTTATACAATAGCGTTAATATCGGATATAATGACCGCCGGTTAAAGCGACTGACATTTCGTGATCCCTTGACCGTCGTTATAAGCGACTTTCACTGTAACTTAAATTGGATTTTGAAGAAAATGATAAGAACTTTCAGCAACTGTATTTGATTCTACGAATGAATGTTCCATATTATAGTTGTATAACTTCAAAATATAGCAAAAACGTTTATCTTCATAATAAATCAATCAACAGGATCCACTTTGACTGTAATACATTAAGCTTCTCAGTTGGTGGTGCGTCTCTTTCGTGCCACTGCATATTGTCTAGTTTAGAAGATGGTTCATAATGATGAATCCAAGTTTCGTAACCAGAAATAATTCGAGTCAATACTCCATCTCTGTCTTCAACTACAGAGAACCAAAGCTCATATGCGTTCAAAGTACTCGACATGTGATGATCTGGGGGCAATAACAAGCCATGGGGTTGGAGAGATATCCCACTCACTGTGTTCATTTTTTGGTAAATTTACAATAATGAACTGTTTATAAGGACTGCCCTAGAAACATTTGCTTCTTTGTTTTTCATCCTTAAAAGAATACCAAATGAATTTGTTTTTTTTTTTTTTTTTTTTTTTATTGAGTATTATAACGAATGTAAGTAACCTTTGAACTATCAACAAATTTTTTTTTTGTGTAAAATATTGTACATTTTTCTTAAGGCCATTTATTAAGATTTGACCAATTGTTTCATCGCGGATACCGTACGACCTTTTCCATTTATTTCTGAAATATTATTATTATTATTTTTTGCAGCACTATTACTCCTTCAAAGATCCAATTTCATTAAAGCCTAATATCTCTCAAAAAGTCGAAGCTCTGAGCACTTAAGCGGATTCGCTTTTTTTGCACTTATACCACTCTATGATGGCTTAAGGGTAATGAGAGGTGGTTAAATCAGGTCAGAATATAAAAGTACCTTCATGTCCACGAATAAATGGCAGAAAACGTTTTTCAAAATACTCGTCAATAAAAATTTTCGTAATCCTTGTGCCCGGTGGCCTGGCAGACTATATAATGCTTGGGAAATTTTATGATTTTCTTTGCTTTAATTTTGCTCTGCATCTGACTCTCTTCCGCAGAGGTGGAACATTCGTGTGCCGGTAGCTGTTTGAAATCTGCCTTAACGTGTATTTCATCGTCCATTTTGCTACAGTCAAATTTTGTCAGGAAACCTTTTTATAACTTTCGGGCTTGCTCTTAAGCATCCAGCTGGTTTTCATCGGCACGATCTGTAACTTTTTGAAATATGTACGTCTTCAGCTTACGTTTTTCTGTTAGTTTTTGTCTAGTAGATTTCGAGGTACCTTTCTATTTGAGATAATTTTTCGTACGATAAGTAGACCCCCTCTATGATTAAAAAAATACCCAGATTAAAAAAATAGACAGTGCTTTTTGATGCACTTATTTTTTTGAGCTATAACTAAAAATTTTGAATCCAGTTTTTTCAAGAAAGTGGACAAAATCAGGTTCCGAACTTTAAATTGATTGCTATCACCAAGTATTTTTTTAATTGTGATGTTATATAGAAAAACTAGCACCCATATTGCAACCTTCACGATCATCAGGTAAATCATAGTATTAAGAAACGAAAGTATTAAATTTTTCTGGGGCAGTCCTTACTTGCATTGGCATAGAAATATAAAGATTCTTAGGAAGTTAAGTCAAGCCAATGGCCGAACAACAGGCGCGATTTCGATCCGAATAAAAAAGATTGGGTCATTTGAAAACGAAAAGTATGTCAGCAAAAACAAAGTAATATTAATAATATTAAACTTAAGGCAGTTAAATAAAGGTATATATTATATTACACAACAATTTTACAAAATTAAAATTGGCGTTTTTTTGACTCGTCAAAATATTTCTATTTTAAAAGTTTCTCGGAAATCAAGTATTAAATTTGGTGCATTTCTAAACAAATTTATCTGAGCTTACAATGTCTATTTTCTGCTGTCCAAACAGAATTGTCCCTCGTTTACACAATTCTTTTGATTTATTTCCTTAAAGTCGCAAAATAAAATTCGCGTCATATTAAAAAAATTTTGTTGCGCTGTGCGCCAATGCCATCGTAATGATTAATCGTGCAAAAATTTCGTCTAATTACAAAAACATCAAAAATAGAGGTACGAAAAAAACACCCCTTGACAAGGAGCCCTAAAGGGACAGTCATCAAAGGACAAAGAAAAAAAGAAGATAAAGCAAAGATATACGATGAAAGAAAGGAAAAAAAATAAAATTAAAAAAGTAATATAAAATGTAATACGTAAAATACAAAGTGAAAACGGAAGGAAGTCAAAAGTGGTAAACTGCGCGAACGAGCAGAGCGGATGAGTTACATACGCAATAGCAACGATGATGAACGCAGCTACCTGCTGCTGCTGCTGCCACTACCGCTACCGTTGTTTGAAAACTTTTTCATTCTCCTGTCATAATGGACATCATCAGCGAGTTAATGGCATAAGCAGAAAGTTAAACAAAGCACAGCGAATAAACGAACGAACAAACGATGGAGAAAGTAAAATAAAACTCAAATTGAAATAGAAGCGCTTTTTCGATAAAGGTATCATGAGACTTGATTAATATTTTCTTAAATGGCTAGTTAACTGTAATCAATCTTTCAAATAGTCAAATAAATAACCAAACACTCAATCAGATTAATATTACATTTCCACCGGAGATTTAGCTGCGCTGAGATATGCATATAAATCCCATCATTAAATTCTACTCGACTCCATCAGCCGTAAGAGATTTACTCTAAATGTCAGAAGAAGGAAAGTAAAAGTTGTTTTTCCTTTTCGCCTTAAAATTTATCTTAAATTTGCTTTGTTTCTAATGACATTAAATGTCAATTGTCAATTTTACAACCAAATTTTGAGCTATATCTCGAAAGTGCCCTCATTCTCCTCAAAAATTTCCGGTGGGATCGTAATTTAACAATTTTAACAATTCTTCAGACGTTCAAACAATCTGTTTTTTAGTTACGAAGGGTACTTTTTATATTTCAGAGACTCGCAACACAAATGTCAATAGCTAAAATCTGGCAACAGCATAATAAAGTTTGAAATTTTTTAGCATAAATGAACTCACAACGTTTTGGTGAAAGAGGGCTATTTATTCTTTTGATTCCACAGCCAATGTTTAGGCCTTACCAAAAAACAACAGCTTGGTAGACCCAAAACCAACTGGAAGAGGGCGCTGGAAAAGGAAATCCAAGAATTGGGAAAGTCGTGCCAAGAGACTAAAGTCATCGCAAGGGATCGTGACAAATGGAGAGATTTCATATTGGCCCTATGCTCCTCCTAGGAGTTTAAGGAGAATACATACAAAAACAACAACAGCCGGAGGCGGATCCAGCATTATCAAGAGGGGGGCCGATTGACTACATTTCTAGATGATAATAATAATGGGGGTTATCGTGAATCAAGATTCCCGGGGAATTTTCTCGGACTGCCGTGCATTCTCTATTGCAGTTTAAAAAAATTCCCCGGGAATCTTGATTCACGATAACCCCCAATAATAAACATGAAGGCGTCAAAATGTATACAGCACAAAACTTTTATATACGAAAATTAAATCATTTCATAAATTTTATCTATTTATAATAAAATATTGATAATGGACAAATGAAAGCGGGGTCGATCGCCCCCATCGCCTCCTTTGGATCCTATACTGACAACAACAGTAGTCATGACAAAGGAAAAAGAGAACAAAAATCTCACTACATGCATGGAGGCACTTAAGCTACTAATTTGTCTGAGGGCACATAGCGCAGTCCATTGATAAATGCGCTATGTAGAGAGATTGACTTCTGAGGTTCCTAGATCAATCCCGACCCGACCTCAGACAAAAAGTTCAACTTTTCAATTGCTATTTCATTTTTTTCTCTTATCCTAATTGTCATTTTCTAAGTTGCAAATACGTATAACGACTAAAAAAGTTCATGAAAATTAGTATACTTTTCAAATAGTCAACAATTGTTTATGTTTAATCCTAAAATTTAGAAAAAAATATATCCAAAACGGATCGTCTTAGAAAAAAATTGATATATCGCGACTTGAAAATTATTCAAAATTGAACATTATGTTATGCTTTTTACTATATTCAATTTTGAAAGATTTTCAAGTCGCGATATCTCATAAAAGGTAAGTCGGACGAAAAAAAGTTCAAAGAGACCTTTATAATAAATTGAACGATCTACAAAATGCATACAACATTTGTTTTTCTAAAACGAACCGTTTTGGAGATATTTTGAAAAAACGGTTTTTTCTACATTTTAAGTTTGTTGAAAAAATATCTCCTAAACTATAATTTTTTTCAAATTTTGAACTAGGATGTCTCCTGAGTTATAAGTCGTACGAAAACAATTTAAAGGGCATTTTTATAGAACATTTTTTCAGCCACAATATTTTTCTCTAAATGTAACTGTTAAAGAGGTATTTGTAAAAAACTGATTTTGGACGCCATTTTACCAATATAGCGGCGCCAGCGAACACGAGTTGAGGTGATAAAGTTGAAATTCTGAAGGAGCACATCGAAATCTATTAAATAACATAATTTTATTCTCCCAAATGATTGCACTATTTTTTATTTTTTTTTTTGTTTTGTAAGAGTTTACTTTATCTCCTTTTTCATAAAGTTAGAAGTTTTTAAGGTTTTACTATTTCTTCGGACAAGTAGGCACACAAGATTCTACAAGAAAGAATAATATCAGTAGGGGAACTGATGCTATTGTGGTATAGCTAATGTTTAGGTGGAATTTTGAAGGGAACCGTTGGATCAATTTCAGCCAAATTTTTTTATGCTAATCTTTGAAGTATTGGCTACAGAATATATTTCAATAAAATGTGTGCAATTTCATTAAAAAAAGTTATTGAGCAAAATCTGAAAAAAGTCAAAAAAGCTGTTTTCAAAAAGTTGGGAGGTAATGTGGTATATATGGTGGCACAATGTGGTATATATACTGATCAGTACTTGTACAATGGACTGGTAATGTGGTACATATAAGTAGGGTAATGTGGTATACTTAACCATACAATCAAATATAAAGTTTGAAAGGTATGAAATAAGTTCATAATAATATTTACATTGGTTTTCAAACTCATAGTTTTTATAAAAAAATAAACAGCAATCAAATAATGTTAAGAATAACAAGAAATATTCATATACCACATTAGCGAATCCCGACTATACCACACTGGCCAATTTTTAGAACTTACAAAATTCTAAAAATAAAATTGGAAACTTTGTGAAATTACATAGTTAAACGTTTAGTTCGCAATATTTTTTACTTACTTTTATTGAATATAAATAAAACTTCACCAAAAAGTAACTTTTTCTTTACAAAATTTTTTTGCAAAAAATCCAGTAAAAAAAATCAACCACACGCGACTTACATTTCGTTCAATTGACTTCGGAAAAATTTTGTTTGGTCCATGACTGCAACACATCCCTGGTTTTTCATGTTTTCTGACAGGATAAAAGCAGTGACGTTCGCAGGTTCTTTCTCAATTCGGAGATATGCGACCATACCACATTGAAAAACTATACCACAATAGCATCAGTTCCCCAATAAGTGTCATTATGGCATAAAAATGAAGAGAATATGCTTCATTGAGTGAAGGCGAGTTAAAAAGAAAAACATTTTCGCGCTTCATTGGAAACAAAGAAAAGTTCCTTCAAACAACAACAATAACAAAACCAATAAGAAAAAAAGGACAAAAATTGAAAAGATGAAAAAATGTGAAGTAAACAAAATTGAAAATTATTTGAAATTTTGTTGTTTTTTCTTCTTCTTCTTCTCTTATTTAATGTTTGTGTAGGTGCACATGAGGCGATTTTGTTTCATTTCGCCTGCCATGATGTAGCATTTTTGCTATGCTTCCTCCATTTCCTCCTCTTTGCTTCCTCCATTGTTTTTTTTTTTTTTTATATGAAAATTTGTCAGTTGATTTTTTGTTTTGGCTGTTTCAGTTCTGTTTGTGTTTTCTGTTTATTAGCCTCATCCATAAATCAATTGCAGTGGCGCTACATTGCTACTGCTGACGTTGACGTTCGAATCGATACAACAAGTGAAGCGAACAACCCGTGGAATTAGCATTGTTTGTCTGTTTGCCTGCTGCCTGCCTGCCTACTTGAAGGATGAGCTTTAATGAATTTTTTTTTTTTGTTGTTGTTGTCTGAAAAAGGATGCAAATTTTGATAGATAAGAGAATAAGTAGAGATTTTTGTTTGTTTGCATATTGAAGTTTTCACTTCATTACGAAATCTACAAAGAAACTGAGCAAAGAGTGTAAGCAGAGAGCAAACAAAAGACGCTGAATAAATATTGACATCACGAATCTATAGTGATTTTACATACTTAAGTCAATGAGCAGTCAAGATCTAAATATGTAGGTATAAACACATAGATTTTCACTTTATTTTTAAACTTAAAATCATCGTTGATTTAAACTACCAATAGTTTTTGAGTATTAATTGTAACAACATATTCGTTCAACATTTAATGACTTGTTCAACAGCAGATGAAGTTTTGATATAAAACGTAGCAATATATCATTATGCTTAGTGGCGTCTCATCGAGGTCAAAGTTAAGGAAAATGTGAGAATGATCGTCAAATAGCGCCATCACCCTTAGAGGTGTAAGTGTAAGTAGAACACCCATTACTTTTTTCCCTTAAAAACCCATTACTTTTCCTCCTTCTCTGAATATATCTACCGCCAAAGCCATAGAAGAGTTTCCCTGAAAAAATATTTTTATGAAATTTACCCTTGCTACCAGCACTTCCAGAGTGCGCTTGGTGAAGTAGAATGTAAGAACAACCTGCATAATTTTTTCCCTCCAAAAATTTTCCCCGAATATACTTATACCCCATTTTTACCTCTTAAGAACACATGCATTCTTTTGTTTAAAATTTTTGTGCATTTGTCTGGAGACGCCAACGTTCATTTTGAAATATACCGAATTTGGTGAATTTTGAATCAGAACAGTTTGATAGCCCAGTAACAAGGGTTTTAAACATAAACGCAGGTTTTAGTATAAAAAGTCTGCAAATGGCAAAAGTATCCTGCCAAAAGCAGGAGAAATGAGCACAGTAGGTAAAACTCATTAATTGCTTAACAACACCTATGATCTTAACCGACGCACTATGGTTTTTTTTGACAAAAAAGTGTTCACAAAAATTATTCACTACAAGGACACATTTTCTTTAAAAAAATTAAACGCGAAATCAAAGGTAATGCATGCACCTATCCGAAAAGATGCCCACTTTTTCCAGCATCTGAACCGCAAAAAAGTGACACGGGTCGAGATCTTTTGAATTTTGAAAAAATCGATTTTTCTGTATAAAAACGTTAGTCACAATAAACGCAGGAGTGATATATGAATAAATTTATAAGCATTCAATCAAATCAATTAAGATGAAATGAACTCAAAGTGAAAACGGGCGGTGCCACGCACCAAAAACAAATTCCTGATATCTCCGAAACTATTAGACGCAGATAGATAAGACTCGGTATGTTTGTAATAGGCACAGAGAGAAAATAAATTTATTAGAAAAATGGGCGGTGCCACGCCTCAAAAATATAAAACACACCATATTTTTGGAACTATTTGACCCTTGTGGATGAAATTCGATTTATATACAAAAGTCCTTACGACAAATAATGTTTGCTGAAAAAATATGTGGAGCCACGCCACAGGCAGAGCTACATGAATGAACTTGTTTCCTATAGAACAGAAAGGCAATTAATAAGGATATGTTCATTTTTGGGTGTGGTACCGCCCTTTTTTTCAGCAAATGTTATTTGACTCACTATTTTTTATATACATAACGTAATTCATCGCTATAGCTCAAAAGTTTCGGAGACATGATAAGTTTTATATTTGTAGGGCGTGGCACCACCCTTTTTTTCAGGGAATATTATTTCTCTCTCTACCTGTTATAAGTGTACCGAATCTTATCTATCTGCGTTCAATAGTTTCGGAGATATGACGAATTTGTTTATGGGGCGTGGCACCGCCCATTTTCACTTTGAGTTGATTTCATCTTAATTGGTTTGATTGAATGCACATAAATTTATTTATATATCACTCCTGCGTTTAATGTGACTAACATTTTTAAACAGAAAAATCGATTTTTTCAAAATTCAAGAGATTTCGACCCGTGTCACTATTTTGTAGATCAGATACTGGAAAAAGCGGGCATCTTTTCAGATGGGTGAATGTATAACCTTTAATTTCGCGTTTAATTTTTTCAAAGAAAATGTGTCCTTGTAGTGAATTATTTTTGTGTACACTTTTTAGTCAAGAAAAAACCGTAGTGCGACGATAAATAAGTAATACTCGTACTTGACAAAATTCAAACATATAAACTTCGCTTATCCGATATGAAATGAAATGAAATGAAATGAAATGAAATGAAATGAAATGAAATGAAATGAAATGAAATGAAATGAAATGAAATGAAATGAAATGAAATGAAATGAAATGAAATGAAATGAAATGAAATGAAATGAAATGAAATGAAATGAAATGAAATGAAATGAAATGAAATGAAATGAAATGAAATGAAATGAAATGAAATGAAATGAAATGAAATGAAATGAAATGAAATGAAATGAAATGAAATGAAATGAAATGAAATGAAATGAAATGAAATGAAATGAAATGAAATGAAATGAAATGAAATGAAATGAAATGAAATGAAATGAAATGAAATGAAATGAAATGAAATGAAATGAAATGAAATGAGATGAAGTATTGTTGCAAAATATTAAACTATAAAATTTTGCGTTTCGGTTTCAGTTAAACATTTTGCCTCTGTAGAAAATCTACTCAATAAATGGTCGTACTTGACTTGAATAGCTCCCTTTTCATGTAAAAGATACGTTGGTATTTGAGCTATGCAAATGCATACATATATCCAGCATAGCTCAGACAGCAAAAATCCAAATATTTTGTTAGGCGTATACTAGTATATATACGTAAGTTAAAAAAGAACACAAAAAGTACCTACTGCATGTCTAAACGGCACAATGCTTAGCCAAATATTTTCTTAGTAATAAAATTGAAATGGAGTTTCCTTTCCACTTAAACGCATACAGAGGAACAAAATGAACAAAGTGAAAACCACTCGGCAGCCCAAAATATTTAAACAGCAAGGAAGGGTTTTTCTTAAGCAAATGCAACGACCTGTGGCTTAAGTGCGCTTCCTTTTGTGGCATCCTGTGCAAGCGGATGTTTACTTAATTTTTGGTTATGATGCGGCTGCTGGTAACCAAATACTTGGATAATAAAAGAGTCTACAACAACAACAACTATGACAATAATAATATCTAGTAATATGAACCAGCTAAGAAAACGCTGATCTAGGACACTCAATAAACTGATACCCCAGCATTTCCGTTTCCGTTAGCAATTTCTGCGAATCCTGCGCGTTTTGGCATTTAATTTCGTTTTGCCTCCGCTGCTGCTGCTGCTGCTGTTAAGCTTAAGATAAGAAAATTCAAATTGAAACTAAATACAAATGAAAAGTAAGCGAAGATTTTGTTGTTTTTGTACACGCACACACATAGGACCTCAATTATGTGCTGACTTGCAAGTTTTATGTTTAACAGCAAAAGAGCAAAAACTGTTTAGAATGGAATGTGGGAGTGGGAGAGTGGAGGAGCTGGTGGCAGAGGAAATAATTTGCTACTTGCAATGTCAACAAAAATATCGAATTGCTGCGAATACAACTACAATAAAACATCGCTGCTAATATGTAAGTAAGTATTAACAAAAAACAGAAAATATACATATATACGTAAATGAAATTGTAGGGGAAATTTGGATATAAATATTCAAAAAGCTATAGTTTTTTTGCGACATAAATATTGATATATCAAACTATAAGATCGGACCTTAAATACCGAAGATAAGACAAACTAGTAAGGATGTAACTTTTGGCCTGGCCAAAAAATATATACCCTACACTGCAGTATTTTGAAAATTTTGCTTATATGGGATGTGCCACGCCCTCCAAATTCACCCAGTTTTTGTTCAGAGCTTGCATGTATAGTTTTTAGTGTCTGAGTGAAATTTGGTTGGATTATCTCAAAAAACACTTTCAGTATATCATTCTGAAACTTTTGCTTATATGGAAGGTGCCACGCCCCCTTGTCCGACTTCTTCCAATTTTGGTTGAAAGCTTTCATTTATAATTCTTAGTGTCTGAGTCAAATTTGGTTCGAATATCTCAAAAAACGCTTCAATATAGCGTTTTGAAGCTTTTGCTTATATGGGAGGTACCACGCCCTCTTGTCCGAGTTCGCTCAATTTTTTTTTTCAGAGCTTGCGCTTACAATTTGTAGTATTTATGTGTATTTTGGTTGCATTGTCGTGAAAAACACTCCTAAAATTGCTTTTTGAATATATTTTTGTATGGGCGGTAGGCGTGTCCGTTGACCGATTTTGCTCATTTTCAATCCTCCGAGCTATCTTTGACGACGAAGGCAGTGTACCAAATTTCTTTGAATTATCTTGCTCAGTTTTCCCAAAAAGTGTATTTCAACACACAGCCAGCCAGCCAGCCAGCCAGCCAGCCAGCCAGCCAGCCATACAGACAGACGGACATGGCTATATCGACTCAGGAGGTGGCGCTGATCTAGAATATATATACTTTTTTTTATCTGCCACGCTTCCTTCTCTGCGTTACAAATGGAAGGACAAAGTGAATATACCCTGGGTGTAGGGTATAAAAATGTTAATGCGCGACCCCAACGTTGGGCCAGAAAAAAAATGTTTTTTTGAAGCTGCCTTGCAAAAATGCTTCGGAGTCGATGGTGTACGATGTTTTTTTCAGCCTGTAAGGTGGTACGATCTAGTGATCAGCTAATCCAAAAGAAAGCATATTGTCCATCCAGCTCCAATAGTTAGCATTCGCGATGTTGCTCCTACAGGGAAGAATTAAGCGTCTAAATTTGTGACGATCCTCTTTAGCTCTTGAAAGATCTACGTTGCAGAGGAGTACGCAAAAAATATATATTGTTGTATATTGTCATCTACCCAGTCTACTCAGTCAAAGATCAGCACTTTCGCGAGACTGTTTTGTAGATTTGGTTAGTGGTGTAGTTCGGCTAATATGATTAGCCATTGCGCTCGAGAAGCACATGTTTATTAGTGGTATACCATTTTAGTTTTTTGCAATAAAACTAAATATACAGGGTGTATCGCATAAGGTTACGAAGCTTCCGGGAGGTGATAGAAGAGACCTAGACTAACAAAAAATTCCACCAGAGGGGGAGTCTAAAATATACCCCTGAAAAGTTATAGGGTTAAAATTGACTTTATGACTTGTTTGACAAAAAAATTTTCTTTGGTCACCATAGAGAAAATTTCTTTATAGAAACTTTTAGTTAGTTGTATGAGCATTCTAACAGTGTATCTGCTTTATAGGATTTAAGAAGATTTCACAGACTTCTGGACCTTCAAATTTGATATTTTAAATTTTTTTCAGAAAAAGAGATCGAAAAGACCATTAAAGCAGAATATAATGGGTTAATATGCTCTAGGAAAATGATCCTTGAGTGATTTCGTTATGATTTTGTGACAACAAGTTTTATCCAAAATATAGTTTTAGAGTTTTACAGTGGAGTAAAATTTGGAAAATGTTGATTGTAAGAAGTCCGAATTGTTTTTAACGATTTTTTGGGTTTCGGGATAAAATTTCGACTTTTAAGTGTTTAACAAATAGTAGTGAAATTGTATAGCAAATATTTCTGTAGTATGTACTTACTCAATATTTCACTGTTTTAGGTGTCATTTTTTTACCTTTTTAAGAAAGGGGTCAAAATGAGCCACTTGTCAAGGTTGTAGAATGTTAAAATCTTCTACAAAAATATTCCTCGCAAAATCCTGCATAAGTTTACTGAACACATGCTACACCACAGATAATAAGGTTAAATTCATCGATTTAACACAAGTATGCGGTATTTTTGTTTTTTCATGTACAGTGGATTAAAAAATCGATTAAAAAAAACTTGACGAGCCACACTGGTTCATAATCCCTAAAAGCTGGCCAAATGTCGAAATCATTAAAGTTTCGAGACGAAATTTTTTACCCGGGGGTTTTTGAGGTCGCTGATTACGAATTTGATGTTAGATTTTTTAAAAACGTAATGGCGGATTCATTCATTTTCATATCTAATTTAAAAATTTATTTCAAAACTTTTACTTCGATAGAGTTGTGTGCAAAGGTAAGTTGATCTACAAAAAAATGGATTTTAGATGTATAATAATATAAAAATTTTTTCATTTCAGGCGAGCAACACATATTGACACTTGGTAAGCAATATGAGTTCAATATTCCTATGGGTGCTTCAGAAAAAATCGCGTCAAACAAAAAGAGCAAAAAAGGGCACCTAGATTTTTTTATATGTGTTAGAAAAGGTTTCAATCTTATTAAATCTAAAGAAACCTTGGTGGTATGACGTGGTATAAATTAGTTGTGGGCTTTTTTCAATACCAATGCAAACTGATTTTGTGAAATAATTTGATTTTAAGTAAATCATAATTACCGTAAAATTATAAATTATTGCAAGTTTTGAATATAGAGGTTCGAAAGTATTTTCTTTTACAAAGAGATTCCATATTCAAACATTAAAATCGATTCAGTTTTACAGTAACCACACAATTTTTACAGTGAACACTTAATTTTTACTCTTAACTCTCAGAATTTTGCTTCTGTGAAGCGTACTTTTCGAGAGATCCTAAGAGCATTGTAGAAATACCTGGATCTTTCTTACAAATTTTTTGAGGTCTATGAATATCTGTTAGACAATACGGTTCATAAAAAGTTAATTAAAAAAAACTTTTTTTTTTTTTTTGACTTTTGGCCAGCTTTTAGTTAGCGTGTCTGCAAGCCGATATCGAACATTTTCAATCCCTTGAGCTAACTTTTACAACTTACTTTGTTTTCCCATAAAAAATATTTGCACCGACAGACTGCGAGCCAGTCACACGAACAGACAGACGGGCTGCTCACGAGATTATGCTGAAAATTTTAAGAATCGACACTGCTAAAAATGGCCGTCATGGTTTAATCAAAAAAAAAAAAGGTCATAATATAATATGGGTAGGTTCCATTTGACAAGTACTAAAGTATCCTACGTACCAATTAACTCAAATTTCCTCTATATTATTTAGTGTTTCTCTTACTTAGCGGCATGTATGAGGAAGAAGAAGAACTACCAGTATTTAATGGGCGACGACGACGGCCAGCAAAAGGACTCCAATTTCTGCGCTCCTTTTTTTATGTTGCTAGTTACGCAATTTTTGCAGCTCATTTGCACGTTCTTAGCGTGAATGAGATTAAATTTTAGCTTAATACGCAAATTTGACAATTTACACGTTTGCTTTAAACGCTAATGGCTTTGGCGTTTTTTCTTCAACTTACTCCTCCAGTGATTGTGTGGCCATGTTTACACGCGAATTGTTAACAGCAACTGCTTCAAAATTAACTTGAAATTAAAAATGGCGTTTCTTCTATACGAATGGGACATTCTTTCGCAGATAAATCAGTCAACAAGATTTAAATTTTTGAAATGAAATTTTTAGCATGTTTCGAAAACACAAAATGGCGGATTATATGATGCGAATCAAAGACTAACTAACAGACAGCTGAAAATACTTGGATTTTTTTTTTTGATTGAAATTCATTTCTGCTGTTGCTTTTCAAAAAATCTTGACATTAGCAAGTTCAACCTTCCTTGACAAGATTTTTTATCTCAAAAGATTTAATTCTTCAAATTAGAGAACTCAAATTGGCTCAGTTGAAATGGAATGGCACATATAAATATTTTTTTTTTTTTAATTTTAATTAAACGTTTTTTCTTACTTTGCTGACTCGTCTACATTGTTACTTTTTAGGTTTTTTTTTATCGCATTAATTTTGCATTTTTTTCTTTTCTGTTTCTTTTGAAATTCTGTATAATTTTTGCTGCTCAACTATTTGCATATTAAGTAAATACTTAATCCGATTTAAGGTATAATTTTCTTTATTTTTGACTTTCTTCTCGTTTTTTATTTATGTTTTTTTCTTAAATTGGCATTTAAGTTTTTGCTGAGTGTATAATTTTTCTTTGCGTTAAATGCAAAAATCTTTAATTTATGCAAATTATCTCGAACATGTGGTAGGTAAGCAAAGTAAATTTTAAAAAATCATTTAGAAACGCGTAGGCTACAGTTTCTTAAATAAAATATGAACACACTTTTCAAATGGATTTTTGATAAATTTATTTTAATTGGCTTGTGTAATGAAAAAAACATTAGAAAAAAAAAAAATGCCAAAAATGACGACTAAAATAAAAGATTTGGGATGTGATGTAGATTGTGTCTTCAGCGTTTCAGGCAGTTACCGACGCGTTTTCACGAATGAGTATTGGTTTCATTCTAATTCTCATAATTATAATGGGGTCATTCCATTCCAAAAAAAAGAAAAACGATAAAAATTTAAAATTAAACCTGAATGCCTCTATTTTAGCATTAAACTATAATTATAGTGCGACACATGAAAAGTGAACTAAAATCCGTTATAAGGCGACGAAAGTACTTGCCGAAACAAGTAATTCTGCCAGAGTGTTTTGCAAAGTTGACTCATATAAGGGTTTTATGGTAATTTTTGCGATTTTAAGGCACTAGATGAATTTTTTTCGGTTAAGTTTGTTTGGCTTTTTTTTTTCTTCTATACAATAGCTACAACATTGCTGAAGCCATCAAAACAATATCTTGGCTCGTTACCGAGATATAGCCATATGAAAAAATCGAAAAATCGCTCAAAATCCAATTTGAGGCAAAAAGTTGCAATTTTCAGCTGGATAATTATAATTATAATGCTGAAAATTGCAACTTTAAGCGATTTTGAGGATTTTGAGCGATTTTTTGATTTTTTCATATGGTTATATCTCGGTAACGAGCAGAGATATTGTTTTGATGACTTCATCAGAAGCTATTGTATAGAAGAAAAAAAATGCCGAACAAACTTAACCGAAAAAAATTCATCTAGTGCCTTAAAATCGCAAAAATGACCATAAAATCCTTATATGAGTCAACTTTGCAAAACACTCTGGCAGAATTACTTGTTTCGGTAAGTAGTTTCGACGCCTTATAACGGATTTTAGGTCACCGTCAATGACTTGAAAAATGTTGCACTGTGTAATTAAATGACCATTGTCATGACTGTGTAGAAAATTTCACTTTAATTCACAAATTTTTTTCTCAGACAGTATGGTTTATTAAAAAATATATGTAGAGTAGAACGGGGCAATGTCGTGCACTCAACTTTGACGTGCTCGTAAAGCCGTACATCTCAAGCGAATGCGACGAGTAAGCATCTGATCGAAAGATAATTTCCTTGGTTACATCCATGTGTAACAACATTTGTGTAGCGAGAAATTGTGTTTGTGTAAGTGAAGAAAAAAAAAATGTGTGCGACATTACCCCCCTCAAAATTTGTGGGGTAATGTCGTGCATTGTTTTCCGAGTATAGTAAAGGTACCAAAATGTATGAGAAATGATAGGTAGTAGTTCTATTAGAAGAGATGTAGCATTATCATGTATTTATTCATTATTGTACAAGTGTGAAGTACATAATATATTGTGTAGAGTAAAACGGGGCAATGTCGTGCACTCAACTTTGACATGCTCGTAAATCCGTACATCTCAAGCGAATGCAACGAGTAAGCATCCGATCGAAAGATAATTTCATTGGTTACATCTGTGTGTAACAACATTTGTGTTGCAAGGAATTGTGTTTGTGTAAGTGAATGTGCACGACATTACCCCAATGGTCGTTTTAAAGGTCAACTTCGATAACTCGGTGAAGCCCAAAATTTTTTTCGAAAACCAAATACTTATTTTCTTTGGCAAGATATTTCTTTTCAGAAAACACTTACCTGGTATAATTTCCCGCAAGGAAAATTATTTTTCTGACCCGATGAAAAAACACTTCTATCGTCCCGAAAGCGTGCGTTTTGAAAAAAAGGTTACTCTGTAGAGACGAACTGGTGAAAATTGCTAGTATTATTTGCATAAGCTCAGTAGGTCAGCAGGTCCCTACCTTACGAACAGTTGGTAAATCATTCAATTCTTTGGGCTAAAACAGCCAGTGCACGACATTACCCCCTGCACGACATTACCCCGTTCTACTCTATTATTACAAAAATTATTGGAATTTATGCTTAAGGGTTCTTCTAAAAGTAAAATCTAACCACTGTTACGCTGCATTAGCTTCTTACCAAATTTTCTGCCTCGCTAAATAAAAGTTCGAATCTAGAATTCAAAGTAATCTTTCTAAAGTAATTATGTCCCAAAAAGCTCGAGTCCATGGTCCAAAATTTTTTACCTGTTATAGTTTTGCCAGGGGGGAGTGTCCAAAATGTCGAGCAACGGTGGTTTTGCACAAATCAGCTTATATATGGAATATGCATATTAGTCATGTTTAACTGCACGATTTTTCGATTTGGATACGCAACAACCCTTTATTTTGTGAAGTTTGATCAAATAATGCATAAGCCAAAGAACGGCGACGATTGGATGACGTTAAGTGGTGACTTATCGAGATCAAAGTTCATTAAAATGTTAGGAAGATCGACGAATAGCTCCATAGCTGTCTAGGTGCCGCCATTATTGAAATAAAATGTGAGATCAACACCCATTTTATTTTCCACCTTAATATTTTTCCTGAACAAATCTACCCCCTATCTCCTCTTCTCTTCTTAGGGGGGCACTCCCGCAAGAAATTTAAAATTTTTCCCCGCTTCCAAGGCTTCCAGAGTGCCCCTGGTTGGAGAAATAAAAATTTTTATTCCTAAACCACCATAGAATTGAGGCAAACATAACCAAAAAAGAAATTTTTTAAAAACTTTCAAGTTTTGGCCAGACTAATACATTTTTATGCATACAGATTGTTTGTCCACGAACCGCCACTTTTTTCGAACAGTCATTTTAAATTGGAACTACATTACAATACAATTGTTTTTTTTTTTTTCGGAGATGGAAGTTCACCCAAACGTTTCAATGAATTGAGAACGTCCTTTGAATGCCTTATGCATTTCTTACCCGATTATTTTTTCGATAAAACTGCCAAAGAAAGCAACATGTATGCTTATGAACATGACATTGGAAGCAGATTCAACATATGTAGAGAGCTGTTGGACGAAGCACGCACATTACGTCGAAACGATTGTTCAACAATTCGTAAATTCTTTCATTTTAACGACAACTTTTTGATGAAAAAGAACGGTAATTAAGGTTATGATCAGACAAATAAAATGAGATTGAGCATTAAAATTAAAGCTTCAATTCGGTTCCAAAGGTGCCATGTCTATGCATTGATGATCAAATAAGTTCAACAAAAATTATCCCCGCTTTAAGCCAATACAAGTTTGAAGCATACAAGAGTGTAGGTGACAATGATGTACTGAAGAGTACGCTTAATTTAGGTTCGACAGGGAATGATGACATACGCTCATCACAGAGACTATTCCTGACTTTAGAAATCTATTTGGGCGACCATCGGGTGATAATTTTAACCATTCGTAGGCAGAAAAACCTACACAACAATAGCTGATATTCGTTATGATGGCATTGGACATATTCCTGATTTTTTGGATAGCTGCCAAGAACGATTGCACAGGCTTACAAAAAAAACAAAAATGTCATGGCGTTTTGACCAGACTATGTGTTTTCTAGGGACTTTGACGTCCTGAATTCGAATCCCGGGTCCATTTTTTTCCAGAACGTCTGAGAAAAAAAAATTCAAGGTCATATGGAGCTCAAAATGGGGTTCACTTGTCGTTTAGTGATAAATTCGCCAAAATTCTAAAACTAATTTTTTATCATTGAGTTCTTAGGTCTTAAAATGAATATGTAAGCAAAAAGGGTATCACGGACCTAGTTTCGGAGATCCGGATATATCTTCTATGAAAACCGCTATAAGTTGGGAACCCCTGGATGGATTTGGAAAATATTAGTGTCATATGAAAGGTATTTTGTTGTTGTTGCTGTTGTTGGTATTATTGATTTATTTGTTGTTGTAAATGAAAAATTTCACAAAATTTCAAAAAAGGTTATATCTCGAAAACTATGAATCTAATTGAGAATATGCCCACAAAACTTTTATAGGCTGTCAAAATACCATTCATATGACAACAATACTTTACAAATCCATCCAGGGGTTCCCAACTTATAGCGGTTTTCATAGAAGCTATATCCGGATCTTTCGATGGCTATATCTCCCATACTAGGTCCGACATACCATTTTTGATCACATATTCTTTTTAAAGACTAAGAATTCAATGACAAAAAATTAGTTTCAGAATTTTAGTGAATTTATCACTAAACGACACATGATCCATATGACCTTGAAATATTTTTTCTCAGACGATCTGGAAAAAAACGGACCTCGGATTCGGATTCAGAACGTCAAAGTCCCTAGGAAACACATAGTCTGAAACTGAAACTGCAAAAACAGAACACCCTTTATAAGTTGCGGCAATTCTCGATTCATTCAACTATTGCATTTATTTTAACAAATATTTTGCAAAATATTTAGCGGAAGTTTGATTTTGTATTTTGTTTTATTTTTTTCTCGATTTTTTGCTGTCACTGTGTTTTTGTGGTTAAAACAGTGGCAGCTGAAAAATTGGCAAATGACAAATTATTAGTGTTTTTGATGTTATTACAGCTGCTGCTGGCAGTAGCAGCACGTGGTACAAATATTGACAAATTTAATTTGTGCAAGTATTTACAAATATGTGTATGTAAGTATGTACCTACGTATGTATTTGCCTGCATGTAATGTGTTTATTTGTATGTGTATGCTGTTGCTGATGAATATAATAAATGTTCATAAATTAAATTTTGCCCCAGTATTATAAATTTAAAAACCACAAAAGCTGCATTGTATGCAGTGCATTGACACATATACGATAAATACTCACACTTCCACACATATACATACACACATAAGTACATTATAAGGGCAAATGTATTGGCATACATTCAAGTAAATTTCATATAATTTGTTGGATATTTCGCTGGTACTGACAGCGCTCTGCCGCTCTTGCTTGTTGCTTTTGTTAGTTTTTTGATTTTCTATAGAGTTGTTGGTTTCGACGATTCAATATTTTGTGTTCTACTGCAGTAACATTGCACACCACATACACAATACACACATACATAGACATATAAGCATCATTTCTATATAAACGAATGCGTATTGATGTTATTTTATGCATTTATTTTTGGCTGGTTCATTCATTTTATACTTTCTCATTAAAGAGTTTTCTTTCTGGAGTTGACAGGTCCAACGACCCAGCGTAACAATGAGAAACCGGAAAGAATCTGGCGCAGATTCTGCGGACTTCTAGTCAGAGTCTATTGCGCCTTAGGCTGCTGTCAAAATAAACTTTACACCAGTTTTCTTTCACGCTGTTTTCGAGATAACGGTCATTTTCGGTTTTTGGACAAAAAAAAAAGATGGTTCCAATTTCGGTCAACGGCCACGCCTACCGCCTATACAAAAAATTTATTTAAAATACAACATTAAGAGTATTTTTCACGACAATGCAACCAAAATGCACATGAATACTACGAATTGTAAGGGCAAGCTTTGAGAAAAAACTGCGCGAATTCAGACCAGGGGGTGTGGCACCTCCCATATAAGCAAAAGCTTCGAACGCTATACTGAGTGCGTATTTTGAGATAATCGAAATGAATTTCACTCAGACACTAAAAACTATAAATGCAAGCTCTGATCAGAAACTGGATCAAATTAGACAAGAGGGTGTGGCACCTCCCATATAAGCAAAAGTTTCAAAATTTTATACTGAAAGGGTTTTTTGAGATAATCCAACTAAATTTCATTCACACACTAAGGTCTATAAGTGCACGCTCTGAGCTAAAACTAGAAGAACTCGGACAAGAAGTCATGGCACCTCTCATATAAGCAAAAGATTTAAAACGCTATACTGAAAACGTTTTTTGAGATAATCCAACAAAATTTCACTCAGGCACTAAGAACTATTAATGCAAGCTTTGAGCAAAAACTGGACTAACTCCGAAAAGAGTGCGTGGCACCTCTCATATAAGCAAAATTTTCCAAATACTGCAGTGTAGGGTATTTAATGTTTGGCCAGGTCAAAGGTTGCACCCTTACTAGTTTAAACTTATATTTAAATATTTTCTTTTGTCCATGCAACACCCTAAAAATGATGTTTGCTTCACTGTCCTCTTTTGCATCATTTTATCGGCCTTTTTTGTTAAAATTTTTTCCTCATCAATGTGTGTTGTTGCAAAAGCAGCACGATTTTTTTTTTTTTTCATGCAAAATTAACGCAGTGATATTTTAAGGATACATATTTATAAAGGATATACATGTGCGTACACTCGTGAATACCCAGCAGGCAATTGAGTGTAGTTATTTCCGGACAAAGGCTGCCAATAAAGCTGAGTGCAAAATCAGCATTTCATGCACATGTGTTTTGTTGTCTTAGCTATGATCCACGTAATGCAATTCAAAAATTTTGTATTCATTCAGATCTTTTTATAGTTCTTAACTGGTTAATGCTAATTTTTGCTTGTTGGTTGTTGATAGAAAGCCAACGATAACAAAAGAGAGAGAGACGTGATAAGGCAAATCATTGGGCAACTTCGGCATAGACGGAGGTTTTATATAACATGATCCATATATGACAACATGGGTAGAACTGCAGTTGCAAAAACTTGACGAAATCAACAGCGTGTTTAGTTTTGATGCGAGGAATGAAATTCCTTCGAATTATCCAGAGCAAGAAACATACTATCACCAAGAAAGTAAATACAGTGATTCCACTTCTCAGTGACTAACGCTCTCAAATTTCCGTTTGAGTGGTTTCTGTGGAAAAATAGTTGAAATGGATGTTGACGCGTACGGAGGACATTATTTTCTTCGCTCGACATCAATATGAGTAGGAATGTTGAGCATTTCTTTATACCAAAGAGGTCTGCGTAAAACAAAAGTGAGCCAATTTTGGCTCGCCTACAACAGACACAATACATCAATAATTTTCCAAATTTCTCGGAATTGCAACATCAGTGAAAAATTGTTTTTGTTGTTGTTTTTGGATCGTCTATAACAACCATAATATTTTGATGATTTCCGTGAAAAACTGTTTATTTTTTTCTACACAACCAACATAAAACAAAAACTAGTAAGGGTGTTACCTTTGGCCTGGCCAAACATTAAATACCCTACACAGCAGTATTTTGAAAATTTTGCTTATATGGGAAGGTACCACGCCCTCTTGTCCGAATTCACCCAGTTTTTTCTCAGAGTTTGAATTTATAGTTCTAAGCATTTGAGTGAAATTTGGTTGGATTATCTCAAAAAATGTTTTCAACATAGCGTTTTGAACCTTTTGCTTATATGGGAGATGCCACGCCCTCTTGTTCGATTTTATCCAGTTTTTGCTCAGAGCTTGCGCTTACAATTCGTAGTATTTACGGCTAGTTTTGGCAAGTCTCCCGGTAACGCTTCCTATTTCTGCTTCTTTGCCTATTGGGTATCCACTGACATCACATACAAACAATGCTGCATAATTGCGGTCATTACTTTGTGAATTCATAAATGCATACACAACATATTCACGAATACATGCATATTATATCCACATACATACGTACTTAATTGCCCACATATTTTTGGAATGTATTGGCATGCAGGGCAGCATTTGTTTATTTGTATTTGTGCTTTTGTGTCAATATGTGTATGATAATGGGTTCATATCTGTATTTGCTGTTAAGCCAACGTGCAATGAAAGTACAAATATATTAAGGAAATTTGACAAATAAATTGATTGAGCATGGAGCGTCTTTATTCTCGTATGGTTTTGTGGTAAAATATGTAATGTGTAAATATGTACGTTATTATTTGAACGTTTCCATTCGAAACTAGCATGAGTAATAACAAAATTGTATACTTTATTATTTTAGGATAATAGAAAATGGTAACATTATTTGAATATCAAATCTCCCGAAAGCATAAGTTCCTTTGCACTGTTGAAAATGGAATAAAAGATAGTACATGTCATTTTCAACTTGTAATTAGAGGTGTATTGGACTTCCTACTTGCAATTCTGTGCTTGGTTTTTTTCTATCACTTCAGGATTTTGAGCTATTCTTGTTTCAAATTGTGAAAAGCACTGTGTTCAACCGTATAGTGTACTTCCAGAATAATGTACATTTTATTTTAGCTAAATGCATTGGAACGCCTTGAACTTCCTCATTACATGCCACTACATAGGCGCCTTGCCTATGCGATTCACACATTTACGCTCGCTACGCGTTCTAACGTGTATTCTCAATATCTGCATAACTTATGATTAATTGTATTGAAACCGCAACGGTGAATTGCGAAAATTAAAAATTTTAAAAAAGTTTATGAAAAGTGTATTTCAGATAAATTTTGAATTATTTTTAGTCCTAACTCAAAAATTTCATTAATTTTCGTTTAATATTTACGGAAAAATCGCAATTTAAAATAAGACGTACATTAAAATTTACATGCTTAAAACTTTTAAAAAAATTAAATTTTTTGGAAAAAATATATAACGCAATAATCCTTGCCAAGAACTATTCAAAGAAGCAAAAAAAAAAAAGAAAAATAAATTGAGCAAGTTAGTTTTTACTGTGTCCTTTTCAAAAAATTTAACTCTAATAAAATTTCAACTCTATCTTAGTTATAAAAATACTTTTATTTTGATTCAAAACAAGTTCTTTAAAACCATACTGAGAGAAATTTCATCAGCTTTGGAGGATTCTCCGAATAGAAACATGACTCAGGGATGGGTCGGGACTTACAATTAATGATGCGCAAAATCACTCATAGTAATTTTTGGATACCAAGAACTATACGCTGATATAATTTTATGACCAAGACAAAGACTTAGAGTCCAAGACTGCAAGGGGCCGTATAAGAGGCGATGGTGGCAAAATAAATATTTAAATTTTAGCTTTAAATAAACATATCGTGCTTAGACAAGTGAAAGGTGCTAAGTAATTTTTCCCGAGTTTTTAGTACTTTGGTACTTCTGGTATAAAAAACTATAGACTTTAGTTTTATATGACCCATTTAGCCATATTTCTGTTAGAAACTGGTTATTTTCATCATAAAAGTAAAAGCAAAACACCGATTTCCATACAAAAAAACAAAATCTAATTCTTTGAGCACCAAATAAAGGGTGTTTTTTTTAGAGGTATAGAACTTCAAATTGAAATAAAACACAAGAAAATCGTTTTAATGTCCATCAATTTGAGTTTATTGAAAGGATAATTTTATGCCATTAATGCTTAAATATAATTTTGGGCATGTGGCCGCCGCGGCTGGCTCGAATAAAGCCAATTCTACAGGTCCAATTTTCAACCACTTTTTCGAGCATATGGGGCCGTATGTCGGCAATAACGCCACGAATGTTGGCTTCCAAGTCCCCTAACGTTTCTGGTTTGTTGGCGTAGACGAGCAACTTCACATATCCCCAAAGAAAATAATCCAATGGTGTCAAATCACACGATCTTGGTGGCCAATTGACAGGTCCATTCCGCGAAATTATGCGCTCATCGAATGTTTCCTTCAATAAATCGATTGTGACGTGCGCTGTGTGGCATGTAGCGCCGTCTTGTTGGAACCACAGCTCATCCACATTCATGCCATCCAATTCGGGAACAAAATAGTCGGTTATCATGGCTCTATACCGGTCTTCATTAACGGTAACTGACTCTCCAGCATTATTTCGGAAGAAGTATGGCCCAATGACTCCACCAGCCCATAGAGCACACCAAACAGTCAGTTTTTGTGGATGTAATGGCGTCTCAAGGGTCTCATGTGGATTCTCTTCACTCCAAATGCGGCAATTTTGCTTATTGACGTAGCCATTCAACCAAAAATGAGCCTCATCACTGAACAAAATTTTGCGATGAAAATCAGCATCGAGATCAATCTCATTTTCGGCCCATACACCAAAATCACGACGCATTGCATGGTCTCGCGGCTTTAATTCTTGCACAAGCTGGATCTTGTAAGGTCGCAAGCCAAGATCTTTGCGCAAAATCTTCCATAAAGTTGATGGACAAAGCTCCAATTGCTGTGCACGGTGGCGAATCGATTCATTCGGGTCCTCTTCAACATTTTGCTCTACAGCGGCAATTGTTTCTTCGGTGCGCACTGTTCGACGTCTCTGCGGATGCGTATTATCACATAGAGTAAACGTAGTGCGAAAACGATCCATGGTTAACCGAAGTAATTGCTCTGATGGACGATTATGTCGACCATAAAATGGACGGATCTTGCGGTAAACTTCGCGAACTGAACCATTATTTTCGAAATAAATTTGCACGATTTGCAAGCGTTGTTCTTTTGTCAACCTGTTCATGATGAAATGGCAAACCAAACTGAACATAAATGACATTAGAGTTGCCAGATTTGACCACAAAATGCCAGTTTTATCTCTATTCGAAAAACAAACCTCTAAAAAAAACCACCCTTTATCTCAAAACTCGAAAAACTGACTTAGTACTTTTCACTTTTATGGCGACGATATGTATATTAGGATTTCTTGTAAAACCAACTGAATAATATATATTTACATATCTATTTATACCTACATATGATTGGACGACGGTATATATCAGCCTTCTTTTAGTTTAAGAATTTAATATAAAAACATTTGTAATGGGTAGACTGCTTAGAATTTCGCTCCTAAAACAGCAAAAGTTTTCTTTTGATGTAATAAGCACCATGTAAAATTTGATCCATTTCAGAGAACATTTGATGGATTCTGAACCATTTTGAAAACTGCAACAAAACAAGTTTGTAATTCTGAAACAAAAAAAAAAAAATTATTATGAAACCTAAACTGTTTAGCTTTTTGTAGAGATTTTTATCGATTAAATTCGAGTCTCCAATTTATATTTCCGTAAATTCTGATTTTGGCCATTCCATTTCGTATCTTAAATTCCCATCTTAAACGGACAATATGTTCAAAACTACAGAATTTACGGAGACATAAATTGCGGATTTGGATATTGCGGCTCAAAATCCATTTAAAAAGTTGCACAGTTCAAGTCAGTCTGCTTCAATCAGTGGTCCGCAATTTTTTGCCGCTTTGCGAAAGATGCAAAAATGTATGACGCCTTGGCGCGCCGGTACGCAATATTATATCGCCGATCGGCAGCTTTAAAAAGGTCGAAAAAGACTGATTAAATTTTAAAAGAAAATATTTTTTCGTATTTAGCAACACTTTTCGGTTTTTAAATTGATTTAGGATCCACCAAATCTTCTATGAAATAGACCAAAATTTACATGGTGCTTATTAACATCAAAAGGAAGTTTTTAGTGATTTGGGAACAAGATTTCAAGCAACTGTAATTTCTAAGCTACCTTAGAATAGTGCTTATTCGCGATTCTAAGATTTGAAAAAAATAAAGTTTTTTCTTCTTTTTTTTTGTAAATTTTACCATAAAATGATAGATATTCGTGAAAGCTTGATTAATTTTAGAACGCAAGCAATTTTGGCACTCAGAAGTGAATAATGTTTGCAAATATTTTCATTCAGTAAAATTTTATAGACGAAAATATGCTTTTGAATATGTATTTTATTTAATATTTAATTATTTAATTACCCATTCACTTAAGCAGGCTCTTTAAAAGTCAATTGCAAAGTAAAAACTGAATAAATTGCATTTCTGAATAAACTACATTTCAACAAAAATCCTTATTAAGAACGAAGGACAATATTTGCATTCATTATTAATAAATCCAATGAACATTCTTGAAGGAAATTGAAAGGATTTCAAGAGAGAACGAAATCAGAAGAAATAAAAACTTGAATAAATCAGTGAGTGGTAGATAAAAAATTAATGCTGTTGAGAAGCACAAGATGATGAGCAGGACATTATTAAATGAGAAGATAATCAAAGGACATCATATTTATTACTTAAAGGACAGATTGTTGCAGAATAAGCATACAACAAAAAAAAAAAAAAAAAGAAAGAAACAACAAAAATGAAATAAAAAACCATTGTTGCAATGAATCTCACTTCACAAGGACAACAACAACAACAACAACTGGAAAAAATTTATGTGTAAGTTGAAAAGCGAATTGAGCGAAATATTGCAACAGATTGAAAGCAAACGAAATGGACTCAATTTACAACAGTAAGAACCGTTACGTACGTGCAACAGCGAGCGGCTGCCGCAACGGCGACTAACAATGCAACCGACCAACAAAAACAACAACAAAACCTGATGCAATAACAATAAAAGCATCACCATGACAAAGTGAATTTAAAAAGCAACTCGATTGCATTAAAAGGTAAAGGAGAAATGAAATACAATAAAATCAGAAGAAGGAGAAGAAAAAAAAAGAAACGCCAACAAGGAATAATATAAAGAAACAAACGAACGAATTGAATTCAATGCGGCAGCAGGACACTGAATGCTATTGCATTTGGAATGCATGCAGGTTACACAGGATACAGGACATTTGTTTAAGAAACAAGAGCAGTTCCCAACAGGAGCGCGCGCCTTCGCTGGTTTGTTGGCAACGCACAATTTACGAACGTAATAAAAAGCGCTGTGGGAAAAACAAGTATTAAAAACTTTAAGGAACGGCATATAGGGTAAATTGTCATATATTGTTGAATCTTTAAGTAGGCACTTTCTTATATTGTAATTTTTTTTTTTTTTCTGGTAATCACTTAAGTCATTTTTTGAGAACATTTGATGTGTTCTGTGAATAAATTTTATAAAATCGCGACTTACTCTGTGGTCGATGAAAGACTTCCGAAAAGTTCAGGAAATCCAGATCTTCATCTTGTCCTATTACCATATCCTTCTCGAAAGGACGCTTTATCAAGGAATATAATATGACCCCTTTTTTTGCTTAATTTAAGTAAAATAACGACATTCAAAAGGGCTTAAGTACCCCGCTTTCCGCTTTTGTCCGATTTTATGTCCAAAAGTTGTGGAGGTGTTTACTGAACGGACACTTGGGTATAGTATAAGCAAAACTAGTAAGCGTGTTACCTTTGGCCTGGTCAAAAATTAAAAATATCATACAATGTCCATGGATTATTTGGGAGATGTCACGATAAATGGCACTTTATATGTTTTTTTGTATGGTATGGTAATCGTGTTTGCTGACTGATTTCGGGCCTTCTCATCATTACAATCAATCCAGTATGATCGATCTCATTGCTTACAGATCAGAAAAGTGTCGATCTTAAAGGATGAGATCTGATCAAAGTTTTATGGCAAGGACGACAAAGTACAAGGAATATGGGTGAAGAATGCATAGAACTCTGAGGAACAACAGTATTTATGTAGTGTAGTGGGAAACCAATTTCCACAAAATGGTGAGAATAGTTTCTGTGGAAAATTTTTCTCCAGCAAACGAAGAAATAACCAATGCCATATAAATCCCACAAGTTAATTTGTAAGACGAAGGGACATGTAAGCGGTTTCAAAAACAGGCAGCCAGACGAAAATGGCTATAGTGACTCAGGAGGTAGCGCTGATCAAGAATATATATACTTTTCCATACCTGCAACGTCTTCTTGTCTGCGATACAAACGGAAAGACAAAATGAATATACCCTGGGCGTAGGGTATATAAACGGTCGAAACGTAAACAAAAGTGAAGTGTTAAAATACCGGTCTTGATCAATCTAAGTTATTTTTTAAGAGACAACACATAACTACGGGCCTTCTCATCATTACAATCAATCCAGTATGATCAATCTCATTGCTTACAGATCAGTAGAGTGTCGATCTTAAAGGATGAAATCTGATCAAAGTTTTATGGCAAGGACGACAAAGTACAAGGAATATGGGTGAAGAATGCATAGAACTCTGAAGGACAACAGTATTGATGTAGCGTAGTGGGAAACCAATTTCCACAAAATGGTGAGAATAGTTACTGCAGCAAATTTTTCTCCAGCAAACGAAGAAATAGCCAATGCCATATAAATATTATTTTGATACAAAAACACGATGGCACTACTTCTTGGTGAAAAATGGCATCTGATCTCTTTTAAGATTACTACATTCTCCACAATTTTGAAGAGCATAAGGTGTGTTAGTGGTTAAGATTAAAATTAAGAAAGATTCTTTGCTTATACTGAGGATTGCGGCGGCTGCCTTTGGTTAACAATTTATGAACAATATGGTCCCAACGTGGTGCAACATCTGACTTGTTTTTCTAAGAATGGCGAAAGTTTTTGCTGCATTTCGGTTAGAGAAAGTATACTTTCTAGCCTCTTTCTAAAACCATGAGCATAAGAATTTATGTTGAAGACACAATTCCTAAGAGTCCCCGACTTGGATATGAATGTAACTTTGCAAGATTGATTTAATCATAACTTTTCAGATGTCATCATGTTCCTAACTCCGCACAAGTCAGATGACGAAAATGGAAATAGGTCGGTCAAACACTGCATAAAACACCGAAGTTAATCTGCTTTAAGGTATTGGCATGGGACTCTTACAAGTAAACGGAAAGGCTGCCACATGGAAGCATCTTACAAACGGTCCAGGAATAAATGGGAAATATTTGATCTAGAGAAAAGTTAGAGCGAGTTGAAGGCACATGTATGGCAACGTGCATATGTGACGGAAGAGTTATATTAACGCCACGTGTTCCAAGTAGATACATATGAAAAGGATGAATACTTAAGAAGGACGATGAACATACTCCATTCTCAATCATGGCAACAATTGGACATTTTACACTAAGCGGAAAGCAGCCACAATTGTTGAAAACAAAAAATAGAAATCGTAGAATGAAAAAAGGAACGTAATAAGGAAACTGTACTGCAGCAAGAAAAGGACTCTTTCCTATTTCTTTCCTGCACAGTAGCGCAACGAAGTGAATTCAATGAGAAATATAAAGAAGAAGAAAAACAAAAATGCTGCAAAATGTCTGTTGTTGCAGTTTCACATATTTGTTGTTGCTGTTTGTTGTAAATATCGCCATTGGTGTCGTCATTGTTGTTTGTTGCCTGCCTGCGTGCGTTCGCTTTCATGTATGCGTTTGTGTGTATGTGCTTTGTTAAAGTGTTAGTCAAAGTTAGTAGTTACCCTGTAGGGAAAACACAACTAAGAAATCCTATTGAAAGGAGTCCACCAAAGCAGTTTAAATCAGATATAAAGGCATTCCGTTGCACCGAGAAAATAAGCCTGCCATGGTTCACTGTAATTTGGAATAGATAAAAATCAAACGCTCATAGAGAAGAAAACGATATAGAAATAAAAAACAGATTAAAAATACAATGGATTATTAGAACCAATGTGGAATGGAATAAAGTAGGTTTTTCATAGAAAAAAAATGAGTTATATTCACTTGCTTCAAAGTAGAATGAAGAAAACGTTGATTCATCCAAGAAACGATAAAATTAGGCTTGCTTTCTATCGGAAATATAAAATAAGTGATTTTTTAGTAAAAATTAAACTGGGAATTTCATGGAATGAAGAAAATTGGATAGATCTTTTATGAAAAGAGGAAAAAAAAGAATTTTGGTGAAGTGATAAAAATTAAAATTTAGTCATTACTCTTACTTCCAAGCAGAGGGATTGTGATTTTCCTAAAAAAAATAGAATAAATTTTTAATATTAGAAATTTTAATACAAAATCGATCAGTAGCACTATTGACAAATATAAATTCCAATTCTTATGACCTTATGACCTTTTGGATATTATTTTCAAAAAGTAAATTAGCTTTAAGCTTTGAATTCCTCTCAATGAAAATTTTTAGAAATTAAAAAACTAAAGCAGAAAACTTCGACATATACGTAAAAGACTGCAACTAACGAAAACACTAGAAAACATTGAACACCAAAAAACTAGAAAAATATTGCACTTCAAAAACTTGCACTGTTTTGTTAGCCGTCCAGTTGTCCGGAGTTGTCTGGGTTTTCAAGAGCGATAGTAGCCACATGACCGGTTTTCGTGAAAAATCAAGCCACTATTTTCTTCGCAACGCTCCAACGACGTTTAAATTTTGTTTGATTATCTTCGAATGAAAAGACCCAAACAGTCGATTGGTTTTTTGTTTCGGGTTCAGACACATATAACAATGGTGCAGATATTTTTGGAAGCACCCCCTACGAATTTTATAATTTTTTGACTGCACCATTCGACACGACTTTTTTTTGAGCATCTGATAATTTATGTGGAGTCCAACGAGCTTTTGCAGCACAAAACGTTCATGCAGGATTGTTTTTTTGCTGGTCATTCTAATGCTTAAACATTCTTCGTTTTCTCGACAGTTCACATAACGATCTTCTTCAATTAGTTTTTGCACATCAACGACGTTTTCTGGCACAACAGCTGTTTTTGGGCAACCTTTGAAAGGGTTAACTTTAAGTGAAGTCCACTCACACACTCTGGTCTTGGATGGTTCTTCGTCGCCAGAACCGTTTATCAGTAGATCGATACACAATTATTGAGGTAAACCTACCCGAAAATCACAGCATGCAAGTTTTCACGAGCTAATTTCCTTTTTCTATGAATTGATTTTTTCAAGTGAATAAAACACAAAGTTCCGTTGCTAACTAAAAGATGAGATCTGAAGAAACTTGTCCAAAATAGTGTCAAATTTTTCAACTGTCATAAAAATTTGCATCGAAAAACACTAGGGGTACTACATTCTAAAATCTTATGGAGCAACCTATGTATTAATTCCTCAGCAATATTTTCATAGTCACTCCTCTGCTTGCAATATAGCGAACTTGAGACAGTTTGGTTTGATAAAAAATTTAAAAAAAAAAAAAAAATGGAAGACAAGGACTAACTTTTTGGAAAATTTTCCTTTCTAATTTCACATCCAGCTTATTTTTTAATAAATTCAACATTTTTTTGCTCAAAAATCTTATCGTCATATTTGTTAATTTTAGGGTGAATGCTTTCTTGATCCGTTCATTTGAAGAAGCAGATGTTACCAACAACACTTTAGATACTGATCTTAGTTGGCTATACATCCAATATTTTGGTTGCTATAAATTTCCGCCTCCAAAATGGATCAAGCTTCTCATAGTGCGTTGGAAGTCACTTTTGTATCTGTTCTTGTGAAGGCCTTTAGCAAGCACTAACAAATGCCGCAGCCTTTGCACAGATGAGGCCTTGGTCAATTGCCTACCGGGTATGCATGTGCGTACATACGTGTGAATGTAAGTATGTATGCTTGCATTGTATTTTATTTGTTGTATTGTTAAACCGGAAGTGTTTCTTTATTACATACGTGCTGCAATTTTTCTCAAGTTTTTTTTTTTTTTTTTTGTTGTTCTCTCTTCATTCTATTTCGTATTCTTTGCCTTGTTGGTATTTTTGATATCGTTCTTATGTTGCTTTTTTTGCTTTTGTTTCTGTTGTAAAGTTGAATTTCTTTTCCCAATAAAAAATTCAGAACATATTTGTAGTTGAAGTGGAACTTTTGTCTTGACATGTACTCAATGCATTTATAACAAATACAGATGAATGCTTGTGACCTAAAGTGAATAAATGAGATTTTGTTTTTGTATTGTTTTTCCTGGTTACGTATTTCTGTCACGAAGTCAGGCAGGCAGAAGGAAAATGTTTTTTTTTTTTTGTATTTTTCTAATTTGTCCATATTGGATAAAGAGTTATTGTGGATTGTAGGAAATTTCAATTTCATAGAGATCAATATGAAATCTTAATTATCTGTAGTGATTTATGTTCGATTACTTATGCATGATTGTATGGGAAGATTACACAGGAAATACCATATTGATTGCTGGGGGGCTGCACGCAAAAGAAAAACTATAGATAACAATAATGATTTTTACGATTAGATCAATCAGTTTTGCTTTTAGTCAATGGGCTTCTTGCAATTACTTTTTGTTGCTGAATCTGACTGTGAGTTCAGAATTGCTCATATGCGTGCAGAATTTCGAGATATCTCTGCTTGAAGTTACAGAAAGCACTGATTTTAGACACATTGCTCAGTTTTAATAATAGATATAACACAATTTTTAAATTGTATCATATAGTCATTATTTTCTTTATTAAACTATAAATTCAAACTTTTCCAATTGGGCCCTACTGTCAGAGTTATTATCATTTGAAGAAACGGCATCTCAACTCATATTTGAGAACCTAGTACCCCTAGTATTTTTCAATTCAAATCTGTATAACAGTTGAAAGTTTGAAATTATTTAAGGGAAAGTTTCTCGAGACTTTACCTTTTAGTTTGCATTGTATTTTTTTCACCTAAAAAATTTATTTTGAACAAGTATTTTTTGACTGTTCATGTGAATCATTAATCACATTGTTTTCGCACCACTAAACGATAAGTTAAGAAAATAAAAAATTATTTAAATAAAAATTTAACCCTTTCGACCCGGAAAAAAACTGGCTGGTGCACAGTATTTGTGATAGGTTAACCTTAGAAACTAAGTTTAAGTAAAATGTTTGACCGTTTCTAAATTGAAATTTTCAACGCCAGAGGCGCTTCCGGTCTATACTCCCAACAGATGTTTTTGATTTGAATTTTCGGTATACAATGTCCTTGGAGTGGTTATAAGAAAAAACAGTGGTTACTTAAAATTGCATTAATTTTATTAATTCATTCAATTTAAGTGACATTAATAACCAAGTTATATTATTCAAAAGTATTTATTAAAAAATTTTTGGGATATATTGTCCCAGCCGGTTCGAAAGGGTTAAGAAATTCAAATATACTCACAGTAAAAAAAAAAATTAAAATATTAAAATATTTAAATATAAAGAAAAAAAAAATATTGGGTGTACAACTTAAAAACCGGAATTTGACGGTGGATGTCCGTACTAACAAATATATATATATATGTCATTTTGAAGGTACATTTGACAGCTGTCAAAATCAGTTAACAAAACAATTTTATCTTGTGTGCATCATTATTATTTTTCACGATGAATAACTTCGAAAATTGGAGAAAAAGACAGCATTTGCGGGAGGTTCTATTGGGTCATTTTTTTGCAAAGAAAACTGCTGCGGAAAGTCATAGTTTGCTTGTAGAAGTTTATGAAAACTATGCTCCAGCTGAATCAAGCTGTCGTGAGTGGTTTCAACGGTTTAAAAGTGGTGATTTTGATGTCGAAGACAAAGAACGTCCTAGTCAGGACCAGCTAGGTGTGATCCATTATGAGCTGTTGCCAGGTGGCCAAACCATTAATGCTCAACTCTATCGTCAACAATTGATCCGATTGAAGCAGAAAATCCAGGCAGAGCGGCCAACGTATGCGGCCAGACACGAGTCAATCATTTTCCACCACGATAACGCTCGGCCACATATTGCTGCCCCAGTCAAAAATTACCTGGAAAACAACGGATGGGAAATCTATACAAATTTTGCCTCAACCGCCTTATAGCCCAGACCTTGCACCATCAGACTACCATTTGTTCCGATCAATGCAGAATGCCCTATCAGGAATACGGTTCACTTAAGTTCAAGATATCGAAAATTGGCTCGATTCATTTTTGGCCGCCAAGCTGGCGCAATTTTTTTGGGATGGAATTCATAAATTGCCTGAAAGACGGGGAAATGTTTTAGCTTCCAATGGACAATACTTTGAATAAAATGTATTGTAACATTTTTCCACAATAAGGCGTCAAATTTCGCTACAAAATTCCGGTTTTTAAGTTGTACACCCAACAGGAAATTCAAAAATTCAAAAAACCAAAATATTTAAAAAAAAATTCTAATTTAAAAAAACAAAAATGCGCAAACACATGCGCACACTATAAATTAACGAAATTCAAAAATTACGAAATACAAAAATTAAAAGATTCAAAACTATGCGAATCCTTTAAAAATGCAAAAATTTTAAAAATTGAAATATTAAAAACATTAATAAAGTAAAATATTTAAAAATCGTTCAAGCAAATGCGCAAACACCTGTGCAAACATATACACAAACAAATGTGCACATTAAACATAAAAGAAATGCGTGTCCTTCAGAAATCAAATAAATCATTAGTTAGATTCATTGAGCTAGAGTGGAAATATTTAATTTAGAAACTCAGTATACGTTAGAGCTAGGCACTGGCCTCAAAAATTAGGCCCGGCCCGGCACGAACACCTAAAAAGCACTTGAAAAAAGCCCGGGCCTGGCCCGAATCAACCATATTATTACACATTCGAACTTTTAAAAAATTTTAACTTATTGATGAAGCTAAATCAAAGAATTTCATATGAGGAAAAAACAAACGTTCTAATCTAATAAGATGATTTGTTTGATTTGACTTACTCCATTGTCATTCTCAGCTTCCCATGATTTACGGGTCTCTTATTTTCGGACTTTTGGGGTTAGGCCTGGGCCCTCACGAAGCCCGCACATAACTTGATTTCAAGGCCCGGGCCTGTAACTGACGAGTAAAGGCTCGCGGGCCAGCTCTAGTACACGTCCAAGAAGTAAAACTTATTTTTGAAAAGCAGGCGTGGCATTCATTTCAGCACGCCCGCTTTTCAACCAGTGTATATTCATGTTCGGCAACTACCAACGAAATTTCATTAGCATAGCTTTTATGGAATGGCAGATATAAAGAGATGACACGAAAAGTGTGCAAAACGTGCCGAAAAGAAGTGTCAAAATATGTAACGCAGCCAACATTTAACCTCTAGCGCATCCAAAGATGTTTCTTATCAAATGTAATTTAAAGCGATGTGCATCGCTTGATTGCAAGGCCAATCATCCTCAGCGCGTGATCAATTTCGCCGAAATCCCGCTTTTTACTATCGAATTGTTGAATCAAATTTCATGTGCCTAAACAAATTTCTCTTGTTAATGAGAAATAAATGTGAGTGTTGGCTGCTCATCTACAAGCTGCACAATACAAAAACAATTTGTGTGCTGTTTAAGATCAAACGAGCACATTTTTTAATAAATTCGCATCATATTGCATTTCAATTTAATACATTTGATGCATACTAATATCCTTGTGGTGCTATATGTTGTTACAATTTGCACGTTATCCTGTATACGAATGCGACACAACCTGTACACTCGCCCCGTACATCGATGTTGGACGTGAAACTGCTGCCAGTAGCCTCCATAATGCTAACATCATTAGTGCGGTTTCTCTTGGTGTTGGCATAGATCTTTAAGCGTTTTTGTGGTTACAAGGACACCGCAGACATTGCTATGTTGTCAACGCCGCCGCCGCATTGCATACATATGAAGTGACACACGTTTCACGTTTGACAAATGGGAAAAATTATAAAATCCATTCATTCAACTGTCTTCTGGCACCTTTGTATGTACATTAGGGCTGTTCAAAAAAAAAAAATTTTTCGAATTTCCAAGATATACTTTGGCATCACGATCTACATCATGATAGAATATTCCAAAAAATTTTTCAGATTTTTAAATTCATATTTAAAGGTGGCTCAAAGCAGAAATATATTTTTATTATTTTTTTTTTAGCATTAATTACAAAATGTTGTCAAACAATTTGAAAAATTTGTTTTAGAGTAGCTTAAAAACATTCATTTTGTTTGCTTTTAATGAACTTTAAAACCTACGTTGTAATTTTGTCAAAAAAAAATTTACACTTCTTAAAAAACGAAAAACTGCCCTAAGAAGGCGAAATTTTACGGTTTTTCAAAGAAAAAAGTCATCGTGCTTTAAACGAAATGAACATTTTTTAATTTACAAAATCTTATTCAAAAGAGCTCTTAGAAACCTTCAAGACAAGACATGTTAAGACTTTTTTGGGCCAGCAGGCTCGATGACATAACGTTTGAAACATAGTAATGCAGCCCTGTGAAAGGCAAAACGCTTTTTACTCAAGGGGGAGGCATCTTACAAAAAAGAGCCCATAGCATAAAATGCTTAAAATCATCCAAGGAACAAGTGTAAATTGTTTTTTTTTTTTTTTACTTAATTTTAGAAAAAAATTTTTTTTAACGTCATTTTTAATAAACTTTCCAAAAAAAAAAAAAAACAATTCACACTTGTTCCTTGGATGATTCTAAGCATTTTATGCCATGGGCACTTTTTTGTAAGATGCCTCCCTCTTGAGTAAAAAAGCGTTTTGCCTTTCACGAGGCTGCATTACCATGTTTCAAACGTTATATCATCGAGCCTGCTGGCCCAAAAAAATCTTAACATGTCTTGTCTTGAAGGTTTTTAAGAGCTCTTTTGAATAAGATCTTGTAAATTAAAAAATGTTCATTTCGTTTAAAGCACGATGACTTTTTTCTTTGAAAAACCGTAAAATTTCGCCTTCTTAGGGCAGTTTTTCGTTTTTTAAGAAGTGTAAATTTTTTTTTGACAAAATTACAACGTAGGTTTTAAAGTTCATTAAAAGCAAACAAAATGAATGTTTTTAAGCTACTCTAAAACAAATTTTTCAAATTGTTTGACAACATTTTGTAATTAATGCTAAAAAAAAAATAATAAAAATATATTTCTGCTTTGAGCCACCTTAAAATATGAATTTAAAAATCTAAAAAATTTTTTGGGATATTCTGTCATGATGTAGATCGTGATGCCGAAGTATATCTTGGAAATTCGAAAAATTTTTTTTTTTTGAACAGCCCTAATGTACATATTGTGCTGTTTTGCCAGTCTTGTCAGTCTCTAGCCAAACATATGGCTTGTCCAAAGTAGCAGACACAATATTGTTGAGCAATCTAATTGCAAATGATTATTTTGCCGCCAATATGTAATAGAATTTGAATTGAAATGAAGCAAATTTATGTTGGTTGCAATGTCACGTCAGCAGGAGGAAAAATCTCTACAGTTTGAGAAGAACTCTCAACAAAGGCGCTTGTAATTGGACAAGATTTTTGGGTGAACTTTAACTATTGTGAATAAGAAAAATTTCCTACATTTAAACAAAATTTTCTTCTTAAATCTCGTTAAGAGAAATAAGTAATTTTTTATTTCAAGCACAAGAAAAAAAAGTTTTGAATTCCCAATTAGTACAGTGGGGAAAAATAAAACCCAAATTTAATTACATGAAATTTAACACCACAAACCCAAAAGCGAAAAGATGAAGTTTGAAAAATTATTTATAAAGTCAAAAAGTCATACAAATATACGAGTAGCTGCCGTCTTTTTTGTCTTTCAGTATGCGCGGTCTTTTATCAGCTGCCGCATGCGTTGCTGCGCCACCACTCAGTGATGCCAGCATCATTCATCAACAGGACACAGCAGTGGTCAACGCTGCGCGCTGATTTGCTGCCTTTCTTTTACTTCTTCTTCTTCTTCTGCTTCATGGTCATGTGAGCGCTCGCTCAACAATTAGCGCTAAAAAATTGTAAAACAAGAAATCCCAGCACCATTAGAGAGTGAGAAAAGATGAAAAAAAAAAAAAATTAAAGAGAAAACGAAAAAAAATGAAAATGCCCTTGGTACAAATTTTTTACCGCAATCAACTTTACACATACAAGCAAGCTGACATACACATAGACATTTATGAAACTGCTAGACATCCTTTTTTGTGTGATGCTTCGGCAACTCTTTAGTTTAGCAGCAGCTTTTCTTTTTTTCCACCATCCAACAGCCAGCTTCTGCAGCGTAGCTCCAAAACGATGCTGGTGATGACCAACGCGCGTAACGTTGCGAGTACAAAAGGAATTTCGAAACAATTTCTCGTTAAGATTTTTCCCGCATATCCTATTTAATGGAAATTAATGGTTTGCCCAGTTTCCGTCAATGCTTTTTTTGTCATATTTATTTCTCTCTTTCTCTATTTCTCACGCTATATTGCACTCTTTCACTTAACGCCTTTACATTTATGTAGCTGTATAGAAAAGAAACGCATGAAAAAACGGAAGCTTTAGATTGAGCGCCGGATGTAAGCGACGGGTTTTCATAAATTTTATTGCAATTCGGCTGTAAGGAAATCATTAGGAAATTTAGAAATCGCAATTGTTTTTTTTTTTTTTTGTATTTTTTCTTTTAATTTCTTAAAAGATCCAAAAGAAAAATGTTAAATTATTAAATGATTTGCTGGAAAAGTGAATGTCAATGGAAAATGGAATTTTTGAGTGAGGGGAACTACCGGTATTGTGATACATATTGTCGCTTAATGTGGTATACCTCCGATTTGGATAAGAATTTTCGAACGAAATGTAAAAATGAGTGAAGAAAAAGAATTACGTCTTAAAATTATTAAAAATTTTCAAAAAAATCCAAATTGGTCTTACAAAAAATTCCCCAAAGAATTGCAGGTCTGCCGTCAAACTGTTTCCAATGTTATTAAGCAGTTTCAAAAGAATTTGACCATTGATAGGAAATCTGGTTCGGGAAGAAAACAAGGACCACATGATATTGGGAAAGCCAAGAAAATTGAAAACATATTGAAAAGATCTCCAAGCACATCTGCTAGAAAAGCTGCCCGGTCAGCCCAGTGCTCTGACTGTTTGGTGAGAAAAGTTAAAGCCAATGCAGGTTTGAAAACATACAAAAGTAGGGCTTGGAAATTAAAATCGAATTTCATACGTATGTATGTACGTTTGTTTGTATGTACGTTTCGTCGTCCATTACACATTATTCGATTTTAATTTCCGAGCCCAGATTTTACGCAGCTTCCGGATCAAATTTTTTATGTTGCTGTTGCTCGAAGAAATGTCAAAGAACATTTAAGAATCCAAAAGCAGACAAAATTTCCTGAAAAATTCCTTGTATTGCAAGATATATGCAGTTGCGGAAAAAGAACCAAGTCATTTGTTACAGTGGGCTCTATAAATACCGAAATATACATCGGAAAATGTTTGAAAAAAATACTTCTTCCTTTTATAAGAGAGCACAATGTGTTCACATATTTTTGGTCCAATTTGGCATCATGTCACTACGGCAAGAAAGCTCTGGAGCTCTGGTACCAAAGTAATAACATTGTTTTTGTACCAAGTGAGGCCAATCCTCCAAATTATCCGGAGCTAAGACCAGTGGAGAGATATTGGGCTCTATTGAAAAGAAAATTAAAGAGCTCAAAAAAGGTGTCCAAAAAAATCGAAGATTTTAAAAGGAGATTGGCAAACAGTTCCAAAAAGGTGTCTGAAACAACTTTCAAATCTCTAATGGAAGGCTTACCGAAAAAGGTCCACGAGTTCAAAAATAGTGGTTAAAACTATAAAAGTTATATTTTTCTGTAATTTCTAAAATACTATCAATTAAATAAAATATAAAAACAAAACTCTAAGATCAACCGTTTGAAAATTATTGAATTTTATATAAGTTAAGATTTTTTCGATCTCACTTATAAGCACTTTAAAAAAAATTTAAAGCGCAAAATATTTTTTTCGAAGAATATGTGATTTCTAATACATTTAGTTTAAGTTTTTCATATATTTTCATTCGAAAGGTCATAACTTTTGAACCAGATGACGTTTTTCAAAAAATTTACCATAAATTGATAAAACGCAACAACACCTTTCAACATTGTACTACAACAAATTGTTCGGAAGATCTAAATTTTCAAAGACAATCTCGTAATAGAAAAAAAAAACACTCAAAACTTCAAGCGATTTGAAGGCGCACAGTGCGTTGAGCCCATACAAGCAATGGTCAAAAATAGAAGGAGTGGTTGGATATCGATGAAATTTGGTACTATAAGTAATTTGGGGTCGCTGAGCTCAAAAATGATCCCAGATTTGCTGTAAACTTTATAGTTTTGCTAAAAACCAGGTATTTAGGACGATTTTCTTAAGGTCCATATATAACGATGATGAAAAAGTAATGTTTAATGTTAACAAATGAAATGTACGTAGTAGAAATAATGTTTTTTGTACTTGTGAGACCATTTATGTTCATAAAAGGTACAAACCATGTGTAAACGATCAAGAAATTTGTTCATGGCATCCGATTTGGCTATAAATTGGCATAAGCATTAGCTGCATAGTGGAAAAAATTACTACGAAATATTTTTTCAAAATTTAAAAAAATGGCGGAGATATGGGACTTTGAAATTTTTAGGTTAGTTTTTTTTCAGAAGCTATAACTTCGGTTGCATTTATCCAATTTTCAATTTTATGGTGTTAAATGATTTTTCTTAAAACAGACTTTAAAATAAAAACTAGCAAACATTTTTTTTTTCTTTTTATATATAGTTTACACTGAAAAAAAAAATTTAAATTGAGTTTCCCAAAATACGTCCTTTTTAATATTTTTTATTTTTCTTGTAAAAAAAGCTACAAGTGTAACTTACCAGTCCTCCAAAAATTGGAGTGGGCCTGCCAGTGGTTCTCCAGAAAAACAATAAAATGTAGCATCTTCCCCAATTTTTCAGTACATTTTTTTAATTTAAAATTTTTATTAAAAAAAATTTTCAAATGCTGAAAATACTTTATTGACTGTTTTTTTGCTTGTATAGTACTAATATAAGTACCAACGCACTTTTTTCAAATTCAAATTAACGTTTAATTAAAAATTTCAAATTCAAAAAAATTGTACTGAAAAATTGCGGCAAAAGCTACATTTTATTGTTTTTCTGGAGAACCACTGGGAGGCCCACTCCAATTTTTGGAGGACTGGTAAGTTACACTTGTAGCTTTTTTTACAAGAAAAATAAAAAATATTAAAAAGGACGTATTTTGGGAAACTCAATTTAAATTTTTTTTTTCAGTGTAAACTATATATAAAAAGAAAAAAAAAAATGTTTGCTAGTTTTTATTTTAAAGTCTGTTTTAAGACAAATCATTTAACACCATAAAATTGAAAATTGGGTAAATGCAACCGAAGTTATAGCTTCTCAAAAAAAACTAACCTAAAAATTTCAAAGTCCCATATCTCCGCCATTTTTTTAAATTTTGAAAAAATATTTCGTAGTAATTTTTTCCACTATGCAGCTAATGCTTATGCCAATTTATAGCCAAATCGGATGCCATAAAAAAAATCTTGATCGTTTTGAAATGGTTTGTACCAAAAACAAAAAAAAAATTTTCAACATAAATTTTATATTTCATACAAATTTTTCGTTTTAAGCATTTTTTAAAAAATTAAAAAAAATATTTGTAGGACGAAGTAGGAAAAGTTATTTGCAGTTCTTGATTATATAGAATTCGAACTAGTAGATTAAGAAAAAAAACGGCACTTATTTTTATAAGATTTGTTTTTTTTTTCATCGAAATTTGTCAATTTCTGAAGTTTTTCATTTCGTGTATTAAAATCACTACAATATACATCAAATTATATATTTTCCAAAATTTTTTAGTTTTATTTATTTACTCAAATAATATTTATAATAGAAAACTTTACTTCGCTTACTTTAATCAAAAGACAAATTTTTGAGTTATCATGTTTAAGAGAACCCAAAACGAAGTGAAGAAATCATGATTTTTTTTGAAAAATATCTCAACTTTGAAGTGTCACAGCGTAGCCAAAACTGAGTTTTTCCCCTAAATATTTTGTTTTTATTTTATTGATACAATTACCTGTCGATTGATATCAATATTATTAGGTTTCGAGTCACAAAAAATTTTGATTTTTGCCCACTAGCCAACGCAGTGTGAGGCGCCTTGAAATTCACCGCACATATATGGTCCCTAGGAGTTTTTAACTTAAAATTTGACGTAAAATCCGAATCTGGATGTTACCAAGTCAAGAAATGAATTGATGCTCTCTAATAATTGTACCCATTATATGCATTTAACAATAATTAAAAGAAAGTATGAAAAAGTTCAAGAAAGTGAGCTAAGAATTTTTAAAATTTTTTTTAAGGTCATTTAGAGGTCACTCAAAGTCGATTTATGCAAAATCTCGGCTTGATGCGGTGTTTTTTTTTTTTTATTACAATCTCAAAAATGCTGAGAATGAGCAAATCCGTATTGAATTCGACTTTGAAGTTCGTTGGTTCGAAAAGGGTCCGGCACCGCGGCTATACCCTGGCTCGAATCCTACCACAGGTGATTGTTTCCTTTTTTTTATTGTTAAAATCGCTTCAAAATGTTCGAAATGGATCCGCATCTGCTTTTGTGCACATTGGAAAGTTTTTTCGTACCTGTTGTCTTTCCACAGGCAATAGCTAATAGCAATTTTTTTCGCTAGAGGGCGCTATTAGTTAAGAATATCAAATTACATTCAAAATTTCAAAGAAACCTTTCTTTGTCTTAATTTACAAATTTTTTCAAAATTTTGATTAGAAATTAAAGAAGAAGTTAAGATCTTTTGAATATGTTCTTCTTGTGAAATGAAAAAAAAAAAAAAAACAAAAAATAGTATAGGTACACGTATCTGAATTAAAAAGAAATATTGCAAGCTTGTTCTTCATTAATTAGTTCCATTTAAAAATTGTATTTCCATTTAAGCATACAAATGAACAAATTGACACTACAAGGATATAAAGCCAAACATTTAAGTAGCAATTAAAATTCTAAAAAGGATAACAAAAAAGTCAACTCTTCAATAAAAGTTTGATAGAAATACTTGATACAGTTGTTAAAAATTCAAATGAAAAATAGCAACATATGTACACATGGGAAGCTATCAAATTTAGGCTAATACTATGTAAAAGTAAAATAACCCATTACATTTGACACAATTTCAACTCATGTCTCATTGCCAGCACCATACAAAGATTTGTTAGGGATTTAACCATGGAGCAAAAAAAGAAAGAAAAGAAAGAAATGAAAACAACATGACTTACGAATGAATTTTCATTTCTCACATCAAGTCATTAGAACACCAATGAGTATGCACTGTGATACGGAAGAAATCCTAATATTTTCTGTAGCATACTTTTGAGCTGATTGATAGTAAATCTACTTGCATCGATTGACCATAGTGCTTATAATGAAAATTTCATTTGCATTTGATTTTTGTAGGTAAGATAAAAAAAGGAAATTGTTATGCACCATCAAGTTCTCAGTGTATTTTCTGCTTTTTCCTTTCGAAGCTTGCCTTTTGATAATTCCCATAGGGGGATATTGCTCTTTACGAAAGCACTCCAAATACATTATCCTATGTTTTGTGAATTTCATTGCTCCATACACTTGGACACACCAATGAGTATATGCAACAGGATATTTAAATTAAGAAAAGTGAATCAAATGTAGTACAGTAAGTACTTGCCTTTGCTCAATCTTCTTTTGCTAATTTGTGATTTTGCTAACATTTACGTTAGTGTGTTTTTATATGTGTCGTTTTGTAAAAGGTTTCAAGGGGTAAAAATACGATTCTAAAGGCTTTCTGAAGTGCTTCTTTCTCAACCATAGTACTTCCACACCGTAATACGACTTCTTGCGTTTTAACTTTACATGTCCTAGAATATATGGGCATGTCCGAAAATAATCTTCACTTATTTGACCCAGAATTACAGAATTTTTTTTTATCATGTTCTATAACAAATTGTGTTGAAATATATTCGTAGACATATAAAATGAATCTAAAAATAGGTGAACTAAAAAATTTCGATAAGAAAGGTTTCAAGAGGTAGTTTTATCTAAATATACGGGAGAGCACGGATTTCAGAAACAGTATATATATTATGGGACACCTTTCCGAATATTCTCAAGTAAAATTCAGTAAAATCGTATGTAGGACATGGCGTCATAATAAGTTAAAAAGTCTAACTCACTCTTTACGGTCATATAACAAATCCTGAAATTCTGCAAAAACTCAAACAAATTCCTTGACTTAAAATAAATCCACTTTGTTAAAGATGTTTTTTTAATTAAAGCTCTCCATGCGGAGTTAAAAACGGAAAACGCAAAATTTTCAGGTAAAACGACCTCCTAATAGCCCCTTATGCCAAAATTTTCTTATTCACCTATTGGAAATTTAATTCTATACGTCTAGAAATATATTCCACCACATTTGATTACACTGTGGAACAATTTCGAACTTTTTTTAAAACACATTAGAAAATCCAAAAAATTCTTAAAGTAGACGTTAAAAAAAAAATACCCGTTTCTCGTGGTTTTTCTCCAGCACGTCACATTTTTCTTTAATCGATTTTTGAGGTTTTTTTATCCACTGAATATGAAAAAAACAAAAATACCGTATTCTTATGTTAAATCGTTGAATTTAAATTACATCTGAGTTGTATTATGTGTTCAGCAAGCTTATGCAGGATATTGAAGGGAATATTTTTGTAGAAAATTTTTAACCCTGCAAAACCTCCACATGTGGGTCATTTTTGCCCTTTTCTTAAAAAAGTACAAAAATGACAACCAAAAGAGGGAAATATTGAGTCAGTATATACTACAGAAATATTTGCTATAAAATTTCACTACATACTAGTTGCTGAACACCAAAAAAGCAAAATTTTATCCCGAAAGCAAGAAAATCGTTAAAATCAGTAAGCAATTCTAACAATAAATATTTTCCAAATTTCACCCCACTGTAAAACTCTAAAACTACATTTTTGACATTTTTTTGCGACCTATATTTTTATCCCACAGACTTGCCCCCTATTTTCAGCCCTGAAAGGGGCTGCCATACAATTTTTTTTTTTTATAAATTTTTCTAGAAATAATGGGGGTCGGTCATACATTTGACCTTTCGAGGGGTACCCATGGTCCAGTTAGGGAATTGGGGGCAGTTTTTAAAAAAAACGTAACTTTGTATTGGAGACCCCATACGGATTGGAAATAGGGGGCAGGTAAGCTGTGAAACTTTGGAGGGAGAGACTCCTGGGCAGTTATAGGCCTATTTGACGATTTCCTTTCCATATTTTTTATGTCTATGACGTCAATTTTGTATGGGGGCCCCCTTAAGAGCTAGAGATAGGGGGTAATTATGGTGCGAAGAAATGTTGAAAAGGAAAAAATATTAGGGGTCGGTCATACATTTGACCCCTCTAGGGGCACCATGAGAGTGGTGGGGGTCGATTTCCTAAAAATCTCAATTTTGTTTGGAAGCGCCCTTAGGGGTTAGAGGTAAGAGGTAGGTATGTTTGGAATAAATGTTGGGGGAGAAAAAATAATGTGGGTCCGTCATACATTTGAACCCTCTAGAGGTGGCCCCTATTGTAGGACTGTAAGTAAATTGTTTCTCCTATTCTCTCATCTTTGACCGCGATGCGCCAACCCTTACCCTCAACCCACCCCCAAAATTTTTTTTGCAAACCCATTTTTTTTTCCAACTTCACAAAATTGAGGGGTGTCAAGTATCAAAATCCAAAATTCGTGCACTAAAACACCCCTAATACCCATATGCAATCTGAAGCTTACCGCAGCCTACGCAAAAAAGCATTTTGAAGAGCTTATTTGAATGCGGGAATTCGAACCGCGGACCATGTGATAGATACATAGAAATATATTATTTTTCCATTATAATTACAAACTTGTTAGATTTTTAGACCACTGACCTGTATACATATATGATGAAGAGTTATAAAATTTATATAATAAGAAAATTTTGAAACAAAAGTTTTCCTACAAAAAGAATTTAATATTAAATAATATTCTAAACAAAGCACAATAAAAAAGTTAATTTAAAAAAAGGGGGAAAAAATAAAATAAATTAAGACTGTGAAAGAAAAAAAAAATTCGGCCCGCAGTGGGAATTCAACCTGGATCCATGGCATAGAAACACTTAACATGCGCAATGTTTTTATAAAATTAGTAATACAAATTTGTTACACAAATTTTATATATTAAACAAATTATTGTTTTTTATATTTTGTTCCCCTTCTCTTCCTCCTTTATTTCAAAATAATACACAAATATTAAAACTTACATGTCGCCCTAAACAGAAATTGATATTCGAATGGCTACTGCAGCTCCAGCAAAATATGCTTAGAAGTGCTTTCTTAAGAAGCGCTTGATACTTTTCTCTTTGGATGGTATTAGGTATCACATGTTTCATGTGTTGTTTTTTTTATTCTAGTAGTTTGAGCTTGCATCTCATTAAGGTTCAACGCTACAACCAAGCTGTAGGAAACGGTATAAAATATTAAGTTTGGTTTTGATATTTAAAAAAAGGATTTTTGACAGGAAAGTTTTTTTGCAAAGATAGATATTCATGGATATTTTTAAATTTTTCACCAATATTTTTTATAATTTTTCATCATGACTAACTTCATTAAGTACACGCAATACTCCAGAAGTGCTTAGTTTTGAATGAGTCTCAATCTTTTTTTTTTTTGTCTATTGTCCATTCACATAATCTGAAATCTTTTTTTAAAAGGGCCAACTAATAACATGAAAAAAAGTTTAAAAAAAAAATAAAAAAAAATAATAATCCATCCGTCATAACAATTTGTACGCAATTGTGTCAGCTGCAACTAAAATTCTCACTTTGACGATAGATTAAGGAAAAAATTTCCAACATGAGGTAGTCACCTAACTAATTTACCAAAGTTCCCTTATGTACGAGTATAAGCAAAATGGTCATTCAACTTTCTCGAAGCAAATGTGGCAAGCAACTTTCTATATGATTCTGGCATACTTAAGGCCAAAACTACACACGCGTTGCAAAAACTCTACAAAAAGTTGTAGGTGATGCCGCTATAAATACAAATAATCATGACAGTTAAAAGTAAATAACAAAAAAGAAATAGAAAATAAAGAGATGTAGAGCAGACAACATGAAAACAAAAACAAAAGCACAAGAAACTCATGTGCAACTCGTGTCACGAATAATTCCAACAATATTTTCACTTGACACCGGAAGTGTTTCATTGTATTTGTCCCTTAAATGTCCTGCCATATTGGCTTAGGCGCAACTAATTCAAAATAAATCCAGGCAAACGCACACATACACATGGAAAATACAAACCAAAAGAAGAGATGGACCTATATGCTGTAAACATAAGTGTAGCTTTAAGTTCACAATCCACAAAGAAATCGAAAAAAAGGGACTGTAGAAATTTTAAGGAGCTTCCATATTGTTTCCTTAAGTCTACCTAAGGAGGCTTTCAAGCAACTCATCTTAGATGTCTGAGAGAAAGCATTCCTTAATAGAACATCTTATATCACTTTTGATAATAGATCTTGAAGAAGTGCAAGAAAAGTTCCTTTCGAGTCCTTTTAACAGGCGTTGCACTTGCATCATACTAGACGCTTACTTTGGTAGATTTTTCGAAGAAAAGTCTCATGTTGTTTGATCAAGTTTTTTTGGAATACTATATATCGTCCCTACACAAGTGAAGAGTACTAAGTTCGTGTTTAATGTTTTGAGAAATTTGATGTTGAAAAAATTAAATTTTGTTTTTTTTCTTTTTTTGTATGGAAATCGTTGGAAATCTTGACAGAGTTATGGCTTAATGGGTCTAATCAAACTAAAGTCTATAATATTTTTTACCGAAAATACCAATTAACTCAAAACTAGAAAAAACTGGCTAAGTACTTTTCACTTGTATAGGGTCGATATATAAGGACTGCGATCGTTAAAATTGTCCGAAACATTTTATTAAATAACTTGTTTTCAAATACTCAAAAAATCTGAAAAAGTTTAAAAAAGACTTGGATGTCTTTCGAAAGCCAGGTTCCGCGAAAAAAAAGGCTTCCGTGACCAAAACAAAAACAAGAACTTCGTCACAATTTTAAGAAAGAACCCCAATATTTCATGCAGAAAACTGGCACAGAAGGTAAAGTGTTCCGAGATTTTAGTTCGCAAGGCCAAAAAGGAGGTTAATTTGAAGACGTTTAAGGTACAAAAAGTTTCCGACAGAAATGCTATGAAGAACACGAAAGCAAAACAGCACGCCATAAAAATAAAAATTTATTTTTTTCCAAAAATTCGAATGCTTCATTATTGACGATGAAACGTATACTTTAGCCGATTTTACGCAGCTTCCAAGCCAAAAATTTTACACCGTAGACTCACGGGGTAATGTGGACGAAAGGCTGAAGTCAAAAAAGCAATCAAAATTTCCTCGTAAGTTCTTGGTTTGGCAAGCAATCTGCAGTTGTGGCAAAAGGAGCAATTCTTTTATAACCACTGGAACAGTAAACTCCGAATTCTATATTAAGGAATGCTTGAAAAAAAAACTTAAGCCTTTCCAACGAAAGCATGAAGTTTTCACTTTCTTTTGGCTAGACCTAGCATCTTGTCATTATAGTAAAGTGGTCTTGGAGGGGTACTCAAGAAATAATGTGATTTTGGTGCCTCGTGAAGCAAATCCTCCAAACTGTCCAAAATTCTGGCCAATTGAAAGATACTGGGCTTTGATCAAAAAAAAGATAAAGGCAACAAAAAAATTTGGCAAGGATTCTAAAAATTTTCGAGAAAAGTTGTGTTCAGCAGCTAGAAAGTTATCAAATAATACCAAAAAACCCTTAATGGAAGGAGAAGTTACAAATAAATTCGTAACAAAAAATATTATTAAAATTTTAGATACGTTATCAAAATGGTAATGAAATGGCAAATTAAGAATAAGTCTAACTTTTAAAATTGGACTACTAGTTCTAGAGATTTTTTGAATTTTGTATCGGACAATTTTATCGATCGCAGTCCTTAAGTACCAAAAGTATTCTCTAACTTTCATATTTTTCTCTTGAAAGCTAGAAAGAAAGGAGACATGTAAGCACAGACCATTGTTGCTTCCAATTTTAAAATGTCTCACAAGCAATGTACATAATCATCTTATTACTCGCACATTCAATCTTTCCGATCAACCCGAAATTTGAGCTGAAATGACTTTTATTACATGAGCCGATTATTTTGAAAGTGGTATAAGTCCAAAAGTAGCGTCATAATATGAATTAGCTGGAATTTTGTTCAGAATGAATAAAATTGAATTCTGTGAAATTAATGGCGTTGTGTTTAAAAAAGAGTATCGGGCAAAAAACCGATTATTACGGCACATAATGTGATTGACATTACTTTTGCCCCGAAAATGGACTTAGGTCACTTTCAAAATAAACGGCTCTTATATCAGTCTACATCATTTATGGAATTGCCACAAACGCTTAAGCTCTAAGATTGTTCTACATGCAAGCAAACATACATAAGTATATAAGTATATATTTGATAGTAAAATATAATTTAGTAACTTTTATTTTTATTTTCTATTTCAATTTGTTGCATAAAAATTGAGGACGTCGACAACGACGAGACATTGGATTTAGCAAACAAACTGAGTGATAAACAACATGAGTGCAAGCGATGTCAGAGTAGTGGAAAATGTTCATTTGAAATGGGTATCTATATATGTATACAAGATACAAGCAGATATCTGCCAAAGCCAACATTTGTTGTAAAATTGTGTGTTAGCACTGTTGTTGTTGTTGTTGTGATTTTTGTTAGCTTGTCCAATAAAAATGTCCAACAAGATTTATGTTTATGAAATACAAAAATAAACACGGTTATGAAATGATATACGTATGGATGTGTATGAATATGGTAGTATGCGAAGTATACTTATAAAATACATACAAGCACTTACCCATGGATCAATCGCGGAGGAGTCGCATATTATTTGCATGGGTGTTCAAATCAATCGTCGGTGACCTCGCACTCTTATCTTCCGCGATGAATTTGACTTGAGAAACTGCCCGGTAGTTTCTAATCTTCTAGAAGAATTCGTAAATGATCCTCAGGAAGGATCCACAGACGACTCTCCAAGATGTTTTTTAAAGAGAAAAAAATAAACTACGCAGTAGTTTTTACTTGAAAAATAAAATCTTAAATAAAAAATGTTGGTACATTTTGGACAGTTTTAGTACTTTTTTTGCTATTTGGTACAAAATCGAAAAGCTCATTTATCATCCCTGGTACAATCACAAATGGAAAACGAAAAGAAAATAAAAAAACATGAAGTCAGTGCCAGTTAGCTTTTTGTATTTCTCTTTGTGCTGTATCCTCTCTTCAGCTCTATGTGACCGCGTGTTTTGTCGTTGTTAATATTGAAAAATTTACCTGGCTTAATGGCAAAATATTAAAACAATTTTAACTTCATGCACATTTACACACAAATACCTTTCTAAAGGTGTATAATTCAAAGTCGTGCTCCATTTCTAACATATTAAAAAAGGTGGGACACATTTTTGTCTTGCGAATTAATATATAGAGGAAAAATAGAAATAGAGGAAAAATATCGGGCCTCAGAAATATTGCCTTTTAGAAAAAAGGAAGTATTGTAAATTCATCACAAAAATGTTGGAACATCCAAGAAGAATCCAAATGTTTGCTGGGTATGTACATACGTTAGTAATGTACAATGTACAATGTATGCAATAAATTAGATTTGAAGAAATGTCAACAATAACTTTGTTGATGTTTTGCTCTGCAGTTGGCAGAAAGCCAACATCCTGATAAGCAACTATGAATACATAAAGTTATTGATGGAAAAAATTTTAAAACTTTTAATACGACGATTTCTCATAAAATGTATACCAGAACGATATGCTTTCATACACAATACATACGTAATAGCTCTTCTTCCCAAGAGGAAAAATTTCTAGCGCTTCTGATCCAAGCACTTCAAAAGTGCTTGTCCCCATAGAAATTTAGAAGCACTATTACAATGATTTTGTATAAGGCTGCAGAAAGAACAACGTGAGTTCGAACCCAGCCCGGGAGATTTTTTTTTTTACTTTTTTTTACTTTTTTTTGCTTTATTTTTTTTTTTAATTATATATTTTTTATTCAACATCTTTTATTTCACTTTTCTATTTTCCTTTCTCTTATTAATTTACTTTTGTTTAACCGAATTGAAATTGATTACACAATGATTCCATATAAGGCTGCAGTAAGAACAACGTGAGTTCGAACCCAGCCCGGGTGATTTTTTTTTTCCGTTTTTTTATTTGTTTTTGCTTTATTTTTTTTTTTATTAAAATATTTTTAATTCAACCTTTTTTATTTCACTTTTCTATTTCAATTTCTCATTTTTATTTACTTTTGCTTACTTGAATTGAAACTGATTGCACAATGATTCTATGTAATGCTGCAGGACAACATTTGCTTAATATACAAATTTAATACCACTCATATCATCGGGCGTTGGTGGAGCGGTCTAAAGGGTTGGTAAATGTAAGAAAAAAATATCTAGCACGCGGAGGGTCGTGGATTCAAATCCTGGCGCGGCCAGTTTTTTTTTTTTTCTTTTTTTTTCTTTTTTTTAATTTTATTGAAAAAACGCTTACCGCAGCATTACAAATAAGCGCTTTAAAAACTCTTTTTTGGTAAGGCTGCTCGCTTTTGCTCGCTTACATCCTATGACATGCAATGTTAAAAAGAAAGTATTGTTCTTACGGAGCGGAAGCGCTTATTGGTGAAAAGGATGCACTTCAGAAGGGTTTTTGAAGCACTACTTTTCCCCTTGGGTTGTGACTCAGAGGATGCAAAAACAGTTAATTTTTAAAGAATAAATGCTTGAAATTTCAATTGAAGTCCTGATATTGCAAGACAGCGAATGAGACTGTAAATCTCTTACATATACATTCACGATTTTGCGTGAGAAAGAAAGCAAAAACTTTTGAGTATAAATTAAGAGTGGAGAATTTCGATTCTCTTTCAAAAATCATAACTTTTGAACAGTTAAAGGTGCTTGAGAATTTCATTCTGTATTCGGTAGGTAATTTCTGCAGGTATAAAATACATATTCAAAGCTTAAGTTCAAAACGTAGCTAAGTATGAAGAAATAATAAAAAGGTGAACGTAAGATTTTTGAATTAAAGATTTTCCTTGTCTATAACTGGAGCTTTATGTCAAAAAGTTTAAAAAATATGAAGCATTTTGATTTTGAATAAACATTATTTGCCTTTTACATATGAAACAAAGTTCATCTATCTGCGTCAATTAGTTTCAGTGGTATGAGGAGTGAACTTCTTCAGGGGAGTGGCATTGCACATACCTTGTGAGATATTCAGATTAATTAGTTTTAAGAGGGCGTGGAATGCTTAGTTTTTCAAATAAAAACCTTTTTCTAATTGATATCAGCAAACTTTGAAATTTTTATTAAAATCAGTTGATTTGCTGATGAGTTTTCTTGAACATAATATGTGCTGGTTGTTATTGTTCTCAAGATTTTCTCTCGAAGCACACAGGTGTTTATTAAGCCCAGCCTTCGTGCATTCCACTAAAAGCAGATTGCTTTACCGTGACAATATGTGCGATAAACTCTAAGATCAGTAAGACCGTTTGCAGAAGGTCATCGTCAAAACTCTAATATTTTGTTAATCACAATGTTTTCTCACTCAAATCATCATACGTTACTTTAACATTGCAAGTATGCATCAAAACAGTTGCTTCTGCTGCTTCTGCTTGTTTGGTTAGTCTTCCGCAAGACCGTCTACAGATGGTCTTTCATCATTTGAATTTGACAGCGCAGCAAACAATAGGTCGATAAATGGATTTCAAATTCGTATTTTTAATACCAAAATTAGCCTGTCTATCTACTTGCCGCTCAAAGTGTTAAGTTGTAGACATCGGTAGACTTAGAAAGAATATTCACAAACAAAACACAATCTGTACCTCTTCCCTCTATCACACCAGGTTGGCCCACGTCTTCAATTCAAATCAAATCTATTTACTTCCAACATTTGCAAGATATTATTGGGGATATTTTCATGGAAAGACTGAGGTATTTCATTAATTAAAATGCATTTAAATAAATTAAAATGAAACTCATCTAAAAAATGCAATAAACATATGTATAAAGGATTGAAATAAACAAAAAAAAAAATAAAATTTAAATAAATTCGCAAATGCAATGAAAACCGCTTTTGAAGTTGCAACATCAGAATTCAACCAAAATTTGGCATGCAACGCTGCAACGCAACATCGCAGGAAATGCGCACAGCGGAAACAAACTGCAAAAGCGCGCAGCGGAAATGAAAAAAATGCTGCCAAACACAAACGAACCAATTAATGAAATGTGTATGTATGCGTTAAAATGGCACAGATGCAGACGTACAGCAGTGAAGAGCAAATGACTGATAAAAAAAAAAACAATCCACTCACGTAGCCACAGTCAAAAAAGAAAAAAAAAAAATAGAATTGCATGAAATCGCTTTTTAACCAAACGAGTGCTTTATTGGTGACTTCTGCGTTTTTCCATTATTTATTTAGCTCCTTTTTCGTTTTTTTTTTCGTTTTACCAATGAATTTCCGTCAAAAACCAGGTGCCAACGTTGAGGTGATTCAGTTTGTTGACCCCTTGAAACGCTAATTCGGTTTTCACTCATCACTGCAATTGCATGAAAATGTCACAGGTTTTTTTTGGAAATTTCAATGTAGTGAAATTTTGTTGCAACATTTTGTGGCAAGCAAGTGGAAATTGGGAAAAACTGGATTCTTGAAGATACTTCGAATATTTATTTTATTTAATTTTTGTAACAGGGTGGCGCTGTCATTTCATATTTTAGGTTAGAGTTCTGTAAAGCAAAATCAATGTGTGTTTCTTCTAAAATCCACATCAAACGAAAAATATACGTGGTTAACAATAGTAACCTTAAATTTTTTATATGGGATTAAATTTTTACAGTTTTGAAAAATATTCAGCGTCCGAGTTAAATATATTCTAAGAATATTTTATATCAAAATTATTTAACTGGAACATGACTTATTATTCCAAACTTTTTATGAAAAATTGAATGCTCTATCCCATTATTTATCTAAATTTTCTCCTAACACTATATATATGAGGCATAACATGTGTTACCGGATAGCATTTGGCTTTTGCATCTCCGATTTTGTTGTAAGTTTTTTTTTGATAGTACTAGTTAAGACTAGCATCCATGATTTTTTAAAATTTTTTTTATCAAGGTGTTTCAATGATATAAAATTTTAAAAAACTGAAAAAGCTGCAAAAACGACATTGATCAAACTAAATAATCCGTAAATAGTTGGCCGAATTATGTGATTGTTTTTTTAAAAAGTTTTATTTTTTTAAGTAAATTTTTATAAAAAACAAAAAAATTTTTTTTATGTTTTTTTTTTTAAAAAAATTTTGAACTTTCGAAACTAAATTGCTATTTTTATCAATAAATACACTCTTCGATTTTTTTAAAAAAATTTTTGAAAATTTTTTAATGTATTTGACAAATTTTAAGACTATTATTAGAATGGACAAACGATGGGATCTATTTTAAAAAAATTTTCTAATTAACAAAAAAGTGAGTGAATGTGCACTTAAATATTCCTTGTTGCCGGAAAAGGGTAAAAATGTTCACCACCACTAATTTTACCTTTCCAATATTTCTCTCAAACATACTCCCCCATTGTTTTCGCCCTTGAAATGGGTTTCCATACCAAATTCAAATTTCAAGCTAAATTTTCTATGGGGACCCCCTTAAGGGGTGGAAAAATGAAAATAGTACGTTCGAGAAAAATGTTGAAGAGCAAAAAATTAATGGGAGTCTGTAAACATTTTTTGCGCTTTCCGGCCATGAGGAATTTTTTTTTTTTTTCGAATGTATTAACCCCTCTTATCCACCCTTTAAGGGGCCTCCCATACAAAATTTTGATAAAAATATTGTATAAAAAAAAATTGCTTATTGCCGTGAGAGGGAAAAAATTTTCACCGACCCTTATTAAGTTTTTCTCTCCAATAATTTTCTCTATCACTTATTAAGGGGACTTCCATACATTATTTTGATGAAAATATCAAAAAAAAAATTTTCAATGCCGGGAGGGCGAAAAAATGTTCTCGGACCCCCATTAATTTTTCCTCTCCAATATTTCTTATAAATATACTGCCCCATTTTCTCCACTCCTTAAGAGGGCTCCTATGCAAAATTTTGATAAAAACATCAAAAAATTTCTTTGTGGCCGGAATGCGAAAAAAAAAAGTTCAACCCTTTAGAAAAAAAGATTATGTTCTTTAAAAAATCTTGGCATTTAAAATTTTTTTTTTTTTTTTTGGGTTTTTCTGTTCCAAAAATCGATTTTTTACAATTTTCAATAACGAGGTCGAAAAAACGATTTGTTTCTCAAAAGCAAAGGAACTTACGAAAAAAGTGTTTACAGCAAAAAAAAAAAAAATGAAAAAATGCTTCGAATTGTCCAAAGAATACATGTGAGATTTTTATACCCTACACCCAGGGTATATTCACTTTGTCCTTCCGTTTGTAACGCAGAGAAGGAGGCGTGGCAGATATAGAAAACTATATATATTCTTGATCAGCGTCACCTCCTGAGTCAATATAGTCTGGCTGGCTGGCTGGCTGGCTGGCTGGCTGGCTGTGTGTTGAAATACACTTTTTGGAAAAACTAAGCAAGATAATTCAATGAAATATGGTACACTGCCTCTGTCGTCAAAGATAGCTCGTGGGATTGAAAATGAGCAAATCGGTCAACGGACACGCCTACCGACCATACAAAATATATATTCAAAATACAATTTTAGGAGTATTTTTAGCGAGAATGCAACCAAAATACCCTTAAATACTACGCATTGTAAGTGTAAACTCTAAAGAAAAACTGAGCAAATTCGGACAAGAGGGCGTGGCACCTCCCAAATAAGCAAAAGTTTCAAAACGCTATACTGAAAGCGTTTTTTGAGATATTCAAATCCAATTTGACTCAGACACTAAGAATTATAAATGAAAGCTCCCAACAAAAATTGGGTGAAATCGGACAAGGAGGCGTGGCGCCTCTCATATAAGCAAATGTTTCAAAATGCTATACTAAAAGAGTTTTTTGAGATAATCCAACCAAATTTCACTCAGGCACAAAAACTATAAATGCAAACTCTGTACAAAAACTGAGTGAACTCGGACAAGAGGGCGTGGAACCTCCCATATAAGCAAAATTTTAAAAATACTGCAAAGTAGGGTATTTAATTTTAGGCCAGGCCAAAAGTTACACCCTTACTAGTTTATTTTATTATTTTTCAAAACTTGGTCAAAAAAATTCCAAAAATTCTGAAAAAATGCACATCTATTTTTTGAAGGATTCTAAGCATTTTACGTCCGATACAATTTTTTCGTAAATGCCTTGGTTTTAAGTAAACTTAGCATTTTGCTGACAAATGTGAACTTCAAAGCTGAAAACTCAATTTGATAAATTTTTTGAAAAAAAAAAAATAAATTCTGAAAAATTTCACACATGTCCTTTGGGCCGAATATTATCAATACCCCCAAAAAAAAAAAATAGTTTTTAACGCCAAATTTTTTTAAAGAACATAATCTTCATTCCAAAAGCACTTTTGGGTATCCATTTTCTTATGAAAAAAAAAGTAATCCAAAATGTACCTTCAGTAGAATCAAAAGTGGTTTTTCTCGGAATGAAAAAAAGATGATGTAGATATAATTTTTAAGAGTCCTTCTAACTTTTGAGTTGGTTTTGGGATGATTTTATTTTGCTTCATACAAAATCGAACAGGTCTAGTGTACATAGCAAAAAAGGAGATTAGTTCCATATCCTTCAACAATGTAAATAGTTAAAACAACTAACTTTCTAAAAGATAAAGGTAAATAAAAATATTTTTCTATAAATTTTGATCCAAATAACTTTTTTTAATCGTGTTAGATCGAATGAAATCATGTCGAAACGAAATAAATTTGGTTCTTCAAGACCATATTATATCAAAACCATGTTCAAAAAGACCGTATAAAAAAAGGATTGGATGTACTCGACCAGTCTTTCAATATCTACTAGGTCTGTTGAGAATTGGACCGCCACTGCAGCACTGTGTTATTTATAACTTATGAAGATAATTTCATATTACGGCCTTGGTGAGTCCAAGCTCTATGCTTAGTGCAAGAAAAAATCTTTGAAAATTCATTTACTTCTAAGAGCCATAAGTTTTTTTTTTTTTGTTTTTAAAAAACTCTTATTGCGTGACTTTCCACTTTATTTTATTTTTATTGCATAGTTTTAAGCTTTAAACAGTGAGCAACAGATTTCCTACCTTTAATTTAGTTTTTTTTTTTTTTGAAAGTGCTTTTTGACCTTACATTGGTCCTTTTGCTTGTTGTTGTTTTTTTATTTATTTTAATTTTAAAATATTCCAATTTTATTGCCAATATCTAACTGTGCTATGCAACTGCCAACATACCAATTCAATCAAATGCAATCATAGTCCTTGTTGTTGATCCTGCTGCTATCGTTGTTTTTGCCATTTTATGTTGAATTTATTTTTTATTGACTTTTCGCCTCAACATCAAAGCGTGCGTTTTTTTTTTCGGTTACCAATGTGAAAACTTAATTGTTGAAAGCGTGTTTATTTGTGGTAGTGGCAATGGCAAAAGTTTTCGTAAATTTAATTGACTGCATTTCATGAATTTTTGTTAAAATTAATTATTCAAGTATTTGGTGGTATACTGATTAAGTTCTTGTTTAGTCTTTTTTTCAAGTTGTTAATTTAAGCTGAAGATTTAATGTTTTAATCTGAGTAGCACAATTTAGGTACAAACAAAAAAAAATATTTTTTCGGAAAATTGATTTTTCAGATTTTTCAAAACTTGGCCGTTATTTTGTCAATATTTATTCTTATGATTTATATAGAAGATATTGGTGTTTTTTTGTGTACCTTGTATTTTGTAAGCTGGCCTTCTGCGATTTGCTGGCACTTAAATACTCGTCGGTTCCAGTAGTTGTTTTATTCCCAACTAAAGTTACTTCAATGGATTGTCATCATAACATTATTCGCAATCTTCTGGGTAGTTTTTCTGTCATATCCTTAATTTATTTTATGTTTTTCAAGTGAGGGTCTTATTAATATATCCAACTTTTTAAAAATTTTTCAACTTCTCAATAATGTATTCTTTACCAAGCATTGCTCATTTAAGGATACTCAGCAAAATTGTGCAAAGCAACCCTTGAATTCTAGAAAGCAAGATACCATCATTGACATGGCTCCAACTCTATTCCTCTTTATTTTATGCTGCTAAAAAGCTTTCATAAAAAAAGAAATTAATTTACAAAAACTAGATAAAAGCTACACAATATTTTCTATTTAATAGCTCTTACAAATGACGATGTAAAATAAAAACCCTTACAACAACATTATTTCGAATTTAAACACCGTCTCCTTGGTTATAAGACAATGAAAACATTTCACTTTTAACACGCAACACATAAAGAATTTGTCCCTCATTATTTAACTTTACCTAATTCCTTACCTTCATTAACTTGCATCTAATTCAATCAAACAATGCCTGCACACGACCTTCGTTTCAATTGCTTCCACAGACACACCCCACAGCCGCGCAGTTTGCACCACCTGGTCATCATGAAATCAATTGACGACGACGCACAAAGGCAACGCACAGAAATCAAAATCAACTCAACTCAAATCAACAACAGACACGTGCCCAATCGTTCAATCATCGATTTTATAGGCAAATTAAATTTCGGGTCAACTCCAAACGTAGGTATGTACCACCTTACTATACACGTAAAATTGTAGGCAAACTTTGAATTGCCACGACAACCCCCCATCATCACCATATCATTTAAGTGCAAGAAATATGCGTACCAAATTGCTGTAACATTAAAAACGTAAAAAGGACACTAAAGCAGCAGCAGCAGGAGCAGCAGCAGCACACAAAACAGGAAACGCAAACAAAAATGACAAATGAGGGTCAATGGGTCCAATGTTGGGAGAAAGGAAGATTTACCGCCATACATCAACACATTTGTATGTGTTATGTGTACACGTGTATAACGGTATTTTAACTTTCTTTCTACGTTACGCACAACTTGTCAAACTAAAAGCTTTCATTCTCCACTACGCTACGTATCGTGCGACAAATTTTCATGCTTTTCATTACACTTTGCGCATTTACTACTAAATAGAGTACGTAGTATTTTTCAGATTTTTTTTTCTTTTGTTTGCTACCTTTTTATCAGAATGTAGTACGATTCTTGCCAAAAGTAGTTGACAACACTTGACTGTTGAAAACTTACAGTTGATCTCACTGAAGCTGAAATGTAACTTTTACTATTTGAAATGATAAAAAATCGTAAGAGTAATGTAACGTAAGTCAACGTGATGTGCGTATCTACTTAAAATCAAGTAAATAATTTTTGGAGAACATAATGAACTTGAACTATCAAGTAAGTTCCGCAAAAACAGAGAAATAAGAAAATATTTTCCAATTCATATTAATAAAATCGCCCAATGGTCAAAATTTGACCGCAAATATATTAAATAATTTTGGTACTTTTTGGACAGTCTGAGTACTTTTTTGCTGTTTGGTACAAAATAGAAAAGCCCATTTTTCATCCCTGGTACAATGACAAATGTGAAACGAAAAGAAAACAAAAAACATAAAGTCAGTGTGCGTCAGCTTTTTGTCTTTCTTTTTGTGCTGTTTCCTCTTTTCAGCTCTGTGTGACTGCGTATTTTGTCGTTGTTTATGTTGAAAAATTTTGAATTTATTTTACCTGGCTTAGTAGCAAAATATTAAAAAAATTTTAACTTTGTACACTAGACCGCTTCATAATTTTTTTTTTTGCTTCCGATTTGCTTTCGAACAAGTTTTTTTGTTAAAAGGATAGAAACTAAAAATTCTGGTGCAAGAAGAGCCCACAATATTAATATCTACTGGAGGCGCATCGTATTTCTTTGCTGAAGAGTACTCTTCTTAACACTTCTGTACATATCTCGTAATAGCGAAAACGCAGACAAATGAGACTGCTACACTCAGAAAAAAGATTGCTTGGAAAGTATTTGCGGCAAATAATCGAATATTTGAAATAAACACTTATTATTTCAAGCAAACATTTGTATTTTGTCCCAAGTGATAAATATTTGCAGCAAACACTTGGAAAAATATTTCACTTGATACAAATAAAAAATAAATCGTCGGAAATACTTCTGTAACTTCGACGAACTATTTCAGGAATTGTTGCAAGCAAATCTTTTTATCGCTTGCGACAAATCATAAAAATATTTGGCATCCATGGGCGCGGGTTCAAATCCCAGTATGGATCATTTTTTTTTTCAATTTTTTTATTTTTTTTAATTTTTTTTTTATTTTATATTTTTTTTAGTTCACTTCTGCATTTTCCTTTTTTTTAATTTATTTACTTTTGTTTAATTAAATTGAAATTAAATACACAATGAAATATTCGAATATTGAATTGTGTATACAAATTGTATGCTTATTTGTAACATACGTCAGTGGTGTAGAGGATAAGCTACAGTCTATCAGTCGGAAGGTCCTAGGTTCGAACCGTGGTGCGGTCATTCAATAACTTTTTTTTTTTTAAATTTCAAACACTTAAAGTGTTTGATTCAAAAGATTATTATTATTTGCCGCAAGTGTAAAAGTAGTTCCATCTATATCACTTGTGGTAAACAATTTTTTTTTTAGAGTGTACCATTAGAAAGAACATAAAATTTTTCATAAACAAGTTTATAAATACTTTTTTCCTAAATATGTCACTTCGGTAGTTTTTTAGCTTTCAAAGCTTAAAATAGTTTTAAGACCGGAAAAAAACTGTGTTTAGTTTTAAAGCGAAATATTTAGTTTTCAAAACGATTTTTAACTTTGAAAGCTTAAAAAGTACCGAAGTGACATATTAACGAAAAAAATTATTATAAAATTTTTTATGGAAAATTGAATGTTCTTTCTAATGGTAGTAGTTTTATTTGTCTGCGTTTCCTTTTTCACGAAATATGTACAAAAGTGTTTAGAAAAGTACTTTAAAACAAGGAAATACGATGCGCCACCAGTAAATATTAATTCTATGTGCTCTTCGTGCACCAGAATATTAGTTTCTATCTTTTTAACAAAAAAATCGGAAGCAAAAAAAAAAAAAAAAAATATGAGGCAGTCTATTGTACACATTTACACACAAATACATTTCAAATGGTTTATAATTCAAAGTCGTGCTTCGTTTCTAACAGAGTAAAAAAGGTGGGACAAATTTTTGTCTTGCGTATGATTACATTACTCCTTATGAATATTTTCCACTTTAAAAAATATTTGATAAGATCGAGACTTTTTGGAAGCTAATGCTTCCTTATCGGACGTTTTGAGAGGCAGAGTCTGAACAGCGAAAACATGCAACGAAAAAGTGTAACGGATGTTTGCAACGAAAATGCGTCACACATATAAAAATAGAGACGTACTGTATACAAAGTACAGTATACAGTATATATGTATGTATACATATATATATGTTTATAAACATTGCGCGCACCAGCTCATGCTCTCTCTCTCTCTCTCTCTCTCTTACTTATTTTTCGAACGTAAGAGGGGCGCTCATATATATAGATATATACATTTTTAATACTCCAGTTCAACATTTTACCTCTTACTTAATAATAAACAAATTTTAAAATATCAATTTATTATAAGTTTTAACTATAATAAGTTTTAGCTTATTATATTAGCTTATAATAAGCATTAGCTTCCAATATCATCGGCCACTCCCCGAGTGCCACCTGCCGTTTTTTGTATTTCCCGCACATTTAGTTCGCCCAAAAGAAAGCAGCGATCTTCGATGAAATCGATGAAGTGATATTGAACGATCGGGGAACGGAAAAGCATAAGGTGGCAAAGTTTATAGGCATCTCAACTGAGTGGGTACATCAGATGTCTACGATTGCTTACACTGTACTATAAACATAACAGTATACAAGATACCAGAAACCGAGAAAAAAATCAAGATTGTGGGTTTCTTCGGGTGAAGGCCAAGTTGAGTCTATCGGCCAAGAAGGTCATAAACACTGTCCACATCAGTTATATTGATAAAAGTGAGACCATCATCGGCGAATATTATTCAGAGCTTTTGGATAGATTGATTTGAAGCAGAAAAGACTGCATTTGGCAAAAAAAGAAAACTGCTCAATCAAGGCAATTCATATATATAAATGTGTGTAGTCACTGTGACCATAAATTGGGTCCCATCCAACATATTCTCCCGATACAGCCCGCATCGACTTATTCATGTTTCTAAGCATGAAGACAAGGCGGTAAAAGATTTGGATCGTATGAAGAGGTCATTACTGAAACTAACTTATGTCCTAAAATAAAAATCCAAATTAAAAATCATCGATTTTATTAAATAAAGTTAAAGTATTTTGATGGAAGACGTTGGACACTTGTTTATTGGATATTTTTTTTATTGGATGCTTTTATTTTTGGATGTCTTTTTGATGTTTTTTGATTGGATGTTTTTATTTGTGGATGGTTTTTTTATGTTTTTTTTTTTTTTTTTGATGGTCTTATTTTTGGTTTTTTTATTTTTGGATGTTTTTTTTTTTTTTGATTTTTGGATGTTTTTATTTTTGGATGTTTTATTTATGGATGTTCTTTTTTGGGGATGTTTTCATTTTTGGATGTTCTTATTTTGGATATTTTTATTTTTGGTTTTTTTATTTTTGGATGTTTTCTTTGATTTTTGGATGTTTTTATTTTTGGATGTTTTATTTATGGATGTTCTTTTTGGGGATGTTTTTATTTTTGGATGTTCTTATTTTGTTGGATGTTCTTATTTTGGATGTTTTTATTTTTGGATGTTTTTATTTTTGGATGTTTTATTTATGGATGTTCTTTTTGGGGATGTTTTTATTTTTGGATGTTCTTATTTTGTTGGATGTTCTTATTTTGGATGTTTTTATTTTTGGATGTTTTTATTTTTGGATGTTTTATTTATGGATGTTCTTTTTGGGGATGTTTTTATTTTTGGATGTTCTTATTTTGTTGGATGTTCTTATTTTGGATGTTTTTACTTTTGGATGTTTTTATTTTTGGATGTTTTATTTATGGATGTTCTTTTTGGGGATGTTTTTATTTTTGGATGTTCTTATTTTGTTGGATGTTCTTATTTTGGATGTTTTTATTTTTGGATGTTTTTATTTTTGGATGTTTTATTTATGGATGTTCTTTTTGGGGATGTTTTTATTTTTGGATGTTCTTATTTTGTTGGATGTTCTTATTTTGGATGTTTTTATTTTTGGATGTTTTTATTTTTGGATGTTTTAATTTTGGATGATTTTCATTTTAAACCGTGGCAAGGGTATAACTAATGTTTTTTGTTTATTTTTGTTTGTCGTTGGGGAAAAAAATAACAAAAACAATTTTCAGAATTCTCACAAAAATTATGTGGATTCTTTTCTTCAGCAACAGCTGTTGGTAGACTTATGTTTATCCAATGAAATTTGGGGGCTTAACTCATAGTCAACTAATAACCAAAAATAAAATTTTGTTACTAAAACCCTTTTTGAATAGTTATTTGAATCCGTGCCTTAAAAAAATGTCTAAAAAGTGATTTACAATTTCTTTTCTGCCAAAACAGTAATTTCTCGTGTTCAAAATCAAAAATAATCCAAAATTTTTCATCATGTAACTATGCAGTTCATAACTCGTATGACAGTCACCACTAAGAGTCAGCATATTCTCTCTCAAATGTTGTAGGGGTATTCAAACAAACAAAAAAAGTTATGTTAAAAGTTTTTCTGTCGCTTAACAACTACATACAGCAGCAGCAAGAAGAAAAAAAGTTATAAAAATATATTATTACAATAGTAATAATAATAATAATAGCAACAACAAAACTACAACAACAATAACTTGTCAACTTTTATTATGACACACATTCCCAAAGGTGTAATAATTTCATTGACATAACAAATTGTCATCGCCCTTACCGTCCGCTTTCCGTATGTTGATTGTTGGTGAATAAACCACGTTTTGAGGCGTTTCTGCTGTTGCTGATTCTTTGGTTTGGGTTCTTGTGACGTTTGTGCTCTATTTTTGAAAGCATACTTTTTGGCTGTTCGTTATAAATGAAAATATCTATCATGCCATAATGCAGTGTGTGGGGGCAGCAGCAGCAGAGAAAAGGAATACCCTATCCGTACCATCTATGATTGCACCTTTTCTCAAGGTGTTAAACATAAAAATGGTCAACGGAAATGTAGATGAATGAGTCTTGATAAATGACCAAATAAAAAGGGAAATAAAAATAAACAAAATTTGTGACAATGTAAAAATTGCTCTGTTCCATCCCGGTGATGTTCACCTTGAATTGTTTTGTCCTTTTTTTTTTTGTTGTTCCTTTTTATTCTTTTACTACGTTTAGGGTTATGCGGTGAATATTAAAAATATCAAATTGGCCAGTTTAAGATTTATGCCATGGATACTTAAGATACCATATATATTTGGAGAATAGCACAAAAAAAAATGCTGGTACTTTTTAGTATTTTAAGAAAATATATTTTGTTTGGAGAAGGTATCATTAGTTGGCATTTTCAATAGAATTGTGTTCGTCACCATTTGTGTAGAAAAGAAGCTTCAGTGAAAGAAATCGAGATGAGTAGGCGTTTTTAATGCTTAAATGTAAAATGACAATATTAACTCGGTGAGATGCCATGGCGTCAATATTGAAATTGAGAACGGTATATCATTTCTTGGTGAGAGGTGT